>JAIGNY010001303.1:1852500-2467500 GCA_020152595.1 Chiridota heheva
TAGTATGAGAATGTTAAATCGTGGTACATGTCTATCCATACAGGACTGGTCCTTTGTATATGGTAGAGTAACTAAGGAATGGCCATTTCCTCTGTACTCAAGTAGAATGTAAATACAAAATACACACAGACTAACCACTAGAATTTAGAATTTTCAAACATTCACAGTATTAAACAGTCCTTTCATTTGGTTCTAAGCGTTACTATAGTTCACTGTCTCACTATCATCATCTTGAACCCATCATCATCGGACAATCTCTCATTAGTGAGGTAAATCCATGTTAACTAATTTACTCATTGCTTTGCTAGCTGTATGACCACTTGCACAAGTCATTTTCTCAACTAAATAGTAGGCATCTGGTTGTAGGGTAGTGGGTGGTCTGTCGTCGGAAACTGTGTCCATAGGAGCCATGTTGGTCCAGCAGGGTGCATCCGGCTAGGAATTGATGAAGGGGATACATATGATGATACTGCTGAGTCATCATGGAGGGTGGGAACCACACTGGATGCTGGAAAGCGGCAGTTGCTGTTGCATCTGAAGTCTTTCTTTACCCCTTGTCTTTGTTCACCTCCTGGGTACACAGAGTTAACTCCGCATTGGTACTGTGGCTCACCCGGTCTGTCATATGTAAAGCGTTACTGGAGGATTTCGTGCACGACGAGGATATCGGGAACTGCCTGGCTCTTCATGGTCTGGTTCCAAGGGTACTTGTACCGGATCTTCATTTGGTACATGTTCAAGTAGTTGAACACCATTATCACCGTGTAATGGTTCCTGTTGATTGTCTATCAAGTGAATAGGTGGCTGTGGTAACCTTTGTCCATCGGGGAGGAACCTCCTCGTGACTCATCTGAGCTGCTGTCAACTTCCTGGTTTACCCCTGGATTTTCAAGTCTGGATGTAGGGTAACGTTCCCACACTCCCAACATCTCATCCTCAGAATCGGTGTCTGATCTATTTTCATTGACTTTGGTGGAAGGTTGTTGGCTCTGTATGGTCTTTCGTTTTGCTTTAGTATCAGGTCGGGTTACGTTTGTTTCCTCACTAGACTGCAAATACTCACAAGGGAAGATCATGTTTGATGCAGTGTCTTTGTTCTGCCTGAGCCCACCTCTGGCTTTACTTCATAGACAGGTAAAGTTGGTGCACATCGTTTCACTACAACGTAAATTTGTTCCTCCCAGTGAGCTTTAAGTTTGCTCGGACCTTGAGTTTGAGTAACATTGCGAACAAGTACTCTATCTCCGGGCTCCAATGGAGTTGGTTGTTGAGGTTTATCATGATACTTTTTACCTTTCTCTGCATTCTTTTGAGATGCCTTCTTTGCCACTTCGTAGGCTGCAGTCATTCCCTCTTTCCAATGTTGTACATAGGAAGCATGGTCTGATGAATTAGTAGTTGTGTTGAGCCCAAATGCCAAATCAATGGGTAGTCTTGGAGGTCGGCCAAACATCAGAAAAGCTGGGGCAAATCCGGTGGCATCGTTGCGCGTGGCGTTATACGCATGTACTACCTTGTTGAGATGATCAGCCCAACGATGTTTTCATTTCCTATCAAGGTGCGTAGCATACTCAGCAGAGTCGGTTGAACCTTTCCGCTTTCCCATTGCATTCTGGATGATACGGTGTTGTCCTGGAATTTCGGTCTCGGACAATTCTTGAAGTCTATGAAAGAGCTTGTTTTGAATTCCCCGCCTTGATCATGCAGTATTCGCGTGGAAAACCGAAGCGAAGCACAAAATCATTAAATATCTTTTCCGCAGCCGTTTTACCAGCCTTGTTCCTTGTAAGTGCGCTTGCGCAAATCTAGTGAAATGGTCCACCACGACAGGATATACTCATATCCCCCTTTACTCTTTTCCAGATGGAGGAAATCAATGGAGATGAGTTCCAGTGGCTCTGTAGTCAATATCGGCACAAGTGGAGCTCTTAGCGGTCGTGATGGTTTCTTCTGTATAAGACATTGGCATTTATTTCTGATAAAGTGTTCCACGTCTTGTTGAAGGTTTGGCCAATAGAATCGCTGCCGAGCAAGATCAACCACACGTTCAGCACCCAAATGTCCCATGTCCACATGAAGGTCTTTCATGACTCTGTCGTGGTAGATGGTAGGCAAGACTAACTGATCTCTGGTTTTGGTATGTCTACACAGTACTCCATCCGAATTTACATACAATCTTGACCATTCCCTTAACAGTGATTTCACTTTTGCTGATTTAGTTCTCCACATATCTTTTGGCGGTTTTGGTCACTTGATTTTAATCTCAATACCTCTTTGATATGTGTGTCAGTTTTCTGGGCTTGAAGGATGTCACTAGACGAAAATTCACTGGCATGTGTAGGCTGAACAACAATTTCGTCCACTGAGCTGACATTCCTGTAATGGCTGTAATCCATGGCATTTGCTCATTTTGAAGTAGAACAGCACGGATGGTAGCGGACAAAATATCCCTGCGGTACTTCGATTGAACACTCTTCAATGTACCTATCCATATCCATGGGTACTCTTGACAGGGTATCGGCATCACCATTTGCATGACCAGTCGATAGTTGATGGTAAATTGAAATCTGCCAGCTCAGCAACCCATCTCTGTCCTGTGGCATTAAGCTTGGCTGATGACAAAACATAGGTCAGCGGGTTGTTGTCGGTGTAAACTCTGAAGCTAGACGCATAAAACAAGTAGTCGAAATTTCTCTGTGATGGACCACTTGAGAGCTAAAATTCCAGTTTCCCAGAGTGGAGGTTATAATTCTTTTCTGCGGTGTCCGCGATCGGGGAAGCATAACCAATGACTCGTGGTTGCCCTCCTGACGCTGATAGAGAACGGCTCCCAGACCATCTTGTGAGGCGTCGGTATGTAACACGAAAGGTTGTGAAAAGTCTGGAAACGCCATCACTGGTGGGTGTGCCAACTTTGTAAGCAAACTTTCCACAATCGTTGATGATGTTCTGTCCATACAACTGGTGTCCTAGAGGATGCTTGACCATCCTTCTTTTTGCCTTTACAGGGGCTTTGGGCAGGAGATAACAAGTCGTACAGTGGTTTTGCAACTCTGGAAAAATTCTGCAGGTACCGTCTGTAATATCCCAGAAACCCATCAGTTTCCTTCGTCACCAACTGTTTTGGGTGTCTTTTCTCGGAGCGTTCAATGCCTTGGTGTCATCGGGATTAATTCTGTGTCCATCAGCTGACACTATCCTGCCTAAGTAGTTTACTTCGGCTTAAATAGGTGGCACTTGTCAGCTCTCAACTTCATTCCATTTCTTTTTACTGCCTGTAACACTCGTCGTAAATGAGACACATGCTTGTCTAAGGTGTTACTGTACACCAAGATGTCGTCTAAGTCACGTTATACATATTTCATGATTGAGATCTTCTAGGCAGGTCTCCATGCATCTCTGAAATGCAGCTGGGGCATTTTCAGGCCAAAAAGGGATTCGCATCCCTCGTATAATCCCCAGGGTGTCACAAATGCTGTGAGGTGACGACTTTCTTCAGCCATGAATCCTTGATGGTATGCTTTCCCTTGATCTAATGTCGAAAACCATCTATTGCCTCCCAACGAATCCAAAATATCTTGCACTCTTGGTATTGGTTGCGATCTGTAATGGTTTTAAGATTTAATCGTCGATAATCGATACATAGATAGCGCAGCGTGCCATCCTTCTTACGCACGCACACTATTGGAGAAGAATACGATGACTGGGACTTCCTTATCCATCCACGGCTTATGAGGTCTTTCAGGTATTCCTTCACCTCTTTGTACAAAGGAGGCGGCACAGCTATGTAGGTCTGTTGGACTGGCGTTTCATCAGTTAGTTGAATTTGCATTTCCAAAGATGGAATAGTGCCCAAGTCGTGGTCGTTTTTGCGAATGCCTCACATTCCTGCATCAGCATCTGCTCAGCAATATACTTGTGTGATTCTGGCAGGTTTGACAAATCAACATTTGGAAGCCATTTTCCTTCAGTTTTACCAACTGATTGTGATGCTTGCCTAACGTCCGTCCCAATCACATTGATGTCAAAGGTACTGTCTTGCGATAACTGGCTGAGGAACTCACCTGGAAGAATAGAACGGACAGTGCAAATTCTTCCCAGATGGAATCTCCCTGGAAGAACGATGGTCCTATTGCTGGTGTTCATAATGGGTATAGTGACACTGCATGAATTTCCTCTCGGTATTTTGAATGTGGTTGGGTATAAGATGATCCCCTCTGGTAAATCCTGCATTTGGTCTGGCTCAAAAATAACATCAGTAGGTTCTGTTGCTTTGGTATGTAACCTGCACCTCAACAATTTTGTTTCCTCTGGTGGTATTTGTACTGGCTTTCTAGCTGTTCTCAGCTCAGCAATTTCGTCTGAATCAGTTTGCTGAAGGAGTGTTACCAGGTGGTTGAGCTGTGCCTTTGACATTTCTGGCAATAACGGATGGAGTAATTTTTGACTTTCTATTGTAGGATTTGTTTGCGCCATCTGTTCTATGACATTATATCCAATTATAGGGTAATCCAGCAGTTCCTCCGTCACAAGCATGGGGACACGTAAGCTACTCTGTGAAGACTCACTACCTGGTATCTGAAAGAGGAACTCAACCCACCCCCTGAATGGAATCGTCGAACCAGTTGCTGTACTTAGTTGAAGGTTCTGTCCTTCCAGTAGTTCCTGCACTGGTCTAACCTTCACATGTGGGGCAAACTTTGTCAACCATTCTGATGATAGGAGGGACACTTGGGCCCCTGTGTCCCATAAAGCCAATGTTTGTATTTTATCCAGAGAACAATGAACAACACACTTTCTTCCCAGCAACCCGTTAGTTTTTGTTTCCGTTTGTCATTTCCTGATGTTGTGTTTCTTTCCGCAGTTCCGAATGAGACGGGATGAGACTGGTGTGTTTGGGACCTTACATTGCAGGCTGCCACTCGGTGTCCTTACGAGTGACCCCCTTTCGTTCCCTGGTTGAAACGCTGGCGACAACCCTTATGAAATGATCTCCACTGCCACAACGAAAACAATGGCGACATTCATGTCCCTTTCCTTCCTTTCTACACCGTTCACAACCCCAATCTCGTCTTGCTCTCTGTCTTCTATCTCCGTTGGTGTTAGTTGAGAACTGTTGTTGGCCATCTGTGTTATTCGAGAACTGCTGTTGTATAGCAGTTATTTCTCCGCATACTATATTCTTAATTTCAGTCTGCATCTCCTCCCAGTTGATGCCATTATGCATGACCTTAGTACTTCCGGTTTTGAAGCTTTTGTTGCTTTAGCTTCGCTTTGGGCTCCTGTGCCTGTTCAGCTGTAGTAACTTGATTTACCTTAACAGACTTCTTGTGCTTTATATGTCGCTCATTCTCGTGACTAACAGCTATTGTCATTGCTTCAGAGAGACTCATCTGATGTGTTGATATCTTTGAGTAATAAGTGTAGCTCCTGGCGTACATGTTCACTCTGTAACCCAGTTGAAATAGCATGGAGGAACATTTGTTGTACCTGAGTGTTGCTGTAGATAAGACCTGCTCCTGCTTCCTTGGATGCAAACAATACCTTTTGTCGGAGATCCATAGCTCTCAGGACAAATGCATGGCCGATTCCTTTGGGCTCTGAACTGCCGTTGAAAGCTCTTGGAAAATGGCTGTCGCCTCCTTTTCTTGAAAGTGGGCCCTGAGAATTCGACATGAGAGCAGGAAGGTCAAGTTCGGTCTTCCTTCAAGATAATCCCTTAAAAGCGCGATCCAGGGACCACAGCCCGTATAACTGCTTCCACTATTTCTTCAGAGTTATACTTCGCTTAACTGCGCTTTCAATTTGGCGAGCTAAACTAGGGAAACTGAGCTTGTCCTTCTGCCCTGGCTCACCAATCTGACCCACTATTTTTAGATCTTTCTTCCATGCGATAGGGTCCTACAGGAAATGAAGCTTGGAAGGTTGATGTTGTCTCATCATTGATCAAACCTGGTTTTCTTGTCTCTTTGGTAACTTCATCTATATCCTCTACATGTATCTCCTCTGGAAGAATAACCACTTTGTGTATCTTGCTGTTCATCCTTTCTAGCTGCTCCTTCCCTTTATCCAAGTCATCTTGAATTTCCTCACTATTCAGTACTCTACCAGTTAATTGCCCTTCAGTAGACCAGAGGTACCCTTTCTTTCGCTTTTTCCATCTCCTCCTCTGAGAGATTGGTTTCAGCAATCAAAGTCTCTAAGTCTTCCTGGCCACATTTCTGAATGTGAGCTTGAACTTCCTCAATAAACTCTATCTACCTCTTCCTGGGATGCAGACATTTTCTTTCTTTATCTTACAGTATCATACACAAAATCGCTATTCCTCTGTAGGTCATTTACAAAGTCCTGGTTCCATTTGTTCCTCTTTTGGCAATTGTTCAGTCTATGATGTAGATTCTACATGTTGACTGTCAACCATCGGTGGTGCCTCCAAAATGTTACCCCTCTTACATTCACCTGTCAGGGTGGAAAAGAGGAGAAAACTAATATAAATGATTTGTCACAACTTGTTGTAATTCTCAGTTTCAAGTGTGACTCACACATATTCCTTGCTGGCCTCCTTCATCCAGACTGGTCCATTATTGTCTGCAGGTACATCTTATATAATTAAAGAGATATCACTATTGTACATTGAAAAAGATAATCAATTTATGGTGGGGTCTGTGAACCCATGGTCACACATATATATATATATATATATATATATATATATATATATATATATATATATATGTACATATATATATATATACATATATATATATGTATATATATATTCTTTTAAGAGAAGGCACATGTCTAGGAGCTCACCAACAGTTCCAGGAACAGTGAGTGCAAGCATAGAGCATTCCTTTGGTAACTTCCTTCTTATGGCAACATCAACATAGTCTTCTTTACGAGAACATCCATGTTTTTCAAATTTCTTGAATTGCTTCCTATTTGCAAACTCTGAAAACATTATACCGCAATGAGGAATACTCGACGACTCCTATGAGGTGATAATATAATAACAATATAATATTAATATAATAACAATATAATTATATTATAATTATATAATAACAATATAATAATAATAATATAATAACAATATAATGATATAATAACAATATAATAATATAATAACAATATAATAATATAATAACAATATAATAATGATAATATAATAATAATAATATAATAACAATATAATGATATAATAACAATATAATAATATAATAACAATATAATAATATAATAACAATATTAATATAATAACAATATAATAATAAAATACTAACAATATAATACAATAATAACAATATAATATAATAACAATATAATAATATAATAACAATATAATAATGATAACATAATAACAATATATTAATAAAATAACAATATAATAACAATATAATAACAATATGATAATACTATAATAACAATATAATAATAAAATAACAATATAATAATATAATAACAATATAAGAATATAATAACAATACAAAAATATAATAACAATATAATAATAATATAATAACAATATAAAAATATAATAATATAATAACAATATAATAATATAATAACATTATAATAATATAATAATAATATAACAATAGAATGATTTAATAACAATATAAAAATAATATAAAAAAAATATAAAAATAATATACGATATAATTTCATAATAATAACAAAATAATAATATGATGGATAAGAGGTGGTTCAGCAAATTAAAACTGAAATTTATGGTCCAATCTGGCCATCCTTGAAATAGTATTCATTTGCTGGAACATAACAAAACTCTCAAAGTTAATATGCTAGGGAAACAAACCAGAACTAAAAAGTTTTGTGGTTCCGATGCTTTTTCATAACCTGATTGATTTGCAAACTTTGTATTAACTGTCATGTCATGTCATTGCATATCATGAAAAATTTGTTCCATGATATTATTCATAAGCCACACCCACCATGCAGATCAATAAAAAATGTTGACAACATTAGCTTTAGTACAATAATTAACAAAATCATCAAAGTAAGAATGATGCAAAAACGATTGCTCATTTCTCCTATTTCAAGAATTTGTCAGTAAGCCCCACCTACTCATTAGCATTCATTACATCACTACCACAACATTAGAACATATGTACAGACCCATCTGTGTACCACATATAGCATAAGTAAGATATACCACTAATGGTGTTTACATCATTTAGCACTTTCACATTAAGCCACGCCCACTATGCATATTAATTAAATTAAACATTTTTACATCATATCTATACCAAACATGAAACAAAACAGATGTGTAGTTGTTCAAAAATGATCATTTCAAGATTTTCAATTTAAGCCCCGCCTACTCATTAATATGCATGAATCACCACCACAAACAATAGGTCACATTTGCAGAGATCATGAGCTATCTGTGTACCACACATGATGTGAATCCAGTTCAGTTTTTGAGATATTGTGTTTACTTTTGCTTTTTGTTTACAAAATCATATTAAGCCATGCCCACTATGCATATCAATAAAATTCAACATTTCTATACCATGAAAACATACACACTAGTTAACATTATTATAACCAATATTAAACAAAACAGACATAAGATTGTCAAAATAAGAGCATTTCAAGATTTTTATATTAAGCCCTGCCTACTCATTAATATGCATGATATCACCACCAAAGGGGGCACATCAAAGACCATGGGCTCTCTGTGTACCACAAAATACATTAATCCACTTTACTGTTCTTGAAATACCGCGTTTACAAGCTCTTTTCAGCCAAATCATAAGCCCTGCCCACTATGCATATTAATGAAGTTCAATGTTTTTATGTCATGTACATACCAGTAAACAATATAATTAGATCAGATATGAAACAAAACAGACATGTAGTTGTTAAAACATGAGCATTTCAAGATTTTTACATTAAATCCCACCCACTCATTATTATGCATCACCATAAAAAAACAATAGGGTATGTCTACAGACCATTGGCTATTTGTGTACCAAATATGACATGAATTCAGTTTACCATTCTTGAGATACCGTGTGTACAAGCTCTTTTCAGCAAAATCATATTAAGCCCCGCCCACTATGCATATTAATGAAATCCAATGTTTTACGTCCTGAACATGTACTTTCGGTGTACCACAAGAGTCTGTCTTAGGTCCAATATTGTTTTCGATATACGTGACACCACTCTCTGACATTGCCAAGAAACATGGGATCCAGTACCATTTCAACGCCAATGACAGCCAGCTGTATATTGCTTTGGACCCTAATAATCATTCTGCTGTGTTGCTTGACAACTGCATTCATGACATTCGTTATCTCAAAACTGTTTAAAACTGAATCTAAAAAAAAAATTGAGTTTATATTCTTTAGTTCACCTCACAATCTTGCCAAATTTAACATATGTTGTCTTCAACTTGATGAATGTACTATTTCAAACACTGATCATATTAAAAATTTAGGTGCTTATTTTGATTCTTTCGTTTCTATGGAAACATTTGTCAATGAGAAGGTTAAGGACATGTTCTTTCTATTCGCGTTGTATTTCACACATACATCGTTTTTCAACCCCTGAAGCAACTGAATTACTTGTTCATGCTTTTATTATATCTCGTATTGATTATGCCAATAGTATTTAATTTGGAATTAAGTGCAAGTTGCTAAACAGGGTCCAGGTTGTGCAAAACAATGCAGCAAGACTTATTTTCAATCTACCTCGTCATTCCCATGTTACATCTTTATTTCGTGAACTGCATTGACTGCCAGTGAATCAAGGCATTGTCTTTAAAATTTTAGTGAATGTTTTCTATTGTCTGCATCGCAGAGCCCCTTTTTATTTGTCTGATCTTACTACTCCTTTTGTTCCTAATCGTATGCTTTGCTCGAGTTCTGCCAACCTGCTTGTGTCCTCTTGTTCTTTTAATAAGTTTGGTGACAGATGTTTTATATTATTAGCTCCACATCTATGGAATAACTTGCATCCCAACATCCGCAATATCAACAATTTTTCTGGTTTTAAACATTCTCTTAAAACCAATCTTTTTAAACTTTTTTATGATTCATAATCTTTGTCTAAAGTTGTGCTTATTTTTTATATCCCTGTTTTTCAGGGGACATGTCTTTTACTTTTTCACGTCATTTTTTTATCCTTTATCATGTATTTTAAGCAGTCTTTATTCTAACTTTTAAGTTTTATCAGGTTATTGCCGCAGTGGTTTTTATATTCACTTGTGTTTTTACAATTTAAGGGTTCACTTTTATTCAGTATGCTTTTGTGTGCATTTTTATATTTTGTACATCTTTAGGGGGGATAATTTTATCAATTTTATATAATTTTATAATTTGTAATGCACTTAAAGCTTTTTTAAGACTAAGCGCAATATAAATGTTTGTAATTATAATACCAGCTAACATCATAATTACAACAAATATAAAACAAAACAGACATGTGGTTGTTAAAATATGAACATTTCAAAACTTTTACAATAAGCCCCGCCTACTCAATGATATGCATGACATCACCATAAAAAAAAACAATAGGGCACATCTACGGACCATGTGCTATCTGTGTACCACATATAACATGAATCCAGTGTATCGTTTTTGAGATATTGCGTTTATGAGCTGGCAGTCACAAACATACATGTACACACACACCCACACACACACCCATGCCATCATGATCGCAAAGGTTCCTGATGCTATCGCATCGAAACCAAAAAACCTGTATCATAATCAAATTTGGATTAATCAAAAGGTAAAATAATATGTCAAATAAAGCATTCTCTGTGTACCTGTTACAAAAGTAAGATCAGACAAAATTATGTCAATATGTTGGAATTATCATGGGTCTTATAGGGTCTATA
The DNA here is from genome assembly GCA_020152595.1 of Chiridota heheva. Taxonomy (NCBI): domain Eukaryota; kingdom Metazoa; phylum Echinodermata; class Holothuroidea; order Apodida; family Chiridotidae; genus Chiridota; species Chiridota heheva. The sequence goes on from JAIGNY010001303.1 coordinate 1,863,368, forward strand.
CAGCAACGAAAAATATTTTGAAGGGTTAGACTTTGACAAAGAAATACAAAATCTGGACAAAATGTCTCTTATCACAACATATTTCTTTCTTTACATTTCAAAGTGAAACTTAATATTTTCCAAAAATAACTTCTAAATTTTGAAGATAACTTATAGCCTTATTTGTATCTGCCAGAAATCCAGTTTTGTATCAAAATTTATTTTACACATTCACACAAAAATTCTTTGGACAACATGATTGTCTTCACACACAACCATATTGGAGAAGTCAGAACCTGTTGAAAAAAATGACTATCAGGTTAATTTGTAGATCCCTACAAGGCAAACTTATTTTACGAAAAATTGTCAAAGGAACATCAGCTATTTCATGGAATTCTCATTTCATGCTTTTGACTCTTTCTTTACTGCAGTGCATTCTTTGATGTAAAAACAGACCTCTCCCTTTTAAATGACATTTGTAAATATGAGTAAAAGTAGGCTTTCTTGCAGGAAATAATCCTTTGAAAATTATGAAAAATTATCAATGTATGAAATGCAGCATTCTTGACTCATAGCACAAACTTGAGATATAACTGCCTGACCTCTAAGCATGTATCCAGGTCTTCACCAAAGTGACCCAGGTCATGAGATGACTCTTCTCCATTAATCGTCTCTGAAGAAACACATGACCATGTCATCCCCTGTCGTTTGGGAAGGATTCGTTTGACTTCCTCATTCCAGCACTTACAAACTCTGCAAAGAACAAACACAGGGATAAACTAACAATAACAACTTATTAAAGGATTAGTTCAATTGTTTAGCAAGTCCATCTTATATGAAAGAGGATTTAAAAAGAAACAAAATAGTGAAGAAAGCATTCAGAAATCTTATTCCATTAAGAAGGTATTTAAGTTTGAAGCTTGGTATCATTTGTGTAGAAATGACCGAAATGAGACTAGTTCTGACATCACAGCCTCATATTCCTTAAAGTCTTTATGTATTCTATCATATTTTGTCCTAAGATTTTGTGGCTTACAAACATTCTATCATATTTTGTCCTAAGATTTTGTGGCTTGCAAACCATTAGACATGTCAGGAAAGTAGAAAAACAGAATCTAGTAAGGGTAATTATAATTTAACAACTGAAGAAAGTTCAAGGAAAAATAAACTCAAATAGTGAACAAGTTAAATAACATTTATTTAAAATACATTAACAACTGGTACTAATGTGAGGATGAGGGTGCCAACCTTCCATAGTATAATTACTACACCAGTCATTTCTATACAGATAAGACTGAGCTTTAAACTTGAATATCTCCTTAATGGAAAAACATTTTGGAATGCTTTCTTCACCATTTTCCTTAAAGTCCTCTTTCATATGAGATACACGTAAACCTGCTTGGCCAATGAACTAATCCTTTAACTACAGATTTGTACATGTTTGTGCATACAGAGGAGTAGATTACATGTAGATCACAAACAAATATTGAAAACAAGATATGTTGTGCCAAACTCCACAAAACCAAGGTAAAATATTTAAGTGAGGAAGTGGATGCTCAAAGATGGAAATGGGATTGGGCATGTCATAAGAATGCATGAGAACTGCTACTGCTGGACAATGGGTTCTTGAGGAGACAGCCAAAAACAACATAGAGGTGAACCATGGAAAGAGAACCACTAGAAGGGAGATCATGGATCGGAGCAAAGTCGGTGGCCATGAACTGAGTGTCTATCAATGGTCACTAGGCCCTAATGAGGTGACAAACAAGCTAAGTGCAATCCAAACAACTTGCACATCACTTAAATCTCTCTAATGTATTTACTGTAATTTTCCTTTGATTTTACAGCTTAAAAACCATTTACCATAGTACAGTAGTAACAGAGAATCTAGTAAGGTAAATATAAAATTCACCACCTGGAGAAATGTGAAGGGAAAAATCAATTACTAAAAAACAGTTGAATCAAGTTTCTTTAAAATACATTAACAATTGTGGAGAAAGTGAGATGAAGACATCTACAGCAAAACTTTCCACTCCAGTCATTTCTACACAAATGAGTCACAAAGTTAAACTTGGAAAACTCTTTATATAGGGTATTGAAATAGTTTCTTTGCCATTTTCTTTATTTAAACAGTCCTCTTTCAAATAAAGATTGATTGATTGATTGATTGATTGAATGATTGATTGATTGATTCAAACATTTATTCCAGCACACTTTAATACAGAGTACAGATATATACAGGTATACAAAATGATACATACAATGAAACAAAGATATTGATATATACATTCATTAATTACAAAAGTGGCTTAGATAAACTTGCTTGACCACTGAACTTATCCTTTAAAGTGCAAATCCTTGGCCTCTTTAATGCTGTATTTCTCAGTATAAGAAAGCAAGTGATTATGAGAAAGAATGTATTACTCATCACTGGCAAAGTCATCTTACAATATTCATTGATCTACAACACGTACTGTCTGTCCTCTTAAACTTTTACATATCCTCAAATTATGATCAGCATGAAATCGGAAACTAAGTAATGCAAATTTTAAAGATGGTTTTGTATATAGTGCTAGGAAATCAACCAGGCACCTACTGACATTAAAACTGAAGCTTATCAATGGGAGATCTTGAGGTCTACTAAGGTTATTCTCCAGTCCGGTTTACATATTTATAGACTATGGAAAGGCCCTAATGGATCCCAGTAAAACCCTAGCCATCTGCTACGGTAATTCTTTATGTGTATAACAGACTATGACCCAATACATAGAATTTAACACAAATTGTGCAGTGTATATTGTACCTTGCAACGCGTCCAAGATTCTTTGCAGAGAGATACGACAAAACTCCTTTCAGGAATTCATGACTCTCTGTCAGCATGTACGCTGCGGTGCCTTGACCAGGAGGTAATGACATCTTCAACTTTCTGAAAGTAAAATGAGTTGATATGTTAGTCTCAGATTCATAGTGGCACATCAATGTCTCACATGGGAGACAAAAGTAACTTAAATGTGCATGATGTTTATCTAAATATTGACAACTGCTAGAAAATGTATAACTTTTACTCAATGGTGTCATCATAGATTTGGATTTGGTGGAGGGGGTGGCACAGTATTTGAGAGAATAACAAAACTAGGGGAGACAAGATATGGCCTTAAAAACAGCAATGTGTACAGTACATGAAGCATGTGTGAAAATGATGTGGGACACAGGGAACCCTTCAGGATTACTATAGGTACAGGGGCAAAGCACTCATCAAAATATTCCACAGAAGTTCTAAAGATTATGTGCTTTTGATGTTTCAAAATTTAAACATTTCAAGTTTATATGAAGACAAATGAAGTTTCAACAGTACAATTGATGAGAAAACTTACTATTTCAATTCTACATTACAACTTAACTGCTAAGCATTTAAGGATTCCTCTTCTAAAGAAACAGGGAACAAAATTCCAATGTTGAAAAAATGAAGGAGTTTGGACAAAATCAGTGGTTAATTCCTGGTCAAACAGTAATGAAAAGGGTCATTAAAGCATAAAAATATATTTTACTAATTTTTGTACCAAAACGTATTGAAAATCCAGCAAAAGGTTGTAAAAATAAGAATCTTATTCAGGCAAAACATCCATTCCTTTCTTGAAAATGATGGGATACACCTGCAGAACAAATTTGATTTATAACTTAGGGGGCTTGTAAAGAATGCAAAATCATTGAGCCCCAATTTTTCTAATTTGAGTGATCAAAAATAGTGAAAAAGGTCAAATGTCTAGCGATGTATTCAAACATTAAGCAAATTTTGAGTTTTTATTTTTTATGCAAAATAACACTGCTCAGAAGTACTGTAGCCTAGTATTACAGATTTTCCGGAAATCTTAAAAAAAAAAAAATCCCAAAAATTTCCAGTATAGAGCTGCATATTTGAATTGAGCAATCATTCCAGAATTGGACCATGTTTAGTTGTGTTCCAAGGCAGAGCATCCGCTTTGGAAACATAACTTAAATAGTAAAACTAACAAATCTCTTTACATTGACTATGGTAAGCTACAATCTTGAACAAAACTGTTGGAACAGTTCAGCATCGCAACGAGCAAAATATTGAGTGATTATTTCCTGTCTATTTGGCTTAACTGCAGAATCCAATGCATTGTTCAAGGTATCTACTGAACTCCACAGGCGTCAGGCGCAGTCACAAGATAATAACCTTCATGTTTAATCATTTTTGCGCACTACTGTATGACTATGCCTAGAAACAAAGGATAAGTTCCTACTCCATCACTATGACTACACCTGCAGAGAAGGGACAATGTCCTACTCTAGGCCCCCCTTCATGAAATAAAGCACTTATAAAATATTTCCCCATACATATGCAGAACGAACGCTGACATCGAGTACAGAGGTTTGTCTTCTGCATCACACTTTCTCCCTCACCCTACCCTTAGGAAAAGTGGCCAATGATTGGGGAGGGGGGGGGGCGCTCACCTTCCTTCAGAGGGAACATAAAGCCGTTGGTTTGGATGGTAGGAAATTCACACCCTGCCTGGCTCTCTAAACACTTCTTGAAAAGAGCAGTGTTAACACAGTGTTCATTCACTTCCCAACGTGACAAATTCCTTGGGTTCACACAGCTAGCACACTGAAAATTAAGTCAATTGTGAATAAATGTGCTTTCCCTGGCATGAACATAAAAAAGGAGCAAACAAATACCAGCTACGACTTTGCCTTTGAGGCTATAAAAGGGGCTTCAGAAGCGCATTGGATTCGCCAGTTGCACACAGTCTATTTTTAACTTTTCACCCCCTCCCACCTTTCCAATATTGCATTTTCTGTGATTTAATCTATATAATTTAAAGAATTTTTTTTTTTAGCTTATTACCCAAATCCACGTGGAAAATGATGCAGGTGCACATTTTTTATTCCAAGCCAATTAATTGATTAATATGGGAAATTTGCAGCAGGTCAACCACATCAAAACTATTATTGGAAGCAATCGTTCGTATTTTGGCAGGAGGTTGAAAGAAACAGATGTAGGCTATGGAGTACAGACTGTCTGAGAGAAAAAAAGGTATGGTTTTTTTTACAAGGCCTAATAAATGATCAAAATTATATGGGAGGGGGTATAAAAACGTCCAAATAATATTAAAAAAAACTAAGATTGACTTTTGACTTTAAATGACTTGTAACGTTAGTGTTAGACCTAACGTTAGGATGATATAACTGAACACACATTGATAAAGTTAGGCATAGTAAAGAAAAGAAAAGTATGTTCATAAAAAGTATTAGAGGCCTAGGCCCTACACATTTTTACGTAGGGCTTAACGTTAGTAAGTGTTCCAATATTATAGCATTTTGTTCAAAATTGTAGCCCTTACGTTAATAATGTCCTAGTTGCGCGAAAAATCGACTAGGCTAGGCCTACTAACCTTTCTAATTCTTTGGATTTTCACACCTCAAAAGGGTTGAAAACAAAGTCTTTGTGGTTCAGATCTTAATAATGCAACAGTTTGCCTTAATAGGCCTACTAAAAACTCAACTTTGCGTTTCTGTCCTGGCTAACTGTTAAGCTGATCATTCAGTGAGTCGACGTCAGATCGATGTTTACACTTTGTTTGCAGTTTTTTGTTCACTCTTTCTCCCCTGATTTGAGGTATACAGAGTCTATCTTGTACAAAATACTATTCTAGTATACGCATGCAAATACAGCTAATAAAGCACAACAGTAACAAGAATTAAAGTAAAAAGTTAATGAAGTATGATGACGCCAGTCACCATAACGGAATGGACGGAAATGTGTTTCAAGGTGAATTCAATGCTTATCCATAATGATCTTACCTAATTTAGCTAAGTAATAGAGGGTTTTCTTGTTTTTCGATTGCAGAAGACTTACCATTTTTGCAACACTTGGCCGCTTCCAATAATATGAATGAATGAATGTTTTACATTTTTCAGTGAAATACGGACATTTTAACAAGAAATGAAACTCATCTCCCAATTTAGCATTATTACAGTTCACAGATTTTATGAGCGAGATCAATATTCTCATATTGTCCAGTAATTACCGGCAAATTGGTATTTTCCACATCTAAATTAAAATGTGATGTTTATATTTAGGCAGATAATAATTGCCACTACAGGGAGGTTTTGACAGTTGGAAGCGAACCATCCTCACCCTAACAAGTTAGGGTTACGGTAGGTTTAATCTTTGAATCCTCCCTGAATATTTTTATATTAGACTAAAATTTACGCAAAAATTCAGTAGTAATCCCATTTAAGTATGTATTTCAGGGGTCATGGTAGATTGTTGACACGCTCACTTAAACTTTGGTTATAGAGATTGAGATAGAGATTTTATATTCACCAGAAAAAGTTAAAAGTAATCGAAGTTTGAAGAATTTTTCAAATTTGTAAAATTTGTGATGTATGAAAAAGAGGACAACTCAAAATTTATAATGTAATTCTCTAAGTTTCTGCCCTAAATTTCAGTCACTGAAAATCACCAGATTGTATTAATCTCCTGGATATTTCATGGGTTCCAGAGTTTGCAAACTTGAACCTCCTTGAGTTACTTTGATTTGGATGATCATTGGATCCCCTTGTACAAACAATAAAGATAAAGTTTGGATCTGTTCTTAAAGCTAGAAAATTACATATGAACGTTGGGTCACGTTTTCATGGCAGGCCCGTAGCTAGGAATTGTTGCAAGGGAGAGGGGGGGGGGGGGGTGAAAACAAGCACTTAACGAGGGGGAACTTGTACAGATTCTTCATATAACCATTGTGTTATATTTCATTCTTGTACGGCCCGTGCCCCACGGCATGCTGGCTACGGACCTGTTTCATAGTCCTATACTATTCTGATGACGGCCCTATGCGGTGGGGATTTCCATACCTCGCCTAGCATCACTTGTGTAGATATACTGAGGGGTAAAGCCATTTCATTTTTCTTTAATTGTCAAAATTTTGGTCTGAATTATTCTGATAAAGATCTTGATCTAATATTATGCGATTTAAAGTCATATGTCCTCCATCCCAATCTGTAGATAGAATTTAGTGAGCCCAAAACAACAAAGTAACGTAAAAGGGGCACTTCATATTCAGAAAGGGGCACTTTTTCAATGGCGACATATTCCTCCCGTACAAGGGAGTAGTTAAAGTCAACAGTTTCCTACTATTGGGACATTGCAGTAATTGAGGGACACTTTTCATTTTTGGGGAACTTTTCATTTTTCGGAAAAGCTTGGTGATCGCCAAGCCCTCCCCACCCCCACCCACCCTCCCCACCCCCACCCACCTTCCTCCTCCCCCTCTCCACCGTCCCCATTCCTTCCGGTTCCTACACATGTGAACGTATCCCATTCATGAAAACTAGGATCCGTGACGGAAGCTTTCATTCACTTAAGCTGTCTAATCACGCAGGTCATGGCAAATGTTTTTGTTTGTGAGTGGTTTTTGCTCCAGTGACCTCAATGTTTTGGAGCTTTCTCAATTCAGTCAGCTGGTTAGCTGGTCAGTAACAAAGTCATATTCAACACTTCAAGATTCAGACATATAGTTCATCTGTTCATCATTATGAAATTTCAAGGTTTGGATGTAGAAAGTGGAATCTGGAGTTACTGTATCCAGTTTCGAGAGAAAGACGGGGAGATTCTTGATAAGTAAGTGCATTGTCATCCCTATCTAAGAAATCTTATTAAGATGTTATTGTACCTGTAAACTCGGTTTCACCGCGAGGTTTCCGGTATCATCTCAAGGTCAAATCTTCAAATTTCACGGTAATTTCCGATTTCCCTCACTTGCTAACCGTCTAAAGTTCTACAATTTGATTTCACTTTGAGTTAATTAACGCTTGAGTCCCATAAGCTTAGTAACGTGCATTGTCCGTATGCCCACAAGGTATACAAAATCAAATATGAAGTTTAAACTCATGAAGAAAATCATAGTCATTCACGGTCTTAAAAAAAAAGAATAAAAATAGTTTTATATTCAAGTTCAAGAAAATTACTATTTTGAACATAAATTGTTGGACTGTTATCCTTTGAGATTTTTTTAGATGTACCGTGGAACAAATTTTAAATCTTCAAGTTTGAGATACTAATTTTTTTTCTTGGGGGGTGAAAATCTCCAAGTTCACAAATTTGTATGTTGACAGGTCTTTGTTATGCTCTTATTAAGTAGTCAACATTGTATTTGTATTTGATACAAATATTTACTTGTTTCTTTAAAGATTCTCGGTAGTAGAATCTTTAATTTTACGGATAACTATAGTGTTCCGTACATTTATCTGTTTGTGGATTCTATAACCATGGTATAACTCAGAGCTAACATCAGTTGTTGATCTCCAATTAAGAACCATTACTGTTGATTAACAGAGTTGAAAAATCTCAAATGAAGACATTTCTATACCCTGATACCAAGCTGCTTAGAAAGCTCAAAACATTACCTTAGTATGAGCAAAGTAGAAGTATCTTGGGAAATCATTTTAGACTTAACACAGCCGTTTGTTTGCAACTAATATCAGGTAGATTTTTGATTCAACAGAATGATCTTTAAATAATGTCAAAAGCACCTGTAGTCTCCGCCCAGGAGAAGGAAGGGGGGGGGGGGAGGGGTGGCACATCATACTAAAAAAGGTAGGGTGTGCAGCCCACGAAGCGAAGAACATACCAGCAGAATTGTAGATTTCACCTGAATTTAATCTTAGACTACATTATTTTTTGCCTTGGAAACCTTTACATATCGACCATCTAAGATTGTATTTGACTCTCAGATGATTAAATCATATATCGGCCCCCGGCTTGAATCACATTATTTTCCACACTCTTCGCCCATGGGCCCAACCCCCATCATATGGAGTTTGAATACTTATTTTCACAGCATATTTTGGTAAATTTTGTCTGAATTTTATCTATTTGGTCTTTGTAAGTTTCGAATCTAACTCCTAAGCCTGCATTTGGCTCTCAAATGATTTAAATCTTAGAACTATAGGTCTCATATCAAAACAGTCGATGAAATATTTGCCATCAAATGTTTTGTTCCAATACGTCTTTGGGTACACCATTTCCCGAAAATTACCGTCTCCCCACCCCCTCCCCCTCCCCGAACCGAAAGTTGAAAACACCTTTGAAAACACTGCCCCACCCTCGTTCATATTCCTATGCTTACATGATTTTTGTTGTGTGTGTATGTGTATGTGGTGGTGGTGGTGTTAGTTTGGGCTTTTTGGTGACTTAACTCTTCTTAGCCCGTCATTTTGTTAAGTTATGTTATGCTTATAGAGCAGTAGAAATGGTACATGTTTTCAAAAGTAATGTTAAAGTTTTTCTATTAGATTTCCATCTTTAATAGGCCTATGTAATTTTGCGTACAAGCGAACAAGCCTAAATTAATTATGTTATTTACCAAAATATAAAGTTTCTTGACGATTCACATATATAGTGTATAATGTTGTGTGTTTTATTTGATGTTAACATAATTATCTATGGAAAGTAATCAGTATAACTACCCGTGGACTATCAGGCACTCGTTGTCGTGGTGCCGTTAAACCCTCATCAAACAAACAAGTACCCGGGGATGGAACACAATATTTTCCCTACAAATTTATGCCAAATTCAACTTTGTGTGCATGTATAGGCGAGATTTGCCCACCGAAAATGTGTATGGGTGTATGTGGAGAGGGAGGGGGGGGGGGCGTACAAATTGAGGGCACAAAATCACAATAAGATACAAAAAATCACCATACAAAATATATCAATTAGGAGAAAAGTAAGTTCTCCCCCAAATCCCGCTATGTGTGCATGAATTCTTATGCAGTACTATACCGAACAGTTCTTTGTCATTTTTAGGTGGACAGGGTACAACTCACAGTCATGGTTGAATAAGAAAGCCTCAAGAAAGCCCATTTTGAAACGCCAGCCTCAGCGGGAACTACTGCATGAAGACTGGCCAGAAATAGGCCACTCACCTCGTTTGCCAAAGATGGACTATGTAGCAATTAGGCAGAATGACGGGACGGTGGGAGAGACTCTACATGTGGCAGAGAATGACCCATTCGACGGGATGGTTACAACGACACGTAATCAGCGAATACGTTATGAATTGCCTGTAGAGGGCCCGTCTACAGCTTCCGTCCGAGCCCGTTCCAGTCTTCCAGTGCTAAGGTTGTCCAACGAAGGAAACTTCTCTGAAAACCCGACAAAGAAAGTAAGTATTTTTGTATTTATTTGAGCATGTATATTTGTTCATTCAAGGTCTTTGGGAATTTAGCAACAACTTAAGCTTAATCAGTATTGGAAGAAAATATGCTAGAAATCATGAAACTATAGCATAACATTTCATCAAAATTAAATATCGATCACTTAAAATTGTGAATTTCCAACATAATTATAATCACTTATGCAAATACTATTGGATTTTTGTGACATCACATTAAAAATGTAAAAAAGTACATCAAAGATTTTGAGCAGACTGTACTTTTTTACATCACAACTTTGTATTTATCAAAATGATTTAAACTGCGGTTATCTCGGAAACTGCAATTGCTTCCAAGCTAATTTACAAATTTTTCTGTTCATAATTTAAAACTCTTTGTGGTAAATATCAACATTTCTTCTTGTACGTATACTTTTCAATGTTTATTTCAATATTTTAAACCCACAGACACATGGAGCTACCCTTGGCAGAAAGCGATCGACGAGTGGACAGGGAAGGAGAATATGCGGCCATCATTTACCCAGCCAGCGAAGGTGCGAAAGGTTCAGACAAAGGAGCCCAAAGGTCATGCAAAGGAGCCCGAAGGTCAGGCAAAGGAGTCCAATGGTCAGGCAAAGGAGCCCGAAGGTCAGGCAAAGGAGCCCGAAGGTCAGGCAAAGGATCCCAAAGGTCAGGCAAAGGAGTCCAAAGGTCAGGCAAAGGAGATGAAGAGGACAGAAAGGAAGACAAAACAAATGACGAAAAAAGTAAGTTTGTTCAAGATCTATGCTATAAAACATGAAAATAGTACAAAATTTCACCAAAATCGGTTAAAAATAAAATGTTTTACCAGTTTACAGCATTTTGAATTTTAGAGCCTTATCATAACAAATTTTGATGTAATTTTGTGACATCACAACAAGAAACCCTATGAATATTGAAGAAAATTTCCACGAAATGAAGGAAAATGTAAGAAAACTTTCCGAAAATGGAAAGCGATTTTCTGAAAACTGAAGATTTTCCGATTAGCAACAATATGGTGGACACTAAATTCACCAGTGCAATCATTTTTTTACTTGCAAAGGGGAATATTTTTGGCTTTTTAACTTCTTGCCCCTCCGAGAGCTAACCTCTCACACGCCTCTAACAAAACTATTTAGGTTTAAATGACACTGACTTCCAATACTCCAATATGTTCAAATAAAGCTTAAGCATCATTTTCAAGATATTTGTCGGTTTGTAAGGTGAAAGAAAAGTGATATAACTTAATGGAGAATACGAAAAAGTAATGATAATTACAAGAGGTTAAATGTTATAAGACCGAAGACTGCCATTGTTTTATTATCAGAAATATCTACAAGGCAACCTGAGATGCTACTAAAGGCAGCCGAATTATGTTTGAAACTGGGGGGCACAGAATTTTAGCGGCGCCCTCTATATATTTTAGAGAGTAATTCCAATTCCAATCCCTCTCCAATCAAAATTTAGAAATATAAAAGTAAAAGGACTAAGATAATCATAAGATATGTGTCAATAATATATGATGCAAAACATATCATTAACGACGAAAGAAGATGACTTGCAGATTTCAGAATTTGTACAGCTGGAATGCTGGAATGTCACAAAATTATGATTATGTCTCTTTCTCTTTTTCTGCAGAAAGCTGCTGCCATATGCATTTCATCGGCTGCGTCCAGACCATCGTCCCCGATTAGCCCGATACCGCCGCCACCGTTTGGCAACAGCGCATCAGTTCCCTCCGCATCAAATATATGGCAGCCTTATGGGGAACATGCTCCTTGTGCCCCGATTCGTACTCCTTTGGGGGACATAGATGTAAGAAATAGGTTAGAGTTAGTCGAGCAGCAGTTGGAAGATATGCAACACTCAATTGATTTGCTACATTCCTCTTTTTTATCAGAACAGAGACGGCATCGACTTCAACTTCAGCAAACCCAGTCTGAAATTTGACCTCGGTTGACCTAGAAACTTTAAACATTGAAGACGTCATACAATTTTGAATTTGGCTCGAAGTTCAAATGCAATGTACGGCGCAACGTCAATCAAATTTTTACCCTTTCAAAGTCAAAATTGGTCGAAACATTATGGAGAAATATCATCAAAGCAAACACAGAACAGCCTAACTCTAAGGAGGTAATTGCGAGGAGGGTCGAACCATGACTTGTAATGTCAAGGTCCAGAAAGTGGGCGGTTGAAGGAAAACGTTGAACGCTTTGAGCATTCACAGAGTCCCCTTTGATCGGTCATGGGGAAAAGATCTTACAGTTCACTGCAACTAGTTTGTACAAATTTGGGTGACATCTTGCAAGGGTGGCAGAGGCAAGAAACAAAGGAAGGGAAGGGGAAAACATTACTTGGCATATATATATATATATATATATATATATATATATATATATATATATATATATATATATATATATATATATATATATATATATATATATATATATATATATATATATATATATATATATATATATATATATATATATATATATATATATATATATATATATATATATATATATATATATATATATATATATATATATATATATATATATATATATATATATATATATATATATATATATATATATATAAATAATATATATATATAGAATATAATTAATGCCTTCATCACCAACGAAAATATTCAAAGTGAAATTCAAAATTACGAAATTTTCGAGAACCTGTCTGTTCGTTAGCGTAATAAGAAAGGATGTATATAGTAACTAGAAACACCTTACAATTACACGGTTCATTGGTTTGAAAGCTGACTTACAAAGGAGTAACACTTAGGAAGGATAAGTCCCTATTAGGCCCATTGACTTTGCTGTCAAGCTTTTAAATATACTTAAGTTCGCAAGTTTTGCGCGCGGTATCTTAAGGAAAGCCGGATTTTATTATTCAGAAACGTTAGTCGGATATGGAGTTCTCGCGGGTGTTGAAATGTTCGAAAACCGGGTAGGCTTTAAGGTTGTTGCGAAAATACACAACGTTTACATTTAAAACATTTCTTGTTGTATGTGATATTTTGTTTGTATGTGGTCAGAAAGGGGGAAGGGGGTGACATAATTGTCATTCTCACTTTACAAATTTGCAGTTTAACATAATTTATAATAGATCGTAATATAATCTTTAATGTGTTACGATCGTGAATCTGTTCACAACGGTGGCGATCAATGACCCTCACCAACCAGACGCCCCCACCCCCCGCACAAAGGTTGTTGCACCTTGTTCGTGAGCCCTAAGATGCAAGACACACTTAATGCGTCTTATCCCCAATATGTTTTGGCACACTGTCCTATCTATAGTGTCTTCCGTCCCCATTTTATTTTTCTTCATAAACCTGTGTATGAACCCCACTAATTTGATTTTCGGGTATTTTCTTCGATTGTCAATTTTTGGGAAATTTTCTTTCATTTTCGAGAAAATTTTCGAGAAATTTTCTTTCATTTTCGAGCATTGGTTTTTGAAAACTTTCTTCCATTTTTGGCGGGAATTACCAATATCTTTCATTTTCAGGAAATGTTGCCGAATTTTACACAAATTTCTAATAATTCTATCATAAGTTTCCTTTATTTTTTTAATTTTATGTTAATGATTTTTCCATTTTACCTCCCAGCTCCCAATGGGAAGATAAAACCAGAACCAAAAGGTTTTGTGGTCCCGATGCTTATTTTTCATCAGCTGATTAATTTGCAAAATTTGTACTAACTGTCATGTCATTGCATATCATGAAATATTTGTTCCAGGATATTTATTAATAAACCACACTCAGCATGCAGATCAATAAAAATTTTGACAACATTAGCAATTTTCACAATAATTAACAACATTATCATAGCAAGTATGATGCAAAAACGGTTGTTCATTTATCCTAATGCAATAATTTGTCAGAAAGCTCATCTGTGTACCTGATATAGCATAAATCTGAGGCATTGTTCATGATGGGTACGGTATGGCGTTTACATCATTTAGCTTTTCCACATTAAGCCATGCCCACCATGCATATTAATCACATCTGCTGATAACATAAGTATGTACACAATAGCCAACAAAATTATCATGCCCAACATGACGCAACACACAGTTGCTTATTTATCACTTTTTCACTTTAAGTCGCTCCCACTTATTAATATGCATGATATCACCACCCAAAACAATAGGGCACATCTACAGACCATGGGCTACTGTGTACTAAATATGACATGAATCCAGATACCGTTCTTGAGATACCGTGTTTACAAGCTCTTTTCAGCAAAATCATATTAAGCCCCGCCCACTATGCATACTAATGAAGATCAACGTTTTACATCATGAACATGTACACATCAGCTAACATCGTAATTTTCCCAAATATGAAACAAAACAGACACGCGGTTGTTAAAATATGAACATTTCCCCCGGTTCCGCCGCCTATGCTATTAACTGAGTTAATTAACAACGAATTTGTACAGCTCTGTTTAACTCGGCCGTGTCATGTCCTCCAAGATGATCTTAACAAACTTGAACAATGGCAAAACAAATGGCAATACAATTTCAACCCCTCTAAATGCTACATCTTGTCAATTTCCTTTAAGAAATGCTTTAAATCACTTGTTTATACATTATGCAACCAGCCACTAAAACATGTCAACTCCCACCCATACCTAGGTGTTGAAATTGATAATAAACTTAGATGGGATAAATATATGCATAACATAACCAAGAAAGCTAACTCTGTACTTGACCTATTAAAACGTAACCTCTCAAACTGTCCCACCGACGTTAAATCCACTGCTTATAAAGCTCTAATCAGGCCAGTACTTGAGTACGCATCTGCAGTCTGGGACCCCCCATCACCAGTGCGATGTGGATAAACTTGAATCTATTCAAAGGAGAGCAGCCAGGTTCTGTATGACAGGCTACTCTTATACATCTAGTGTAAAAAACATGCTTCATAAATTAGATTGGCCCCTGCTAAAAACAAGAAGATACAACACCCGCCTACATATGCTATATAAAATCAATCAAAATCTTGTCAGGCCATCAATAAAGATGAATTTATCCCCAACGTCAAAACTAATACAAGAAATAATCATGACCTTAATTTAGGACTAAACCCAGGTTCCCTATGCTCAACCCTGCCAAAAGAATGTATATAAACATCTATACTCTCTCTTCCCTCACACACTAGCAGGACCACTCATCCATTGGAATGCCCCCTCAACTTTTGAGTACTAGTCAGCCAGACTCAAAGGCTGTCAATCTTAAATACAAAGTCTCAACTGTTTCAAATGTTGGCTAAACTTACTAACAAAACTTGTATTGCTAACTAGTTTTTAATAATTTTCTATTTTATAACAACCTTTTTACTCATTACTTTTATGTACAACCTTCCTCTTGAAGGAGTTCTTTTTGTCTCCTTCCTTCAGCATGACTTAACATGATTCAGATTCATGTTACCTTAAAATGATCTGACCTCTCAGGCACAATTTGACGTGCATACCGTACTGGCCAACGTACAACGTGCACATACCTCCATACACATAATATACGCGTTTCTTATAATACGTTGATGACGTGTGTAAGTACATGCCATGTACTTACTGACTTCACTGCGAATTGTTGTGAAACGCACCGCCTCTTTAAATAGGTAAATAAAGCTTTAAAGTGTAAAACAGTAAGGCTGAAAAGCAAAAATGATAATAATAATAATAATAATAACCGATCACTAAATGTTCTCCCATCAGGCCCGAACCAGACCACCAACCCCCACCCCCAGCCCGACCCCCAATCCCCACCCGACCCCAATTCCCACCCCCGAGCGATGACCCTTCCTACGCCCCAGCGTCCAACAGTACAGGTGTAAGTTTGTGAATGCACGCCAACTTCATATTGTAATGTAAATTGCGCCGGCCCCGTGCATGCATAACACATGCGCCTGTATACAACTTTCAAACAATAAACACTTTGAAACTTCGTTTGGGTTATAACGTCAGGCGCGCCTATAACCTAGCAACCAATTGTTATTTGCACGCGCTTGAATAAACTTTTCGAAAAAAATCCGTCTGATTTTTTGTAGGCAGAGTGTAATCTCCAGTCAAGTTTTGTCTTAAAGTTTCAACCAGTCAATTCTACGGTTTATCATATGCTACCCTATTTAGGCTAAACTGAAAAGATTCCAACGAAGAACATTTGAAACCAAAGATTGTTAAGGTGAGAGAAGCGACGAAATACGCACTAGGGGCCTAGGCCTAGCCTAAGTAAGATAGGTCTAACAAAACAAGTAGGCCTAGCCTAGGCCTAACGTTAGGCTACCACTGGCAGCAACACACACGTTCAACATTATGTAGGCCTAGGCCTAACTTGTTAGGCCTAAAGTTTTTGTTTCATCATTATTCCCGGGGCCTAACTTTTTTCTTTCAGTCTTTTGCTGATATGTTAGACTAACGCTAAAGTTATTTGTTAGTAATCATTCACGATTAGGGCCTACTGTATGCTAATGATGGCCGTAATTACTTCATTACTGAGGAATGATACTAGCTTAACGCCGTCGCTAGCCTCCAGAGTACAAAGTTCGGTTTGAAGAATTCAGACGTTAGGCTAACACTAGGCCTACGTGTCTAAGTTAGTAGCAGTAACACCAACGAGTAACATTACACTTTGACCTAACAGTTAGGCCTAGCCTAACATGTAGGCCTAATATTAACGTTCACATTCGTCAATGCGGGATAGGCGCAATCGACATAATCTTCAACCGGGTGTCTTTTTATGACGTCATAGCAGAGTAGACGCTTTTAGAACAATGACGTAATTTTTTATAACATTCTCGTAATATTGAACAATGACAGAATGAACACTCGCGCGGCATGTAAACACACGTGGGTCTGTGGTCAATTGCGAGACGACTACGGGAGGTGAAGGCTGAACTTAGTGAATTAGTGTAAAACGGAACTAATTATTCTCAATTTGAAAGCGATGATGAAAGAGTCAAGATCGGGTCCTTTTGTACCAGAATGTTATAGATTTGGGATATTTTGTGATGTTTTCCAAAAGGACTTTCGATAGGGGTCACCAGCGGTTTTGGTCTTCTTTTTTTAAGCCGATGTGTAGAGGTGTTGTACATAAGCACGTTTTAATAATTTCATTGACGCCGTCAGTGTCCCCTCCCCTAACTCACTATAATAATTGTCCTCCCCCCTTCCCATTCAATATTGGCTATTGTTACTGTTTTTCCTGGAAATTTACGTTAAGAAAGGAATACATTTAACATTGAAAGGGAGGATAGGGGGTTACAATTCTCGGCAAAATATTAAAGAAACATGGCACTATAACATATGAAGATCTCAAAAGCTGAAGTATTCCAGCCGTTTTGTCCAAAATTGTAGGCCTAGGCCTACTCCCAATAAAAAATATATCCCATAATATTTCCTTCAACTTATGATGATCTGCAAGAATTTAAACTGCAGTCACAAATGCTAAATTAACCCTGTTAACGGTAGGTAAGGAAGTTTTGGCATTATACGGAACCCCACCCAAATCCTATCACGGACCCACCCTTCTGAATCCCAAATTCTATCACCCCCTTCCAAATCCCAAATCACCCCCTCACCCAAATCACGAACTACCCTGAATACCAAAACCATATGTCACTGACCCCATTTACCCCCATTCACCCCCATTCACCCCCACCCCGTGGGGCGGGGACTAATTATTAAGTATAGGGGCTAATTATTAAGTATAGCCTAATCTTAGACCCCAGATAGTCTAGGCCATTCTACTTCCATTCAACAACTTGGAAGTTCCAAGCACTTGTATGACACCTGATGAAATCACTCCTCCACCTATTCAGTGCTGTCATACAAAATAAATGACACACTATCCATTTAATAGTACCTCAGACTCCATAACAAACGCTATTTAGAATTAGCTATCATTCATAGTTGTATAGTAAGCTTGCTGCCTATGGATACAACTAACCAGGGAGTTGTGGCCAACGCTAGTGTTACTGCTGTTAACGTGCGTGGGACGCGGGAAACAAACATTTAGATATTAACAAAGTAAAAAGTTTCAGGATATCGCGCGGGAAATTCACAAAAACTTTAATTAGGTGATGTATCACATGACGGTGTGCGCAGAATCATAGTGGCGTTTGCGTTATAATTTGCGACTTTAGTACGACATCACTCTGTGTAAGCTGCCGTAACAAGAAATGACGTCAAAAAGCCATAAGGAGAAATGACGTCAAAATGACGTCATAAAAAGACACCCGGTTGAAGATTATGTCGATTGCTGGATAGGCCTAGGCGCCAAACGGGATACCTAGGCTACCGTTTGAAATATCTCCATCGAGATATGGTATCCCAAACGAGATATCAAAACTGTCACCATGCCATTCAGGTTTCAAGTTGTACTTTCTGTTTTTATATTTATGTATGATTTATACAACTTACAAGTCTAAATTTCAATATTTAACTAAAATCTGTTTTAGAAATGACAAATGACGAATGCTAGGCTTAGCCAACCATAATTCCAAATTTGCTGAAAGCCATGTTATGACTTAAAACAGTCGTTTGTTTACAGCCACTATCAAATCGAATGATTTAACTAGGCCTAGTGTAATTAATAAATGACCAAATAACAGTCAACATCTTTTTGGAAGGATGTTTTCATCAGTTTGACCTAGGCTTAGTGACACTAACAGTTAGGCCTAATGGCGTTTGACAGAATCTTCAACCGGGTGTCTTTTTATGACGTCAATTATACGTCATTAGGTTAATTTAGGTTTAGGTTAGGTTAGAGTATGATGTCATACGAAGGACACCCGGTTTAGGATTCTGTCGGCTGCGGCTTAACGTTAGCCTAACAAGTAGGCCTAACATTAACGTTAGGCTTAGCCAATCATAATTCCAAATTTGCTGAAAGCCATTTTATGACTTAAACAGTCGTTTGTT
Organism: Chiridota heheva; assembly: GCA_020152595.1. Classification (NCBI taxonomy): domain Eukaryota; kingdom Metazoa; phylum Echinodermata; class Holothuroidea; order Apodida; family Chiridotidae; genus Chiridota; species Chiridota heheva. Next base: position 1,882,494 of record JAIGNY010001303.1, read on the forward strand.
TACACAGCCTCTATTAAATTGAATGATTTAACTAGGCCTAGTCTAATAGCCAGTTCATGGAACCGATAATATGTATTGCGCAATGCAGGTCAAGAGGTCAATTGAGACTGCCTTGCCGTAAGCATCGCTGACAATCATTAAATAACACCGTTACTTCCCGGTTTTTTCGTTTAATATTTGAAGGGATTTGGTGACGTACATGTAGGGCTTATGTGATTGTGCTTTCGAAATGGATGTTCCTTCCATTAGGGACATCGTGTGGGATGCCGTGTGGGATGCCATGTGGGACAACTGGGTTGGTTGGATTCCATGTGGGACACGGTTGGGATGCCATTTGGGACATACATTAGGGTGGAATTCCATATGGGACATAGATATGAACATAGGGTAGGGATGACATTTAAGACATGGATGGAAGTCATGTAGGATATAAGGATATGCCATCATTGCCATGTAGGTCATAGGGAGGGATGCCATGTGGCACATAGCGAGAGACGCCATGTGTACCATTGGGTGGGATATCATGTGAGACAGATATGGATGCCATATGAAACATCTAGGAGAACAGGATGCCATGTTAGAGATAGGAAGGGGCGAAATTTGGGACATATGTAGGGATTACATGTGGTACATAGGGAGGGACGCTGTGTGTGACATAAGGAGGGATGACATGTGGGACATAGGGTGGGATGCCACATGTATATAACAATATTAAATTAAACTAGGACGATAAATACCGTCACGGCTCGCGTACTGATTCAGATTGACACACATATCACAAGTCCAATTATAAAAACATCCCACTATCCACCCCATCCATATCCCATTTGACATCCCACCCTATATCTCACCTATCTTCCCACCCCTGTTCCTCATGACATCCATCTCTATGTCTCACATGGCATCGCTACCCATGTGCCACATGTCATTCCTCCTTATGCCCCACATGGAATTATTCCCTTTGTCCCACATGACGTCCCTCATCATGTCTCGCCCTCCTATGTTCCACATGGCATCCATATATATGTCCCACATGGCGTCTTATCCTAAAGATGTACCAAATGACATTCCACTCAGATGTCCCATATGCCATCACACCCTATGCACCACATTGGCATCCTTTCCTGTGCCCCACATGGTATCCATCAATATATCCCACATGACATCCATCTCTGTATCACATGACATCCCTACCCATGTGCCACATGTCATGCCCCCTATGCCCCACATAGAATCCGTCCCTCTGTCCCACACGGCATTTCTCTCCATATCCCACCCTCCGATATTCCACATGACATCCATCTCTGTCCCACATGTGCTGCCCACGTGCCACATGTCATTCCTCCTTATGCCCCACATGGAATTCTTCCCTTTGTCTCACATGACATCCCTCACAATGTCTCACCCTCTAATGTTCCACATGGCATCCATCTCTGTCACACATGGCGTCTCGTCCTAAAGATGTACCAAATGGCATCCCATGCACTTAAATGTCCCATATACCATCCCACCCTATGTAACACACGGCATCCTTCCCTGTGCCCACATGGCATCCATCAATGACATCCATCTCTATGTCCCACATGGCATCTCTACCCATGTACCACATGTCATTCCTCCATTGGCCCAAAAGGAATAACTCCCTCTGTCCAACATGGCATCCCTCCATGTCCCGCATTCATATGTTCCACATGCCATCCATCCCTATGTCCCGCATGGCATCCATCTCTAGGTCCCACATGGCATGTCACAAAGTCATGTGGTAGAATTAACACAGAGAAAGCTTTGGTTTACATATGATCGGACCGTACCGCGCTGATTATTATTATCACTTGACCGTACACCACGATCAGTCCCGGGCATGCGCGTTCGTTACCATAAACTGGCTTATTAATAAATGACCAAATAACAATCAACACCTTTTTGAAAGGATATTTTCATCAAAGATGTCATCAGATTTGTTCATGATTAGGCTAATTGTAACTTGTACTGTAAGTGTAACCTTAGGCGTAACATACAATGGGCCTAACGTTAGGCTACAACTTTTTACGTTAGCCTTTCGCAAAGAGTTGGTAATGAGTGAAATGGCTTACCTCAGTAGGCTAGTTGGTTAGCTCTATTTCTGTTCACAATTTTAAAGTCAACTTTGATAGTTCTTTAGCCTACTATTAACGTTGGCCTAACTCTTATTGAGATAAACACCTCATTCAGTAACGTTAGACACTAACTTGTAACTTGCAAGGCAATACTTCAACTTGCAAGTTGCATACTGAGACAACGAAGTCACAATATAATCAGAGATTCAGAGCGAATGAGTTGGAGTATTCTCGTGGTCGGAGTCAACGTAACCGTGTACGAGGTTAGTACGGTTTTGCCAAGTTGAAGGGGAAACTTTATCAATATAATCAATGGGATATTTTTTTTATGAATACTTGTGTTGCCTCAGCCAGTTCAAGAAAATTAATGGTACTCATATATGTTGGAAACTATTATCTAATACACAACATATTTGAAGAAAAATAAATTCTGTCCTGTATTTGTTGAAAATGACAAAAAATATTTTTTTCTCCCATTGACTGCAATGATAACTGACTGTTTGTTTTCCCCTTTAAAGTTTGAGATCGTTAAAAAAGCAGTGTTACGTCGCCGTGCACCACAACATTCCCAGATATCCGACCTTGAGCATGAAGATTCGTACTAACGTATAGTAACTGAACTTAATTTCATGCACGCCCTAAGTTCGTGCACTACGTAATGTGTTCAATTCCACCTAGTTTAACAACTAATTTCGAAAAATCGGACTTACGACCTAAAACTTACATTCAAAATTGTAAAAATGACGCTTCCTGGGGTAAAGGGAGACCAATATTTCTAACTTAAAATGCAATATAACTCACATAATAAAAGATATTTTTCTTTCAAAAATTACTGGTCCAGTTGAGCCAATAAAAACAACAATTTTTCCTTCTCACTCGAACACACACATCCATCTGCTGTCACTGACGTTATGATAAAGGACGTTTTATTATGTAATGATGGCCTAAGCTATAAAATAAAAGTATAAACAAAGGTCACATCGGGTTCAAAACTGATCAATATTTAAGAGCTTAAACTTTTAACTTACGGCTATGAGGTTACAAAAGTTCATTTCCGTCCCGCGATAGGATGTGAAAATGTTATATCTTCTTATAGTATTCTTATTCAAATGAATAATATGTGAGTGTTAATGCACACAAAACTAGAACAATAAATACCGTCATGATTCGCATGGCCAATGTCATATGACCTAGCTAATTATAAAAATGGCATCTCACACTAAGTTCCACATGGCATCCCATGTCCCACATGGCATCACACCCCATGTCCCACATGACATCCCATCCCACAACTTTATGCACCATAGAAACGGACAAAATAAACCAGATAGGAGAAAGATGCATTACTACTAAAGGACCTAACATTAAAATTGAAATCTAATCTACGTTTACGATGTAGCAGGAGTTGGTACTACATAAATGCTGGAAGCAACAGGTAGAAACCTGATTTGATGAGAGATAGAAAAAAATTATATTCAACATTAAACAAAACTTTCCAAAAAAAGTTCAAAATATACATGTCAAAAATTGGTGAAACAGAAAACGCGAAGTATCTAGGTAATGGTTTTTCACAAAACAAACCTTAACAATAACAGGATTGAAAAGAAAGGCACATATTGAGTATATGAATAAAACAGTAGAAAAGTATGGAGACCAGAAGAAATTCGGAAATGCAGCATTACAAGTAAAAATTAGAATAGTGAAAGCAGTAGCTATGCCAGTCTTCACATATTAAATGGAAACTTGGACTAATCTATCAGTAAAGGAAGTACAAGCTCTAGAAAATCTGCAAAAAAGAATGATTTGCCGCATCTTCAACTTAGGTACTTCATCATCATATTGGGGACTTGAAAGAAGCAGGTTTCTGGTCAATGTTACAAATTATTCATTACAAGAAACTCATGTTATTACATTATTTACTCAACTCGGACAAAATTAGAACAGAAAGAAAAATACTTATTGAACAAAAAGATAAAGATTATCCTGGATGTTGGTATCATGAAATCAAATACATAGGAGGAAAATACAGAATTGATATTGATATAAGTAATGTTCGGAAGAAGACCAAAAGCAAATGTTAGAAAGAAGTTAAAAATAGAATTGCTGATGAAATAGTGGAAATGGATCAAAGAAAGAAAACTAGCCAACTCAGATTTCAACTAGAACATGGTTTTGAGAGAAAGAAATATATTGCAGAATTAAAAACAATGGAGACCCTTACTATAATCAAATTAAGACTAAATGTGACTAAAGTTAAAGCCAATTACAAGAACAGCTATCCTAATATAAATTGTGATTTTGTGACCATGAAAATACAACTAAACATTTTAACTGTTTCTACTTTAAGAACATTATTGGAATGCATATGAGCAAAACAAACGGACAATATGGAAAACCTACAGAAAATAGCCTGGTACGCAGAAAGAATAAATGATATAAAAAATAAGGCTCAAAATGAACACATGAGCTTCCTCGATCTCCGTATAGTTTAAACCAATGCATAGTAAATTTAGCCAAGAGTGTTATACGAGTCTTGCACGTCATCATCGAAATTATTCTTTATCGACTGCCTGATTTTTTTTATCAGAGTGGACCCCGTGATGAACCACACAGCTGCCCAAGGTGCTGTTCGAAAAATAAGTCCGTAGCTAACGCTCTCGCACAAAACGCAACTTTTCAAGTTTTCTTCATTAAACTTTGGAGCTATTAACTAAGACAATAGCTCCATGATTAAACCCACGCCCAAACCGTAAGTGGACGGCTCAATGTAGTATTATTGAATATAGCCTATATATTTGTTTAGTATTACGTAAAAGAATTCGATAAAAGGCATAATCAAAACTTGACCTGCGCTCTTTTTCTTTGTGTGTGGTTTTCTTTTTTCTTTTTCTTTTTTTTCTTCAAAACTTACAGTCAAGAATTTGGAATAAATTTTTACAATTTTAGAACTGAAACAAATGAATCACTACCAATTTGATATATAATGGACGATATTTTATCCACATTAAAGCTATTTTAAACAAAAATTAGCTCATTTAAAACTAAATTTCTGTAATTTTTAACGAAATTTTATTGATTTTTAACAATTTGATAACACATTTTTAAAGATAGTAGCACAAAATATCACAATTCGGTATGTGATATTGTCAATAAGGCACACGTCGGATAACATCTGACTAGCCTTTACATGGCTGCTATACACAGTATACAAGTATTGCCTTGCAAATAGTGCCCTACTGAATTGAGTGAGGTGTTTATCTTGCCGATAAGGCCCATGCTGTCCACATGTGTGGTGTTGTTGCCTGCATGTATCTCGAAGCATGGAGTTGCCATTGCTCCCTGCTTGAAGAATCTCACGACCAATTTAGTTTGAAGGATTGAAATTGCCCCAGCCAACCAGTGGTACAAAGTTAATGATATTTCCGAATACAGAACTTTTTACCAGAATTTTCCGCGTATTTAGCCCAAAACAGTCAATTTGTTGGACCTATTTTTTAAAGAAATGTCCAGAATTTTGAGCAAATAAGCCGTCAAATTGTGGAGGGAGAAAGGAGGGGAGGGGGGGGGGGGGGTGACAACTTAATAAGTATTCCGTAAACTTGCCAATTATTCTTTATTATGCAGATTTTTCGGAAAATTTCCATTTCTGTTTTTTTTTTTTTTTTGGCATCATTCCGATTTCTTTAGCTCATTTTCTGAATTTTAAAGAAAAGAATCCGGCCGGCCAGGGTGAAATTTTGCTCCATGCCTCTATTTTTACGCTGCTGCTGTACCCCCTCCTCCCCCCCCCTCCTTACCCTCTTCCTTTCTCTTCAACTCACTACAGTAATCCTATTCACACCACCATTATCCGTAGATTATGTGCCCTTCTTGCCAACCACGATTCGGAAAAATCCGGAAATTTGATAAGTTTTCCGAAACAGCTTTTTCAACAATCCGCACATTTTGCCGAAATGTTTATACCGTTTTGCCTAATATTTTATTCATAGGCCATTCCTGCAGTCTGTCACGTAATTCACAGACTGCGTGAATGGCTATATATATATATATATATATATATATATATATATATATATATATATATATATATATATATATATATATATATATATATATATATATATATATATATATATATATATATATATATATATATATATATATATATATATATATATATATATATATATATATATATATATATATATATATATATATATATATATATATATATATATATATATATGTATATATATATATATATATATATATATATATATATATATATATATATATATATATATATATATATATATATATATATATATACATATATATATATATATATATATATATATATATATATATATATATATATACATATATATATATTATTATATATTATTATATATTTATATATATATATATAATCCAAAATGCTCAATCAAAAGAGCTATAGTCAATTCTAGACTCACAAGTTAAATGTTATACATTCTATTTTATAGATCTGGTTCGTAAAGGCAAGACCCTCACTCATCTGCTCATCAGAAACAAAATGCAGAGATAGGGATGATAAATTACAATGCACAACTGTTTAAAGTGTGGTATACTAACAATGTAGAAAATACTTCTTATCTATAGTTACAAAATAAGTGTTTTTTCTGTGTGCATGCACTGGACAGCTCATTTCTTTTGTTTAGTGATGCTAAGTGTGGCTTGTATATTATAAAGATTTCTCTTTCACTCATAGGTTACACATTTTGCTTGATGAGTATGGCTTGGCTTTATCAATAATCTTTCATTTCAATGAAAACTGCACATTATCGTCTTTTATGTTCCAGTTGTATTCACTTAATGTTGTGGCATACCGTTTATCCTCGCTGCTGAAACTATGAGTATGTCCATTGTACCGTGTTTTGAATGTATTTTCCGTTAGTCCTATATACGTTTCTGCTTTAAGGCTATCTTGCCGTGTAACTGTGGCTTGGTAGATGACCCCAGATGCGAGGCAAGTTTGCCTTCAAGTGGGCATGATTTGTCCTTTCTGCAGTTGCGTTTGTTTTGTGGTGTTTCTTGCGACGACGACGAGTGAACACACAATTACAATGACGGGGTCGTCACCTGCGTAATTGGTTATGATAGTAACAATGCTATTACGAAACGCTTAATACGACCCGGACGAGAACACAGGTACGACGTACGGACAGACATAACATCGACAACCAAGTCAATGTCCACGGCCTTTGATAACCAGTTGTGGTGCACTGGCGTGTCTACCCAACCCAGGCTTAAACCCAGGACCTCGTGGTCTGTAGACATGTATAATAACCGCTACACCACAGGAGGTAGATTGGTTGCACTTTTCCTAAGTATTATTTTGTTGCGAGTAGAGATGATTCGTTGGGTATTTAGCACACAGCTGTAACGTAATTTCTCTGTGTTACGGTTTAGCAATTTGTTGAGTTGGTGCCCGGGAAGGAAGCAGTGGTCCAGGAGGCTGAATAATTTTCTGCCGATGTTGGTGGCTATGTTTATGCTATATGGCGGCTTGATCCAAGTGTTTTTCTCTTTCTGTTACGTTTTCTTCTCCGGTTTGTGTTATTGGTGGGGTTTGGTTGTGGTTCATATTACAATGTGTAGTTGTAACCGCTTTCCGTCAGGGTTTTTTGGTAAGCGGTATTGCCTCATTGAATTTTGTTTGTTTGATGAAATGCTAGAGAATCGCCTGTCGATGCTTTCTGGAATGTTGATTATGGAGGGGGGGGGGGTTGCTCTGTTTATGTACATATAGTGGGGTGTTGTTGGGTGTCATGAATGGTTTGTAGGTGTTACGTTCAGGGTCCACTTCCCTAGATGCCAGAACTAAAAGAATTTGAAGATGGTATGCTCAGCCTGGTACAAAACATCGAATTCAAAAACGCAAGCATACCCTTCCAAAGAAAACTCAAAATCTATATATATATATATATATATACATATACATATATATACATATACATATATATATACATACATATGTATATATATATATATATATATATATATATATATATATATATATATATATATATATATATATATATATATATATATATATATATATATATATATATATATATATACATATACATATATATATATATATATATATATATATATATATATATATATATATATATATATATATACATATATGAATATATATGATATATATATATATTATTTATATATATATATATATATATATATATATATATATATATATAAATATATATATATATATATATATATATATATATATATATATATATATACATATATAAATATATATATATATATATATATATGAATTATTATTTATATATATATATATATATATATATGAATATATATATATATATATATATATGTATATAATATATATATATATATGTATATATATATATATGTATATATATATATATATATATATATATATATATATATATATATATATATATATATATATATATATATATATATATATATATATATATATATATATATATATATATATATATATATATATATATATATATATATATATATATATATATATATATATATATATATATACATTATTTTATATTAAAAGCATTTATCAACACATTTCCATAAGCTGATAAGTATGAAATCTTAGCTGACTGCTTTTTCAAGTTCGGATTGCAATCCACGATACGAATGAATCAGTTGACCAAAGTTAAAGTTAGTCTGGGGAAGATGATTCAAGTTGAGTGCTCATATATTTTTATCCAATTTTATTCGCCTTTTTCTGTTGTTCAATCTTATTTCGAAAGTACTGCACCGCTATGTACAATGCAGTTCGACCAACATGTCAAAGTTTTTAAAATCAGTGACACATAGTCATAGAGAAGCAATTAATAGAGAGAATGATAAGAAAATTAAGAATGGAAAGCGTGTGAAAAACGTTTTCCCAAATGAGCTGATCAATATTACTGCTGCTTTCATACTACCTTGATGGTAATTAGTTAAAACATACATTACCATTATTTTGTGTTCACAGATTCTGAACATAATCAAGAAATTAATCAAAATGCAGTCGTCTTTGAAATCCATTACCTGTGGAATATTGCTCGCATGTTTGGTCTATGTCGCTTGTCAAGACGCTACATTCTCAAATGCAAGCACTACTGTTCTACCTGCTGAATTATATGGAGCTACTGCAAGGTCCGTAGAAAGTCAATCCCGTGCAAATCAAACTGACGCACCTAATGCAGGTAATATCTCATATTTTCGTGTTTTTCGCATTCAATATCCCTTGACTCAGTGAAGGAAGACTTACTTTTTTGCCAGAGTTGGGATCCGTCGCGGTGGTATGTCAGGCCCGTAGCAAGGAATTTAAAAGGGGGTTCGATTTTCGTATAAAAGGGAAAAAATCTTGAAATCCCGGGTGCGTATTATACTTTTAGATTTCAAAAGGGCACTTTCTCAAGGGAGTTTGTTGGCTCGACGCCTCCCCCTCCCCCTCCTCTCCCCATTGGTTTTGCTGTATTACTAGAATATAAAACGTGAAAATGGAAATAATGTTTATATATATCGTCACTTCTAATGGTGGTACAATACAAGAACCTTGTTCATAACCCTCTGTATTAGTATTTAGTATGTTGAAGGATTAGTTCAGTGGGCAAGCATGTCCGTCTTATATAAAAGAGAACTTCGAAAGAAACAAAATGGTGGAGAAAGCATTGCAAAACCTTATTCCGTTAAGGAGATATTAAAGGATTAGATCAGGGGTCAGGCAAGTCTATATTGTATGAAAGAGGATTTCAAAAGAAATAATTTCAAAATCTTATTCCATTAAGGAAATATTAAAGTTTAAAGTTTAGTATCATTTCTGTAGAAACGACTGAAATCAGACTAGTTGTGTTGTCAGTCTCAGATTCCTCAGATTTAATTTTTTCACTATTTAAATCATTTCCCTCAAATTTTATTCAGGTGGTATATTATAAGACCTTTCCTAGATTCAGTTTTACTACTTTTTTGACATATCCAATGGTTTATAAGCCTCAAAATCACAGGAAAAAATATGATAGATGAGGATAAATACGCCAACTTTCCATAGTAGACTTACTACACCAGTCATTTATACACAGATAAGACAAAACTTTAAACTTGAATATCTCCTTTACGGGATAAGATTTTTGAATGCTTTCCTCACCATTGTGTTTCTTTTGAAGTCCTCTTTCATATAAGATGGACTTGCTTGACCCATGAACTAATCATTTAAGAAAATCCCCTGAATTGACTTGATAGCTACCAGCAACGACGAGTATAACGTTTTAAAGGTTGAACACTGGTCCCTGATAGTTATGCAAATTGCTCTTAATTTCAGTTGGTAGGTCGGTGTAGTCCTTTTTTTCAAAAGTGGAACAACATTCAAATGTATTTCAAATACACGTAAATAAAAATGTTAATTATATTTCATAGTAATTGTTAGGAAATTTCAACACATCTGCATATTTATAAGACGAAAACTTTGTTACACCACAGTTGATTCAACGACAGGGAAAATTACAACACAGTCTGGAGAGGGTCAAGCAAAGCCTGAGTCAACGCCTAAACCTGAGCCAACGCCTGAACCTGAGAATATCAATCTCCAAGGAAATAATACAGATGGTGGATCGGGTCAAGGTAGCGCCTCCTCTACTAATACCCTTTTCACGGTGTTAGTGCTGTTCGCATCTTATCTCATCTTCCTCGTTATCAGCATTTGAAGTGTGGCAAAAACGGATACAATGGATGATAAATGCTTTTGATAAGATGGATACTAAAAATTGTTAACTGAGAAGAAAAAGGATATGAGATTTGTGTGTGATTACTTGTTTGATGGTATGTTGTTATGTGTTGGATATCGTATTTTCCTTTTTGCATTTATTTGCCACTATCAGACTATGGATACATCAAGTTTGAACTTTTTCGGAAAGTTGTTTTGATCGTTGGAATTTTATAGAAATTTAAAGTATTGTCAATTGATGTTTTTAAAACATTTCATGTTTTATAGTTGATTTTAAAGTTTTTCATATTTGCATATTCCTCCTGTGCGTACATAGGATATTGAATCAAATGTGATGCTGTTTTTACTTTTAAAGGACAGGTATCGTTCCATCAATAAATTCAGAAGTGAACGCCGCCGTGCTACTCACGTCACTTCCGGTTTTCAATTTTCCCTCTCGATTGCGAGAACTGATGTTATCGATATCACATGTAGGCCCCTGTGTTCGGTCGGGCAGATGTGTGATCGATAACATCCCAGATTTCTTGCGACCAATACGGAAAATTGAAAACCGGAAGCGACGTTACAAGAACGGCGGCTTCAAGTTTGCATTCGTATCGGGCAATTAAACCAATCCGTACTAGCCCCTAGTGACAAACGGCTTCTGCTGCCCATAGACTGGTAGAAATCCTTGAAACCCTTTAATATCACATGACAATTAAAGGTATTGTAAGTAAAGTTATGCGGAAATGATAGCAGAATAGCTTGATCGTTATTTGTAACAAACGTTTTTATTTAGAATACATTCAATTTTACAAAACAAAACATGTGAACATAATACTATTCTTTGCGTATTTCATCTGCGTCTATTACATGTCTGCCATTGTTTCTTTACCAAACTCTATACTCGAATATTTTCTGGCATTGAAGCCCAAGATCAGATTTTCATCCGATGTTGTCAGTAATGAGAGCACCTATTCATCGAATTACAGGCTCTTTGACGCTGGTTCACGGTAAACGATGCAGAGTAAGGTACAGCAAGCCATTCCTGTGAAAGCTTTTGGGAATTCCCGAACGTCATTCCATTCGTCATCATCAATGTTGTAGCATTCTACTGACTGTAACCACGATTTACTGTCCCAGCTATACCCACCCACCATGTAGATTTTTTCGCTCACAACTGTACAAGCTGCTTCGGCACGTGGGTTTAGCATCTCACTAAACGCCGTCCATTCGTCTGAAGGAGGGTGGTACCGCTCTATCGCTCCAACGCAATGGAGAGACCCAGAGCTGTCTACAGTTGCACCTCCAGCAAGGTACAGAAAATCCCCCACGGGACATAGATGGGCAAAAATACGTGGCATGGAAAGGGGACGTCGCCTTTCCCACTTGTTGGACTCTGAATGGTAGCATTCCACTTTACTCAGTATTTTTCCTCCGCCTGTAGATTGAGAAAATATGATGCATATTGCAACTCTTGTCTTAAAATTAAATAGTAATCCTCTCTTGTCATTGTAAATAATTTATTGAGTCAGAGGCGATGGTCTTGTTTACCAAAAAATGAATTTGTGAATAACAATGTTAATTTTGTAAAACAATTAAAACACACCAAAGAAAATCTTTCAACAACAATCCTGGTATAGCTCTGTGTATACAAAGATACAACAGGCAAAAATGCGTTTAACAAGCCTAAATACTTGACTAGATAAATGAGGCTGGTGTATATATTTTATTTTGTAGGAGCGACGGACGGCACACACCCTTTCTTTACACTCATTAATGTCATTTTAATATGCCTCATTGTAAATCAATATTACTGCAATTTAAAAAAATGCAAAATGTCTTCACATTGTAATCACATTTAGTTTCCTGGATTATATTTCAAAAATCTGTGTTGCGTACGGTTGCCGTAATGCACAGAAATGTGAAATTCGTCATTAAAATGCACTGAGAGAAACGAACTTTCTACCATATTTTTGTGATTCCTCAATAATGACATTATAACAAATGTTACGTTAAACAGTTTTATTTAAATTTGTCAAAATTTGATCGGTACCTGAACCACCCATTGCGTAGAGCGTGTCCCCGTATGCTGAGACTGAGACACATCGTCTTGGCTCTTCCATTGACGCCACATTCTGCCACTTATCTTGATACGGATCGTACTGTTCCACCTCCGCTAGTGATGTTTTGTCATCCACACGACCACCTTAATTTAAAAACAAAATTTAAAATTGTATCATGAGCAAAAGTAGAAAGCTGAAATAAGCTAAGGTGCAGTTTTGGAGAAAACATTGTAAACGGCAATACGCGTACGTATTACCTTCATGTATAACACATGCACACGTATGATAAGCGCGCTTGAAAACATTTTTTTTCATACGCTTGATCCCATACTGTGCGTGAATTGTGCAGAAAACCAAGATTCCCCCAGTATTTGATTGGTCAATAATATTCCCCAAGTATACGATTGGTCCATTATGGAGACGTGAATCTCGGCCATGTGACATCAATTAAATTAGTTTTCCGGAAATTGCCGATTCAGATTTGAAAAGGTCTATAGGGTGGGTCAACCCCATGGGCTATAAACAACTCAAGACGTAGGGCAATGACACGGCGATATGTTTGATATGAACACCAATTTGCCCACATGCCCTCAAGACTGTTCCACTCTTAATATCCCTTCAAGGTTTATAAACAAAACGTGTCGGATTAACGAGACAAGTCGGTACGCGGGAGCCAGTTTACGAAATGTTATTTAAAAAATAATTTGTCATTTGCCTTCTTTTCACGCAATTGGAAGATTCTCATTGAAGTGCTTGAATGTTGAGTTGTCGAAATAATCTGTTGTTCAAAGACGTGTTGTCGAAATGACCTATTGCCGAAAAGTCGTGTTGTCGAAAAGGCCTATTATCGAAATAACCTGCTGTCGAAAAGGCCTGTTGTCGAAATGTCCTGCTGTCGAAATGACGTGTTGTCGAAAAGACGAGTTGTCTAAAATACGTGTTGTTAAAAGGACCTGTTGTCGAAAAGACCTGTTGTCAAAAAGACGTGTAGTTCAAGAGATGAGTTATCCAAAAGATGTCAAAATGACGTGTTGTCGAAATGGCGTGTTGTCGAAAAGGCCTGTTATTGAAATAACCTGCTGTCGAAAAGGCTACTGTCGAAATCTCCTGCTGTCGTAATGACGTGTCGAAAAGACAAGTTGTCTAAAATACGTGTTGTTGAAAGGACTTGTTGCCAAAAAGATCTGTTGTCAAAAAGACGTGTTGTCCAAAAGATGAATTATCCAAAACATGTCAAAATGATGTGTTGTCGAAAAGACGAGCTGTCGAAAAGACTTGTTGTTGAAAAGACCTGTTGTCGAAAAGACTGTTGTCAAAAAGACGTGACCAAAAGATGGGTTGTCCAAAACATGTCAAAATTACTTGTCATAATGACGACTTGTCGAAAAGACCGAGTTGTCGAAAAGACGTGTTGTCGAAAAGACCTGTTGTCGAAAAGACGTGTTGTCGAAAAGACGTGTAGTCGAAAAGACGTGTTGTCGAAAAGACGTGTTGTAGAAAAGACCTGTTGTCGAAAAGACGTGTTGTAGAAAAGACGTGTTGTCGAAAAGACGTATTGTAGAATGACTAATTGTCTCCTGTTACACCGGCACTATCTATACTTGTAAGCCATATTTGGGCTATAATTAATAGGTACAACACTGCACAAAATTCATGCAAAGAAAATGTTATATTTATATTTCATATATCGTAATGTTGAACATTCAGCGTGTTTTTTAATTTATAGTTACAAAATTGCCAAAATAGCAGTCTCTAACATTGTACGGAGCTTAAAATCAACTTAAGACAGCCCCCCAAAATTACTTTTTTTTTGGGGGGGGGGGGAACTATGACGCCGTCAACCCCATAGCTACAGCTATGGGTTAAACTTTTACCCTTGTAAAATTACCTAAATGTTTAGAGGTAGCGGGTTCGGGGTTGAAATTTCAAAGCAACTTGCAAAATTCGCCCGTGGAATTAGAGGAAAAGGACCAAATTCGAGAGTGATCAGGTAATAGAATGAATTTCACGGATTCTCTACCAAAATTTCCTCACACATTCCAGTCTCCACTCGCCATCAGTAGCATCGCATCGATATTTGGTGTATCGAGTTTGCCTGCCAGTCCCGTATTATACGCTTTTATTTATTAAATTCGTTTTCGAAATTTTTTCAGTGTTGCTCGATGTCGACGGTACCAGTCCACCTAATTTTAATATTTTAATTTTTCTTTGCTTTTCAGTATTTTCTGGCAAAAGATGGATATTTTTTAACAATGAACCCTTCACAGATCCACGTTTAATCAGAGCTCCTTGTATTTTTTGTACAATCATTGGTTGTTGGTTACCCTGAAGCATGTGGCTGTATATGTGCGCATGGGAACAGTAAGCGGATACGTCTGATGGTGAACTGTCTTTATTGTCGTTAAATAAATTACCAGAATGTCGCCTCGAGCCAAGTTATTACAAGGGGTCCAGCAGAAATCAGATCGTTGGTCCAAGATTCCTTTTTGAACGGATTGAAAGAAAACCGTTTTAACTGATTGATTTCGATGTAGACAAATCCTAGGAAATCGACAGTTATGACACCCATACATACACACACACACATAACTGACCGATGCAATCATGTGAAATTTTCATTAACTTACCCACTGCGTATATCAAATCATCCAAAACACCCATCTGAAAGCTTTCTCGTCCGGTAAGCATGTCAGCAATTTGAATCCAAGTATCAGTCCTAGGGTCATATCGGTATGCCGAGGTCAGGGGTCGATCCAAAGGGCTAGTAGTCTCGCGGCCGCCCGCTACATAAAGAAACCCTCCCAGTACAGCAACTGAAAATGAAATGAAAGATGCACAAATTATACAAGAGAATGGCTTTTCTGACGGAAAGGAATTGGCTGAACATTTTAAACGCTTTGTCACCACCTAACAAGTCACCAACCACATTTATGTTAACCCCGCTTTGTCCTTTGAATGTCAAAGCCAGACGAGGAAACAGATGGCATTTTAAAAGTGTTTGGTATGATCTGACTTTCTGAACCAGGATCGAACCCGGTGGTTTCCCGGCCGGACGTTCAGGCACAGCCGTAATTCTCATTTGAAAAGTTGGAGGGACATGGCCTTTTACCCAAAAAGTGTGTGTGTGTGTGGGAGGGGGGGGGGGGCAAATTTTACCCACAATGTACTGAAATTTTAAAACCAGCTGAAAATGGAGGGGGGTGGAGGACATGTCTCCCTATCCATGTTCTCCGGGAATTACGGCCTGGTGGGACGTTCTCTGTATGAGAGAGAGAGAGAGAGAGAGCTTGTAGTATGCTATTATTCGGCAAAGATGTGCTTGAACAATATAAATTTATAAAGGAAAGAGATGACAACAAACATACCTGCGTGATGGTGACGAGCCTGTGGCATTTTTGTAAGCAATGACCAGGAATTTGTTCCTTGATTGTAATACCTCATGTCTTTAGACACACTTTCTTTTGCCCGACGTGGCTGTCCACCGAGAGCTACTATTGTAGTTAACATTGTTGTTGACCTTGGAGTTGTCCTTGGGGATTGCATCACGCTCTGTCTTAAAGGCAAACAGTAATAATGCAGTGCTTCCTTCACCAACTGCTCGCATTCAGGAATTTTCATGAGGTAGTCGACACTTTCTACGTAATCTGCCAGATCAGTGGGTTTAATCATCGGAAGACGTACATTTTCAAGCAGTTTATATCCAAATGCGTCTAACCTTTGCTCAATGTCTGCCTCGATCCATCTTTGTACTGCTTGAAACACCTGTAACTCCGAATCAATCCTCAAGTCATCTCTTCGTATAAGAACTTTGAGCGCCTCATCGTCTAATTCTAAGAATTCAGAGGTTGGCACAACATGTAAAAAATGTCTAGCAGATATTTGGCTGGCTTGTTCAATTATGTCAGAAAGGGCGAAAGCAACACCAACAGAAAGGGTCTTGAGACACGTATCAACGCAAAGATTCAAAAGTAAAAACTCTGTGCATAATTGAAACGCAACTGGAACTCTGAGGTATATGGCGGCATTCAAGAGCTCTTTGATATTACCGTAAGTTACGTCTAAATGCGATGTATACATCAATTCTAAGAGAGCTTGCAAGGTATTATGTGATATGCCATGAAGAGTATATACAAAGGAATCAACAGAGTCTTCATTGTCTTCTTGGTGAGTGAAAAGATCTCGGAAATAGTCGCTACACGTTGCCAGAATCAATTTGTGCGCACCTATGCGATGGTGTCCAATCGCTAAGATGACGTCATGAAGTTGCTTTTTTCTCCATAAAATTGTAGCGGCACTCATCACTCTCTCCGAATGTGGGAACTCGGTCGCAGAACCCATTTTGACACTTGGATGAGAAAATTCGACAACAGTGCTAAGACGTGAGTCCTTGGAAACGATGCGAGGCAGAGTGGTGAAAGGCCTGTTGTTGACTGCAATGTGTTGAGTTGCCGGCTGAGAATGTGCACGTTGTATTGGGTTTGGTGTGGATGCCACTGACCGCTGTATGGATGCATTCTGCAAAGTGTTGTTGTCATTGTTGGGTCTGTTCAGCCTGCTACTTGCAGGCAGACTCCTAGAACGAGATTTATGCATCTTTAAGATGAAGCGCATATTTAATCCTCCGACAATTTTCCTTGCTTCATGTTAATTTCTTTCACTCTTGTGCTGCTATAAGGGAATAAGAAGAATTTAAATTATTTCTTTGCATATCCTTTTTGATTCGGCAAGATATATCTTATAGAGTATACATCAGGGCCTCGATTTAACTTGGAGGCTGGTATCAGAAATTGAAGACTGCTCAGGCTTTAGGGAATTCTGAAGACCAGTGATGGTGAAATCCGATGAATGGCCTTCACTAAAAATTGATGGTCAACTAGAGTTTCATAGTGTTTTTAGATAGAGAAAAATGGTTTGTAGCCCAGCTCAGCCAACGTTTTCTATGCAGAATAACCCAGCTAACGGTTTATAACCCATGTTTGTCAGTTCAGGTTGGCTCCGGTTTGTATTTACATACTTGGTTGCTGTTTTATTCTAAAATGCCTGTGAACGTGTTAGTCGCCATTGCATTACAATAACAGGTGCGGAATATTCTTGGTGTTGGTCAGTTTTTGCTAAATTGGGAAACTTTGAATCAATGCTCACTAGGGGTCACGGATTTCCCAACGTTTGGAGACCAATCAAAATTTTATAAACGAGGCCCTGGCATTCCTCACCTCAAGTGTCCAATTGTGTAATGTCAAAGTCGTTTTCCAAATAATATATTTGAATTACCATTGTTGTAATGTTTCATACATCCATGCCTTTCTCACATCACCTCGTCCAGTGGCGACGCCAGGATTATGTTGCTGGTGGAAAAGAGGGGCAGTTTTGTCTCATGGGGCCAAAGCCTATAAATTGCACAAAATATGTCGTTTTATACACATTGTCTGGGGCAAATACCGATCTCGTGGAGATTTCCGCCCCGTAGCGCCTCCACTGTCCCCCTCCCCTCCTTTGTCATGTACATGACAACAAACGAGACTGTTATAGTTTATCGACTGGGCTCCACAGCTGCAGGTCGTGCTACAAAGTCAAAAACAAAATTGATACAAGCACAAACGAACGAGGAACGAGCACGGACAAAGGGAGGGGGGGGGGGGGCGCCAAAGGCCACACGAAAAAACATACCCGTCAACAGTCAGGGGACACACAAGCAAAAACGTGAACACAAAGGAGTCGTTTCAGAGCCACCACATCCTAGGAAAACTACAAATGGTAACTACAAGTAAACACCATACCAAAAATTCCTAGGGTGGAACATAAAGATAACACCAACTAGAGAAATATACTAGAAAAAATGACTAAGCTAGGCCAAAGAAAAAGCTAAATAAGATTGCCGAAAACGGGCCTTTTACTTTCAGACTTTAAGCTGAATGATAATCTAGAGGATCAACTGTTCTTTATTATTACAAGTTTTTATAAAGTGTTTATCAGTTGCAAGACGTTTTTACAATAATTATTAAAAAGTAAATCAATGAGTGATTGAACGTTAAGAAGGGAGTGTAGGCCGACAAGTGATATTGGTGAAATCCAACGAGGTATGTGGAATTTGCTCCAGTTTAGGACGAATAGCGTTGGAGAGTAAAGGGAAAACAATAAACGAGTAATCAATAGATGAGCGAATAAGACTAGTGTGTAAAAATTAAGGTTGTAGAAGGTGAAGCTGTAGGATTGTAAGCAGTCTCACAGATAGTAAATAATTGAGAAGTGTGGACTGAGTTCTTTAATCAAAAAATCGAAATGCGGCTCAGTTGAAATTGAATCTAGTATCAAAAGTGATACCCAAAAACTTAACTGAGTTATAATTCGGTATAAGAGTATCATTATAAACTAAGATCGGAATTGAAACATGACGACGACGGGAGAAAACAATAGATTGAGATTTAAAAGGGTTAAGGAACATTCTCCATTTACTGCACCAGCATTGAAGAAGGTTAATATAATATTGCAAATCGTCCCTGGCAGCAAGAATGTTTTTGGCCGACGACCAGACAGCCAAGTCGTCTGCATACTGAGAAATATAAATGTAGTCAAAAGATGGGTTCGGCATGTCGTTTACAAAAATAAGAAAAAGCAATGGACTAAGTGGGCTACCCTGAGGGTTGCCCTTATTCACGACCAATGGATCAGAAAAAAAACATTATTAATTTTAAAGCGAATTTGTCTGTTGGATAAAAAGTCTGCAATTAAGCGAATAAATTGTACTGGGAGGGATGACAACATGACAACATGTGTATGTATTGTAGATCGTATACTTGTAACTGTTTGATAATATCTCAAACGGTGTACCTTTATGGTTCAGGGATTAGAGCTTAAATAACCACAAGGTAAGTGATGATCTTCCTGTCAGCCGGCAATGGCGGTTTGTTGACCGAACGAACGAAACTGTCTTAGTTTAACGACTGGATTCCACAGCTACAGGCCGTGCTACAAAGTCAAACAAAAATTATACAAGCGCAAAAATGAACGAGGAACGAGCACGGACAAGGGTAGCCAAAAAGCCACACGAATAAACAAACCTGACAACAGCCAGGGGACACACAAGTAAACGTGAACACAAAGGAGTCGTTTCAGAGCCACCCCACGCTAGTAAAACTACAAATGGTAACTATAAATAAACACCATACCAACAATTCCCAGGGTTGAACATAGAAATAACACCAAATAGAATAAAATATAAGAAAAAATGACTAGGCTAGGCCAAGGGAAACTAAATAAGAGTCACTGAAAACGGGCCTTTAACGCTAGGCTTAATGAAATTCGAGAGGATCAACTGTTCTTCAAAAATACAGGTTTTTATAAAGTGATTATTAGTTTGTTGACCACCATACATAAAAGCATATGCCAGTGTGTCCGAGTTGTCTGGACACATTTTCCTTCCGGAACGAGTATATTATATTTGATTAGTAGGCTACATATTTAATGTTTCCCCACGTGCTAAAAAACACGACTTTTAAAAATATAACGGATGATGACTTCGACATAAAAGATTTTCTGCCACGTCCTGAATTGACAGTTTACTATTTACTTCATATTATAATTTTAATTACAATAAACTCATGCATATTGGTCCCTTTGATGTCCCTTTGTTGGTTTTAAAGTTTCGCTATATTTTAACCAGGAAATTTGCTAGGGCACCGTAATTTTGTGGTTGCATCTAATGCCAACTCCCTGGATGGACGCAACGAACTGAAATTTGCTCTCATTAATCGCCACGGAATGCGAAGCATGGGTTAACTTGTTCTGAGTGGGGCAAGCAGTGCTTCTTGTCGACAATTTTGCACATTGGAGCTCTACACCAAGTGTAGTATACAAGGAGGCAGTTGGTCAGTGGCGTAGCATAAATTTTTTGCAAGAGGGGGGGGGGGGCAATACAATTTTCCGACTTCAAGCTTCATTCCCCTCCCCCCTACTGAAATCTTAACAAAAGGCCAACAATTTGCAAACTTAACACCCCCAAATAGTATTATTTTTGAGCAGACTCACAAGCAAAGTCATACTCTGGTTATAATGTGTCAGTGTCATTACATTTTGTGCGGGAAGGGGAACAGACACAACAGTCCATATTCGTCAAATCTGTTCTTGTATTAGAAATTCGAAACCATGAGTTATCTGAATAATACTTGGCTGCTTGGCACAACTGCAGAATGCCCCGTGTTTTTTAATGTTACTCTGTAACAGTGCTACGCATTGATGACCTTGTAGCCCGTAGCCTGTGCCCAAAACATTTCCCAAATTTTCCGACTTCAATTAAAACCTCTACCACTTAGCTCATGCAAAACTCAAAACGACACCCAACTAGCTTGGCAGCATGAAAATATATATATATATATATTTTTAAGTCACAGTATTCTCTTTTCTCAAATTTCCATACAGTGGCATCGTCGGAGGTTTGATATTGGGGGGCACAAACCTTTTCGACATGGGGTCAAGGGACCCGCCTTAGGGCCCCATGTGGGGCGAAACCTTGCATTTTCCAAGTTTGAGATGCCCTGAAAATGAGCAATACCCCCCCCCCCGTGACGGCGCTACTGTTTTCACACTGAAGTTAGACGATATGTTATTGTTAGTTATTGCTTACCTTCAGGTAGTATTTTAACGCGGTGACATGCAATATTTTCTAGACCAACTCGCTTGTTTACAAATTTGGGCTCTGTGTAATTCACGTTATAAATACTTCATAAAAACACATCTTCAACCTGTTGTAATTTAAGCATCAGGGCCTTTTTTTCAAGCTTGCGTTCCAAACTGAATTATATATAACGTCCCTCATGTATTTAAACTGAAACAACTGTGCCTAAATTGATACTAGCATTCAGGAAAACCCTCCGATCGATATGCGATCTTTGATGGCATTGTCCTTAGCCCTTACCATACATGTTATAATGGTTGTTAGGGCAGGACTACGTGCATCATTGACCAGAAGAGCGTGTCACCGTTGTATTATTGTTACGTAATAAGTGCGCATAGCAAAAACCGTTTCACACTTGTATCATAAGCTGATAAAATCTTCCATCGAATGATGGTGCATTTAAATTAATACTTAGTCAAATGCGTAATTCTCATCTGAAAAGTCTGAGGGGGCGGGGGAGGACATGGCCTCTCATCCAAAAAGTGTGTGTGTGGGGACAAGAGGCAAATTTCCCCCAAAATTATATTGTATTTTGAAAATACAGAAAAGTGTGTGTGTGGGGGTGTACCACTACCTCACGGCCCTTTTCAAATGATCTGGGATTTGTTATGGTCCAACAAAGAATTTTGTCCACAGAAGTTAAAAATACTTTTGTGAAGCTCTCACATATAAAAATATTATAACTGGGACCCACTGCAAAACGAAAGTACCTCCAAATTGATATTGATTCAACTTTCAGTTTCAAGTAGCAAGCGTGCACCAACAAACCCAGTACAGTAGAAGGCGCACTATTGTAGAACTCATCTCCGGTCTCGAACTGCAGAACTGTCGAACTCGAGTTCATTTTTTGCCAAACTTAAGATTGGTGACTACGACTGCAACACTGTTAGTCCTAATCACAATTATAAGGGGCATGTACCAGCTGACCAGCGAGAACCATTGATTACAACAGTTCTGAGATATAGGACTTGACTTGGCAAAGCTTATTGACTCGGGGTCATGCATTTCTCCTTGCCCCTATTCGATCGCTTTACACCAGTAAACCGACTTGTTAATGTGGATGACTCACATGTGAGGTCCCCGATCTGTGGCGAATCTGGATATTTCCTTGACCTAAATTGCAAAACGTAGGCTATAGGTTATTGTTTGAACTGACATTTGGATAATACTTCTTTCAGTTCAGTCTTTCTTATGGTGGGATTCGCACGGCAACGTACTGTGAACAACGATGAAGCCATCATGATATTGACGGAACAATTTCCGAATGCAGCACATGCACACTTCCTTCCCTTTTCATATACCTTCACCACGTGCGCGCATGCCCTTGTGACGTCACACGCATCCAGCTGGGTCCTCTTGGGTACCGGAAGTAACTTTTTCTAAATTAATGCCCACTGTACACAAACTACGCTGATTAACCGTGTGCACGGCACTTGGACAAGGTAAAGAGGTCATGATACGGGCACATTTCACTTATTGGAATGAATTAGTTGGACAATTTGATAGATAAAAATATTAATTTTTTATCACAAAATATTTTTTGCGAAAAAATATCAAACAAAATCATGAAGTATACTCTATGATCTCACAAACCAAGTCACCCTGTGCATATAATATGCCACTCTGTCCTACACGCCACTCCTCTCTGTTCCAAAACCATCTCACCCTTTCCATCATGTGATCCTGTCCTGTTCCCATGTCCATCATGTGCCATCAATTGACCTTCTCTATTCACCTACCATTCTCCTAACAAGCCTACCCACCCCTAACCACCTTTTGCCATCCACTCATCTACCAAATAAAATCTTAACCAACTCATCAATCCAACCTTCACTCACTCTATTGCACCACAGCTCACTTCTCATTACCCCTTGATAATTTGTATATTGCAGAAAAGCATTATCCCTTAACCTAAATTTGACACTCCATAAAAATTAAAAATTAATTTAAAAACATGCTTAATTTGATATTTTCCTGATAAACCATTTTATTGGTTATTGAACTTGGCAAATCCACTTTCGGACCATGTACTCAATGAGCTGCTTGGCAGGGAGGACTATCTCATGGAATCTCTTAGATGGCATCAAGCTCTTCAAAAAGAAAAAATCGAATGTTCCTGACGTTATGAGCGACATCTTACGTTTACCTACAGACCTACAAAGTTCAAGGGAATAAATCAATCTCTTTTACAGATGCTACAAACAAGGAGTGGTTTAACAACTCCATTAATAAACCACCTTCGGCAGTCAGTGCAAAGGCAGCATACTTTGCGTTTATTATGGCTCGACAATCGATCCAAAGCCTTTTGGGGCTGAATTCAAGACTTCAAGAGGAGCACAGTGCACTTAATCCTGAGATGACCACTGCCGGGTGTCTACCTATCATTCAAGTCCCTAGACATGATATTAATACTCTGAACACTGTCCTTCAAAGCTTGAATCAGAAACACATTTTCATAACAGTTGATGAAGCCTTTTTTGCGAAGATAATGGAGTAGTCAGCACCAGAATATGAAAATTTAATCATACTACATCTTGGAGGACTACATACAGCCATGAACTTTCTACTAGTCATTGGACAGCACATGCAAGAATTTGGTTTAGCTGATTTGTTCTAGGAGCCAATGCAACACTTTATGTAATGGCAGACAAAGCATATGCATTCCGAGTTAACAAGATCACAGTACAGGGATTGTGGCAACTAACTCTTCCTGAATTCTTCAGTTACTTAGATACATGATACAGAATTGAGAGATAAACTACAGAACGCCAATCCAATAAAAATTATGTTGCAAAGCTGTTAAGCGCCCTATCTATGGAACAGTTTTGGCAACACATAAATGCTTTTGGTCAGAAAGTTGATCCATTCTTATCATGTTCATCCGAGCATAGTGTGATGGTATATGGGACTTGCACATGAATTCGTCCAAAAGGAGGTTATCTTTCTTCTTAAGGCTGTAAGGTACGATCACGCCCATTACGCAAGACGGGGATTTATTTACCTGACAGCAATGAAGTTTTGGTGCAGCAGCAGCTGAATGGGGTTGATGAGCAGCGACTTCTTGTTCCTCCTAACAGTGCAAGTCATACCGATTTCAATGCTCCTTTGCACGAAAAAATTAAGTAAAAAAGCAGAGACCTCGTCATCTCTGTATACTGTCGACTGTAAACAAACCCTTTAAAGTTAAGTAGACGTCCATCGAATTTGATAGGAGCATTCTACACTAACTAGTGACAGCAAAGACTAAATCTTGACACATTAATACCCGTGCCAATTTCACAAGCTGCTATGAGTAGAAACCTGCGCACAGGCAAACTATTTGCCCAACTCGGGTAACACTTAGCAGAACTAGTTACTTAGTGATTGATGTTCAGACAATGGGGATGGCCCTTGTCAAGCCCTGCAGGAATAAACACTTTTGGTAAATACACAGGTATGTTTGTGAAGACAGTTTTTGGCATGGGTACAGAATTTGACCCGATTAATGTTAACTTTTGACAGATCTGAACAATATTCCATCAATTCTGGCACCAGAATGAACCGTAACACAGTATGGTAGGCCCGAATTTCAACCACTTAAGGCACAAAATTGCCTTTCAGACAACGCATGATGATTGATTCGGGATATGTGGCGTCGCTTTGTTGAGTTCTCGATAAAAAATATATCACTGTTTTTGGTAAATTCGAAATTTCCGCGACTGACCCGAATTTCAACCAAGGTGTGTTAAACATGCCTATCCAGCAGGTGTACCAGTAAAACGTCTAATGTCCGATCGTGCTTAAAAATGTATATAAACTTCAATTAATTGCTATTCTTAAGTGCACAATCAACTAACGAAACATTTATTTAGTCAAAATGGAGTTTAGCTAACAATTTGCAATCGTAAATACTTTGTCTGACCTGGGAGTTGTCATCTAAATGACAACTCCCTGGTCCGACTTTGCATACCACATGCAGATACATACAAACTTACTCGTTCGCCGTAACACGCAAAGCTTTGTTTTCACTCCAGTAAATAGTCTCCTTCCGGAAGTGACGTGGCACCAACCAAATGAATTCGCATTATTCACAAAATATTTTTGTTTCTGGTAATGTATTTTCCTGATATAAAGGTGTCTGGAGTTACATTATTAGATTCCTTTCTACATATGTATATGCAGCCATAATGTATAGAACAGTATTGTCAAAGGGGGCTATTTGGCGCTTAGCCCTCTAAGAAATGCCGTATAAGCTTCCCAAAAATTTGTCAAAGCCATAATTATAGATAAGTGAAATATCAAATGAATCATAGAAAACAGAGATGTTGGTATGTTTTGTTCGTATCGACTGAATATTGTTAAACTTTGGACAAACTCATCCAGTTTGAACCAGAAACCCTGTCACGATATTTTGATTGTATTGCTTCATATGTATAACATATTCAAATCCTGGCATTAAACAGGAGGGGGGAAAAAGGCCAAAAATCTCCAATTCTGGACCACAAATTGTCAAGTTTGTATTTCAGATTCACTCTTTAGTCACAATCGATTCCTGTTTTTTCGGGCTGTTCATCCATAGTATGAAGGATAACTAGATAAGGTGACAAAATGACCAGCCCTCGTAAACAGGTAAAGTTTACTACAAGTCCATTTTCCATTTTTTTCTGTAGGCTGGGATTTGAATATGATTACCCAACGTTATAAACAATACACACACTACTTTTGGAAAGTAATGACCTTGAAAGGTGTTCTGCTTCAGTAGCGTGGTGGAGTGCAATACAATCAAAATATCGTGAAACACAAGATTTCTGGGTGCTTCATCCCCTGCCAGGTTGTTATCGATTTACTAAACGGTGCCATCTACACTGCATGCCAATTTAGGACTATATATGTGCACGTTTTACTTATGAGCATATTTATTTGGGAGGGGGTGCCAAAATGCCCTTGTCCCCCAGTGACACTAGGGTTTATGAAAGTGGGAGAAGTCAAAAGTGGTGAGGGAGGGGGGTCAAATCACGCAAAGATGCAAAAAAATCACCATACAAAAGATTTCGGGAAAAAGTGGGGTAGGAGCGTTCCCCCTTCCTCCCCCTTCTCCCTCTCCGCTAATTACCTGGTTTAAGTCAGGTTGCGTTTCTTGTAATTTTGGAACAGAAAATTGTTTGGCTCCAAAATCTTTTGGATCTCAGTGGGAAGAGAACACAAACATTTTCCTGGTTATACAAGCAGACAGCCTAAATTGGTTAATTTTGAGTTTACATAAAATGTTGCTGCTAATTGTAAAATCTTCTTGAATTTTCAGGACTTCTTAAATTTTCGGGAAATTTTCTTCATTTTTAGGAAATTTGCTTCAATTTACGTGAATTTTCCTATTTTTTTTTTTTGATAACTAGCTGTTCAGGGGCCCCGAACTTGTGTTTTTAGGAACTTAAGATCAGCCTCAGAAAAAAAAAAAAAAAAAAAAAGTAGACACGGTGAAGCTCCTGTCTCAGCTTGTCCACCTCAACCCCACTTCCTACGCCTCTGGTTATCAGGTATATGGCATCGGGAAATTGAGATTTTCTGTCAGGTCAATCATACAATTTGTGTCGGGTTAAATGTCATTACCCCCCAGTCGTCGCCCCTGGATGGAGGAGGGCACGTCGCTTTATGTCATAACAATGGCCCAGGTCCAAATAGTAAGTTTTGCCATGCAAAGATGCCTCACTGTTTATGTTTCTTACTTCAATGAAAAGATCAACTATATAGTCTTTGAAGAAAGGGCTGGTTCCTTCTCTAAATTGCCAAAAAGGCACTCGTCCTATTTAAAATTGCACTTTTCCTTCTGAAAAGAGCACTATTTAAACTGTTGAGAAAAGTTATATTTTTTTCCCCAATCCCCAGCGATATATTCAAAATATCAAAAAAGCAACGGAAACTCCAAAGTTTCCATTAAACGTTTGCTGCTCATCTGGAAATCTCAATTTTGGGGAAATTTCCTTCATTTTCAGGAATTTGTCTTAAATTTTTGAGATATTTCTTTTATTTTCGGGAAAATTTGTGAGTAAAACTTCCAAGGTTGACCAAATAGTCCAATAATTTGACCAAATTTTCCTTCAATTTTACCAATTTTTTATTTCCCAATTTACCGTCCTAACTGGCGATAAAGCATGCAGCCGGCAATATAAAATTCCCTAGGCGGGGAAGGGGTGAGGGAGGGGGAGGCGGGTCCCCCAACTCCCAACATTTCTGCTGACCGAGGCCCCAGTCTTACAGTCCACCCCTGGTTTGGGCAGATTTTATTTTCTCATAACAAATACAGTACATATTAACTTGTTAGCTAAAACAGCCTTCATCCAGTCAGCGCATCAGACGTCAACTTTAGTTTGACCACTTATGCTGAATATTCATTGCTTTATCATGGCCCATACAAGTTTGTCCACTGTTCCAAGCTTTAGTCTATGTTTACCCAGTTTGAATCGGATTTGCTATACACAATATTGTTTAGTTTATGCTATTCTACACACTTTTTGCGTTGGCTGGTTGGAATAGTGTGAAATGTTTACGGTTGCATTGCAAAATAACAGACGTTCACGAATATGTTGCAAAGTAACAGATGTCCACGATTTAATAGAAAGTAGGCATGTCCTTGATTGCAATGTAAAATATTAAGCTTGGAGATTTTGAAACAGATATCAACACATTCTTTCCCCCAACTTGTTTCTTTTGTTCTCCGCATTATATACTGCTGGCTGAACAATATTTCTGCCAGACAGGGGAGTAGGAAAGGTTGCCTCTCAGGGGGCAAACGAAAATGTTCCCATCAAATGTTGCTGCTAATCGGGAGATCTCCTTCAATTTTTAGAAAATTGGTCTCCTTTTTCAATTTTTAGGAAAGTTTGATTTTACCAAAACTTCCAAGTTTGTCCAAAATTTCCAATAATTTTACCTTTTTCAATTTGACGTTAATATTTTCCATAATTTTACCCCACAACTGGGAAGATGAAATCCTCTCAGGGGTAGGTCCCCCCCCCCCCCCACCTTACCTGCTTTCTATATCTCTGCTGGTAGAATCAAGCAAAATGTGCATTCCTGTACAGGTTGGTGAGTTTAACGGCATCACAGAAGTGATGGTCAAATTGTTGTAGTAGTTGATCTGATGAAGGAATGAGATAATGTTGTGGAAGAGATTGGTGATGGTTTAGAAGAGCTGTATGTCACCAGTTTTGTAACGACACACTTCATTATAATTTACCTTTTAATACATATATGCATAACTCTCATCTTCTTGTATAAATAAATTAGTCTGAAAAGTTGCTAGACCAGAAGTACAAGTACTACAAGTTTTCTCAGAATGCAACACCAATAACCATAAGTGTATTAAGGGTCACCTCTAAGGGAGAGCAAAAACCCCCAAAAATTTCTGTGAAAAGTTGAATATTTGCACTGGTAAATTAAGTTTCATCCAAAAGTTGCTGCTAATCAGGAAATCCCCTTCAGTTTTCTTCAATTTCTGGGACATTTTCTTCATTTCTGGGAGATTTTCTCTATTTCCCATGACAAACAACTCCGGCTATAAATTTTCAGTTCAATGCATCCAGCTCCCCAGAGTTGTTTATAACTCACTTTTGAAAACATCCTTTTGAAAGTCCGAATGAATTCTCAGTCCCACATTACATGCATGAATTGGCCTGCAGTAACCAAATCCACAATACCTGGCTCTTCACAATAAGTTCCATTGTGTGCATGTAGATGATTGGAAGTGTAATTACTGATGCGTAAAATCACCGAACTATCTGTGGTAGGTTTCTTAATTGCATCTAGCAGTCTAAAAGTCGTACCCGCTGAAATTGAGGTTCTTGCGGGTGAAAAGACTAAATATTTGTAGCAAAGATTGGGTGTAAAGTGGGAAATTTTCTTCATTTTCGGGAATTTGTCTTCAATTTCAGGAAATTTTGACCAATTTTTGGTAAATTTTGGCCAGTTTTCGGAAAATTTTACCAAAATATTTAACAACCTTAGCACATTTTTCAATTTCATATGGTAATAATTTCCTAATTTCAACTCCCAAACAGGTAAAAAGTATGCAATCGGAAAGGTTAAATCCACTCAGGGACAATCCCAGCTTCCTACGCCTCTGCCACTAACAATCTTTTGTAATCAACATAACAAGCAAAAAAGCCAATCAACATTAATAGAAAGCAACAAACAACCGTTCTCCAATCAGAAACTTTGGTCTCGCACTCTATGAACAAAAATACAACACTGAACTGGCTGAATTAGACATGAGTTTTCTCTTATGTATTTCACCATTTTTGAACAAGGTAAAATCCAAGTTTACACAAACATTCAGAGCTCATATTATATTGCAGATATCAAGAAAAGTTTTTCAACATTTCTTAAAATATTATTACACCGCTACAGAATCTTCATAAAGAAGCTGAATATTGTTTTGCACTATAGCTAATATCACTAATGTATCTGCTATTCAATCGTGTGACCTTATAAAAAATGATTTCTTATGAAACCACAAGTACCGTGTAAGAACATTCTCATAGCAGGTAGTAGCACCACTTGGTACGCAAGTTGTCATAACTTGCTCTACCGATGGTGTAAAAAGTTCACTTCGGAAGATTGATGTTACCCTGTCACTTTTAGAAATTAGAAATTATTTTCATTTATTTCTTTAAAAATTGATTTACCATTTTAAGTTAATCATTTGAAAATAATTTTTAATTTTTAAGGTGATATGGTATTAGGTAATATCATAAACAAAAAACATAAAACATAACAGACACACCAGTGAACTAAATAAGGCAACAATGTTGGGTACAGCATGTTTTCTAACCGGTTGTTTGCTTTCTTACCGGTTGTTTGCTTTCTTACCGGTTGTTTGCTTTCTTACCGGTTGTTTGCTTTCTTCCCCGCTTGGGAGGTAAAATTGTGGAATGATTACATATTGAAGAAAGCTTTCTTAGCAAATTGCAGATCTACAAAGGCTACTCTAATAGCAGGTAATTTACCAATGGTCAAATTGTCTCCATGTGTAACCAAGAATTATCACTCCACTCCCCACCCTGAAAGATGATCCTTGCTATATCCTTGTAAAGACCTTTTCAAACCGAGTTTAACTGAACGTGATTTCTTCAGTACTTCGACCAATTAAACGCTGGAAGAACTTTTCCTTTGTTTTTCAGCCAATCAGGTGCAGGTTTGAGAAAAACAATGTAAGCAGCAATACGCGCGTGTATTTCCTTCATGTAAACACACGTATCATACATGCGTTTGAAAACATATTTTCATACGAATGGTCCCATACTGTGCGTGAATTGTGCAGACGGCCAAGATTCCTCCAATATTTTATTGGTCAATAAGATTCCTCCAGTATACGATTGGTCCATTATGGACACGTGAATCTTGGCCATGTGACATTGATTAAATTACTTATCCCGAAATTGCCAATTCAGATTTAAATAGGTCTATAAAAAGCAATTAAATGACAAAGCTATAACCATTACCACTTCTAAAGGTTAAAGGTCTTGCAATTTGCTTCTCTCTTCAAAAACTGTTAGTCGAGGAAAAATTATGTAATCATTAAAATACTAACAATAATTTGAGTCTCTGTGATGTAAACAATAGCTCCAATAGTTCAATTGTACTTGAGGTATTTCATATCTAATACTCTACATTCAAGTCATTGACATATATCCTTCTGGATACAGAAAACCATGAAATCCTGATTCTTCTATATAATAGACCAAAATGAATTCAAAAGTTAACAATAAAAGAAATTTCAAAAATATTTGACTAAACAAACTGAAGTTGATGATTCTAATATACTATAAAACAAAATAAGTTGATGATCATAATATAATATTACACAAAATAAGTTGAATTGTGGTAATATGGTATTTATCCTAAATATAAGTGCAATAATTTTGCCATGTAGAAAGGTTACCTATATTAATTCAACTTTTTTGTACACCTTTCACGAAAGATTAACTAGCAGAGAAAATTGAACAACCTGGATTCTATGTCCAGTACATGCCTTACTCATAGGAAAAGGCAAATCCATGACTTTCTCTTGAGTCACTTGTCTTCCTTGGAATGGTTTCGGTGTGCCAGATAATTTGGGCCCTTCTGATCTCAAATAAGATAGAACAATGAAAACTTTCTCCAAAATGAAATTTAATTAGAGAATATAGAGTTCATTAAAAATGCTTTTTATCAGCATCATTTAAACACCAACAGACATCCTATCAGGTATAGCGCCACCAGAAATTCAGTGCAGCAAGCAGTAAAGAACGACAGAACCAGACCACAGTAATTTATTCCAAATACATGGAGCTGCAACAGCAAAAGATCTTTCCCCCCCACACCCGACTAAAGCCAAAAGATCTTCCCCCTATACCCGATTAGCTTTAAATTCTTTAAGAAGGAACAAATTGCGAGAACGAAGATTACGAGTTGGATTATACTTGATAAGGAGATTACTAACATAAGTAGGAGCACAATTATTCAGAGATTTTATAGACAAAAAGCGTAAGTTTAAAAGTAGTTCTATAAGTGACGGGAAGCCAGTAAGTAAGTTGTCATTACATATTTGCAGACACACAGAAGATGGCAAAATTATATTGACAGTGCGCAAGGCCTATTTGTCTAGTACAAACAAAAAATGTGATACATATACGGGCCTATTTGAGTCAAAATTTTGAATAAGATCCAGATATGCAATTCCTCTATTTATCAACTTCTTGCAAGAAATGAAGCAATCATACATCAACAAATAAATGTAAACATAAACAATATTCTGCAGTGGATAATTAGCCAAACACAAATAATTATTTTCAAAAGTAAATTCTGATTGTTTTTTGTTTTCATAAGGAATGGTAAACTGTAGTTACTTCAAGCACTAATGTAGTGCAGATATTATAGCAAAAATGAATTAAGTGAGTCATACTGATGTTCGACCAGGGTTTTGTTACACAGGAAGAACGCTTAGAGGTACACATGATGCAGACAGAGAAGTCCATCAAGTGATGCTATGAGGAAATGATGTCATACAAATATCCAAAACCCAGACACCTTAACCTTAAGTAAAAATATTTTAAAAGTCGCAAACATTTGTTCATTCTTCCATCTTTTTCTCTGTAAAGCTATCTTCACTGTTGATCATTCTTTCCCCTTTGATCTGGGTGAACCTTTCGATGACCTCATCCACTGACCTTTCACCATGGACAAGGTTGTCTCGCGTGCGTACATTGACCGTTCCATTTGTTTTCTCTTTCTCACCAACAACTGAAGGTAAAACACAATGAAGTCACAATCAATATATCAGCCAAAATTAATTCATTAATGGATGAACATTTTATGCCACCAAAGAAAACATTTTATCTCTGAAGAAAACAAGTACCAAGTCACGCACTGTGAACATCATAACTAATAGGATGTCAACATACACAGAATTATATCCAAATCTGTCTGTTGGTATACACTTCACATACACATACATACAGTTCACAGTTCCAATCTGCTCATGTGCACAAGTACATTTTAGCTTCAAGTTGCGAGTAAACAAACCAGATGAGCGGACAGCAAGTAAACATACGACAAACACACAGCAAAATAAGCTCTTCGTACACGCGTAGTATTATTGCATGTCATCTAGCAATACGCACTTTGTACATGGCCTAAGGTTATAAAATCGGCCCAAAATTTCACTTTTTGTGCTAGGACGACATGGGCTTTTTCCCGATGACTTAATATTACCTAGAATACTCAAAGTTGCACAACATATTAAATGGAAAAATTCGAAGTGACAGATTTTTAAATAAAGTGACTTTTAAAAATTTGTTATCGGACAGTCAATAGGGAAAATTGTTTCTTTACTCGCAACTCTAAATGTCGGACAGAACTGTGAACACGTGTATTGCAGAATATTCAAACATGGTGTTGAAAAGGGAGTATTTTTATTGGTCAGTGTTCAAGCTTGGCACTTTGAAGTGTGCAATGCAGTCTGCATGGAAAGCAATGCAATGACTAGTGCTTAATATTTGATATAATTTACTATGAACCGCATTATTGTCACTAAAAAACAACATTTCTCTTCATTGATCTTTCATATGGTTATAACAATTGCTGGAGTTTGTTTTACCTGTTTGTATAATATAACCTTTGGAGATAGAGATTGTGATTTTTTTCAATCAACCATTACCTCAATTGACTTCTAGTTGGAAGAGACATTGTAATCATTAATATGTTCCCCATACGAGATCTTTCCACTGTATTGTTCTTGAGATATTGGCAATTGCAAGCTTAAGTGTCAAAGACAAAATGAAAATACATACAGACAAACATATGCATGGTTCCTTCAACCTTTGACATCAGAACCAAGAATCATAAAAATTGCAAAGGTGCATCAAAAAAACAAAATAATGGACTTCTATATCATCACAAAAAGCCAGGGTTGAAAAAAAAACCTCTCGCCTGTTTACTATATCATAAATGACGCATATGCTAAAACCATATCAAAAACCTTCCTCAGCCCATTACACATTGTTTACAAAATATTAAGACTATTATTCTCAGTTCCAGAGATGTTGTGACAGCCATGCGCTGATAAAAGTGAGGGATATTAGAGGTATTATGGGGGTTAGGGCTGGGCTGGTAACTATGTTTTTAAGATTGGTTAGAAATGCATTAGAATCAGGTCATTGGACCAGATTGCATATTTATAGCATGGAAGGTGAGGTATCACCTGAAGTCAATTCGAATGCTCCTTTTCAACATGCCAAAAGTTTTCTCTTTAAGCCTACCCGACACCCGAGTTAATCCTTAAAACTCAGGTATGACAATTACCAACCTGACTTCCTGTTCAGGGTATTGTGTTTCCACTGCAAACAATGATTGTTTATCTGTCATTTCCATGCACACCACAGCCAAGTAGCCCAAGGCTATTTGTGTCTATAAAATAGCCAGAGCTGAATAATCAAGGCACTTTTTGTGATTGAAATCACTCATCCGTGTTAGGTGTCTTAGTGAGAGAAGTTTGTTTTCCAACTGGTGATAAAAAAAACTGTGTATCATAATGCCTGAGGTAATGTGCATTAACTGTGAATGATTGACGGACCATTTCTCCTAAGGAAAGATATTGCTTCATGAAAAATAAATCAATTAAATGATTTAGCTCTCACAAGTCATGTGATCACTTTTAAGATTTCTGGCTGGAACTACCACTGTTGACTAATAAAATAATGCTCTAAAAGTACTTGGACAAATTACTCTTTCCCTCAATCAATGTTAAAAGTTTTTCAGAGGTTACTACAAAAGCACACAACATTAAAAAAAGGCAAGGTAGGAGAAACCACCGTTTAGAATTTAAACTAGGTGGCTACTTACCCAAGATAAAGTTAAACTGGCTCAACTGGGCATTTCTGATTTTCTTGTTCAGGGTATCTCCAGTATCGGTATCCACCTCCGAACAAAAGCCAGCATCATGGAGCTTCTTCTGGACACTCTCGGCGTACTCGTTGAAAATGGGGCCCACAGGGATCACCACTGCCTGACGAGGTGAGAGCCAGAATGGCCTACAAAATACAATCGATGATAATTGCTCATTAATATCCATGATATTCCCACCAAAAACGATATGATTCTTCTATAATAATAAATGCGCTTAATGACCTCATTCCACTCCTACTGACAAGAATTTTACGTCCAGCCCTGTCAGTAATATTTATCATATAGCCATCGGGGAAATGAGGTACATCTATATGGCATAAGGTACACTTGATCCCCATAGGAGATCTTTCCACTGTATTGTTCTTAAGATATTAGCAATTGCAAGCTTGTCAAAGACAAATGCAAATACATACAGACAAACATATGCCATCATAACTGCAATGGTTCCTTTACCTTTGACATCAGAACCAAAAATCATCAAATTTGCAAAGGTGAATCAAAAGACAAAATAATGGCCTTTTATATCATCACAAAAAGCCAGGGTTGAAAAAAACCTCTCGCCTGCTTGCCATAGGCGAGCAAAAAAAATGGGGGGCAAGTAGAAATATTATAACATACTATGGTACTCACCACACTTTTAAGCCTCATCAAGTTGTATAAATGAGTGGCGAGTGACTATTTAAAAAATTGATTTCCAACCGTGCAAAAAGCTTAACACTAGTTACCATTAGCAATATATCTGATCTTTTTTACAATTTTGCAGACATCACTGAAACTGAAATTTCTCTGTATCTTCTACTTTTCACCCAATTTCACTTATCAGTGACAAAACTAGGACAACAATATAATGCAATAATCAACCAGTGAACAAACAAAACACTTCCCGTTTAGTTCCACGTACCATTTTCCACCATAACTTTCAGTGAGGATTGCAATCATTCTCTCCACGGATCCCAGGACTGCACGGTGAATGATAACGGGTCTCTTTTCAGTTCCATCCTTCCTACAGAAAATCAAACAAGCAATTCACAATCAACCAATGTGCTCATGTAATAATTGCAAAGAAGGAAAATTACTTGGAAACATTAGGGTCATTCCGCAGTCGTCGGTGAATTACGTGACGGACTGCGGAATGGCCCTAGCAGACCCCCGTGGGGTCTCCCAGGGATCTGCTACGGCCATTTCGCAGCCCGTCACATAATTCAGACAGCGGAATGGACCTAGCAGACCCCTGGGGTCTTCCAGGGATCTGCTAGAGCCATTTCACAGTCTGTGAATTACGTGACGGACTGCGGAATGGCCCATAAAATTGCTTTAAATAATCTATCAAAAACCATCATACAAAATGTCATGAAAATCTGTTATTCACTTGGTTGGTGCCACGTCACATCCGGGAGATGATGTCATTTGCTGGAGTAAAAACAAACTTTGCGCGATACACGTGGGCAAGTCCATATGCATTTACTGTGTGCGGTAAGTATGGCGTGTTAACAAACACAACTGATCGCTTTGTTTTCACTCCATCAGCACGCCGTTACTATGCCGTCTGATGACCTCAGGTCACAAAGTTCCAGATATCCAACCAAGTGAACATATTGACCATTTTATAGCTTTTTGAAATCTCATCAACAAATCTCAAGCATCAACTTGCATATTCAATGCCATTTTTGTTTTACTGGGAGATCTTAGTATTTTCTATTTGAAATCCTTTGTTTTCCCATCATTTTCAGTGACTAAGATTTGAAATCTAAAGAATAACAAACATGAAGGTTTTGAGCTCTCTGTTTAATCATTCATACATCACAAATTTTCCATGAATTAAAAACTAAGGAGACTTTGATCAGCCATAACTCAAAACCTAAAAGTGCTATTTCCAAAATTAACAAACTGATCTGCTTAGATTTTAATACTCTTTTAACCTATACATCAATTGTTACATGTCCATAACCATTTACGAAAAGTGCAATATAGATATTAATGCTAGAAAGATGGGATGTGACTGTTTAACTCTTAAATGATCGTTGTAGGGGTGTGAAGTGAGTTGAAGAGCACCACCAATGGAATCTTATGTCCTTTATACTTGTATTTGCGACAATTCGCAAAGTTTTGTGACACCTTAAAGACAACTTATCACAACTCTACAGGACTTAATTTGGAATAAAATACAAGGCAGCAAGGCTTACTTTACGCACATGATAGCCGCCATGTTTCTTTCAAAGACTTTCTTTAAAAGTGGCCTAGCGCCCCCTAAATATCGCAAAACTACCAAAACTTGGCATCTACAATTGTTACTGCTCTTTTAAACAAAATGTAGAATAAAAGTGTAAATTTCTTTAGAATAAAACAATTTCTGACACCACTCATGCTTTACTCACAACTGTAATAAAGGGGTTGACCTGGTACATAAGGTACGTAAACAAAGCCATATGTGAATGTAAACACTAGACTTCATTTTGTCAAGACTTTCCAAGAGTGTTGTTGTTGAAGCGATAAATGATCAATAAAAGGTATGGTTTCATGACTTACACCGAAATGTACATCCCGAATAGAAATGACAGTACATACATTTTTCAACTTTCAACACTTATTAGATAAGAAAAATTACAAAAAAACAAATCGCAGAATGAAACTGCTAGAAAAATTGTTGCAAAAATGAATTACAAATAGTTGGTTACAAATAGAGAATGGCTACTTGTTGGAGTAATAAAATTTAAGACTTACGCAGAGTACTTGAGACCAAATCTGATTGGAAGCTGGAAGTCCAATTGAATTGTGGCGCACTGATGTGATCTTTGCAGAGCATCCATAATGATGATGTCAATCTATAAAAGCAAAATGGAGAAAATATGCAAACTATGAGCTGTACCAAAATGTTTTTGATGGGAACCTACACTGGTATGTTACCATGAAGTAGCTCCATCTGAATATTCATGTTAAAAACATTTTCTGCATAAATTATGCAAATTTGAAACAAGATAGGAATCCATAAATAAGGATTAATAACTACTGAGAGAATCTTAACACGGAAAGCTACTCGCATTACAGTTATCTTTTTTATTCTTCAAGAGAAGGATTGGATTTTTTAAAACTATTTCTCATTTTAAGCTGTTGTACTGGATGTTTTGGTTTGGTTTGTTGATGTTTAACGACAAAGCGATAGTCAGAATCAAATGGGCCAAGAGGGTGTTAAAAATTAAGGTGCTTGAGTTAGGACAGAGAGGAAAGAGAGGTGCGATAGAGGAGGATGGCAATGCATTTATCTGCAATTCTTGTCTTTTGTGTAGGACCTTGTATATATTCTACAAATTGAATGATCCATTTGTTTTCACCTCTAGATTCACTTTAATATGATGATGATTTTTGGGTCTTTTATCTCTTTTTGGTGATTTAGGTTTTGATACAAATCGAAGTAAATATATGACTTACCTAAAATAATGTAATTTAATATATGAATGAATCAAAGCAAGTTAAAATAAGTATGTAAATGTGTACATATGTACCCACAAACAAACATGCATATATTCATACCTTTGGACCATAGAAGGCACCATCCTCTGGGTTGAGTTTCCAGGAATCTCCAAAGGCATCTAAACTGGCAGCTAGTTGCTATGGAGACAAACAATATGGCTGATAAATACACTTCTGTACCACTTAATCAATCAGTTGCAGAAGAATCTTTCCAGAGATGTTAATTATGCCAAGCATTACTTTGCCATGCAAGTATGTTATGCTCAATTGGTGATCAATATATCTCATTATATGACAATGTCACACTAATTTCACAAAGATGAAAGTCAATTATGGAAATTCAAAAAGTTTCCTGACATTTAAACCAAAGCCAAAAGGTTTTGTGGTTCCGATGGCTTTTTTTCATATGCTGATTGATTTGCAAGTTTCGTATTAACTGTCATGTCATTGCCTATCATGTAATGTCCAAAAATCAGAGCGGGTACCCAGTCTGCATTATCGATCAGGTATCAGACATGCCGACAACACCTTTTCATTATTTTTCACGGAAGTAGTATATGTGTCAAAATCTACAGTGTAACTTGTAAAATCTTGTGATGTTTCTTTTTTTTCAATTGTGTCTTTGTTTTTGTGAATTAAGAAATAAAATTAATATGTTTTTTGTCTCTTTTATTTACCTGTCTTCATGAAATACCATACAATAATAATATACTCACTTCCTTAAAATATTGCAAGACGGGTCACTTGGTATTCTGGAATAATACATGATTCCATGTGCACGGTTCCGTTATATGCACGCAGCGCTCAGTGACAGTAGTCAGTACTTGTTTTATTGCTACGTAAGCTGAACGTGCACATTCAAAATGGCCACCCAAGCCGGGAAATCACGTATTAACTTTTAAAAAAAATTATAGCTCAACTTAATGTAAAACGAAAAAAGAGAATACAACAGGGAAGCAATGGAATGTTCATGGTTAGTACAACAGTACTATATCTTTTATTTATAACAATCATAACAAGCAAACAAAAACAAAAAAAGTAAGATGATATTATCAAAAGTACCTTAATTCTATAAAATACAAGGACATGTTATTCTCAACCGACAGTATTTCCTCCTGTCCAAAGTCATGTAAAATCGAATTTGATACAAGAAATATCTTTAAAATGTTATTCTTAATCTCAACCCACAATATTTCCTGCCGTTATTACACTTTTAATATACAGCCCCACCCCCCACCCCTAACTTTCACTCTCGGGTCCACACCCAATGATTGCAATAAAGTTAAGAGATAAAACTAAACTAAGAAAACATGATTGTCTAAGTAATGCATAGTAGGCTACTGCCCCCCCCAAAAAACGTTTTAAATATTTTAGCTGGTGTGTTTACTCATCACTTTCATCATCATTTTATTTAAATGTTTCAGACAGTACACTTGTTGCTGGTATTGCCAGTAAATTTTTTGCTGTGAATACCATCTTTGGGAATTCCTCTTCACGCAACATCCACCATTTGAGGATATCTACAATAGGTGCTTGCTGTTTAAGGTTCCAGTATCTTTTAATTTCCTTGGCTGCAGTCAGTCTTTCGTCTTCTTGAGCTTTCTGAAAAGCCGCTCCCAACAAATTTTCTAGAACTGTCTTTTGACTTGCTGTGTAGTCTCCTCTGTTGACACAACATTCTCTTTGGGGTAATACTTATTTATAAGTTATTCAAGTTTTTGAAATGCGGCTTCCTTAGCATCAACAGCTAGGAAAGACCAAACTTTAAACTTTGGGGTCCACAGCACAAGCAATGACTGGTAT
This sequence comes from Chiridota heheva, assembly GCA_020152595.1. Taxonomy (NCBI): domain Eukaryota; kingdom Metazoa; phylum Echinodermata; class Holothuroidea; order Apodida; family Chiridotidae; genus Chiridota; species Chiridota heheva. Next base: position 1,922,790 of record JAIGNY010001303.1, read on the forward strand.
TTTGCTCCGATGTTGTAACCGTCAAGTCCAAACCGTCGCTTTAGTTCATTTCTCACAAGTGTTTTGAAGTTGAAAGCACTGGCAAATCCTCCTCTGATGGATCCAACTTTTCAAGTAGTCCATACAGGACAGGATAGGTTAGACTGACGCTGACATATTTCACACCACAGTTCAGTTGCCTGCGCCTAAGGCTCCAAACGTTTAGAGCTCTTGGGCGAGGTACCACTCGTTGTCACGAAGCTGTTTCTCTTTTATGGTGGCGGATGTCACCGTCCATAGCTTCCACTGCAAACGTCTCTGAAATTGAAGCCTTTACCTTCATTAAACGATACAGCATCTGGTAGGTAGAGTTCCACCTGGTACATACATCCTGGATTGGTCTTCACGGAGAGCAGGATGGATCCTTTTCCCTTTGCTATTATTGAATAGCTCCCCAGCTGAATTAGACTTCCTGAAAAAACCTGACAAGGATTGGGCATTTGTAATCATGTTTGAGACCGACCTTGTGTCTAGCCTGGCATTGATAGCCAGCTGAATAGTGTGCACAAAGCATGTCTAGCCCGGCATTGATAGCCAGCTGAATAGTGTGCACAAAGCATGGGACAGAACACAGCTCCAAACTTAAAATGGCTGAGACCATGTTAGCTGCATTGTCATGAACGTACGTAAATATTTTTTTCAAGTTTCCACTCATGTGACATGTCCTGCAAGTCGCTGGCAATATTTATGGCAGTGTGAAGTGACTTTGGGGTCTTAATTTCCCATTCTGCCCTCATTCCACGTGCAGTTACACCAAGATAGGCATCATTGATCACTGAAGTCCAATGATCCGTGGTAAGTGACACGATAGAGAGATTACACAATTCCTCCATAATCTTATGATGTTGAACATCATATATTCGGACAATGTTCATACAAACAGTATTAATGTTCCTACGAACAGTATCTGCACTCGGAATGGAGAAATAAGGTTCAACATAGTTCAGAAACTGATGGAAGGCGCCACTCCTGATCATTGATAAAGGCCTCAAATCTTCATAGATTATTTGACAGAGTAAATCTGTAATTTCGTCTCTCTGTTGTGGTGATCATGGTCTGTTGTCGGTAGCGACACACACAAAAATAGTCCCCAACACGACTCTGTTTCAAACCTGATGGGCCAGGGACCTGCTCTGCCGACTGTCCTAGATATTGAGAATTTAAATGTTTTAGCAGTGATGGGGTGCTACCCCCAGAATATGGAAAAGTATTCGAGCAGAGAGAACATTTGGCTCTACTTTCTTGAGACCCTTCCGTTTTAATAAGTTCAAAAAACTTTTAAACAGAACTTTTCTTTTTTGAAGCTATTTTGTTGTACTACGGCTAGGAATCCCTCAACACAGCAAAGGAAAAGTCCTTTATATTACCTTACTATTTGTCAAAACATGGTTTGTGAAAAATATACAATTTCATTTGAACACAACTTATGATTGGTTCATAAAAGAATCATAATAGGTGTTTTATTTTTTTCCGCAAATAGCAGACACGCTTTCAAAACAGTTTAGTAGGGTACACCCGCAATAAAAAAAATTCTGCAGCATACTACACACACTGCTTGTTGCGCACTGGTTTGGATATTTTCTTTACAGCAAAGTTTCGAGAGTTTAAGTTTTAAGCTACTAGTACAGTAGTATACATGTAGTACTACTAGCTAGTGTACATATGTTACTAGCCACATTGTTCGTTCAACATCATTTCTGGCATTTTCTGCGATCTGTGACAATATTTTGTGATCGTTTTATTTTATTGCGTTTGAATAGAAAGGAAACAAACACTTTATAATTCTTGTAAGCTAAGATTTATTCTTTTAACATACAATTCTGAAACATTAAGAGTCTGTAATTGGTAATATTCTAAAAATCCATACCTGGGTAGTATTTTCAGAACCGACAACAACACAATCGGGCAAGTACCCGGATATTTTGGGTACCAGTGTAAACATTAATATCATTAAATATTTGTTCCAGGATATTCATAAGCCATGACCACCATGCATGATGCAGACCAATAAAGTAGACATATCTATTGACAACACTAGCATGTGCACAATAATTAACAACATTATCATAGCAGCAAGTATGATGCAAAACAGACATACGGTTGCTCAGCTATCATATTTAAAGAAATATAGGTTAAGCCCTGTCTACTCATTAAAATGCATGGTATCACCACCAAAACCACAAACACACATCCACAGACCATGGGCTATCTGTGTATCATATATGACTTGAATCCAGTTTATCATTCTTTAGATACTGCGATTACAAGCTTTTTTCAGCAAAATTATATTAAGTCCTGCCCACTATGCATACTAATGAAATTCAACTATTTTATACCATGAACATGTACACATTAGCGAACATCATAACTGTACCAAATCATAAATGTGCTTGTTATAATAAAAGCATTTCAAATTTTTTACATTAAGCCCCGCCTACTCATTAATATGCATGATGTCACCACCAAAAACCTCTACGGACCATGGGCAATCTGTGTATGACATGACTTCAATCCAGTTTATCGTTCCTTAGATATCGTGTTTACAAATTCTTTTCAGCAAAATCATATTATGCCCCACCCACTATGCATATTAATGAAATTCAAAGTTTTTATACTATGAACATGCACAAACTAGCTAACATCACAACCGTACCAAATATGAAACAGATATGCAGTTGTTAAAATAAAGCATTTCAAGATTTTTATATTAATCCCCGCCTACTCATTAATATACATGACATCACCACCAAAATCAATAGGGCACATCTACGGACCATGAGCTATCTGTGTAACACATATGACTTTAATCCAGTTTATCATTCTTTAGATATTGTGTTTACAAGCTCTTTTCAGCAAAATCATATTAAGCCCTGACCACTATGCATATTAATGAAATTCAACATTTTCATACAATGAACATGTACTCACTAGCTAACATCACAACTGTACCAAATATGAAACAGATATGCAGTTGTTAAAATAGAGCATTTCAAGATTTTTATATTAATCCCCGCCTACTCATTAATATACATGACATCACCACCAAAAACAATAGAGCACATCTACGGACCATGGGCTGTATATATACACATATGACATGAATCCACTGTACTGTTCTTGAGATGTCGTGTTTACGAGCTGGCCGGCACATACACACACGCATACATACATATACACACATGCCATCATTACCGCATAGGTTCATGATATGATTTGATGATATCGCACCGAACCAAAAAGAGGGAGGGTTAATGTGGGTCATATTTTTTGCTATAATTTGAAGAATTTAAATTTGCAATGTCAGCTTTTTGTTTTCTCCACAAAATTTTCTACCTGTAAATTAAAAATAATTTTAGAAGATATTAAAGCACAAAAGACACTAAAGGTAAATCAAGTAACATCAAAAATTTTTCCAAATTAGCTGAACATTGCAATTTGCAAAACCACACCAAAATCAATCAGTATGAAATTAAAATATCACTGTTATGTTTAATTTTCTATATAGTGCAGCTTTTATCAAATCCAAATATTAATTCAATTTATATCATATATTATTACAATGTAAATTCACTATCTCAAACAAAATCACCAGAAAGCTCATTTATTTGTTCAATTCCTTGCTTCCATTCCTCGCTTGCATTATCATCGGAGAATAGATTTTTGACCCTTGAACTTGCATTGTAGATGTTGCCAAAAGGAAAGTATCACAATCAGTACTTTGAATATTAATGATATTTAAGGAATTGGTAGCAATGAATACCTTCAGTGTGTATACTGAAATTAACATAATGTTTTTAACATTGATTCCAGTATATCTGATTCTATATTCTACATATTTGTTCCCCGTATTAAGCATAAAACTCTTGGCGAAAGGGCCTTTGCTTATAAAGGTCCTTGGTTGTGGAATTCACTCCCAACTGAACTCAAATGTATTGATAATGTATCCCTGACCTCCTTAAAAACTAAGCTTAAAACTTTTTTGTTTAAAAAGACATTAATCTAATGTGCAGCTTGATCCATTGTATTTCTATTTATGTTGTCATTTCTGTATTCTTATTTTTGTTTTCGTATCTAATTTCCTTGTATGTAAAGCACTTTTGAATGTTTTTACAAAATTAGCGCTATATAAATTTATGTATTATTATTATTCCAAAGATAAAGACAAAACATAAAGAGGGAATCTCGTCTCAAGATAATTGCTGGACCAGCCACCAATAATCTGCTACATACTGGTAACGTTACTTCCGCGTCGGTAATAGATTGGCTTGCCATTGAATGTGTAGATTTTTTGACCAATCAGAAACGTTGGTTGTAGTATATTTTTATCTCTATATTAACACGATACCTGGCCTTCAAATGTACCCACAATTTCCTCCACACTCTGCATCCCTCCAATTAAAGCTGCTTTGCTTATGGCCAGGCAAAAACTGCTTTGCATTGAAAATGTTTACGTAACACACTTACCTTCTCTGCATTGTCCCAGTCAGCTATTTCTCCCAGGTACTTTTTGGGCCTGGTGGAGAGTTCCAGCTTATATGTGAAACCAAAAATCCCATACACCGCTTTCAAGAATTCTAGACACCCTCTGATCTCATCTTCAATCTAAAAAAAGAGAATGAAACCAGACATCACAACGATACAAATCCCCTCGTCGCTAATAACACACCTTACACCCTGTCCCACATGCCATCCCACCCTCTGTTCCACAAGTCATCCCAACCTCTGTCCCATATGTCATCCGACCCTCTGTCCCACATGTCATCCCACCTTCTGTCCCATGTGTCATCCCACCGTCCCACATGTCATACCAAACTCTGTCCCACATGCCATCCCACCCTGTCCCACATGCCATCCCACCCTGTCCCACGTGTCATCCCACCCTCTGTTCCACATGTCATCCCATGCTGTTCCACATGCCATCCCACCCTCTGTTCCACATGCCATCCCACCCTGTTCCACATGCCATCCCACCCTCTGTTCCACATGCCATCCCACGCTCTGTTTCACATGTCATCCCACCCTCTGTCCCACCTGCCATTCCACCCTCTGTCCCACATGTCATCCCACCCTGTCCCACAAGCCATCCCACCATCTGTTCCACATGTCATCCCACCCTCTGTTCCACATGCCATTCCATCCTCTGTTCCACATGTCATCCCATCCTACAAGCAATCATACATGTAATCCAGATGCCATTTCACCTCCTGACTCATATGCCATCACACCTGGAATTCACTATAAGCCTAATGGCTACATGGAATTAGCTTCTTATGTTTAATATAAATTGTGATAAATTTCTGATTCTGCGATGGACATAGCAAGCAAAAACTATGGTTGCCCGGATATCATTTTTAATTGTTCTGGAGAGCTTGTTCAGGGAAGCTGGACGAGTTGATTCCTGATTACTACCTTGAACTAGGGCTGTGAACGTTTAGGGATTTAAGTAAACGTGTACACGCCAAAAAATGCGAGCGTGTATCTTTTACACCCATTTAGTACTGTAATTTTTGCCGTATAACATTTCAAAACTACGCCACCACTCCGGAAGTATTGCTCATATCATTCCTTTGGAAAAAATGGCCACCATGTTTGTGAAGCCACAGAATTTCAGCTCTGTTAAAACCTTTTTCTGTTTGTTCATTTTGCAATATTTTTTCTTTCTTGCAAAATTTATTTGCCTATTAGGTAATATTTACATGTAAATGTACTGATTGTCATATTTTAAGTATTTTGACGGTGTGTTTTTGGGCCAATTTACCAGCTTGAAAACGGGTCTTGATTGTGTGGGATTAAAGCCTTACATTACGGCCTACTGTTAGTTTCACCATTTCACTTTACTGCTGCAAATTCGAGGTGCATTTCACAAGTTACTCGAATTTCGGCATAATCAAAGTGCAAAATATCCCCATTAATAGGTGATTACTGCGCATTTGTGATTCTCGCATTTAAAAAGGATTATGCTAATTCTGTTTATACTTTTCAAAGTTCATTGATTGGCATTTTGTCAGCTGAATGTGTGTGATTTGAATCATGAATCATATTGATTTTCAATGGCAAGACTTGACTATGAAAAACGATTACTCGAAATTCAATAATTAGTAAACGTTTAGTGCATTTGTAAATATTTTGATAAGATGTATGTTAATGAAACGTTCAGAATATTAAAAGGAACATATTTATGGCAAAATCGCTACCTGTCCATATACCTTTACCATGGATTTCCGAGTGGTATTACATGTAAATTCATGAAGCTCTACAGAATCCCTTCATGATTTAACTACAATATTTAATCAAATGTAATTCACACTTTACAAGACTTCCTGATGTAAAATCTTCCTTGCAGTAAGGTATATCTCTAGTGTACTTCAGTTTTGCATAAAATATCCTGAATTGACCCTACGATAAAAACATCCAAAAAGCAGAAAATTAACTGTCTGATGTATTTTACTGACAAGAAAAGTCATAAGGAAATTAATTTTTCAGACAGGCAGAATGAAGAATGATCTTGATGACTGACTGTGTAATCATATACCAAACAGATGAACCAAACTTCATGACAATGAAACCCCCTAATGTAAATTAATATTACATGTTAACAATATGCTTTAGTTTACTTACCAGCTCTTGTGGACAAAATATATGGGCATCGTCTTGCTGGAATCGACGGACCCTGGTCAATCCGGTGAGGGCACCAGACAACTCATTTCGATGTAATACACCAAAGTCAGCCATTCGTAAAGGAAGTTCCCTCCATGATCTTGGTCGATGGTCAAATATTAGACTGCAATCAGGACAAAGAGATCATTTTTACAAAGAGATCATTTTTACAAAGAGATCATTTTTACAAAGAGATCCTTTTCACAAAGAGATCATTTTCAAAAAGAGATCATTTTCAAAAAGAGATCATTTTTACAAAGAGATCATTTTTACAAAGAGATCCTCCAGAGGGACTCTAAAGCCCAAGCCCATGTTATTATTATTTAGAGAATCAGTGTAAGATTTAAGTTTCTGATACAGCCTGACATGGATACATGCCAGTGTCTGCATTAGGATGAGGGATTCCCGCAAAAAATTCAATTTCCTCCCACCCCCCAAAAAAGTTTTGGTACGGAAAATCCTGCAAAGAAATTAAGCAAGCATATAGTACCTAAATATTGAAGTTTTCCAAAGCCCCCTAATTTTTACCAAATCCACCCCCCAAAACAATATATAGGGGGAAGGGGGAGAATACCCCAAATTGAAAACCCAAGTGCCAACACTGATATATCCTTGACATCTTACTATGTTGTCCACTTTGCCTCTAGGTTAGGTTTGGTTTGATAAGGTTTAACGGCACTGTGACAATCAAACGTGCCAAGAGGGTGTTGAATAATTAAGGTGCAGGGGTTAGGAAAGATGATTGGAAAAGGAGAAAAGGATAAAGAGAAGTGAAAATTTTAGAGGAAATAAGTTGTAGAACAAAAGGTGGTAAGAAGGAGAGAGGGAGAGGGATGTGAGATAAGAAAGGATGGGGTGTGGGGAGATTAAATCAAGTAGAAAAAATTGCTGTTGCAGAGGAAGGTGATAATGCTGGAGGGGGATTGTTCTTGAAGAAGTTGGAAATAGTGGTGGCAGGGGATAGGAAAGATCTGGAGCTGGCATAAATTGGACAGGTTAAGAGAATATGATTGATCGAGAGATCAGTATTGCAAGTGGGGCAGATAGGTTTGGCAAAGCCAGAAAGGAGGTAGGAGTGGGTGAGATAGGTGTGGGCAAGGCGAATGCGGGTGATGACCACGTCCTCTCTACAATTGCGACTTAGTGGGAGGGGGGGGGTTGATGCTTACATTGGGATTGATAGTGAAGTTTATTATTATTCTTGAGATTCCAGGAGTCTTGCCAAATCCTCCCGAGGTAATTGGTGATATTTTGGCGAAAATCCGAGTGAGGTATATCGATAGAAGAATTTGGTTTGACAAAGCGTTATTGGCGGCTCTGTTGGCCCTTTCGTTCCCGGAGATACCGACGTGGTTGGGTATCCAGAAGAAAGTGATTTTCTTGCCAGAGGAGGAGAGAGTGTGCATTTTGTTTAAGATTTGTAAGATGAGGGGATTAGACTAGGGCATGTTTAGGATGCCTGTGAGGACTGATTTGGAATCAGAGAAGATGACAAAGCGAGAGCGGAAGGAGAATTCTGCAAAGTTTAAAGCTAGGAGGATAGCCTTTGCCTCAATGCATTGTATTCATTTTCACATTTTCTTTGTAGGTCAACAAAATTTCAAAAAATTTAAATAACAAAGGATGTGTTTTTTAGCAATCACTAACATAAACAAACCTCTCTTGAATCTGTTACAGGTCAACTAAAATTGTTATGAGATTGATTGTGAAGACAAATGTTTCTAAAAAATATATCAATAAAGGGATTTCATCACCTGACTCTTAACCCAACTGGACTCCATTTTCCAGGGCAGCGGCATCGTTGCGCTTCACGCATCTTCACAGAGCTCAGTTACATCGCACGTACAACAAGCATACTACATGCTAACACCTACCAGTACCAGTTCAGCGAATTTTACTGATTGCAGTTTTTTGCTCGCTTCCAATTTTTCTTCATATTTTCTTTAAGTTATATTTTTACAGAGTACACAGGTGTAACTTTAACGTTAATGCCATCTGATTGTTCATTATACTCAGACAAAGCCTACATACCTGAAATAAAGTGCTCGCTGCAAATCCTAGCATGTAATGCCTACCGTAGGTTGAAAGTCATTGCATCGTACAGCAGAAACCCACTTCTAATGTCAAACAGGATCAGATGGAAATCGAGAAAATGTCTTTTTATTCCCCTGCACACATCTATTAGTGCAACCAATGTCACAGCAAGATTCCAGCATAATTATCTTACAAAAAAAAATCTTATATAACAGGATGCAAACGTATGTAGGTCTAATTAAAGTGTACAGCAGACGACAGTGGTTTTGACCGGCAAAATGGTGATGTAAACAAATTCACATGACCTTGCAGCCTTTTAACATCAAGTATATAACTACATATCTCCATGAGGTGTTTTCCTGTCCTTTCATAGTTGTAGCCTCTTCAAAATTTCCCAGCTTGTACAAGTCGATAGGTATCTATCTACCTTCAAACTACCCTTATTCAAGTTACATGCTACAACCTTGGTGCTGCCGTAGAATAAAGATCACCAAAAAGTCTTTTAAAAGAACTTACCAGTGACCAGGGCAGTTCATTGGCTTAAGAGCGTAGGTCTCTTTTTCCACTTCAAAGGAGAATATATTATCCTGTTGAATAAAAATATTGATCATCCTTATTACATGCCCAGCATTATTACATGCCCAGCATTATAACATGCCCAGCATTATTACATGCCCAGCATTATTACATGCCCAGCATTATAACATGCCCAGCATTATTACATGCCCAACATTGCAAATTTGCAACTGGTCTGTCATTGTAAATCATTCATCAGTCGTAACCAAATCAAGGTAGTAAACAAACTTTATTACAAAATGCTCTTAAAAAAAACTTTTTTCACGTTTTCTTTTTCAATACAATATTAACAAAGAGAATCACTTACAGAGATTATTACCAAAGACATATATAGATGTATCAAGAATCACAAAAAAGCCTTTGAAATAATTTTATATGCTCCTTTGTACCTGTTTGAAATAACTGAATGCAATTAGGGAGGAATTAATGAATAATTTTCTTTAAAAAAAATTATACAGATGATTATATGCAGAATATATATATATGCTGAAAGGAATGTTATTCTAGGAGCCAGATGGGTTCTTTAGGCCCTCATGTTACACACACGAGTTACTCATGTGCCCAGACTGTCCTTCAAGTTTAAGAAAACAAATTTGTACAAGAATTTTAGAATCATTCAATACTTTACAAAATTTACGAAAACTTAATTTGAAACACCTTACATGTCTTCCTCCTCAATTTTGTTAATTGTTTGGGACAAATTTTTGGGGATTGCTTCATTTAGTTTTAACAGAGAATGCAAGTGTTCCTTCCCCCAGAAACAAGTTAAAACACAGAGGATGACAACCTACCGCATAGTGCTGCCAATGACCCGAAGTCTGCCACAGTTTACTGTTGTAGATGTTTGGAGACACCACTTCCTGGAAGCCACGTTTTCTATATTCACTCTGCAAGAAAGAATACAAGGTTTGGCTAATAATTGTTTGTTTGATGAGGGCTTAACGGCACCACGACAGCGAGGGTCAAATTGTGCCTGAAAGGTTTGATTATTCCAGAGGTAGGAAAAAAATAAAGGAGTCTGAGAGAAGTACGGGGGCTAAGAGCCAGGAAGCTGGGATCGAAAGAGGAAATGCAGGGGTGTAAAAAAGGGAGAGGAGGACTAAATATGGTTGCAGAGGGAGGCATGAGAAAGGAAGGAGATAATTTGATCAGGGAGGGGGAAGGGGGTTCTGGAAGAGCTCAGCTATGGAGTTGTGAGGGAAGCTCTGGGGAGGTTCTACAAGGGGCAGGCAAAGAGGATGTGGTTGAGTGTGAGGGGGCAATGGCAATTGTGGCAGGGGGTGGAAGAACCAGTAAGAAGATGGGAGTGAGCGAGGTGGGTGTGACCTATTCTAAGGCGGGTAATGTGGACACTGTCTATATGGGAGATATTGTGGATGGTGTGTTTAGTCGGAATGGTGAGCTGGCTGTTGTGGAGTTAGTTATCAATTTGGGAGTCCCATGAGATTTGCCAGTGGTCACGAACAAGGGAAGCAACACGCATTTTGATGTCAAAAAGGGTTTGGGGAAAGGAGGTAGGGGGAGGTTGAGGGCAAGCTTGGCCACTAAAACAGCTCCGTAATTGCCGTGGATGCCATCATTGCTAAGTATCAAGAAAGAATTCTTTTCCTGCAGAGGAGTTTACGGAAAAGAAGGTGGAACGTGGGGTTATCCCAATTAAGGTTGAGTAAAGAAGGACAGACTTTGAGTCTGAGAAGATGGCAAAGTGGCTGAGCAGGGAGTACTCAATATAGTTGAGGGCGAGCAGGATGCCCTTAGCAACGGCTGAGAAGATGGATGAGTAGTTGGGAAGCTTGATACTGAGGGTGATGTCTAGGATGATGGCAGCAGCTCTCTTGTCACCTTCCTTGGAGCCATCAGTATATATGGAGGTGTAGTTTGAGAGTTTGTCTTTGATTTGGTTGTGGAGGTTGCTAAGAGGTTTGGGTGGGTTCGGGTTTTGTGAGAAGCCGGGAGGGGGGGGGAGGGCGGGGGAGCCCAGGAGAAGGTGCCAAGAGTGGTAGGGTTGATGCCAAGATGGTGGAGGTCAGGTTTGATGCGTAAGCTGAGGGGAGGAGATAGGGTTTTAGTCCTATCAAAGAGGGTGGAGAAATTGGGATACCTAATGAGGTTGTAGACAAGGTTGGGTTTGTTGGCTTCAATGTGAAGGCTGATGATGGGGGAGGTCCTGTAGGCGCCCAGGCAAAGCCTGAAGGCTTCATTTTGGATGGTGTTGATGTGGTTGAGGTAAGAATTGTGAGCTGCACAGTAGACAATATTGCCATAGTCAAGCTTGGCACAAATGGTGAGTTTGAAGATTTTGAGGAGAGCGTTAGGGTCCGCACCCCAAGTGGTGTTAGAGAGGAGGCAGAGAATGTTAAAAGAAGTGTTGCATTTCTGTTTCAGGTTGGTGATGTGTTGCTTGTGGGTGAGCTTGGGGTCTAGGGTGAGACCCAGGAACTTAGTGTGGTCAGCTTTAGGGATGCAATTGCTGTTGAGCACGAGGTTTGGGTTGGGGTAGAGGTGGTTGAAATGACAGAAGTGCATGCAGACTTGTCTCGTCTTTGAAGAATTTAAAACTGTTATTGTTGCATCAGTCTTGCAGCCGGTTGAGGCTAAGTTGGAGGCTATTATTGAAGAGAGAAAAGCTAGGGGAGGAGTAGAAGATGGCAAAGTCATCCACGTAGAGGATACATTTGATGTTGGGGCGAAGGTTGTCCGCGATGTTGTTAATGTCAGGTTGAAGAGAGTAGGGAAGAGGATGCTACCTTGGAGACGCCCTCTTCTTGAGGGTAGGGGTTGGAGAGGGTGTGGCAAATACGAACTTGGAACTGCCTGGGTGAGAGGAAGTTTTGAATAAAGATCTCCTCTGAGGCCGATGGTGTGATAAGGAGCTTGTCTGCATGTGTATCATGAAGCAAAAGCATTTCTATACACAGCAATCACAAGTATTTGATTACACCTTTTTATTAAAAAAAGAAAAGAAAAAAGGAATGGCCCCATTATATACCATGAAAACTGTTACTTATACTGTGATTGTTTACAGGTACACAAATATCAGAATATATCACCATTGTTATCACCATTGTTATCACCATTGTTATTCCTATTATTTTAGCATGTTAAGAACAAAGTTTTGTTTTCATTTTAATATAAATTAACTTTTCACAAATTTAAATATAGTTTCTGTAAAATGATGTGTGGTTGTTTCATGTGAAACTTGACTCAAACCTGCAATCTTGGACAAAACTCGTTGGAAGCACTTTGTAAAAATTTGTACTCCTTTAATTAACAAACATGTTATGTTCTTTATAATTCAACATCCATCCATCATAAATAATGGCACTTTTTCTTATTGATTCCTTGATCCGTATTATATCATTTATAACAAGTTTTTTTTTTTTCATTCTTAAGGAAATTTGCATAATCTCCTTGATACCACCAGTGTCCATGACCCTACCTTATTAGCTTAACCCCTACCCTTCCTTCCTGCCCCATTCAATGTTGGCCATTATTAATGTGCTTTTTCTTAAAATCAAGCACAAATCCAAATTATAAAGGGGGGAGGGGGGTAGAGAGGTAAAAATCAAGGAAGGAAATAACCAAGAATCACAAAATCAAATATTTAGCTCTTTGCGACACTGAACTGTTCCAACAGTTTTGTCCAAAATTGTGGGTCAATAACCTACTTTGATTAAGTCAATGAGGGCATTGTAGATGTAAGCTCCCTTTGGTTGAAAGAAACAGCTCCCTGGACTCAGTTCATGAAAGAAATACAGCTCTTGCTCCTGCAAAACAATTGAGAAGTAATTGGTCACACCTCGTAAATAAATTCAGTTGACACAGATTTCACTGTAACTTTTTAATTGGGTTCTCCCAGGAATCCCTTGGGCGCGTTCTCTGTCTCGTCACACATGTAACATACCAGAGTATTCCCATTCTGTCTCGTCACACATGTAACATACCAGAGTATTCCCGTTTTCTGTCTCGTCACACACGTAACATACCAGAGTATTCCCATTCTCTGTCTCATCACACACGTAACATACCAGAGTATTCCCGTTCTGTCTCGTCACACACGTAACATACCAGAGTATTCCCATTCTGTCTCGTCACACACGTAAATACCAGAGTATTCCCGTTCTGTCTCGTCACACACGTAACATACCGAAGTATTCCCATTCTCTGTCTCGTCACACATGTAACATACCAGAGTATTCCCGTTCTCTGTCTCGTCACACACGTAACATACCAGAGTATTCCAATTCTTTATCTCGTCACACACGTAACATACCGAAGTATTCCCATTCTCTTTCTCATCACACACGTAACATACCAGAGTATTCCCATTCTGTCTCGTCACACACGTAAATACCAGAGTATTCCCGTTCTCTGTCTCGTCACACATGTAACATACCAGAGTATTCCCATTCTCTGTCTCGTCACACACGTAACATACCAGAGTATTCCCGTTCTCTGTCTCGTTACACACAAAACATACCAGAGTATTCCCATTCTCTGTCTCGTCACACACGTAACATACCAGAGTATTCCCGTTCTCTGTCTCGTCACACACGTAACATACCGGAGTATTCCCATTCTCTGTCTCGCCACACACGTAACATACCAGAGTATTCCCGTTCTCTGTCTCGTTACACACGTAACATACCAGAATATCCCGTTCTCTGTCTCGCCACACACGTAACATACCAGAGTATTCCCATTCTCTGTCTCGTCACACACGTAACATACCAGAGTATTCCCGTTCTCTGTCTCGTCACACACGTAACATACCAGAGTATTCCCGTTCTCTGTCTCGTCACACATGTAACATACCAGAGTATTCCCATTCTCTTCTCTCGTCACACACGTAACATACCAGAGTATTCCCGTTCTCTGTCTCGTCACACACGTAACATACCAGAGTATTCCCATTCTCTTCTCTCGTCACACACGTAACATACCAGAGTATTCCCGTTCTCTGTCTCACACACGTAACATACCAGAGTATTCCCATTCTCTTCTCGTCACACACGTAACATACCAGAGTATTCCCGTTCTCTGTCTCCTCACACACGTAACATACCAGAGTATTCCCGTTCTCTGTCTCGTCAAACACGTAACATACCAGAGTATTCCCATTCTCTGTCTCGTCACACACGTAACATACCAGAGTATTCCCGTTCTCTGTCTCGTCACACACGTAACATACCAGAGTATTAACCTGGGATCTCCCAGCTAAGACAGTTTCTTAATCTTCTTAATTAAATGACGGGAACATTTGATATATTCCTGTAAATTTTCTTATTCCGTTCAGGAGTTGTGTTTCAAAGATTTTACTAGTGTGGTGAAAGTGACCAAGATCTTTTTTATGCATTTGTATAGATTAAAAATGTACTTTTCTTCCACCCAAGAGTGCAAGGTTTAAGAGCAGATGGGCAAAGCATGTTTTTGCGAAGTGCATTTTATACCCAATCTCAATAATCAAACAAAAATATGCTCCAACAATTTAGGAACAGGCAATTAAATTTTCTGTAATTATGACATCACATTTTATGCTGCAAGGTTACTTTTTAACACACTGGTGAAATCTTTGAAATGCAAAAACTCCTCAACAGAATAAGATTCCAAAATGTTTTTTCACCACTTTGTTTCTTTAATAGTCCTCTATCAAATATATGAAGAAAAAAAATTCATGGGAATATTCCTTTAAATAAAGGGAGGCAGGTAGCTCATTTAAATGAGCGTACAACTGAGATGCTAAAGGTTCCAGGTTTGAGTCCACAGCAAGTTAACCAGCAAATTTTCCACAGATATGCAGAACGATATAAGCTAACATCAAGCGCAGAGGTTTTGTTTTCTGCATACACCTTCTCCATCACCCGACCTATGGAAAAAGCAGCCAATGGTTGGATGTGCTCACCATCCTTTGGAGGAGACATAAAGCTGTCAGTCCCGATGGTAGGAGTTTCACCCCCTGCCTGTTTCTCTGAACACATCTCGAAAAGAGCAGGGTGTTCATCCACTTTCTATCTTGGCAAAATTCCTTGGGTCCACACTGAAAACAAGTCAATGCGACTTGTGTGTGCTATCCATGACATATACATAGAAGAATGTTTGTTTGATGAGGGCTTAATGGCACCACTACAGCTAGGGTCATATTGTGCCTGAGAGGTTAGATCATTCCAGAGCTAGGAAGAAAAGAAGATAGAAGAACAAACAAGAAGAAGAATAAACAAAATACATTCAAGTATTGTTTCTCTGACCTTTCCAATCTTCCTGTGGTCTCTCTTTGCCGCCTCCTCCTGCATATGCTTCCACTCCTTCAGTTGTTTGTTATCTGGGAATGAAATGCCGTAAATTCTCTGCAAAGATTCAGCGGTGGCGTCACCTCCCCAATAGGTGGCTGAATTCTGGAAGAATAAGGTGAAAAGGGCTTGTGGCAATCCAGGTGGTGGAAAAAACAACTTTAAATAATAGTAATAGTAGATGAAAATGATGGATAGGGAAAATGTTGGGGCTATAAATCTTTCTGTAGGAAGGACTTAAAAGGACTTTTACTGACAAGGGTTGGGTGGGAAGATGTACGATCCTTATGCAGAAGAAGTGGGGTTATGACACTAACAGTGACAATTTAAACGACTGCAAAGTGGCCCCCAGATGATGAAACATCTACTTGTCTGCTCTCTGTTGCCGGAGTCTTGAAGGCCAAACAATATGGAAGCTTTCAACCCATGTACCAGACCCCATGTTATGCAGTGGCTGAGGAAGGTGTGGCAACACAAGAAGAAGAAGAAGCAAATAAATGTTACAATGCTTGTGAATCACTACTTCAGAAACCTCACACCTTTAAAGTTGTATGTTTTGTCCTGTGAATAATTAGTTGTAAGTCAAAACTCTTTCCAAATCATGAAAGCCCATAAGGTTTCTGTGGTGCAAGCAGATGAGGGTCTAAGACACTCCCTGAATAGGACACCAGTCCATCGCAGGTTAACTCCTCTGCAATGCTTGTACTCTCATTTAACAGCTGGTCAGACTGAAGAAAGCAGAATAAAGCTCCATGCCAATACAATAAATTCAACACCCAAATTTTGTATGTGTTTTTAAAATCCGACCATTTCTTCTTTTGATCGCTGAGACCTAATTTGACCCAATGAAATATAATATACCGATTTGATAATATTGAAAGCTTACCTTTACAACATCAAAAGCCTTGACTTTCCCAGTGTGTCTAACATGTGGACCTCTACAGAGATCTATCAGAGGTCCACATCTAAAGCAGGAATAAAAAAAAAATAAGTTAGATTCTTAACAATGGTATACTCCTCATTCAAGAATTGTATGCAGAGCAGTAGCTTGTTCAGTAGGGGTCAGGAAGGGGAGGGGGAAGAGGCAACTTTCCCCACCTAGAGAAATTCCATAAGGGAAATATAAGAAGTGGAATATACCAGTATACATATTCGGGAAATAAACTGTAATGACTTTATAAGCTTAAATATTGCCCAAATAATTTGGTGATGAATTTACCCCTAGGGAATTTTGAATTTTTCTTAAGATTTTCAGGCAATTTTTTTTCGATTCTTGGGGCATTTTCTTTAATTTTCGGGAAATGTTCCTTCATTTTTGGGAAAATTTCCTTCAATTTAGGGAAAATTTCCAATATTTCTACCCAAATTTCCAATATGTTAAACCAAAATATGCAATAATTTTACTTCATTCTTACAATTGTATGTTAACGGGAAAGTAAAATCCTTCCAGGGGCAGTTTTGACACTTTCTTCACGGTTCCTACGCCTCTGGGTACAACACTTTTCCTATAACCACCGTTTGCCTGCCTGGCACCAAAAGCTGAATACGCCACTGATGCAGAATTTTCTGAAAACAAGACAACGCAGTCTAACATTTCTCATTCTTGGATACTTTTCCAAAAATACAGGGTAGGAAATTTTGCAAATGTTTATTAACAAGTGACATACCTGTATACAGTAGTCGTTGGGGTAGTGACTTTTTCATTAAGTATCCGTTGCTTGAATGTGTTGTACTACAAGAACAAAACAGACAAAAAGATCAGACCGATGAAGGATCTGCATACGCAATAGTTTTCTATCTAAAATAGACTCAAGATTAGTTAAAGGAATAGTTCTGTGGTCAAGCACGTTCATATTACATGAAAGAGGAATGTTGTGTCTGATCTGTGTAGAAAGACTGGTGTGGTAAGTCTACTAAAGGGGAGTTTGTTGCCTTCATCCTTACATTCTTAATGTATCGTTAAGAAATTTTATTTAACTTTTTCACTATTTGAATTACTTTTCCTCAAACTTTCTTCAGGTGGTAAATTATAATAATCCTTACAAGATTTTGTTTGACTACTTTTCTGACATATCCAATTTCTTAAGCCACAAAATTATAGGACAAGATGTCATAGAATACATACAGACTTTGAGGAATCTGAGGCTATGACATAACAACTAGTCTGATTTCACTTGTTTCTACACAAATGATACCAAACTTTAAAGTTTAATATTTCCTTAATAGAATAAGATTTTAAAATTATTTCTTCACCATTTTGTTTCTATTGAAGTGCTTGACCACTGAACTAATCCTTTAAAATATCATCTCTGAGATTAAGTAATATATCAAATGTAGAAGGAATTACATTGTACAGTGTTAGCGGGAATGAATGTGTCATTTACATTACCTAGGAATGCATTTGACAGGATTGGATGGTAATGTTAAGTCGATTCCTGCATTCCCTATTGTGTGGCAGAAAATAATCCCTTTTATCAATAAACTCTGTTAAGCTAATTTGCTGGTCAAGAAAGTGTTAACCACAGTAATAGATAGGGATGTTGTGGTTACCTATTCCTTCCAAGCAGTTCCACTGACAACAATGTAAGCCTGAAGTAATACACAATAGTCAATAGTGTAGTGCTACTCATTGAGACTTCTGTTCACAAATGGCAATTTTTTGATTATGGTCGTCAGTATAACATCGTAATTAACCCTCAATTCATATCCCAATATTCTTTTTTTGTTTACCGCTGGTACGTTTCAAGATGAGTATAGTTTGGTCAAATTTACGTTTTTGTTTTGTTTTCAATATGCATGCTCTTTTAAGAATACATATTCTTGTTGCCCACTTATTGCATGGTAGCATATGATAGCTGTAAGGCAGGTTGTGTGATGGAAATACAAAAAAAAAACCTGACCAATTTTAGCTATTGGGGCTTAACCCTCACCCTTTAAAACATAATAATAAATCACTGGTTGGTTGGTGTAGCCCCTAAAAAAAATTGAGTCAGCTTCTTATTTCAAGGGGAACCACAGTATCGTTATTTTGGAGTGGCGTCGGTCTCACAGGGTGACCACAATACATATACAATATTTTTAAGAAAGTTGCTCAAAAAAAAAAAAAAATAGCTATCAATTTCCAATGAGGCAGCCCGTTTCCCGAAAAAAAAGAAGAAGGCTAAGCCCGAAGCTTAAGTCACCCCTTGCACAAACTGGGGCTCGTTGAGTTTCTAACAATTAGCAGGAAATGCTTCCTATCTATGAAGCGTTGTGTATTGTAATAATATCCCACAGGATAAGTCAGTTTAACATTGATCTTTGCGTTCATATATAAATATATTTTTTATGCTAACACTTCTTACTGCTTTTACTAATATGTCAAGAGAAATAAATCAATACAAAAACCTCTGCAAGTTTTATTTCGTACATGTATTTTTTTCCTTCCATTTGCACTTTGCATTTTATGAATTACTGGATTTTCCCAACAAGTTGTCATTCTAAAATGACAGCTAATTTTAAACTTTCATTTGTTTGCATGTAACTAGTTTTGTCCGCCGTAAAATGTAATTATTTTCTTTTAACAAATATGTTTAGTTTAATTATTGTTTGTGGTTCCCTACTAACACGTTTCTGAAGCATAAATAATTATCTTTAATGGAAACCAACTTGACCTTGTGACCCACACCACCCCCACCCAGCCCCCTCCTGCAACCCCCACCCCATCTCATCACACCATTTCTGTATTCACTCAATCCCAATTTAATTATGTAGACCTATCTATATGCAGTTCAATTTTAATTACAAATGACTTCAAAACAAATATGAATGCAAAAACCATCGTAAAAGGCAATCAAAATATGACTACTGCAGAAGAGTAATTGAAAATTTAAAAAATGAAGGAAGAGGTAAATAAGAAATCAATCTCTTTGAATTTAGTCAAAAGCATATTGCATATAATATATCAAATATCAAATAGCTGTAATATATGCTACTGGTCTACACAAAACTCCCACCAGGAATCTCCATCGGAATATCAGGCAGCTGATGTTTTAACTGCAAAGACAAAAGAAAAAGTAGTACCGGCTCTCACTCTGTGGGCTAAACTATAAATTAACCAGGTTGCAAGTAACTGAAAAATAAATGCAATCGTATCCATGGTTGTTTTAATTGTCAGTTGATGATAATATAATAACCAAACATTAAATCCCAGTGTTCTGATAAAGTAATCAATTTCATATTAAGTTATTTTTGACAAAAAAAGTAGAGTTTAAATCGTAACTTTAAAATGGTACGCACAGCCCCGTGTTTTTCGTGTAGTAGTCCCACTACAGAAAAGCTCACAATTGGTAGGAGTAATCTGCTGGATCTGGAAGTTCCACATTTTGAGTATTGAATTACAAGTCTGGGAATGGGATGACAACTGGTCCGGATTGTAGAAGTTACAAGAGGCCTAGGGTGATGGTAAATTTGACCATACCACATGGTGGAAAATTAAAATGAATTAATAGTGAAATCTTGAGTAAAGAAATATGCTTGTAACAAAAGTAATAGGCTTTTTTGTATAAAATATAATGTGCGACTCAATTGGTAATGGTAACCGTTCTGGATTAATTGTTGAGGTTACGGAAAGGTGACAAGCAATTTGATAATACCATCTGATGAAAAATTTAATTATCAAAATATCCCCAAATGTCAAGAAGTTAGCAATAAAATACCAGGGTGACCCATCCCCCTCCTCCACCCACACACACACACACACACAAACCCTGATGAAAATTAATGTGATCGTTTTTGACGTGTGGATTGTCCTTGTTTAGCATTTTGGAAGTATTAAGCAGAACATTTTATAAGTTTCAAAATGCAGAGAAAAAGCATGTTATTAAGATGGTAAGGGGGAGGGGGGGGGGAGGGAGGAGGAGGTGACAGGCTAATTGCAGAAGTTACAAAAGGGTGATGGTAAATTTGACCATACATATAGCAACCTCTGAATGAAGAAATATGCTTGTAGCAAAAGTTATAAGCCTTTTTGTATGAAATATAATGTTCGACTCAATACGTGATGTTAACCGATCTGGGTCGATTGTTGAGGTTACGAGCTGGTGATGGTTTAATTTGTGATGCCATCTGATGAAACATTAAATTCTTAAAATACTCCCAAATGTTGAGAAGTCGGCAAGAAAATGCCGGGGTGACCATCTGCCCCACCCTATCCCCCCCCCATAAACACACACACACCCTGGTGACAATAAATGTGATCATATATTTGACAGGTTGGTCGTCCTTCTTCAGCACCTTGACTAGTTCACACTCACAACTTGACCCACTCTCTATCAAAACGTGTTAACACTCTTTTGGCGATATTGATACCCCCCCCTCCCCCCCCCCTCCTTTCTTTTTGGTCTTATCATCTTATCATTGAGGGGGAAACCTGTTGATTGAGGGTCAAGTAACACGGATTAGAAATATTCGGGAATGCTTTCCCCCCCCCCCTCCCTCCTCACACACACACTTATGGCCCTGCGCCGCCATTGGTCCCCTTCAAAAGTATTGTTGAGCCCAATGTCGGATCTGCTTTGATAGAAATTCTTTAAAAAAATAGGAAAATCCTTACAGGATCATTACATTTTCTAGAATCTAGGCACACCGTTTACATCCAGCTTCAATTTCCATGGTAACCATTCACGTTTAGTATAAGTAAAAGACCTGTGCTGTTACTGTGCCCTGAGCATTTCTTAAACATCTTGAAATAATCATCGCTGAAGGCTTGTTGTGCAATTCCCTGCAACCCTATGAAATTTGCCACATGCAAGAAAATAATATTATTCCATCGTAGCACAAAGTTACGGCTTGGTTATATGGAATCTTATGCAGTGTCAGTTGTCTATTTAAGTCCCTGAGTCAAACGGTACATTAAGAATAAATTTCATCAAAAGTCAAGAGCAAAAGAAAGTCGGTAACTATACTTTTTCTTTTCTTTTTGCAAAAACATTAAAAATAAATTGTAAGAAAAGGGGTCGGTAAACAAGAGACTTATTTACATCAACGCCCAACGATACATTGTGATAAGTTGCCCAAGGTTCTTGCATGTCTATGTACGTACGAGAAAAGTTTGTCTCAACAAGAGTAAATGTGTTCATAAAAAGAAAATGGGTGAGACCAACTAAACATTTTCCATCTCCCGGGGGCAGATGAATTTTTTTTATCATGCCCAACATGTCAAACAATTAATACATACAGTGTTTTAACATGGATTTTGGATAGTTATGGACCTGGGTTTTGGGACCTGGTTGTTAAATTATGTATGTGTATAGTAGGCCTACAGTTAGGCTGCGACGGAGCAGGGAAATGAAAAGTCTACAGGTACTCCGATAATTCTTGTATTTTTTAAGCCCGACTTAAAAGTGATATTAATATGGCATACACATTAGAAGTAAAATATATCAGGATTTGGAAGGCGTTGAGTGGGTGAACTTAAATTAATGATTTCTTCGGGGATTTCTTATTTACTTTCAGCACATGCTTGATTGTAAATACTGGATGAGCTGGTAATGATATACAAAAAAAAGCGTAGCAAATGTTTTTTTTTCTTCTTCTTTATTTTTCAAATAAAAAAAAAACACTGAGGCAATATTTTTCTCTCTTTAACATGGACTCATGAACCTGTGGAAAAAGATATTGATTGCTGGTAAATATAAAAGAAATGAAGTTCACACACACAATACGGGGTAAACCTGATGAGATTTCGGAACTGACATAGGACCTAAGTCTTTAATACCTTTTAAACATCCTTATAAATCTTTTGTGTGTGGAAGCCACGGCAAACCTCGAGGATTAAACGCAATTACAAAAGAATTGTTCACATTGTCTCCGCGATACATTAAACAGATTTTTCTGGTTCATAACCACAAATAAACTGTACTTGAAGTGGACAACTTAAGCAGCTTATTGATCGCGATTTCCCTGCATTCTTAACAATAGTTAATCCGATCGCGTTTGTACTCAATGGACGGCGTGAACCATGTGATGCAGGGAATCGTATGACACGTTCGTTCTCGCTAGCACTGTACATTGATTCAGATGTTACTATTATATAATAATTGTAAAAGAATATTAACTATGCAGCGGACAATTAACTTTAAAATTTGTCAAACATTATGTCATGCAAACAATTAAAGAGAGAAAGAAAAAAAAAAACTCAGATCTTTTAAAACCATATATCTTGAAAATATGTTAAATGTAAAATTGTAAAAAATACTGAAAATGCCAAAATATCTAAGGATTATATAAAGTACAAAACCTGACCTCAAACATCTTGAGTAAGTCCTCTTTCTTCATTTCTAGTCGGACAAAGTCCTGCTTCTCCTTCGTGATTGATTTAACTACCTGGTTAATTGATGGGAAATCATTGCTGGACACTTGCCTGATAGCAAAATAGAAAGAAAACAATTACAAAATAAAAAGCAAGTCTATTTTCATTTTCAAAAATCTATGTTAAAGTGCAATTTGATGGACATGGACAATTAAGAAGCTGGATTGCGAGGAATGAAACCAACAAAACTGCTCTAAAAATGTATTATTTCACAAGAAGATGGAGTATACTTTATATTAAAAAAGGATTTAAATTGCAGAGATGGGTTCGACCAAAGATCCTTAGATAAAATCTTTGGTAATTTATACAAGAGGACTGGTAGAGTTTTTTGCCAAAGAGGGGTACTTGCAGTGGTTTAGCTAGACAATTTTGCAGGGGGAGGGGGAAGAAGGGAACACATTATTAACAATTTTGAGGGAAGCGAGAAATATTAGGAAAATTCTGAGGAAAACTCTATTTTAAGCAAAAAATTAGAACATTTTGAAGAATATGTTATATCTGGATAAATTGAGAGATTTTGAGGAAAAAGTCAGATAATTTGAGGAAAAAGTCAGATAATTTGAGAAAAAAAGGCAGATAATTTGAAGAAAAAGTCAGATAATTTGAAGAAAAGCTTCAGACATATATTTTTGAGGGAAAAGTCAGATATTTTGAGGATAATCTTTAAAATAGTTGGACATACTGAGCAAAGACTTAAGAGATTTTGAGGAAACAGTATATTTTGAAGAAAGTACAAAGAAATTTTGAGGCACATGCCAGATAAATTGAGCAAAAAATCAAGAGATTTTGAGGAAAAAGTCGGACGTTTTGAGGAAAAAGTCAAATTCAGATCTTTAAAATATTTCAATTCAGCATAGCATAAATTAGTATGTATAATTTTGTGTATATATCCATGCCTGCTGTTACATTTGATATTGGTAATCTTCAATATAGCATGGGATAACAAGGTTTAACATCCTGAAAGCATCCAGTGCTGCAAATTATATAACGACGGCCACAGCCTTTGATAACCAGTTGTGAACTCATTGGTTGCAGACCCACCAGAAGACATATTTAAAATTTCACTCAATTTTTGCTTGATATTAAATCATGAGACTTGCAACATAACACAAAATTTATTTTAATAGGTGGGAAAGTAAAAGTCCTGTTTTATACCAACAGGTATATTACACCCAACTGACCCGTTGAAAGTTTTTTTAAACTTAAAAACAAAAAGACTACTTTCTAATGAGCACTCCTTATGGGCAAAAGAGAAAAATATTGTTACAAATGACATTTTAACCTCATAATTTTCACTTCAACATTATTGTCTACCCCAGGATACAAAAAGTCATCTTAGGTTACTTTTGACCAAACATTTACAGTTCAACTTTACTAACTTAAGCACCACATTAATTTGAATATTGCAAATATAATTCCCTTTGCTACTGACAACACACCTTCCACCCTCTGTCCCACATGCCATCCTACCCTCTATCCCTTAGGCCATCCCAGCCTATGCACTCCATGCAATCATACATAAAATACAGATGCTATTCTACCACATGACCCACAAGCCACTTCATGCCAGACACAAATATCGTAAGGATTAGTTCAGGGGTCAAGCAAGTCCATCTTATATGAAAGAGGACTTTACATAAAACAAAATAGTGAAAAAAGCATTCAAAAATAAGAAGATATCAAGTTTAAAGTTTAGTATCATTTGTGTAGAAACTACTGAAATCAGACTAGTTGTGATGTCATAGCCTTAGATTCCTAAAAGTCTTTATGTATTCTATCATATTTTGTCCTACAATTTTTGGCTTAAAAACCATGGGGCATGTCAAAAAAGTAATAAAACTGAATATAGGAAGGTTATATGTAATAGACCACCTGTAGAAAGTTTGTGGAATTATATTTTATATTGTAAAATATTTTAATAAACTTTCTTTAACCCTTCATGACCCACGTGGTCGTGACATGACTGACTGGACATGCACCTTTCAAAAAATGATTTTATCTTGTCAAATAGACCCACACCAGTGATTCTGGCATCAATTGAAAGAGCTTGAAGAGTTCTTTCAGAAAATGTAAATTTTTGATGGGAGTTATATGTTGAAGATTTTTGAAAAAGATGGGTCGAAATAGAGAAAATTAAAACTAGAATGGTAAATACCGTCATGATTCGCATGCCTATGCAAATTGACACCCATATCATATGACCCAGCCAATTATAAAAATGACATCTCACACTAAGTCACACATGGCATTCCATGTCCCACATTGTACCCCATCCCATGTCTCACATGGCATCCCATCCCTTGTCCCACATGGCATTCCACCATATGTCCCATGTGGCATTTTACTATGTCCCACGTGGCATCCCATCCTATGACCCACATGGCATTATATCCCTTATGGGTCCCATCCCATGTCCCAAATGGCCCTTGGTGCATACCACATGGTATATATTCTATTCTATTCCTCGCATGGCTCCCAGCCATGTCCCATAGACATCCCTCCCTAATGTCCATATGCAGTCACTTTGACACATCCTGTCACATTCCCTGACTGAGCATACTAAGTAAAAAGTCGAGTTTAATAATCATGCCCAATACAGCTGTTGGTGCACAAATATTTTGAAGAAGTTTAAAGGTTTTAAACCTCCAGTGTTATGAGAGACACTTGAGGATCTCTGAAGAATTTTGGGTAATTATATTATCTTACAGTTATTTTTGAAGGAAATATTAAATATTTTGTAGACTTTTTAAGGAAACTATTCTTCAATTAACATTTAGTAAAGAAATTCCAGCCTTTCATGAGGATATCTGAAGAAACTTTAACTTTTTCTGAGGAACTCTGAAGAAATCTCAGGGAAAACTGTGGACAGCCGGAATCACCATTACATAGGTTCGCATTATTCTTCGCATGCTCACCAAAAATGCAACTTTTTTTAGGAAAAATCTTTTTTTTCTTTAAAAGATTATTTGCCATACTTCCAGACCTTACTTTGCTTTGTTTTTTCCGCCAGTAATTACAATGGTAATTATTAATTCTTCATTGTTTTTGCATGTTTTGTTTTGAGATTTTTTTTTTTTTATACTGGTATTATTGGAAAGGAAATTTCACAAACAATCTAAAAATTTAAAAGAATTCTCCATCTTTATTATTCACAAGAAATAAATAATGCAAGCTCAAAAAAAAAGGAGCAATTTTGACCTAAAATTTGCATATTTATGTCGATGTTTTCTTTATTTTGACTTTTTTATTAAAAAGTTTTTGTCTTAGCATTAATATAAATTAAACTTGTAGTGAAAGAAAATGAAAGGAATGTTGTGAAAATAAATCTTGAAGAAGAAACAAAAGTTCCGAAAAATTGTAGTCACGTTTTGGACCCTCTGGAACTCTAAGGAATTAAAATACATTAACAATTGTTAAGAATGTGAGGATGAGGATGCCAACTTTCCATAGTAGACTTACTACACCAATCATTTCTACACAGATAAGACAAAACTTTAAACTTGAATATCTCCTTTACAGAATAAAATTTTTGAACACTTTCTTTACTATCATGTTTCTTTTGAAGTCCTCTTTCATATAAGAGGGACATGCTTGACCACTGAGCTAATCCTTTGCATTAATTTTTTTATATTTGAGTCTCAATTAAATAAATTTCCTTTCAAGCAAGCTACAAAAAGGGCATGAATCTTTTGTTCCCAGTGACTAAACAATGCATGTAAACGGACAGACGGTGAAATGTATAATTACAATTATAAATACAAAATTAAGAGTGAACAAAACCATAAAACCTTACTTGTCTTCTATGAACATGTCGTAGTAAAAGCCATTGTCAATTGGAGGGCCATAGCATAGACAGCCACCGTATATTCTTTCCATGGCTTCACCCAGCATATGAGCACTAGAGTGCCAGAAGACTTGTTGGGCTTCCTCATTGTCAAATCTCAGGATTTCAAGTTTAGTGTTTACCTCCAGAGGTCGATCCAGATCCCAAACTTCGCCATTAACTTTGGCTACCACAGCATTGTCTGCTAGACCTTGACTACAATTGAAATACAGAAAAATATTATTGAGCATACTCTTAGCTTATTTTACATCAGCATGACTGTCAGTTATTACTACTGATACAATTGATAAGGCATACTGGAAAGGAGGGTTTTGGAAGGAATGTGTGATAACACCTTCCTTCCACTGAAACTTGTCATGTTAGCAAACGGTGTTGAGATTTTGCTATAAGGCCAAAATCAAATATATGCAATTTTTCAGTTCCTGACTGACCGTCAGATTAAGTGCAAAGTGTAACCAGAACCAAACAGTTTTGTGGTTCCGATGCTGTTTTTTTCATAAGCTGATTGATTTGCAAAATTTGTATTAACTGTCATGTCATTGCATGGGCCTATCATGAAATATTTGTTCCAAGATATTTATTCATAAGCCACACCCACAATGCAAATCAATAAAAATGTTGACAACATTAGCATTTGCACAATACTAACAATATTATCATAGCAAGTACAGTATGATGCAAAAACGGTTGCTTGTTTATTCTATTTCAAGAATTTGCCAGTAAGGCCCGCCTACTCATTAATATTCATGACATCACTACCACAACATTAGAACATATAAACAGAACATGATCCCTGATATAGCATAAATCTGATATATCGTTCATAAGATGCAGTATGTTTATTTTACATTTACAAAATTTACATAAACGAAATTCACATTAAGCTGCACCTACCATGCATATCAATGACATCTGCTGATAACATAAACATGTACAAAATAACCAACAAAATTATCATGCCCAATATGACAAAAATGGACATACAGCATTTTCACTTTAAGCCCCACCCACTTATTTATATGCATATCACCACCACAAACAATTGGGCACAACTACAGACCATGTATCTGTGTACCACATATGACATGAATCTAGTGTATTATTATTGAGATATTGTGTTTACGAGCTGGACTTCACAAACATACATACATATACACATACGTACATACATATGTACATATACACATACGTACATACACACACACATACACACACCCATACACACACATGACCGCATAGGTTCCTGGTGCTATCGCATCGGAAGCAAAAATTGTGTCACTATTTTCAAAAATCAAATATCAATTATTTTTTTTTCTTTAGTAAAATTGAACATCAATTTTACAGATCTGAAAGGTAAGTTTTCAATTAGAAAAAGATAATATAATCTTTTACCCAAGTAACTTACCAATCCAAGATTTTCGGAAAATGAAATTGAAAATTAAAATCTTTCTTTATTTTGGCCTCCTAATCACATTACAAAAGTTCATGTTAGTAAAACAGTAGAATTCCATGACAGCTATTTTTCCATTCAATAATACTTCATCTCACAAACTCCACACATTTTGGTCAGTAATGTGACATATACCGGGGTCGAAATTTCTGCTGTTCCAAGAACAGTCTTTTTTAGGCAGGAACAGTGAATTTTCAAATATCACTGTTCCGTGAAACAAGTGTTTCTTTTCTCAAACATATTGCATCAACATCCTGCAATATATTGTTTTCTGCTCATAAAATGTGCTCTAATAGTAAAATCCCTCGCAACAAACAGGTATGATTTTTTTCTTTTTTTTCTTCCCGCAATTGCTGGCGCAATCGATCATAGATGGGCCTCTGAAAGTATGTCAGTACACGTTCCACGTGGAAAGCATTTCAGCACATACTACCTGGGGAACAGTTTCCTTCTCAGGCTTACCACGGAGCTGTCGAAATAACAGCCACCAGGACCCTGGGCTAAGCTTACCTGAGGATTTATCTACTATCAGTATTGTACATGGGGATATATAATAATAATAATAATAATACATTTTTATATAGCGCATTATACCAAACGGTCTCAATGCGCTTTACATAAACAAATATAACATGAAAAAACCTTAAGATACAAACAGTAAGAGAACAAAAAACCATACTTAAAAATCATATCTGTCGGGGATATTAAGTTTCCCATGACATGATAATTATGGCATAATATACTTGTCGTCCGCCAATTGGAGAATTTATCTAAAAGTTTAGTACGCATGCTTGAGAGTGTTTGAATGAAGGCCAGGATAATGGTACCATACCTGCTTGCATGAATTGTGTTATTTCATAAAAAAAAGCTTGTTTGAAAAGTGCTTCATATGTCAGTATATAGAACAAATAACTAGAAACAATAATGTGTGCGTGATAATTCCAAGAAATTAATGTAATGGGATGCATGACCTCATAAGGATAAACTTTGTGCGTGAACCCATTTTTTTTCTCCCTTTGATAAAATATAAATTCCCACCATGTGGTGTGGTCAAATTATCGTATAACTTGATAATCGACCGGAAGAAATTAGAATTACCCATTGACCAACACAATATAATTTATACAAACAGTTCGTAACTTTTGTTAGAAGCAGATCTTTTGTTCAAACATCCCCATGAATTCATTTTTTCTCCGTACATTCTTTTAAGTTCTTGTTTGTTGGGAAAATATATATTTTCCAGTAGGTGGTATGGTTAAATTGACAAACCCCGCCCTTCCTTCCCCCCATGCTGTGTGCGAAGATGTAATAATTTGTGCTACATATTAATAATCTTCCAAATAATTGTTTCATGTC
Organism: Chiridota heheva; assembly: GCA_020152595.1. Lineage (NCBI taxonomy): Eukaryota > Metazoa > Echinodermata > Holothuroidea > Apodida > Chiridotidae > Chiridota > Chiridota heheva. The sequence goes on from JAIGNY010001303.1 coordinate 1,952,384, forward strand.
TCACTCACATCCCTGACTGTATTTGCATGTGTTAACTACCACAAGTATCATGGGTTCCGTTACGTATTATACCCCATACATACGATACGTGTTACAGCCTTACTTGGTTTAGAATTTCGACAGGTACACAGCAGCCTTATGACTATCATTTATTTATTTTTTCTCTTACAGGTATATCATGACAAAAAAGGTGTATATATTAAGTCCAATTTAAAGCAAGGAATTATCTTTTTTATTGCTGAAAATTTTGGAAGAGTGAAATGTGATTCGGAACATGTGTTTTTTAAAAAAGCACTGTTTCATGGAACAGTGGTGGAAAATTTTAAATTCGAACCCTGCACATCCTTGTAAAGATACACCTCCACTGTCTATATGTTTAGTAACAACCCATCTACTCAAAGACCATGGGAGGGACAAATATGTAAAATTGTTGAGTTATGTTGAGATCTGACAGTACCCACCTGATACCTTTAGCAATTTCATAAGGAGTGCTGCGCCATGATTCACCATCTAGCTCTTTTCCATCTGGCAATGTGATCTTAATTGGCTCTGGAGTTTTAGCTAAAAAATGATTAAAATGAATAATTTTAAATCACTTTCATGACAATGAACTTCAAATATATTTGACCTCGACCAAAATAATCATTAATTCCTATTAGCTGAAATATTTCTCTACTTAAGATGTCTTTGTTGTTGAGAAAGACACATGGATTACATTTCCTACATGTACGCACTTTGTTAATGTTGCATCTTGTATCGGCAGCTTGCTACTGACGCTTTCACATCAAATTTAAGACACAAGTAAACAACCAATCTAGATCTGTAATCAAAGAATTAATTGAATGATAGCTAAAATCTACTCTTTAGAATCATTCAGCTACAACTCATCATCTGTTGAGAGGCAGAAATGGTTCTGATTTGTTTTCATACTTTTAAACAGCGCATAGAAAAGCAAAACTTCCATCTGATCCTTGTCTATTGTACCAACAATAAATTGCTAGACTTTTATTCAAAATGATGCCCTAACACCTATAAATTAAAGTCACCATACACCTACTCAAATGTACTTTTTTAAATATAAATCAGAAAAAAATGTATGAGAGTTCTCCAAAGCTTGAAAATTGAAGAATTTTTTCTCATACTATTTCTGCTTTTATGGATTTGAACCCCCATCTTCAAATAAAAGACAGATATTTATTGTTTCCTCCAGTCTACTAACTGTGGTGTAGCGGTTATCATACCTGTCTACAGACCACGAGGCCCTGGGTTCAAGCCTAGGTTGGGTAGACACGCCAGTGCACCACAACTGGTTATCAAAGGCCGTGGACATTGACTTGGTTGTCGATGTTATGTCTGTCTGTACCTGTGTTCTCGTCCGGGTCGTATTAAGCGTTTCGTGATAGCAATGTTACTATCATAATCGAATACGCAGGGGACGACCCCGTCATTGTAATTGTGTGTTCACTCGTCGTCGTTTCCTCCGAATTAATTCTTGGTTTGGAATGTGGAAAAGAGAAAACGCTGTTCCATTACAAACAATTCAACAGGTTCTTTTATGCCTTTCTAAGATTACGCATGCACTTTGGTACAAAAGATGTGTGAAATAAATCAGTGTTTCTTCCTTTAATACTGTAATATATACCAACCTGCAACTTCAGCATCGTACTCTGCTTTCAGCTTGTCAAATAGCTCAATCCTGGTCTGAATGTATGAGGGCCATGGTTTTAACTACAAGACAATCATATTATTCTCTTGTTACTTGATTTTGTAATACAAAAATATCTGCATTGCTACATAATCCAATTGATGATCAAAATAATAATAATATAAAGCTCAAAAATCATACAAATTAAACAGCAACAATTGTCACAAAAGACAATACAAAGAGCGAGAGTAAAAAGCAGGGTTGAAAAAATACAACAAACGTCACTCGCCAATCATTTATACAACAAATGTGTACATTTAAGTATCACAGTATATTATAATATTTCTATTCATGTTGTAAGGGTCATTTGCATTCTGAACACTTGAAGATTATCTTTTGACTGATTTTTTTTTAGGCCATATCATTGTTTTCAGTTTCATTCAGGCTAAGGTTTGGTTTAATTTGTTGATGTTTAACTGCACCGCGAAAGTCAAATGTTCCAAGAGGGTGTAAATAAATAATGGTGTAAGAGTAAGGATAGTGAGATGGAAGGTTTTTAAGGGAGAAAAAGGGAAAAAGCTGAATGTGGGAGAAAAAGTTAGGTGAAAAGAAAGGGGTGGGTAAGGTTAGGTGTAGAAGTGGAGGGGAGGAGATTATATGTGGTGAAAGAGGTTGTTGTTGCGGAAGAAATTGATGTTTGAGGAAGAATTGTGTTTGAATAGGTCTGAGATTGAAGAGAGTGACGAGAGAAGAGATCTGGAGTTCTGGTAGAGGGGACAGGTTAAGAAAATATGCATGGAGAGATCGATGTTGCAAGTGGGGTATTGAATTCATTGTAAATCATATTCCATTGGGAAGTTTCAACTGTGTCTTGACAGAACTTACCCTAAACATCCCTACCCCTTGATTTTTGCCCTTCCCATGTATCAATACATTCCAAATTCAAATCACTTGTTCCTTAAGCAATAATAAAACCACACATCAAATTGATTCAAAATCCAATCAATCAGTTCTTGAGATATTCTAATGACAGACAAACTGATCTTAAAATGTCCCCAATCCTCCATTTGCACCCTTCTCCTGTTCCAATATGTCTCAAATTTTAATCACTGCTTCCTTAAGCAGTAACAAAACCACACACCAAATTGAATCCAAACCCAATTATCAGTTCTTGAGATATCTCGATGACAACAGACAAATGGAGGCGAAAAAATGACCACCATTCAACTTCGTTGGAGGTAATAATGAATTCACCTAACAGCTATAATGCAATACATTCAAAGCAGCTGAATTTCAAACAGAAAATTACAATATTTTCCTTTTTTCAACCACAGTCTAGAAAAGATACTACTGAGGCTTTCAGATGACACAATAACATTCTGGAAGAAAAAACTCTATTTTTAGAGAAGTTTAATCCATCCAAAAAATTAGGCCAATAGGGCTGTGCTTATCCCCAGTTACCATCACGCAAATAGATGAGAGTACATGGTTTTCCCTGGATGGTATGCCAGTACATCACAGGTCAACTCCACAGTAGTGTCACTTCGAGCGCAAAACGCTGGACTTGTCAGCGTGGGGTCCACGGGCCCGCTTAAGGGCCCCTGGTAGCGTGCAGGGGCAAAGCCCTGGTAGGGGTCCAGGAGCAAAGCCCTGGTAAGGGTCCAGGGGTTTAGCCCCCAGAAGCTCTCGCAAAATTGACATTTGGAGGGCAAAAATGTATGTCACAACGCATAGTAAAAAGGTGTATTATACAAGTTAAAATTCACGTTGAAGAGAGCTACAATACACCATATACAAAACACAAAATCATGAAAACGCACAATGTGGAAATATATTGTTTTATTTTTTACGTTTGTATATGGTTAGGTTTATCGTCACTCTTTGAAAAATATGAGTTGTTCTAAAACAAAGGTTTCAATAATTTACTACAAACTTGTGTAAATGTTGTCAAACTTTAAAAATGAGCATGTTCTGTATCACATGCACTCTGACATCCACCTCCCCCTCTCCATCTTAGTTCATAAAATCCAAAATCGCACAAGTGTTTAATATATTATTACCAAAGAACCTTTTTCTGAGAAAGTGCCCTTTCGAAATCTAAAAACATAATAAGCACCTGGAATGTCAAAGCTTGTTGAACCGACAACACCAATCTGAACCGACAGATTAAAATCTGGCCCGACAGATTAAAATCTGAACCGATGGATTAAATTATTGGGGCTACGTCACTGGCTGGTACTAAGTTTCCCAGCCTGAGTGGAGCTGAGGCAAGCGGGATATTGTGCCTTCCCCAAGGACACAACACAGCTGCTCAGCAGGGAATCGGTACTTCTTGATTCGAACATGAGGGACTCCCAACCACTAAGCCACTGCATTCCAATTTTAAGGAAACCAAAGAGGAGTTCACTTGTTACTTGTGCCCTGGTGTTCGTTTGGTGCATTGGCATTAACTTCATGTACCTAAAAATGTTTATGTCCAGTATCTTGTGATGACATTTCATCTCTAAGTTTCTTCAATTTAAGATTATTTTCTATTAATACATCTTCTTCATTAAGAATCCACCTAGCAAGCTGTTGCAAGATGTAAACACATTACTTGAGCTATATACAGGAAGCAACAGCTTGATTTTAATATAAACCATGACAACTTTCATTGGCAATTTTACACCATTTTGATTTTAAACAAAAATAAAAAATACAACAAATTTAGTAGGAGAAAACAATCTGATGATTTTCTGTGGCTGTTATTTAAAGGATTAATTAGTTCAGTGGTCAACCAAGCTTACCTTACATGTATATGAAAGAAGACTTAAATAGAATCAAAATGGTGCTAAATGAAATAAAATACTACTACAATATCTTACTCTGTTAAAGAGATATTTAAGTTTAAATGTCTTGTCCGTGTAGAAATGACTGGTGTATTTGATCTATGGAAGGCTGGCACCCTCATATTCACATTCTTAACAATTGTTCATCTAATGTATTTTAAAGGAAATTTATTTAACTTTTTTACCATTTAAATTATTTTACATGTATATGAAAGAGGACTTAAATAGAATCAAAATGGTGCTAAATGAAATAAAATACTACTACAATATCTTACTCTGTTAAGGAGATATTTAAGTTTAAATGTCTTGTCCGTGTAGAAATGACTGGTGTATTTGATCTATGGAAGGCTGGCACCCTCATATTCACATTCTTAACAATTGTTCATCTAATGTATTTTAAAGGAAATTTATTTAACTTTTTTACCATTTAAATTATTTTACCTCTTTCTTCAGGTGGTAAATTATAAATACCCTTACTAGATTCTGTTTTACTACTTTTCTGATATATTCAATAGTTTTGAAGCCAGAAAATCGCAGTACAATATATGATAGAATACGTAAAAGACGTTGTGGAATCTGACTATGTGCAATCACAACTAGTCTGATTTCAGTCATTTCTACTTAAATGGTCAAGAACCTTAAACTAAGATGTCTCCTTAACAGAATAAGAAGTTTCAATGCTTTCTTCACCATTTTGTTACTGCTAAAGTCCTCTTTAATATAAGATAAACTTGCTTGACCACTCAACTAGTCCTTTAAACTATTATCACAACTAGTCTGATTTCAGTCATTTCTACTTAAATGGTCAAGAACTTAAAACTTAGATATCTCCTTAACAGAATAAGAAGTTTCCATGCTTTCTTCACCATTTTGTAACTGCTAAAGTCCTCTTTCATATGAGATAAACTTGCTTGACCACTCAATTAGTCCTTTAAAGCTCTTTCTGGTGAAAATACAATGTCTACAGATCTGTTTATATCACTTGAAGGATTTGTTATGTGCCTTCTACAAAATGCACATTAATACAGTAATACGTATGCAGTAAGAAAACTTCTTGTACCTCCAGTGGAGCTTGGCTTTTTTCTTTCCCTTTCTTGTCTCCTTTTCCACCTTTCTTTTGCTTAGGTTCTGCTGGCTTGGAATCCTGCTGAGAAAAAAGAAGTTTCCAAGAAGAAGATTGCGTATATTACTCAAAATACTTGAACACTAGTTTAGTATTTCCCACTTTGAAATAAAAATGTTCCTCCTAAATCAATTACACACTGGATATCTTTTTACAAAGCAGTACGTAATTAACCTTTCTAGGTTTAATGATTGACAGCTTGTTTTAATCATTCACCGCACGAATTTGCCTAGCAAGAAAATCTGCATAACTAAGTGGGGGCAAACATCCTACTCGGTACTGGTACAGTGCAGCTAGCTAGCGGCGCGCGCTGATGTATTCAATGCAACTCACTGTACAAAACAAATTTCTGCACACAGAGTGATGGCAAAATGGTGAACAATAATCATGCTTAATATGATAAGATATTATCTAAAATATCTTCCTTGGGGGTATGATATCCCAAATGAGATATCAAAACTGACATCATTCCATTCAGACTTCAAGTTTTGCCATCACTTTACCATAATTCATTCATGATAAATATACATTTTCTATGCACTGAAATATTCAGGTTGATATTCCAATCGGGAAGATGCAGTGATAGGCTGCTAATTTATCCTGTACTGTCTGGGGGAGGGGGAGTTGCGTAGGGAAATAGCCCCTTAAGGAAAAGTAGGGTGCATAGGGCCTAGTACTCCCCGTAGTACCGTCGGACTGACACAAGCCATGTTAGTATGGCTGCCATTAGTGATGGCTGGACGTTTGAGGGTACTACAAAACCTATACCCTCCTGTACTGTTTTAAGCAATGTGTTAAAACATAAGAAAATCTCAGTTTTAAGATCTTTATGAAAATGAAATCATTTAACCTTAGTTTTCGCCCACAATGCTTATTCATGATGTTTGAAGCCCATCCATGTTTTCAAAAACTATTTTTACAATAATTTAAGTTACTTTTATCAAAGCATTTACTGGACTACTTTTCTTTCCATAAAAATCGTCTGACGAGCTCTCCAAAGTACGATCAAAGTTCAAAACACTGCTAACGGGCTATAACACTTAGATTATTTGAGGAAAAAAATTAAGATATCCCGTTGCGGTGCTAAATAGGTAAAGATTTAGAAAAACTTTTTTATTTTGGAAAAGTGTATTATTTAGACTAATTGGTATAAGAATATCCAAAAACTAAGTTATTTTTCAATCATCATCTTTCTACAATGTGTGAATTGAAAAAATGTACCCAATAACAACCCTCATATGGCAATCTCACTGTCAACCCGTACAACTGAGGGATGTGTATATTAATAACTACATAGGGCCTAGGTCTACATTATTATACACATCCCTCAGTATGGGTTGACATTGGAATTGCCATACGAGGGTTGTTATACATTAGGTGCAATTCCTGGGTTTTTTTTAGCTCACACATTGTAGAAAATTAATTAAAAAATAACTTCCTTTACAAACTAAAAAAACAAGTGTAACTTAACGTTAATGATTAATAGTTGCTAGTATAAAAATTTTTGGACAGGTCTCAACCTTAACTTAAGCAGTGTGTAAGACATGCAAGATGATCGCCTCTACTGGAAACAGATGACCGCACCTCTACCTTCAGTAGCTGCGACCTTCTGGTAACTGGCAAAGAACACAATAAATTGGGTTCAGAAGGGTTAGGCCCCTACTACCTAGGAGTAGGACTGTATACAGCCTTGAAAACACGATCAAACTTGGAAAAAGACCAAAACAAAAATTCATCACAACTAATAATATTGACAACTTGATAGGGGCCTACTAATTCCTAACTTAATGAAATTACAATATCAACATTAGCCTAAATCTTGCTAGGGCCTATAGTTTTCAGTATCATATCAGTGTTAAAAGTTAGCATAAGCCTACTTACAGAGGACATGATGGCGGACGAATATTTGTTGACAGATTTCAACCCAAAACTTTGTACAATCAGTCGTAATCGTTGACGAAGAAGCATGAAAGTGAAGATTTTCTTGAGCTTCAGAATTTGAATGTCCTAAAAAAGACTCCTATGGGCCTGCCTAGGATTATGCTAAATTGTTTTCTGGAAATAGTTGCTCAGTCTGTCTTTACAAGATTATATTACCGCTTTACGCCACTTGCTGTAGGCGACAGTGTCCGAAACGTCAGTAGTGCCAAACTGCAAATAAATTTACAAGCTACAGTACAGACGTTATGAGCACGAATTTGTAGAAAGTTAGGCTAGACAGATCACTCAGTTTTGGTAACTGCACAAATTAGCCTAGGCCTAGCCTAATGTCACACATGTTTCGAAATGTTGATGTCCGATTTCATCATTTTCTTCATGCATGGTAAACAGACAAAACGACAGACAAAGAACAACTGAAATCCAAATGGTATCTTGCGCAATACATTGAAAACTCGATTATAAGCGCGTTGAAAAATAGGGTCTAGGAATTAAATGATAAATTGGTCAGTATCACTGATGTAATAGTAATTTAGAATTGTGGATATCAGTTTTGTATGCATTTGTATGGTAAATAAGATCTAAAAAGTCTCTCAAAGATCTATGCTTATACTTGAGGTGAAACTGGCAATGGATAGTATTTTCCATATTTTTGTATAATGTAAGCAAACCTTCTCCACCCTCACCCACTGCACAGGAAATGTTGTAAGTTCACTTTTTCTCAGAATGGATGAGACGCCATTAATTCATATTTCCTCATAAGAGTAAAAGAAATGGCCGTAGGCCTACACAGGCTCACATTGTATGCATGGACTATGTCCGAGGTTTATTTTCATACCCCGCATAAATCATTTGTATACCAATCAAGGCACATAACGTCAGGAGGCACATTTCAAAACAAGTTTAAAAGAGCCTGGTTCAATACAGTGACTTATCTGGAATTTATACGAATTTATACCCCTAGGTCTGTGTCACGGAGGACAAATGTCTGTAACCAGGCGTAGCTAGGGGGAAGAGGCAGCGGGGAAAATTTCCCTCATAGCCCGAAATTTCCTCAAAGTCGGAAAATTTGCTTGGATTCAGATTTTTTTATTCATTTTATGGTTGTGCCCCTACCACACCCCCTGAAAAAACGTCTAACTACACCACTGTCTGTACCCGTGCACCGTCGTAGCCTTTGCATAAAATAGAATAAAAAGATGTAAAATATAATATAGAGAATATCCTCTATTTACCAATTACATATTGACGGTGTTTGTTCCCCCTCCTTTGAGAAAAGTCCTCAGACGGACCTGCTCGTTAACAACAACAGGCTGTTGGCCGTTGTGTTGAAAATTGGGGCCAGCAGCCATCCGCGTTCCCCTCCACAGCATTCCACCGCATTTCCCTCCACAGCAGCCCTCCGCACCCCCACAGCAGCCCTCCGCATCCCCCTCCGCAGTCTTTTTGGTTATTACTCACAGCGCTACTGTGAGCCGTAAATATGTAAGCGCTTCACCGCTTGATCTACCAGAGAAAAGAGAAAGTGTCGTTTAAAGGATTTTGTGTCTGTGATTTGCACATGCTGCTGTTCAACATGTACATGTACTACCTACATACAGACATATATTACAGTATACGTAGTGCAGTCAGCTGTACAATAATTGATCGATAGGCATGAGCGCAATTGCCATACACAGGAAATGCATGGAGGTAAAGTGGTACCTCCGTGGTAAATGCTTGTTATTGCAAAGTGTCTATAATTAGGTGAAATAATCAAATTTTAATATAAGCTCCCCTCCCTCGATACCAAACTGCCAAATTACTTAGTTTAATAAAGATAAATATAGTTTTTTTTCTTCTTCTTCTTCTTCTTCTTCTTCTTCTTCTTCTTCTTCTTCTTCTTCTTCTTCTTCTTCTTCTTCTTCTTCTTCTTCTTCTTCTTCTTCTTCTTCTTCTTCTTCTTCTTCTTCTTCTTCTTCTTCTTCTTCTTCTTCTTCTTCTTCTTCTTCTTCTTCTTCTTCTTCTTCTTCTTGGCGTTCTTCGTTCTTCTTCGTTCTTCTTCTTCTTCTTCTTCTTCTTCTTCTTCTTCTTCTTCTTGGCGTTCTTCTTCTTCTTCTTCTTCTTCTTCTTCTTCTTCTTCTTCTTCTTCTTCTTCTTCTTCTTCTTCTTCTTCTTCTTCTTCTTCTTCTTCTTCTTCTTCTTCTTCTTCTTTCTTCTTCTTCTTCTTCTTCTTCTTCTTCTTCTTCTTCTTCTTCTTCTTCTTCTTCTTCTTGGCGTTCTTCGCTTCTTCTTCTTCTTCTTCTTCGTTCTTCTTCTTCGTTCTTCTTGGCGTTCTTCTTCTTCTTCTTGGCGTTCTTCTTCTTCTTCGTTCTTGGCGTTCTTCTTCTTCTTCTTCTTCTTCTTCTTTTCTTCTTCTTCTTCTTCTTCTTCTTCTTCTTCTTCTTCTTCTTCTTCTTCTTCTTCTTCTTCTTCTTCTTCGTTCTTCTTCTTCTTCTTCTTCTTCTTCGTTCTTCTTCGTTCTTCTTCTTCTTCTTCGCGTTCTTCGCGTTCTTCTTCTTCTTCGCGTTCTTCGCGTTCTTCTTCTTCGCGTTCTTCGCGTTCTTCTTCTTCTTCGTTCTTCTTCTTCTTCTTCTTCTTCTTCTTCTTCGCGTTCTTCTTCTTCGCGTTCTTCTTCTTCTTCTTCTTCTTCTTCTTCTTCTTCTTCTTTGGCGTTCTTCTTCTTCTTCTTCTTCTTCTTCTTTCTTCAGCGTTCTTCTTCTTCGTTCTTTTCTTCTTCTTCTTCTTCTTCTTCGCGTTCTTCTTCTTCTTCTTCTTGGCGTTCTTCTTCTTGGCGTTCTTCGTTTTCTTCTTCTTCTTCTTCTTCTTCGTTCTTCTTCTTCGTTCTTCTTCTTCTTCTTCTTCTTCGTTCTTCTTCTTCTTCTTCTTCTTCGTTCTTCTTCTTCTTCTTGGCTTCTTCTTCTTCTTCTTCTTCTTTTCTTCTTCTTCTTCTTCTTCTTCTTCTTCTTCTTCTTCTTCTTCTTCTTCTTTCTTCTTCTTCTTCTTCTTCTTCTTCTTCTTCTTCTTCTTCTTCTTCTTCTTCTTCTTCTTCTTCTTCTTCTTCTTCTTCTTCTTCTTCTTCTTCTTCTTCTTCTTCTTCTTCTTCTTCTTCTTCTTCTTCTTCTTCTTCTTCGTTCTTGGCTTCTTCTTCTTCTTCTTCTTCTTCTTCTTCTTCTTCTTCTTCTTCTTCTTCTTCGTTCTTCTTCTTCTTCTTCTTCTTCGTTCTTCTTCGTTCTTCTTCTTCTTCTTCGTTCTTCTTCTTTCTTCTTCTTCTTCTTCTTCTTCTTCTTCTTCTTCTTCTTCTTCGCGTTCTTTCTTCTTTCTTCTTCTTCTTCTTCTTCTTCTTCTTCTTCTTCTTCTTCTTCTTCTTCTTCTTCTTCTTCTTCTTCGTTCTTCTTCTTCTTCTTCTTCTTCTTCTTCTTCTTCTTCTTCTTCTTCTTCTTTTCTTATTCTTCTTCTTCTTCTTCTTCTTCTTCTTCTTCTTCTTCTTCTTCTTCTTCTTCTTCTTCTTCTTCTTCTTCTTCTTCTTCTTCTTCTTCGTTCTTCTTCTTCTTCTTCTTCTTCTTCTTCTTCTTCTTCTTTCATTTTTGTATTTAACAAAACTCTACAGTCTCTTGTAGCGTGTAAATGTTTAACAGAAAGAAAGAACAAAATGAATGCAGGGACATAGGAAGGGTCTCCTCTCAGGGGAGGGCGAATTTCCTTCCTTTTTGGTAATTTTTTCCACTTTCGGGAAAATTCCTCCATTTCCGGGCAATTTTCAGAACATTTTCAGAACATTTTCTTCCATTTTCGTTAAAAAATCTTTCTGGTTTTTTTTTTTATTCTTTTTTCGATTCCAGGATAATTTTCTTTACTTATTAGAAAATTTTGCTCATTTCAGAAATTTTTTGGCCAATTTTCCCCGTATTTGTTTTTCATTTCTGGATAATTTTCGTCAATTTTAGGAACATCATCCTCCAAAGTTCGGGAAATCTCTTTCCTAAAAATAAAATTAAAAAATGCAGTTAAATTTGTTTGGTTATATATAGGCATATTAGGGATCAAAATGGGAGCAAAGGGGATCCAACCAGACTGAAGGATGAGGGGGAAGGGGGGGGGTAATGCTCAACTCGGGGGTCACTTACTGAATGAGGACCACTTGCTGAGTGGTGGCCACACCCCCTCACAGTTAGTGTCTTAAAAAAGGCTTTGCAGTACTCTGTGCTGACCAGCTGTGAAAAAATAATTCAAGTTTCCCTCAAAAGTAACCACGAATCGGCAAATTCCATTGAAATTCATGGAAATTCAGTTCATTTGCAGAAAATTTGGTTCATTTTCGGAAAATTTCCCTCATTTTTCGAAAATTTCTTCTATTTTCGAAAAATTTCCTTTAATTTCGGGAATTTTTTGCCAATCTCCGGAAATTTTGGGATAACTTTACCACATTTTTAAATTCTATGTTATAATTTCCCAATTTTACCTCCCAACCTGGCAGAAAACATGCAGCCGGAAATCTCCTCAGGGGCCCCTTTCTTGTCCTTCGTTCAAATTTGATGTAGGAAACTTTTACCACTGAAATTAAAACCTTTTTTTTTTCGTAATTCCTGAACACAGTGACTGATAAAAGGTTACTGTTATCAAGGTATACTACCCAGCTCCAATTGCTGTTATTTCCCCCATGTATATAACAGTACAGACTTGTTTGCAGGGAGAAACACCATTAAAAAAAAATCAAAACCCAAGTAACCCCCTTGCCCCCTCTCCTCCCTCTCGTATCTCTCTCTCTCTCACCTAAAAAAACCTCTAAACTGCTAAACAGGCCTAACGTAAAGATTCGCTTTTCGGAAATATTATGATCCTTTTGATTCAAGTACCAAAACATTTAAAAATACTGATTTTTCTGTTCTTCAAATTTCCGACTTTTTGTAAATTTCGGACTGGGAGAAAATTTCCCTGCGCCCCTCCCCCTTCCCTTCCCCCTCTCCTTCTCCCTTTAGCTACGCCACTGGGAGTGACCATTAAACATGTTGTGGTCTATTGACAACGATGACGTAGTAAGATATTTGAAATTGAGAAGGGCCAGATTTTATATTTGCCCCAACAAAACCTACTTGGAATTTGTGGTAAAATTAATTTTTCCGGGCAATATTTCCAAAACTAATCCCTAAAATTGAAACAAATTTCCCCGATAAGTTTACTTAGCAGTAACATTTGATGGAAACGCAATTTACCAGTGAAATTCCGCTTGCAAATGAGAAGCTGTTAGGGTTCTCCCCCTCCCCTTCCCTTCCCCCCGTCCCCTCCAACTCCCACAACTCCCCCACCCACACACACACACACTGAGAAGTGACCCTACATACGCCTCTGTCATTAGTTTTGGGATTTAAATGGCACTTACTTCCAATATGCAGTAGTAGGGGAAATTTCCTTCAATGTTTGGGAAATATCTCTCAATTTTGGTCAATTTATTAATTCTCGGAAAATCATTTTGGGGCAAATTTGCTTCGATTTTCGGTAATTTTTCTTCAATTTTTTGGGACATTTTCTTCGATGTTTGGGAAATCTTTTTCAATTTTGGGCTATTAATTCTCATTCATTTTTCTTAAATTTTTGGGTAATTTCCTTCATTTTAGGGCAGTTTTTCTTCGATTTCCGGTAAATTTTCAATTTTTGGAAAATTTCCTTTAATGTTTGGGAATTTTCTTTCAATTTTAGGCAATTTCTTTAGTTCTCGTGCAATTTTCGGAAAATTTCTTTCATTTTGGGACAATATTTTGTCGATTTTAGGTAAATTTTCTTCAATGTTCGCGATATTCCTTTAATGTTTGGGAAATCATTTGCAATCTTTTAGAAATTTGTTTTACTTTCGTGTAATTTTTGGAAAATTTCCGTAAATTTTGACAAATGTTCCTCGCTTTTCGGCAATTTTTTTTCAATATTCGCGAAATTCTCGTCATTTTGGGATATGTTTCAATTTTTTGAAAATTTCTTAATTTTCGTGCCATTTTTTTCATTTTCGGAAAATGTTGCCAAAATTCATCGAAATTTCTAATGATTTTATCCAAATTTCCTTCAATTTTTTTTTGTTTAAAATTTCCCAATTGAAAGATAACATGCAATACGGAAGGTGAAATCGTTTCAGGGAGTGCCTTTCTCTCTGTTTTCCGTCTATAAGACTTTGCACCCTTGTACCAATATGTCCCATTGTTATCACGACAAAACTGTACACGTTATCACATCATCCCTGGTTTGGTTTGACTTGGCCTCTCTGATATTTTATCCTGGCTCCGCCCCTGTGCAGTAGGCCTACATCCTTGAAAAGCTGTTTATGGTTAATACAAAAATGTAATGAATCATACATTTTAGGATTAAAGACCAAAGACTCAGTGCAGCGTATTCAGTGGGGGTCAGGGGGGAACTCTTCCCCGCCCCCTGGCGAAATATGTAAAATGTATATAGCGGGATATATGCGATACGTATTAGGGAAATAAACTGTAAAAAAATGAATATATAAGTTTAAATACCTCCCAAGTTTGGTTGTGACTTTATTCCTAGCCAAACAAAATCTTCAGTATTCGGGAAATTTCTGTAATCTTTAAAGAAAAAAAGCAAACAATTCGGAAAAATTTCTTTAATTTTTGGGAACTTTTCTGCAATTTCCTTTATTTTCGTGTATTTCAAGTTTTTTTTTGATTTCCGGGAAATTATTTTTCGATTTCGAGCAATTTTCTTGATAATCGAGCAATTTTCTGGAAATTTGCTTCGATGTTTGGGAAATTTTCTTCAATTTCCTTTTCATTTATGAGCAATTTGTATCCATTTTCGGTCTGTCGGAAATTATCTTTCATTTTCAGAAAATGTCAAAAATAAAAACTTACATAAACTTCCAATAAAATTACTTCAAGTGTCCTTCATGTTTTCTATTTTATATTCATAATTACCCAACTTTAATCTATTTTCCATCCGGGATGGTGAAATCAAAGTTAAATATCACCCAAGGGATGACTTTGTTTACAGCAAATTGCCGAAGGGCAATTTTCTTCCAATTTTTGGGAATTTTATTCGATTTCCGGACAATTTTATTCGATTTTGGGGTAATGTTCTTCGATTTTTAGTACAATTTTTGGGAATTTTTCTTCGGTTCTCGGGAAATTTTGATCCAACTTAAGAAAAATTATCTTCATTTTCTTTCATTTTTAGAAATTCTTTTTAAAAGTTTCGGAATTTTTTTTTCCGATTTTCGTGAAATTATCTTCAATTTCTTTCATTTTAGGCAATTTTCTTCGATTTTTGGCATTTTTCTTAATTTTCTTGCAATTTTTTTTAAATTTTGGTTAAATGTTTTCAATTTCCATGTAATTTTCTCCATATTTCAGTCCTTTTCTTCGATTTTTGGCAATTTTCGGGAACTTTCTTTTACCAATCAAAACCGGACATATATATTTGCCATAAAAAGTTTCATATAACTGATCTTGACCTGACAGCCGGATTTGACCTGGTCCTGAAAACTCTTCATTTTCGTCCTTAAGTCCACAAGACGAATTCCTGTTTCCCATTTCAAGTTTGAAGGAATTTGAAGACTTAAAATAAGTTCTATTAAATTATTGCTTATCTTGCTTCTCAAACGCTCACGATGTTGTCGTGGTGGTTATTGTGGGACTATAATATAAAACATTGTGGGATTATAGTATGGAACCGGTCCACACAATGCAGTTCGAATAGCACACTGTATGGGGCCATAGCATGGGTGCTTATTAGGAAAAAACTTCGGACCTAAAAAGTAGTGCCATTTACAACTTCGTTAGTGCCCGGGCGCGTATTACGTCATCCGGTAGCTCGATTAACAGCATGCACCGTTTTGATGCGCAGCGCGATTTTCCGCTTTCTACCTGAACTGAGGGAACCCTTTTTTACGCCATAGTCCTTAGATATATTTTATAACCAATTTTGTTATCATTAATGGAACATATTAAGTGAGAAGGGGCAGTGACTTATATACAGCTTGAGCAACCAGAGAGGGCATTTTTCAATTTGGTCTAGTGTTTATGCAAAAAATTGGCTCGAATATCAATTGATCCAGAAAGTTGTTAAGAACTCCCTGATTGATCCATCAGGCATGTGTGTACGTGTTAAGACAGGAACCCACTTGCCCAACAGGTATAGGTTGCGTCCAATCAATAGTTTTTATCAAAAATTTAAGATTTTTAATTCAAAATAGAAGACTTTTGGTCCTAAATTGAATACTAGTTTTTGGTCAAATGAATGAAGAGCTTCTGTTCCAAACTTGCAGATGCTTGGTTGAAAATTGAAGTTTTAGGGTCCAAAATTGAAGATTTTTTATCCAAACTATATAGAACATTTTCGGTTAAAAATTGAAAATATTACCATAATATATTTATACGAGAATCCGCCAGGCGATAGTATTGAAGTAAATTTTTGCAAGTAAAAAAACTTATTTTAGTAGGAACGAAAAAGTGATTTGCCGACACATTTTGGTCGATTCTCCATCTCCAAGTTGCTTTTGAGAGTGAAATGTGCTATGACTGTATGGCCTTTGATTATAGGCCTATACATCCAAAATTCGCATGGTTAATGGCATCGGTAAAGCCGTCCAAGCCGAGGGTAATATTTCATCAGACCTGTCGTCCAAATGTCCCCCCCGCCCCCACCCGCACCCAATCGTCAGGTCTGGTTAAGTATCTGACAGTTGCATATACATTTGAGTGGTGGGTTGGGTGGAGCAGGGATATGTCACTTTAGAAAGACCACTCCATGATGATGATCTTGTTGGGTGGAGAACGGGGAGGGCACCACTTAAAAAATATGATAGGCCTATCTTTGGAAGTGCATCAAGTGAAAAACTTTAGTTGGGAATACAAATTCTTTGTTGAAAATGAAATTGTAAGCCTTAAAAGATATTTCTTTTAAAATGTTTAACTGTGAAACGGGACACAGACACTTCAAAAGCGTGACACTCGGACAAGGTCTGCAGCATATACTCCATTATACATATGCCTTTATTGTTATTTCTTTCGCTTTATTTTTCACGCAAGGGGCCTGGAGCATTATGCAAGGACATTCGCAAGGAGCTGGATGTGGGCAGTCGCGTAAAAATCGCGGGCCCTTCAGGGACGTCACGACCGAGGAGGTATAGAGGATGGAGAAGGGAGGGGGTGTGCTACATCTCGCAATATTTAAGAATGTAAACAAAAATCGGGCGAACATTCTCGAAAGAGCTGTTCTAAAAACTGTTATCAAAATTGCAAATTTTTCCGAATCATGGTCTTAAATTACCCAATTTTTTTTCTCTCTTTAAATCCGGTTCTAAAATTTCCCGATTTTTCCGAATCAGGTTCTAAAATTTCCAGATTTTTCTAAATCAGGAACGTAATTTTTGCTTATTTCGAAACCAGATTATAAAAATTCCCAATTTTTTCAAGTGACAAATTTCCGATTATTTCGAAAATGTTGTTGATTAAACTTCCACATTATTCGGAATTATGGTCTTAAATTATCCGTTTTTTCGATGTTTCTTAATAATTGCATAAATTTCAAGTTTATTTCAAAAAAATGATATTACTTTTCCATTTATTTGAATCGTTATCTTAATCATGTTTAATTTAATGTTTACCTAATTTATTCCGAGGAATGATATGGGAGTACAGCAGCAGCGTAGGAATAGAGGCATGGGTCGAAATTCCACCCTGGCCAGATTTTTTTCCAAAAAGTAGGAAAATGGGCTAAAGAAATCAAAATAATGCAAAAAAAAATTAATTAATCAAATGGGAATTTTCTAAAAAATGTATGTAAACTTTCCGAAAAATCTGCATATTTTGTTGTTGTTGTCAGTTTCGGAATATTTAATAAACATGTAAGATTCTCGCCCTGACATCAGCGATGTTCGGTTTTTTCACATGTTAGAAAAGCGAACATCTGTGTGTACATTGTTTAACACAGCGTGTACATTTTTAAAGAAATATATAGTGAGGGCGGTAAGAGTAGCAATGTCGTGGGTGTTGGGGAACAATATAGGCATGAAAAAAAAATCGGCTTATTTGTTCCAAATTTTGGACAAAAAAAAAAAGGTCGAACAAATTGAAAATTTTGTGTCGAAATATTTGGAAAATTTGGGTAAAAAGTTCTGCTTCTCGGAAGTTTTACTAACTTTGTTCCACTGGCTGGTTGCATGACTGGCTGGCTTGGGTACAGTAACTTTTCTATATTGGTCGTGAGAGTCTTCGAGCAGGGAGCAATGGCAACTTCCTGCTTCGAGATGTCTTGCATAGCAACACCGCACATGTGGACAGCATGTGCCTTATTGGCAATATATTAAAAAAATGGCGACATGTTGATAACAAATTTTCAGAGATAGTAGCGCAAAATGGATGATATAGGCCAGAGTCGTGGCCAGCGTGGGGCATAGGGGCCATGCCCCCTCCCCCTTGCAAAAGTATGTGCCCTCTTGTGTGAGTCAAACAGAAAATAATAACTGTGCGGTGAAATATTAAAAAGGACAATTTTCTATTCATATTCGTGCAAGAACTTGAAATGCATTTTCGATTAAAACTTTTGCACAAATTTACCACTGCCCACAAGGGGTTCATGGGTAAAGCTCCGGAAACTGTGATTTGTAGCTTTTGATCAGCTCACTTTGAAGAGAGAATCACATATCAAATTATAGACTTAAAATATGCGTGTTTTTTCTTTTCTTTGGTGGGCATCGGGTGAGTGCGGGGTATAGTGGTAAGAGGTTGGGCACGGCACAATGACAAACACACAAGGGCACATTTGAGGTCAAATTTGAGGTCAAATTTGGGCACCTTGCAAATGAAGGCGGAGTATACAAACCCGGCACACCACACTCTGGATCCGCCCTGGCCATTTATTTTGAATCGAATAATGATCTAAAATTTCTTTTGAAAATCTTGACCGTAAATTTTGAAAAGCAAAAAAATAAGTAAATAAATAAAATGAAATAAAACAAGAAAGCAATCAACGGACATGCTAATCTCATCACCTTAAACGTACGTCATAATGGGGGAAATAGCTAATAGGATCACTAAAGCTCTGTGCCTTTTGAGGGACTGCACTGCCCATGCGAGCTTGAGTACAAGCAGATGTTGAGACAGGCTTGCAATCTTTCTTCAGGCATGTTGATGGATTGTACTGCCCATGCGAGTACAAACAGACCTTTGACCTTTTGGATCCAGAGTCTACGAAGACACAAATTCATGTACCAAGGTATCATGGTACAACATAGTGTTGGTATATGTCTTGTACATTTTTAGTTAAAAATGACACAAAAATGTACAGATTAGTACATAATTATACCCTCTAAAATTACATATTTGACCTCTGACCTCTGACCCTTGACCCTAATCACTGAAATAATTTATGAAATTTGTCACATTTATCGTACCCTACTGTATGACATCATTCAGGCTCACGTCACACTTACCATTCCAGGGAAAATGGTAAAGAAAGGTCAACTAGTAACTCTGTGACCTTTGACCTTCGACCTACTGACCCAGAGTCTGCGGAACACTCATGTACCAAGGTATCATGGTACAAAATAGGGTTGGTATAAGTCTTGTACTTTTTTTAGTTTAAAATGCCCCCCCAAAAAGTACAAATTAGTACATAATTACCTGTAAAATCACATATTTGACCTCTAACCCTTGACCATAATCACTGAAATAAGTTATGAAAATTTTCACATTTATTGTACCCTACTGTGAGACACCATACATGCTCACGCACCATTCTATAACTGTAGGTGGAAAAGATCAATTGCTCTGTGACCTTTGGACACCAGAGTCTATACCGGACACAAATTCATGTACCAAGGTATCATGGGACAACATAGGGTTGGTATAGATCATGTACATTTTGAGTTTAAGAATCCGCAAAATTGCGCATAAAAAAGCAATTATTTGACCTTTGACCCATGACATTTGATTCCAATTATTTGTCACTTTTGTTAGACTGTGAAAGCTTACCCACCTATGCAATTTGTAAAGATGCCAAGTAATTTCTTCAAAAGATACAGCCATCACCAAAAACTTGTCCCATTTGACCTGTGACCTTTGTACTAGAAAAGGGAGACAAAAGTTCCGGGCCAGGGGTACTCGTCCACCAAGTTTGGTTCATGTGTGTATTACATTTTTTGAGTAGTAAACGACACAAAATTAGTTGTTGCATGCACACACAGACACACAGACACACACACACTTACACCCTTCCCCACACACAAACACACGAACATACGCAAAAATTACCAAATTTTGCCCCGTTCCAAAAACTTATGTCCCCTAACCCTTAATATGAGGTCATCATTGTCATCATATTAGGTAACCATATAAGTTCCCCTGGTGGGCCCCACCACCCCCTGATATCAAGGGGTGGCCATGTAGTGTAGGAGGTACAGGCAGGTATTTGCATATACAGCAAAGTGACTTCAATATCTCATCCCTGACATATATGTATGCGTAGGTGATTAGAAAAGAGAAAGCCACACACAGAAAAAGAGGCTGCGCCTCATCTTCATTTCACGTTCCGAACACTTCAAAATACATTAAACTTGGAACTGCAAGTATTAAGATGTATGTGAAAGCCATGTTACCTAAAATTCGATCACTTTAAAAAAAGTGGGCCAATTTAGTTGACACCACTCCCCTCCCCCTCCCTCCCCTCAATGTGTGAACATTCGCACGTCTTTTCCGGCTAGAGCGGCAAGCCCGAACTCTGCCGCAAGAAGCCCCCTCCCCCTCCCCCCCCCCCTCTTTCCCCACAAAAAAATAATCCTTTTTACAGTTTTTTAGGTTATCCAACAAATAAGAGCGTTTTGGTGTCTCAGAATTCTCTTTTGAGACCTCAAATCCCCTAGAAACACTCCAGGGTGCCTAACATAGCGGGGAGCCGCCCGTTACGCCATTAGATACGGGCCTGGTCCGAAGAAAAACTCCTAACAAAAAGTTTACTATCGTGGCCCTGACAGGTCTAGTATTGTAAACTCCATGCTCAAAATCCGCCATCTTTTAATTGAGAACTATATTTTAAATTTTATTAAATGAAAACATTGACTTCAAATTAAGTGCTATTTATCAAAGGTTGTATTTGAATGGTTACTATGCTAGAATCAATTTTAGCAACGCTAATTATAGAAATTTATAACGTTGTTTTTATTCGCAAAAGTCATGTAAATTGGCAACGTTGAAGAATGTAGACGAAAACTTCCGGTGCCAATGCAATATTTTAATAGCCAGTCTAAAAAGTTGTATGAAGAATGGTATTATTTAGACATTTTTACTGTTTCAGAAACATAATAGAAAATATTTATTACACCTAAATATTTTTTGAAGAGCTACAAAAAGATAGTGAAGGAGAATAATATTTTGAAATCTGAAATGAACGAGGCTAGTCTCACCGGATGTAGTGAGACACCTCACTCGGTAGCCTGAGGCACTACATGCTATGCATTACTTGCAGTACTTGTATAACAGCCATGCAGTGGCCATAGCGTATAATACGGTCTAATGTTGACTATATACACTGGATGCGATTCTGAAACTTAAAGAGCTAAGCTAACAGGTCAAAAAATTGTTAGCGTCCATCACGTACACGGTAATCTTGCAACCTTCAAAGGGTTGCAGTTCGTCTTTATTCATTGTATCTCTTCTATTTTATAATGAATAAATTAAAACCTACATAATTTTGTTCTCTTTCTTTAAGGGTCGTGTCTAGTTTTTCGTTTTTAAGGGGGATTAAGCCCCCCCCCCCAAAAAAAAAAAAAAAAAAACAAAACAAACAAACACTGAATGCCGTTTTCAGTTTAGGAAAGCCAGAGGCGTAGAATTTAGGACCCCGGAAAGGGTTTTATTTCCCGGTTGCATACATGCTTTATTTTGATGAAAGTGTGAAATTATTAACATAAAATTAAAGGAAAATGTGTAAAATTGTTGAAAATAATTTTCAATTTTTGCAACACTTCCCTGAGACAGCTTGCTTTACTGGAAAGTAAAGAAAGTAAAGAATTTTCTTGCAAATTAAAGAAAATTTCCTGGAAATTGAAGAAGATTTCACCAAAGAGCTTCAAGTTCTTTGATTTCACGAAAATGAAGGAAATTTCCCCCATAATGAAGAATATTTCCCGAAAGTTGACGAAGATTTTCTTAAAATTTCGCAGAAGTTGAAAGTATTTTTGTTTTGTTTTTGAGGAGAGGGGGCTATGATTTGTTTAAGGGGAGAAGCCCCGCCACCCTTAAGACAAGTCACTGCTTTTTTTATTACTATCCATACAAAAAAAAAAAAAAAATCCACGACAGCCTTTTTTCTTTTCTTTTTTAAAGGGTGTTCTTGTATTTGTAATGAATACAATATTTGTTCCGTGCTACCATCATTATGCTAGTTTCACGGCGGTTCAAGTTGTGAAACTAGGCTAACACTGCCCTAACTTATCTGAAATTATAAATATGTCATGTTTTTACACGTGTGTTTCAATCTGCGTTTACAGTTCTGTTATATAGAGTAAAGGTTTGTTACATATACCCGCTATTCTTATTTATATCTCTGGTAAGAAAGTTTTTAGAACTTGAAATTATTCGTTTTTGTCGCGAAACAGGTATGGTATCTGTTACATGTAAGGGTAACACTCACTAACTAACGGAAGGTGGTATATTGTCCCAGTGACAGGGAGGTCGTAAAGCCTTATCCTTACCTTAGCCACCATAATTAAACTAACTTAGTGGTATGGAATATTGCGTGTGACCTTTTCACCAGATTGATTGGTGTTGATTAAATCATCTGTCATGGCTCATGACTAAAAAAATATTAAAATCTGTCAACTCTTTAAATTTAAATTTCCCGTAACGGCGTAAAGGGAATATATTTATTCACGTGGGCATACGATCATATGCAATTTTTTTATTGTTGAAAACAAGAGCACTTGGTGTGCAGAAAAAGTGTGACACTTGGATCAATTTGTTGTTAATTAACAGGTCACAAAGAGTTGATATTAATGGTGAAGTATCTGGAAGAAGGTTACAAGTGGTGTTTCTCAGGGTTCTGTATTGGGTCCGCTACTTTTCTTAATCTTCATTAATGATATTAATGTTTCCCTTGGCTCCAGGATTTGTAAATTTGCTGATGACACTAAGCAGTACAGGATTGTTGATGATGCTAGGGATTCTTCACTGTTGCAAACTGATCAGGATAAGTTAGTTTCTTGGTTAAAAATATGGCAGATTTATTCAATGTTGATAAATGTAAAATTATTCATTTTGGTCAGAACAATATGGCTTTTGATTACTGCATGAATGGTTCAAATCTTGGTTGTGTTGATCAAAAAAGGGATCTAGGTGTTGTCATTACCAGCAATCTGAAGCCTTCTAAACAGTGTGTTCTAGCGGCTGCAAGGGCAAATAGGATGCTTGGTTTGATTAGAATAAATGTTTGTTTTTTGGTAGAGAGGTTGTTCTTAATCATGCCTCACATTGAGTATGCTATTCAGGCTTGGAGTCCCTTTTATGAGAAGGGTAAGTTCATTTTGGAGCAGGTTCAGCGAAGAGCCACTAGACTTATTCCCGAAGTAAGGAATCTCTCTTATGAATCTAGGTTGTGAATTCTTGGTTTAACCACGCTTGGGTTGAGAAGAGTACATGGGGATATGTTTTAGGTTAACTCCTATCTGGTAGTGATGCTTTGACTTCCTGTAATTTCTTGCGTGTTTTAGCTAATTCTCATCTGACACGTGGTAACAGTTTGAAGTTGACCAAAGAGTTCTCACGGGTAGATACCTTGGCGATTTTAGCTTTTCGCAAAGAGTTGTTATTGAGTGGAATGGTTTGCCTGAGTGGGTAGTTAGCTCCAAAATTGTTCACAATTTCAAGGTCAAGATTGATAAATTCTTTACTAATTCTGGGTGTCTTTGATTTTTTTTGTGGTGGTGGTGGTGTTAGTTTGGGCTTTTTATGGGTGACTCATCCTTTTTAGCCTGTCATCTTGTTATGTTATGTTTGCAGTCTTGCCGACAAATTTTACGAACACTTCAAACACGGGCAAGAGCCAGCAGTTACAGGCAGTCAGGGTTGAACTTTAACGAGTGCTTATTTCAAAACACATTTAGCCTTGACTTAAAACTGTTAATTAATGGGGTACTAACAACATGATCATTCAAACTTCCAAGTATTGATGATGCGAAAAGCAGATAGGTGTCGTGTTGTCCAGCATCTAGCTTTTTTTAGTTTCCAAGTGTGACCTCTTGTCCTGGAATAATACATGTAAGTCAGAATATATCCATATCCATAAACTGAAAAGATTTATTAATAAGGCCAAGGATCCTATTTGCTTTTGCTAAAATATTGGCAATATACTTTGAAAAAAGAGAGATTATCTTGAAATGTCACGCCAAGATCACACTCCTCAGAAACAACCATTGAGTTGGAATAAACTCCATCATTACACATGTGATAATTCAAATTCATACAGGGTTTGTTCTTTCCAGGATGCATCACTTTACATTTTGTAGAATTAAACTGCAGTTGAAAGCATCTACGGTTTGTAGCATAACAAAATGTTTTGGTGTGTCATATTCTATGGTCAGGGGCATAAAACAACCGCCTAGAATAGATACTAATAATAATGCAGAAAGACACTTCTTTATTCTTTGTTATTATCTTCACATGATTGGGAACCTCATACAGTATTAGGTCTACCAAGCCAAGCTGGCAATGCCAGTGTCCCATCATATGGAAGGACACTTTTTTTCCCTATCAAACAAAAAGGAATTTCTTGCCCCCTGTAAGGTGAAGGGAATGGAGGGCAATCCATCATTAATGCCATGATGATGGCATTGTTGCGACCTACGAGCAATAAGATTACACTTTTTGCGGGCTAAAGACAAGAAATGATAGCATACAAAATATTTTGACTATGTATTGCACTGTACCACACTAGCTTTTTCAAGTAAAAGATTTTCCCTATGTGTGTGAAAATTTACTAACTTTAAGATTGAAAAAAATGATTAATTGATTTCTGGAATAATTGCTGGTATTTGACTCTATGTTGAATTTCAATTACACTTAATAAGGATCATGAGACCTGAAGAAGAATCACTTGCTTGGTAAAATGAGCTGAAACTATAAGGATAGAGGGTTATGTAGAGCTTACAGCCAGCTGACGTTTCAAATATTATCATGTTGCAAAAAAAATACTTTCAGTAAGCAGATAAACAAAGAAATGATAGATTTATGTTAAATTTATCCATTGACTCTGCATGATAATTTTACTGTGCAATCTCA
The DNA here is from genome assembly GCA_020152595.1 of Chiridota heheva. NCBI lineage: Eukaryota > Metazoa > Echinodermata > Holothuroidea > Apodida > Chiridotidae > Chiridota > Chiridota heheva. Next base: position 1,977,215 of record JAIGNY010001303.1, read on the forward strand.
AATAACTCCATGGTATGTTTCTGTTGTCTTTAATACCCAAACTTTCATTTTTCCAATTAATCACACTTATATGGGTGTTCATAACAGTCAGAATAATTATGAAGACCCAACTTCCTTTAGACTGTATCAAAGTTTTTCAAATATTTTTGCATTCTCTCTTTAGCTACATGAAACATGTCTTATCAAAAGAGTGAGAAGGATGAGCTGCCTAATATATCAGAGTTGATTCATGTAGGGAGTTTCTTAAAGGCATGGCAGGAAAAGCTGGAGCCGGAGGACTTGAAATTGGGTCAGAGAGAGATGACCACAAAGGCCTTTGCAGAGGAGATGCAGGTTGAAGAAGATATTGTTAAGGAATTGCAAGAAGTTTGTCAGTAAGTTAGGATCGTGTCTGTTTGACTGTTTCTTGAAGTGCTGTCTTGTATTTTATGTAACGTTTTTTCTCATATGTGTGATAGGCATCACTTACATTTAATATCTTCCTTTAATGTTTTTAGAAAAATTCAATGTTGCACCAAAGCTTTCTTAGTCTAGTCAATACATCACAAGAATAAAAGTAGTCATTTTAACTAAAATATAATTTTAATTTAAAATACATCACAAGAACAAAAATAGTCATTTTAACTAAAATATAATTTTAATATTGAATACATCACAAGAACAAAAATAGTCATTTTAACTAAAATATGATTCTAATTTTGAATACATCACAAGAACAAAAATAGTCATTTTATTTAAAATATAATTTTAATTTTGAATACATCACAAGAACAAAAATAGCCATTTTAATTAAAATATAATTTTAGTTTTGAATACATCACAAGAACAAAAATAGCTATTTTAATTAAAATATAATTTTAGTTTTGAATACATCACAAGAACAAAAATAGCCTTTTTAATTAAGATATAATTTTAATTTTGAACAATGTATTGATTAAGATTAGTATGTTGTTGAATTGAATGTATTCTTATTCTTTTAGTTATGCATACTCATGACTTGTCCTTCTCCTTAAAAATTTGTTCCAGCAAGTCATCATTAGAAATGGCTTTGCCTAAAATCAGGAACATCTCAACCGGCCCGCAAATGGAGCAGGGCCAGACGGAGTAAAAGTTATATATTTCTTTGTTTCCCAAACCACAAAACTGTATAAGGTTTCACCTCTCCAAGGCTCTTTCAAGATAACAACTACTCCCACTGGTGTTACATGGTATTTTTAGTGACACACATCTGAATATAATGGCAATCCTTTGTAATACAAGTAGTAACTGCAATCAGTGCTGGAATTGTTTGTCTTTGCTGTTGGGGGAAAGGTGAAATGAACTATGAGCATAGATCATTTATACCTCAATGTTTTGATGCAAATTTGTTGCTTCAAAATTGCAGGCCAAATTTTTAAGCAGTGCCTTTATTAATGATAATCACAAAACTTAATGTAGCAAATAATGAGACCACTTATCTTAGTTAAAATAATCACTCAACGACACAATAAGGACTTTATTTATTGCTAATATGATACACAACACCAACTTTCCCAACAACCCAGGACCAACAGGAGAACTAGTACAATGCAGCCATTGATAAGGGAAATTTGATCCTAATTACTCGTGGTTTTCAGAATAAAGAAAATAAAGGGGGAAAAGTCTGACCTGACCTGCTTGCATATTAGGTCGGGTCTGACTCTTTTAAACTTTTAAGGAGCAGAACAACAAATGTTGTAGCCTACATTATGTTCTACAATATGTGAATGGTTTTTCAAAGCAAGCAAATCAATAATGTAATCTTCAATAGTTCCCATGTAATCTTCAATAGTTCCCAAAAAATAGGAAAGAAAGGAATTTTGACACATATTTCCTGTATGAATGTAACACAGTACTGCAATGGATGCTGAGTTGCAAAGGCTGCAACACTTGGTATTTACAAAATAAGATCATGTTTAAGAGAGATAGAAAATGAAACGTCAAAATGACATTTTGTAATTCAAACATGTGTATAAATCTTGACACATTCAAGAATTTCCTTCAAATTGTACATACAGCAGTTACATGTGGTAACAGTTTGAAGTTGACCAGAGAGTTCTCATCGATAGATATTCAGCGTTTTAGCTTTTTGCAAACAAATGTCAATGAATGGAATGGTTTGCCTGAGTGGGTAGTTAGCTCCAATCCTGTTCACAATTTAAAAGTCTTCATTGATAAGTTCTTCACTATTGCCTTTTTTTTTTTGTGTGTGGTGGTGGTGGTAGTTTAGGCTTTTCATGGGGTGACTAACCCTTCTTAGCCCATAATCTTGTTATGTTATGTTATACTTTAATTACATTTCATTGATTTCTTCTTGACCTCTGACTTAATACACTCGATGACTTTTGAAAAGATGCTTATAAAAAACTCCTAGTGGACAAAGTAGTACACTTCTTGTACCATATCAATACAAAAGAATAAAAGGCAGCCTCTTGGTCTATTTTCATGTTAATTTGAAAAATTAAGAGAAAATAATTAGAGATTGCATGGATGAATTTGAAGCAAATTAAAGAAGAGAACCTACAAATGTTTTATGCAAACAATCAGGGTTCCAATAGATTTTTCTTTCTCTCTTTTGCATTTTCCTGTTTTCAGTCTTGGAGTTGCTAATTGTTTCTGAATTGAAGTTCTATATTTTGACCCATACAGCATTGATTCGTTGGTCTGTCCTGCTGAAAATGAACATGATGGTTTAGATTTTATAGATTTGGAGAATGGTGTTCCGTACGGAGCTGAAATGCTACAGACTGTTAAGTAAGTCCTCTATTTGAATAAACACATTTGCATAATGTAGGTTGGTGGCATTATTATTTAAAGCAAATTTGTGTTTTTGTTTAAAGCTATAATTTGCATATTACTCAAGAATATGATTATACATTACTAACTTATCATGCTATTGCTTTTACCCCACAAGTCCCGACTGTGTACTACATTCTGATTGGGAGATTATTTTTCCAACCCTGGTACACGATATCCTTTTCTTGAAACAGTAACACAAAACCATAACTGCTACAATGTTATATGCATTGACCACTTATTAACTTATCCTACTGCATATATGGAGCCTTTGTGTAAAAGGTGAACTCAAGCAAAGTTAGGATAAGATTGTGCTGAATGATGCCTATTCATGCAGATGATTTGCAACTAAAACTGAAGTGGATTTGAGAATGTTTATTTTAAATTGTGGTTTCATGAGAAGGGGTTGGAAGACCAGTTTTTAATAGCTTTGGAAGTTCGTCATGGTAAACTGAAGTTATGTAAACTGAAGTTATATATAGGTTCCTCATATCCCTGGTTAATAGTCAATGGATCTGTACAGGCAACATTAGTCAAAATGCTTTAAGAGTCTATTAAAAAGCATGAAATTAGCAAAAAAGTGTCATCATTATAATTAAAACAAAATTGGCAATTTGACATCATTTTTTATTTTCAGGTATCGGACTGTATGTAAATGTTTATGGTAATTTGTGATGTATGATTGAGCAACATTGGTGTTTTCCTATATAAATCCTTTTTTAATTGTCTATCATAATTTTTTGAACAGGGTAAGTAATCTCCCACAAATTTTTGAGTCCTTAACATACCCGAAACAAATTCTGGGAGGATTAGACTTTCTCATCATTTTCAGTGAGTTAGATTTAAAAAGAAAAATAAGAATTACATAAAGATTTCAAGCTATCCACTCATTAATTAATTCATTCAAAAATTTACCATATAATAAAAATATTTCTATTTTTGATCAGAACTAGAACAAAGCTAAGAAAGCTATTTACAAAATCCAAACACTGTTTTACCCAATTATATATTTATATAAAAGCATATATTATATATATATATATATATATATATATATTTTTATATTTATATATATATATATATATTTTATATTTATATATATATATATATATATTTATATATATTTATATATATATATATATACATATATATATATATATATATATATATAAATATATATATATATATATATATATATATATATATATATATATATATATATATATATATATATATATATATATATATATATATATATATATATATATATATATATATATATATATACATATGTATATATATAAAATATATATATATATAGATATATATATATATATTTATATATATGTGTGTATGTGCGGGTGTTTGTGTGTATGTATGTATGTGACGGCCAGCTCGTAAACATGATATCTCAAGAACTGTACAGTGGGTTCATGTCATATGTGGCACACATACAGTCCATAGTCCGTAGATGTGCCCTATTGTTTTTGGTGGTGATTTCATGCATATTAATGAGTAGGCGGGGCTTAATGTAAAAATCTTGAAATGCTCATATTTTAACAACTGCATATCTGTTTTGTTTCATATTTGGTATAATTATGATGTATGCTAATGTGTACATGTTCATAGTAAAAAAACATTCAATTTCATTAGTATGATTAGTGGGCAGGGCTTAATATGATTTTGCTGAAAAGAGCTTGTAAACACGATATCTAAAGAACGATAAACTGGATTAAAGTTATATGTAGTACACAGATAGCTCATGGTCGGTAGATGTGCCGTATTGTTTTTGGTGGCGATATCATGCATATTAAATAGTAGGAGGGGCTTAATGTAAAAATCTTGTAATGCCTATATTTTAACAACGGTATATATGTTTCGTTTCATATTTCGTACAGTTGTAATGTTTGCTAGTGTGTACATGTTCATAGTATAAAAAGCTTGAATTTTATTAATATGCATTGTGGGCAGGGCTTAATATGATTTTGCTGAAAAAGCTTGTAAACACGATATCTAAAGAACTATAAACTGGATTAATGTCATATGTCATACACATATTGCCCATAGTCCGTGCCCTATTGTTTTTGGTGGTGATATTGGGCATATTAATGAGTTAGCGGGGCTTAATGTAAAATTTTGAAATGCTCATACTACAACAACCTCATATATGTTTTCTTTCATATTTGGTACAATTTTGATGTTTGCTAATATGTACATGTTCATATTATAAAAATGTTGAATTTCTTTTTATGTATAGTGGGCAGGGCTTAATATGATTTTTCTGAAAAGAGCTTGTAATCACAATATATCTTAAGAATGAAAACTGGATTCAAGTCAATATTGTAGACATAGGTATGTCTATATTATTGATCTGCATCATGCATGGTCTTGGCTTATGTATAAATATCCTGGAACAAATTTTTCATGATATACAATGGCATGACAGTTAATACAAAACTTGCAAATCAATCAGCATATGCAAAAAAGCATCGGAACCACAAAACCTTTTGGTTTTGGTTGCATCATTTTCATAGTGCAGGTCACTTTTTTTGCAGCATTTTCTTAGTGCAGGTTACTTTTTTGCATCATTTTCATAGTGCAGGTCACTTTTTTGCATCATTTTCATAGTGCAGGTCACTTTTTTGCATCATTTTCATTTCGTTTGGTTACTGGTTCGTCACATTTAATTCCTGCCCAAACCCCCAAACGTTATTACAATATACTTTTAACTAGAGTGCATTACAATTTTCACAATACATTTCACCTTCTTTAGTGGTCGAGGACTCTAGGTACTATATCTGCATGCAATAAAAGTATCAAACATAATTTAAGTGCAAGATGTAAACCCTTTTTGTGAACATGAATGGCTGATTATTTTTGTCCATATTGAATCTGAAAACATTTTTTGAATGTTCTTTTGTTATGTTTTTGTTTTCTTCTCAGGTATCGTGCCTTGGGTGTACCAAGACAAAGAGGGAAAGCAGCGTTTAGGTCACGACCACGCTACAGCAAAGGCAGTTGGGATATGGCAAGTATAAAACAAGAGAAAAATAGACTTTAGTATGCAACCCTCTGCAAACTTTTCGGCACCTGTGACAATATGTTTGATAATTTAGTCAAAGCAAGCAGATCACATTTGAAATGGGGCTTCATGGGTTCTTTGTCTTATAACAGGCCTCCCGGTAAACCTTTAAAAACCTTTAAAACCTTTAAAAACCTTTATTGACAAATTGAACCTTTATTCCTTTCAAAATAACCTTTAAAACCTTTAAAAACCTTTATTTTCAAAGTTAAGTAAGGTAAACGATTCGAGTGCCAAGGTTTTAGCTTCATTGGTAAGTATACACATCCATTTAATAGCATATCTGTTCTCAACACACATTTAAAAAGTAGCAGGACCAAAATCAAATTTCCAACTTCACGTAAGTAATGGACTTTTGGCGCCACCAACTGCCTTTTACCCCAGAATATGCTCATTGTATGAAAATTTATTCCATGAGTTAACCTTTATAAACCTTTTTATTTAAATCCAAAACCTTTAAAAACCTTTATTTTAACTTTTCCAACCTTTAAAAAAATCTTTATTTTAAAAATGAGTCACTGGGAGGCCTGTTATAATGTTTTGGTCTTGAAGTATATAATTTGGCACTAGAAAAGTTTCATGAACCTTCCTCAAATTTCAATTATCTAAAAATAAAAAATAATTGTTGACCGTACTGGGAAAATGCTCCGTTAGCCAGTGAAAAGCAACGGCTAAGAAAACCATACAGTTTTCAACCATTTTCTAACACTTTGCCAGCATCAAGAATTTGTATCCCTTGGGCCCCTCCAACGTGACACCCTCGATTTTCTTAAAATCAGGGGTAATCCACATCTTCTAACCCGAAAGCTTCTTCACAATTCATTGACTAGCAACCAGCTATTGTTACACCATACACACCACAGGGGTAATTTAAACCTTCTTAACTGACAGCGTCTTCATAGTCTATTCATAGCTCACTTTTTAGTAACCAGCTACTGTTACACTGTACACAATTATTCGCTAATCGTTAACAGCACTTGGTAGATCATAGAAAAGCATGTGATGTGTTAGGAAAGCAACATCAACATGTTATACTTTCAAATATTTTTCTGTAGACTTTTTGACAGATTTATCTGTGATAGATTTTCTCAGATTAATGGTGTAAAGAGGCTTAGTGAAGGTCTATTAAAAATCCAGCAACTAAGACCAATCCTGACATCTTAAATTTGTATAATTTTTCCCTAACAATGAAGAAAGGAATCAAAGTATTTGTTGCCTCATATACTAGATATTTATGGTTTTTGTATAATGTTTTAAGTTGAAAAAGTAAAAAAAAACTTAAATTATCTCAGCGTTCTATGAGACATAGGAGTGGAAAATGACGTCAAATATTTCTTTTCTTCTAGGAATATAACCATCTTATCAGAGGTGAATCAGAGAATGAGAAACAGACCCTTCATATGGCACCCATTGTTCTCCTACATGTCATAGTTCACAGGGCAGGAAGGGATCTTAGCCTCTCTGTGAGTATAGATTAGTGCTGTCGTGACATGGCTCTATTATGTAGCGATTTTTGTGGAGAAAAATATTGCGATATATTAGCATATCGCGATACTTTTCAAGAAAACTGACTCACGACACAAATTGTTAATATCACTAACGTTCACTTCTTTTCTGATAAACACAAGAAAAAATGACTTGCAGATCTAGCAGACGACATGATTGCGTGACCAATACTTTCATTACGCAATTCAGCCAACGAGACCATATTGAAGCGAGAGCCTGAGAGGCATGTACGGGCCAATTTCTTTTTGGCAATTTACATTGAAGTGTGCCAGTATGGGGTGAAGGTGCAAAATTTTTAATTAGTTTTTTTTTTATGTTTCACGATATGTTTACATGTTTTTAATGGCCTAAATTTGACTTTTAGATTTAATACCGTAATGTTAGAATTGTAACATACGAAGTAGCCTAGCCTTTCTTAATTGGGTATTAGTTTTTGGTATCGCGATATGTGTTGAGAGGCATATTTTGTGTAGGAAAGGAGATATCGTCATATCGCGATAATCGACATGTCATGACAGCACTAATATAGATATTAAAAGTGTATAGGCCACACTTGAAATGGCAACCATAGGGGTCATTAGTATTAGGCTACAGAGGAAAAACCTCAAATTTTGTTTAGTTTTGTATTCTTGTTTAAAAACTCGCACATCCCTGGTCATAAAACTCTTAAAAATGGCAAGATAAATTCGTTAACAATCCACACCCTGCAAAAAATATTGAAAAAGAAACCTCCTTGGGTGCAAAAGACACTTTTTATTACCAAAATTAACTTAATCAAACAATTTACATCTGATCATGAACAAATTTGAAATTTGGGGTGGAAATTCTCTTCCAACAAATATGCTGACTGTTATTTTCATTTATTAGTAGCAATATCAATGAATATATTTGCATTTATAAGTAGTTATGTCAATGAATTTGACATAGGGGTTGCAATCAAATAGCTGTTTGAAGTCTAACATGTCTCTCAAAGTAGCTTCAAATTTGCCCTGATTTTGCACCTAAGGAAGAAAGATTTTGATATTTTTTTCTTCAGGGAATGGATTGCTAATTAATTGATCTTGTCATTTTTATGAGTTTCATGACCAGGATGAGAGTCAAAATTCAACAAAAGTTTTTCCTATGACCCCTATGGCTGCCAATTTAAGTGTTGCAGTGGACAGGGGTCAGGGTAGGGGTGTACACAGTGGAGCGGTTGACAAGAAAAGTGTTCTGTGTTCTTTTTGTTGTTTCAAATGTCAAGAAGCTAAATCCATCCGAGCCATTAGGCTCATTGGACCAGTGCTTATCCCCGCTTTCCATGACGCAAGCGGATGAGAGTACATGACTTTCTCTGGACGGGTGCCAGTTCATCGAGATTAACTCCTCAGCAGTGCTGGTACTCAATTTACAGCTGAGTGGATTGAAGCAAGTAGAGTAAAGTATCTTGCTCAAGGACACAATGCAGTGTTCATGACGGGAATCGAACTCGGTACCTCTCAAATACAAGCATGACTCCTTAACCACTGAGCCACAGCACCTCGAATGTCAAGAAGGATGAGCACATTGCCTTGCTTTGGTTTACAACTTCACTTTATCTTGTTCCCTTTCAGTTATATGTATTTGATATCAGTTTCTTTTGATTTGATTTTCAACGTTGTGTAAAAATGTGATGTGTGTTTTGTTTCTCTTGACGTAAAAGTTGGTCAAAGAAATAATTACTTTTGTTTCCTTTATTACAAGAGAGAAATTTTAAACGCTTGTATGAAATTACACACAGCATTAATGGTTACATACATCAGAACCACAGTGGGGAAGGAGGACCCATGTAATGTATTTGTGATGTGAAACATGTGCCTGCCAAAGTGAAAGTGTCTTTTAAAGCTGATTGTTAGTGGAGATGAGGAACAATAACTTGTTCCTTAGATAGGGATATTAGGTGCAGTACTTCTTTTCGCTAGCACCACCTAAGTCATTACTTTTTCTTCACAGTCTCAAGATTGCAATACCCTGTATCCTGAGAGGGAACTTTTGGTCGTTTCACATCAGAACCTTGCTGACTTGAGGGAAAAGATTGTGTGTGCATCGGACATGGCCATCGTCAGCACGGATATGAGTCAGAATCCAGATGCTCCAAAGATGACCCGAGCACATGAAACTTTTCCATCAGGGTTTTTCTTCATCGAAAATGTCTTTCACATAGATATGAAGCATCCACTTTCCATAGATATAAGCCAGTAAGTAATGAAGTGCAGAACCTGCAGGTCGACATCATGTCATATGCTGTGAATGACTTTACAAAGGTTCTTTATGTGATGTCATACGCTCTTTGGGCACTTTTCATGCACGTGAACTTGTCATGATGACCGTCAACTATTTTGCAAATTCCATTTGTATATCGGAAAAAAACTTTTCTTGTTTTTTTACAATCAGACGAGTAATTATACTTATGGTTAATGTTAACAATGCTTACAGTTATTCTGCATTCTTTTAGCATGTTGAAATAAAAACATGTTTTCCTATTGTTTTTTTATAATGAAGTCTAGTTTTTTGCATGTTAAGTTTGACGGCCAGCATGGCACATGTTACGTGATAAGATGATATCGGTGAAGAACCTCTATAGACCATTTCAAATCTGAATCGGCAATGTCCGGAAGACTAATTTGAATAATATCACATGGCCCAAATTGATGTGTCCATAATGGACCAATGATATACCAGGGGAATCTTATCAACCAATCAAATACTGGGGAATTCTTTCCAGTCTGCACAATTTACGCACGGCATGGGATCAAGCGTATGGGCTAAATGCTTTCAAACGCTAATCATACGTGTGTTATACATGACGGTAATATGCGCGTGCATTGTTGTTCATAATTTTCTTCCAGCAGGTGCAGCTGATTGGTTGGGTAACAAAGGGTAAATTCCACCAGCAGTTGATTGGTTAAAGTATTGAAGAAATCATGTTTGGCTAAGCTTAAGTTTGAAAAGGCCTATTGACATATAAGTGGTTCCACATGATGTGTAAAATGTAAAAGTGATTTACCCATAATCCCAGAGACAAGAATGAAAGCAATGTTGTTTGCATCTAAGCATGGCCAATATATTGATATTGACCCAAATCAATATAACCGATATTGAGTTCAAGGATCATATCGATATATCGATATTATGTTTTCAAATATAATACGTGGACTTCTAAAAGGTGATACAGTGACTTTACAGGTAGATTGATCAACAGGCATGGATACAACAACTTTTTTTTAAGATCTTATGCTGAGGCTTAAACTTTTTCAATGTTTCTGTGCTTCATCTTTTGAGAAAGAAACCGTGAAAAGAACTTTTTTAAGCAAAGTGGGTGTTTATTTGTAGATTTATGTATATATTTTGCAACATGATGAAAATCTGTTGCAATAGATTTTTAGTCCAAAAATCATTAAAGCCTACAAGGTTGAACAAAAACATCACTTAAAATCACTCATCGATAAACAAACAAAACCTTCATTGTTAAATACCATCCTATTTGTAAATTGTTACTTCAAGCCAGACACTTTGACCACAGGGGAATACTTTTGTCCTTGTGTTTAGTGTGATAGTCAGTGAGCTGCAGTGAAATTTGTTTACTATCAATGTCAGATTATGACCATAAGGTGAAGTGTGTGGAAATCCCGGGTGTAATTGCTAATTGCTTGTGCTGGATTGTTATTTCTGTTGTCAGCAATAATAGACACCGACAGATTTTAGGTTTTGTCAGGGCTTAGGACAGAGAATGCATTGCGAGGTTTAGACTTAATGATGATTTCTGTTAATTTGTACAACAATTTTTACTGGACTTTTTTGTGCCGAGACAAGATTACCTTGCACAAAACAGTAACTATGAATGACATCATATAATTTGCATATCGATATTTCGATAGTATAGATATATTTCAGGCAATATATCGATACCGCATAATGATCAATATCGCCCAAGCTTATTTGCATCCACTAGTCCTCTATCAAGGTCTGAGTAGTACAGGATTCTTTTGCATCTTTAGTTGTAACAGGGATTTCTGGAATTAATCTCTCTAAGTTAGATGTTTGACAGCTTTTTCAACCAATCACAGCATGAATTTGCCAAGCAACAAAATCTACATACCTATATGGGGCAAAACTCCTACGTGGTACTGGTACAGTACAGCTAGCTAGCAGCGCGCTCATGCAGTCAATGCAATTTACTGCGCAAAACAAACATTGGCACACACAGACTGCATGACGACAAGATGGTGAACAAAAATTGCGCTTATGTGCCTGCTATGGGCTTTGTGAATCCGATTCCTGTTACCCGGAACGGCTAGCAAACGGAATTTTATTGATTCCTTTTGCTAAAAACTTGAAAGATCCAGAAAAGTACCATAAATGGATTAAAACTTAAGGCAGGCCACATGAACATCGGTCATGCATCGGTCATGCATGGTGGGGTTTGTTTGCCCCACCTAGTTACTCTGTTGCTATGGTGGGTGTGGCTTATTTCTTAACTTAAAGACATCAATTAAACACTCACACTTTCATGGCAATTTTATACGAGTTCAAGAAAGGTTATTATATGTAAAAAGGTCTCCATCTTTCATTATGATTTTATAATGAAAAGACTATTTCCACTTACAAACAAAAGTTGGAAAGAAAAGTAATATCTGAAGTGTGAATAATTCAGTTTAGAAGCTGATGAGTAGAGAAAGTGATATTGCAGACATGAGTTTTTTCTGCGGAAATACAAATTCCGGGATTTTTTATTTTGATTTCCGGGATTTTTTATTTTTCCAGGGAAATTTCCTCAACAATGTTATCAAAAATTGACTCAATATTTTTGTGATTATGTTGTATTCTGTTGGACCAATGTAGGCCTATATTGCCTTATACTATGAACACAGTATAGGCCTCGCTACTTGTTTCAAGGAAATATCGGAAATAATAACCAAGCGCTTTTCGTTTTGTGCAAATATTAATTCAGTTTTGTGTACTGTGTACAATGATCGAAAATACAAACCCATAAACCACACGCCTATGGTTGCATGCACCATTTCATTCTTGTCATTCTCTCATTAAAATAAATGTATGCGTTGTCTCTTGTACTTTTCATCTTATTTCTCGCGGCAATTTGTCATTGATTTAAATGGGAATTCCCTCGTTTACGATGCATCATTTCATACTGCTCATATATTATCGTATGTAATCGGGTATACTTTTTTGTGTATTGGGACCCTTCCGAGTGTAGTTGGCATCCTTTTATTAATTCTCATCTCAGGGTTTTTTTCATATCTTAGGATTTTTAGGGAGTTTTTTCCAAATTATAGGAATTCAAGGAATTTTTGCAAATCTGAGGCTTATGTTTGTTGCCTCATAGCTTCAGATTTTCCACATGTTTCATGACATATCTTATATTTGATTTGAACAGACCAATACAGGACTGGTTGAAAACAAAAAGACCTGGCATGCCGTCTAAGTTTGAAGTGAAGTCTCTTACAGACATAACCCTTGATGATTTGCACCTGAGGCTGGGCTACCCTTATCTGTACTGTCACCAAGGCAACTGTGAGCACTTGATAATCTTTAGCGATATAAGGTAAGACACTAAAAATAAGGTGAATTGTCATCTGCCCTGATGCAGATAGGATTGCATGACTGTTATATTATGCAGACAACTGCTTATACATAAAAAGCAGGTCTATCCAGGAATAAAATGTTTAAAAGGATTAGTTCAAGGGTCTATCTTGTATGGAGAGGACTTCAAAAGAAACAAAATACTACATAGATAAGACAAGAGCTTTAAAACTTGAAAATCTCTTTAACGGAATAAGAATTTTGAATGCTTTTTTCACCATTTTGTTTCTTTTGAAGTCCTCTTTCAAGTAAGATGGACATGCTTGACCACTGAACTAATCCTTTAAAGGACATACTGTGAGGAAATTAATTAACAATTGTTAATGTATTAAAAAAAAATTGATTAAACTTTTTTATTTTAATTATTTGTCTCAAACTTTCTTCTGATGGTAAATTATAATTACCCAGGCTTACTAATATCTGTTTCACTACTTTTCTGACATATCCAATATCGCAGGAAAAAGTATGATAAAATACATGAAGACTTTGAGAAATCTGTGATGTCACATCTACTCTGATTTCAGTTGTTTCCACAACTTTAAGCTTAAGTATTTCCTTAGCGGAATAAGATTGCTGTTGATTGCAGGCAAATTGGTCAGTTTTGGAAAAATGGAAAAAATGCGGATACCGTAAATAAGTTTACATTGACCTATTTGCATGTCATGTTAACTTTTTTTTTCATTTAAAAATAACAGAAAGTAAAATTTACTGAAGAAAAGAAGTTATTCTAAATTAAGCATATTGAGATAGGGTCTAGGGTTAGATTTCTTTAATGTTGACTTTTTTGGTTTTTAAATTGTTTTTGAAGAGAACTAAAATATTGAAGATAAACTTCTTTGTGGCATGGGCATTCTTCCCATTTTGCATGATTGTGCGACTGCTGATTACAGACATTACAAGCAAAAATTTTTCAAGTGGTTACCGAGGACTGTTCTCAACTGTGTTGCCATGGTGGTGTAGCAGTTGTTTAATTGAGTACCATGCAGCCATTCCAAACAAAAAAATGTATTTGACGTATTAAGCGCCCTGCTCTAATAAGCACCCACCCTATATTTTTTACTGATGAAATAATTTATTTGATTAATTTGAAGACTTAAAATTAGTTTTGTTACATTATTTGGTTATTTTACGTCTGACGCTCACGAATCTTTTTGTGGTGGTTATTGTGGGACTAGTGTAGGACCAGTTCATACAATGCAGTTTGCATAGCACACTGTATGTGGCCTGGAGCATGGGTGCATATTAGGAAGAACTTTGGGCCTAAAAAGTGGTGCAATTATATTTTCGTAAGCACCCCGGGTACTTATTACATCAAATACGGTATATGTAACAAATTTGAAAGCTTGAAAGCTTGAAATAATGAAATTTTCACATATTTTATGTTGTTTATTTTTTTGTGGCTGTTCTGTTTGGGCTTTATTTGTTATAGCTCAGTATTGATTGCACTGTTGGCATTAAGATGTTAAATTATGAATATTTTGGGGGGGATTTGGAAAACTTCAATACTTAGGTACTATGCTTACTTAATTACTTTATGAAGAAAAAAAGTTTAGGGGATTTGAAATATTTTGCAAGATTCCAGCAATCCTGTGTCCTAATCAGAGTACTGATTGATTGTATTTTGTACAGACTATTGCACAACAATGACTGCCAAGATCTCTCTCAGTACCCTCTCTTGATCAACAAACCTGGAAGAAAGCGACACCTATGTATGATCTGCAAGACGTTTTGTGCCAAGTAGGTATTTTCTGTCCGAGACTATGCTTGTGTTTTGGCAAATACATATCTTTTGAAACTTAGGAATGTCAGGCATCATGCTGCATACTTCTTTCAATTGAAGTGGTCAGTTGCTAATTTCTAGACTCTTGATGAGTAATGTGCTTCAAAGCAGTGTTCACACTAAAAAAATATTTAAAAAAGGGTGGGGGGATTTCTTTGGAAAAATAACAAAAAAGGCCAAAAATACCCCAAAAGGCTAAAAATACCACACAAAAAAGGCCACAAATACCAAAAAAGGCCACAATTTGGCTGAAAAGAGGCCAAATTTGGCAATTTTTTTCCATTTTTTTTTTTTTTTCCGGAATTGCCCCCTCCCCTTTAATTATTTTTGAGTGAGAATTTTATAATATGTGCAGGGATCCCGCAATCTTGCACTTTAACGTGAACACTGCTTCAAAGTTGGTTCAATCTATTAAACCAACTCCATGATGGTCAACTTATACCTGACAGTGGTGTAGTTTGACAAAGTGAGGATATAGATATTTCCTACTGTTAACTTGTCGAATGCAGTTTCATTAAACACTGAAAGGGCGGCCATTAAAGAATCAGTGGCAGGGGCCAATAAAGAACTCTCTGGTAGGGGCCATTGAATGAAATGGAACCATTAAAAAAATCACTGAAAAGGGCCATTAAAGAATCACTGCAAGGTGGGCATGAAAGATACACTGATTTGGGAAGATTAAAGGATTATTCCCATGAAATTTCATTTTCATATATAAGTTAAGAGGACTTTAAAGAAACAATTTGGTGTAAAAATCATGTTGATATATTTTTTTCATTTTGAGTTATTTCATTTCAAAGAATGCATGAGTGTGTTGAAAAGTGACCTCACAGTGTACAGTGTGATGTCATAAAGGCAATTCAAAGAAAATTTGTGTGTATTTTTTGAAAATTAATTGCCTTCTAAATTATGGAAGCTTTTTTGTTTTTGTAAAGTTTAAAATACATTTTAAAAAATATGCTTTGCCCTTCTGCTCATGAACCTTACACTGTGAGTAAAAGAAAAACATTTTTTGTTTTACAGAAATAAATAAGAATTGTCTTGGATCTGCCTTTATGACATCACATTTTACACTGCGAGGTCACTTTTACACACTCACACAATCTATAAAATGCAATAACTCCTAAGCAAAAAAAGATATCAATATGATTTGTACACCAAGTTGTTTCCTTTCAAGTCTTCTATTATATATATGAACATCCATGGGAATATTTCTTTAAAGATTCACTGGAAGAGAGCCATTAAAGAAGTGCTGACAGAGGAACATTTAAGATTAACTGGATTGGAGCCATTAAAGAAGCACTGACAGGGGAACATTAAAGATTTACTGGAATGGAGCCATTAAAGAAGCACTGACAGTTGAACATTAAAGATTCACTGAAATGGAGCCATTAAAGAAGCACTGACAGGGGAACATTAAAGATTCACTGGAATGGAGCCATTAAAGAAACACTGACAGGGGAACATTAAAGATTCACTGGAATGGAGCCATTAAAGAAGCGCTGACAGGGGAACATTAAAGATTCACTGGAATGGAGCCATTAAAGAAGCACTGACAGGGGAACATTAAAGATTCACTGGAATGGAGCCATTAAAGAAGCACTGACAGGGGAACATTAAAGATTCCCTGGAATGGAGCCATTAAAGAAGTGCTGACTGGGGAACATTGAAGTTTCACTGGAATGGAGCCATTAAAGAAGCGCTGACAGGGGAACATTAAAAATTCACTGGAATGGAGCCATTAAAGAAGCGCTGACAGGGGAACATTAAAGATTCACTGGAATGGAGCCATTAAATAAGCGCTGACAGGGGAACATTAAAGATTCACTGAAATGGAGCCATTAAAGAAGCGCTGACAGGGGAACATTAAAGATTCACTGGAATGGAGCCATTAAAGAAACACTGACAGGGGAACATTAAAGATTTACTGGAATGGAGCCATTAAAGAAGCACTGACAGTTGAACATTAAAGATTCACTGGAATGGAGCCATTAAAGAAGCACTGACAGGGGAACATTAAAGATTCACTGGAATGGAGCCATTAAAGAAACACTGACAGGGGAACATTAAAGATTAACTGGAATGGAGCCATTAAAGAAGCGCTGACAGGTGAACATTAAAGATTCACTGGAATGGAGCCATTAAAGAAGCACTGACAGGGGAACATTAAAGATTCACTGGAATGGAGCCATTAAAGAAGCACTGATAGGGGAACATTAAAGATTTACTGGAATGGAGCCATTAAAGAAGCACTGACAGGAGAACATTAAAGATTCACTGGAATGGAGCCATTAAAGAAGCACTGACAGTTGAACATTAAAGATTCACTGGAATGGAGCCATTAAAGAAGCGCTGACAGGGGAACATTAAAGATTTAAAGATTCACTGGAATGGAGCCATTAAAGAAGTGCTGACAGGGGAACATTAAAGATTCACTGGAATGGAGCCATTAAAGAAGCGCTGACAGGGGAACATTAAAGTTTCACTGGAATAAAGCCATTAAAGAAGCGCTGACAGCTGAACATTAAAGATTCACTGAAACGGGCCCAGTTCAAAGTGGGTTGAATAATTAGCTCTGGAATAAAATAGAATTGCAACTGGATGGAATAGGGGCATATTAGGGATGGATGAATTTCCTATTTAATTATTTTCAAATTATTGAAGACCTTCTTTTTATTAAACTATGAAATCCCACTGTCTTTCACTCACTGGAATAATCCCACTGTCTTTCACTCACTGGAATAATCCCAGCAATGTATATTATTGAACTTATTATTTTCTTTCTTGTCAACTATCAAACTTAACACCCAATCAGGAAACTTTTGATTGGTGGAATTTTTGATGGAAGTGGAAGTCCACAAATTTTACAAAGAGTTTGCTTGTTCATCATCATTTTATACATTGTGTTTCACATTTTGTGGATTGAGAAGTATTCAAAGCAGCTTGCCATAGGGGCAAGGGGTGCACTTTTTTAAAAATTGAATTATATGTATAATTAAACAGATGTATGTATTTCCCCCTCATCATTTTGCTCCCCCCCTCCCCCTCCCCCAACTAAAATACCTAACAGCCACCCACAAAAGTATTTCTTTTATATCTGTGATATTGATGTTTTATCTTTCACTCAGGTGGATGACAAGAGATGATAGCTTTTCTTCACTTGATCCAAGCTATTTCTGTGACACTTGTTTCCGTATGTTGCATTACGATTCTAAGGGGAAGAAGTTGGGTAGCTTCAAAGCATTTCCATACATTGATGCGGCTATATTCAGCTAGCAGAGGACTGCATACATGAACGTGTCGCTATACTCAAGGTGGAAACTTAAGTGTTTTACCTCCATAAAAATGAAGAGACACTGCTGGATGAGGTAACAGGAAGAAATTGCTGAATTAGACCTGAAATCTCTGATTTAGCAATCCATGGATGCTGTTGTTGTTGAATAATGGTTTGCTACAATGTGGTGCAAAGGACAAGAATTTTCCCCATTGTTGTTTTTATGGCATTCTTCTTTAAGTAGGAGGTTCAGAAGATGTACATTTCGGCTGACCACTTCTTTCCATTGTATTCTTCGTGCCTCAAGGTAGTTGTGCAGGCCTGGTTCCATACAATCTTTATGCAAGCACTGTACAAAATTACAACCGTTCAAATATGCAACATGCTAGAGAGCTAACTCTCATAGGATACGCTGATGACCAATCATATTATAGCAGTTTGGCAGCAAACAGCTTTCTAGATGAGCAGCATTGCATTGATGCTTTGGAAGAATATGCTATCCTTGTTTCATCCTGGATGAATGAAAACAGACTAAAACTGAATAAATAAAATTTGGTAGCAAGGTCCAATTAGATCAATGTAGGGTTAATGGTATCAATATCAATAATGTCCACATGGATAATAGTCAGTGTATTAAGTTTCTTGGAGTTTGGTTGGACAATCAGCTAACATTTAAAGACAAATAAATGAAAAGTGTAAAAGAGCTATGTATATGCTACATCGCCTAAGGTCATTTCGCAGTCATCTAAACAATCAGCCCCTTCAACAGTTGGTACTTTCTCTTGTTATTTTTAAGCTTGACTATTGTAGTATGTTGTTTTATGGCTTGCCAAGTACATCAATAACTAAATTACAAAGGGTTCATAATTTTGCAGCGAGATTGATTTTAGGGAAGAAGAAATATGATAGTGCTTCAGGATACTTGAAGTCCTTACATTGGTTTCCAATTAGGTCTGGAATTTTATTTCGGTTGCTATGCTTGTCTTTCAAATGTATAAATGGATTAGCTCCAAGCTACTTAACAAGTTATTTTCATATAAAAGAAAGCAATTATTCACTGAGATCAACTCATTCTTGCAAACTCAAAATACCAAAAACTTACAGAAAAATCTTTGGGGATCATGCATTTTCTGTAGCTGGGCCAAAAGAATGGAATAGATTACCAGCAGAGATCAAATGTATAACCTTTTCCCCCTTTTCACAAAGAAACTAAAAACTCACCTTTTTCACTTAGCATTTAAATGGTTACTCTGCTTGACTTTTTATTTTGATTGTAAAGTGCCACTGATTGTAGTTAGTACTGTAGAAGTGAGCGCTATATAAATAGCACCTATTATTTGGATGTCAAAGATGAATTTATCAAAAGCAAAGGGGTATAAAAGAAGACTAAAATATATTACACCTGAAATCTCTGTTTAGCTACAAAGCCACCATGAATGCTGATGTCGTAGACTAAAGGCCGTAACACACTGAACGCAATGCGGTGAGCGAATTTTTAGATAATTATACAAGAAACAAATATTACAAGATGCTTTGACTTTTTGCTTTCACACGATAAAGTTTACAATTGAGGCTTTCTGGTGATACTGGAAAATTTGCTAGAAATGCTTTTTTGTTTAAACTGTGGAGAAATTCGCTTTAGTGGGGCGCGAGTTTCTGTCACGACGCGAATTTTGCTATAATGCCCTTTCAATCAATTTTAAGTTATCATCTGAATAGCCATGCGATAAAGATGCTTCTCTGAAAACAAAGAGGTCAAAATGTTTCTTTTCCTTTGTTTTATTCAATTTTGTTAAAAAATCGCTCACCGTGCTGCATTTCGGTGTGTAACGGTCTTAACGGTTTTCTACAATTTGGTCCAAAGGACAAGAATTTTCTTCACTGGTGTTTGTATGGGGTAGGGGTTTTATAGAAGAGGTTCATTACGGCTAAACTCTCTTCCGTTTCATGGAAATCAAGTCTTTGGATGTCAAAGATATATCATCAAAGACAAAAGGGGTATTAAAGAAGAATGAAAAAACAAATGTTGCTATTTCTCATATGTGATCTACTTTTCATGACATGGCTTCTTCATATGAGCTGATGTGTCAACTAATTAGTTCCATGAATACAAAGACAGAAAGAACTGTGCATGTTGCTATGTGTAGCAGTTCACAATTGTAGTGACACCATTCTTGATAAGAAATTGATGGAACCAACAAGTCTTCGTGCATAAGAAATTTGGTACCAACCTATTATGATGCACTTGTCATTTGCAAGAATTACATTGGCTAAAAAGAGTTACAGGAAACACGGCACAGTCCCCCTCCCTCCCCTACACCACCCTGTTAATAATCGGTGCCGCCAAGAGGAGGCCTTGGCCCGGGAAAACCTAAATGTACACGAGTATGATTTTTTTATTATTAGATCTCAAAAATAGCCACTGGCGAAAACATCTGGCGAAACCCAAGTTTTGCATTGGTTAAAGAAATATGAAAAAATGGACAATGCCTTAATTCTTTGCACTTGAAATAGTTTGAGATATAAGGGACCCCAAATGTTAGTTTTTCCCAGGCATCGGGAAGTCAGATGGGAAGCCACTGATGCGGGGCATATGTCAGTCGACCGAGACATGATGACACCACCCATTGGTACACACATTATAATTTATACATAAAGGCTTGTAACTTCTTGATAGAAGCATAATTTTCAGACATCGCTATGAAGTGAAAATCAGGAAACTTTTTTTATATATATGTGTATTGATTTAAAAAAAAATTTGCCTGCAGAAAGGTCCAGAATTTAACATTACACATTGTGATATAATATATAACCTCACTGTTAGACTGCCCTGAATTCATGCCTGGCAGCACCCCCATTTAAGAGAATTAACACTCGCTACATGCTGGTAAACTTGCTGAAGAGAATTAAAATAAGAAAACCTGTTTCATCGGCTAAAACACCACCACCACCTTCTCCATATGCCACATTCAAATATTGTTGGGCTTCAACATCATTGATGTTCTGGTTTACAAAAATTTGTCTCAAAAAAGGCTTAAAAATCATCAAATTTTGCACAACTTTTGCCAAAAAAAGATATTGGCAGACAAAATTTGACCGGAATTGGATACTTTGATATCTTAGACCATTGTTCATGGCTTTTCTAGCAAAAGCATTTTTTCGTTAAATTTTGTGTATTTTTTCAATTTTCTATTTTAATCCATTTTTTCTCAAAAATCTTCAAAAAGTAACATTTTCTCAAAATGCTATTTAAGCTCTTTTAAATGATATCAGGATCACTGCTGTGGGCCTATTTGACAAAGCAAAATCATTCTTTAAAAGTGCATATCCAATTGGTCGTGTCACAACCACTTGGGCTTGTAAGGGTTACTGGATTATTTCTTCTCGAGATTAAGAAGAATATTTTATGTACGACTTTACCTATCAATGGAAATATTTCTAATTTTATCAAATAAATAAAATAGAAAAAGAATCTTCTGTGGAAATGATTTCTTTGGTTCATATTTTGTGAAACATTCTGTATGAGAAGCATTGACAAATGATATTAGCTTTATTTAAATATGCTTCAGAGCAGGGAGGACAATTGTATACACTAGCCCCACCTGTGCCCCTCATAAACACAATTTAATGCAGAGGTTTGCACTCCATTTAAAGAGTTTTCTTTTTGGAGGTGATTAGTAAGCATTTATGATAGGTTGAATAATTATTGAATTTGGTCGCCTTTAATTAATACCTACCTTTGACTCAAATTCCTCAATTTGTGGGGAAAGACTTCATGTTGATTTATTAAGATTCAAACAAGACCCTTTTTATGTGTGAGTCCCCATGTGTGGAAAAGACATCCCTCTAAATGATTGGAAAATACATTTTTGTTGACAAATAATGGTTCTTGAAGACTTTGTTTTCCTTGGTAGTGGGTGAAAAGTGGATGAAAAGTACCCTTATTGAAAAGTACCCTCTTATGAACCCTAAATCACAGATTGCCACTTATATTGATTCTCTGCCTCAATGTAAAACTTCTTCTGATGGAGGGAATCATCTTTTGTAGCCAATTTTTTTGCGGGATAGGCAAGATTTGAGATCATGGGGGACAATCCCCAAACAGCCCACTTTACATTTTTAGTTTAGCATAGCATAGCAAGGTTTAATATCCGGAAAGCATCCAGTGCTGGACATCATTTCTAGACGGCCTTTGATAACCAGATGTGAACTCACTGGTTGCAGACCCACCGGGATACGAACCCAGGATGAGAGGACAAAGCACTACACCACAGAGGTCTGTGATTAATTCTCAGGAATTTATCATTCACATTTATTTCCCTTTTTATATAACAAAATGGCTGAATGCCATCTTCAATAACTTTCTTCCAAATAGAAATTTTGTAGAGGAGAGACATGAAGGAGAGAGGCTCAAAAACGTTTGAGTTCTTAGCAATTGGTTTTCTAAAGCTAATATACTCGAGTGAAGCTTGAAACATTGGGAAATAAATTATCTTCCTGAAATAAATGTGAATGTTTAACTCCTGAGAATTAATCTCATGTGGAAAATTTTTTTTTTTAAAAGCATAGCAATTTGTTTAATTAGTGCTCGGTAGAATTGAAGCAATATCTAATTTAAAATCTGCTAAACACCCGCCTTTTCTGGAAGATAATTTATTTCCAGATGGTTCAAGCTTCACTCGAGTATATTAGCTTTAGAAAACCAATTGCTAAGAACTCAAAAGTTTTTAAGCCTACAGTGTATTTTAAAGGTCCATGGACAACTGAAGAGATAGCTTTGGAGTTATGGCTGGTTGGTTATTAATTCATACAAAATTTGTGATGCATGACTGGACAGACAACTCAAAATTTTGATTGGGGGCATGGCAACGACTCAAAAACTTTGGTCAGAATAGACATTTAAAAACAGAACATGTAAAAACAAAGGATCTACAAAAGAAAATTATCACGGCACAAAAGTTGCATAAAATATGTAAATTTTATGCCTGAGATTTAAAACTGCTGTATAATGGTCAATGTTTAACCAATTTTGATGATATTTTTTTGCTACTATGATGGGTTTTTTAATTAGATTGTAATAGATAGATTTATTACCTTGACACGTCCATACACCTTTAATAATGCATGAGGCACTAGACCATACAAGACTGACACAGTGATTAGCAGAATAGGTTTGAGACTTTGGATGAATTTTAGAATGCTTACTCTTAGTGGGAAATGTTTGAATTCATTAGTAAATATGAGAAAAACAAATGAAACCAAGGAGCTGTAGTTTTGAAATGACAGTTCCTGGTATAACCCTGACCCTACAATTGTTGTTATGTATATTAAGAACAAAAACTCTTCACTCACTTCTTTGAAACTTTTATTTGTATCAAAAATTATGTACATAATGACTTTTCCGAGATAACTGAGTGATGATTTCTCAGCATGTATACACGTTTTACTACAGCCTTATGGGCCAGGAGGCCTGAAGAGACTAGGTGAGGTGAGATGCAAGTCTGACTTGTTTCTTCTGGTTCTTAATGTAAGAAAAGGTATACCTTGTTCTTTCATAAATATCTCCACACAAAAGTATGTTATATACAGTTGACAAACAGATTAACTAAGGAACCCACTGACTACATTTCGAACTAAGCTACTCATTAACTAATAACACTGATATTAAAGGATTAGTTCAGTGGTCACACAAGTCCATCTTATATGAAAGAGGACTTCAAAAGAAACAAATTGCTGAAGAAAGCATTTACAAATTATATTCCGTTAAGGAGATGTTCAAGTTTAAAGCCTTGTCTTATCTGTGTAGAAATGACTGGTGTAGTAAGTCTACTATGGAAAGTTGGCATCTTCATCCTCACATTCTTAACAATTGTTAATGTATTTACAGAAAGTTATTTAATTTTTTCGCTATCTAAATTATTTTTCCTCAAACTTTCTTCAGCTTATACATTACAAGTACCCTTCCTTGATTCAGTTTTACTACTTTGTTTTGACATATCCCATGGTTTCTAAGCCACAAAATCACAGGACAAAACATGATAGAATACATAAAGACTGAGGAATCTGAGGCTATGACATACCTAGTTGGATTTCAGTTGTTTCTACCTAAATGATACCAAACTTTAAACTTAGATATCTTCTCAATGGAATAAGAATAAATCACTATTTTGTTTCCTTTAAAGTCCTCTTTCATCTTAGATAAACTTACAGACTTACTTGACCCCTGAAATAATTGAATATAGTTATTTTCATGCTTCAAAAACACCTTCACTCCCCTCTTCCATCTTTTTTGGGCCTCAAACGTTCATTCACATGCAGCTGATTGCTGATATCCATCTTACTATACACGGAACAATCCAAGTTTGGGTGAAAAACTGCTCAACTTAAATGTTCTCGTTAAAACTTATGTCCTTCACTTCTTCTGCAGTACGCTCACATTGATTTCCGATGGTATTCTGGAGTGGCAACCTCATAACTATTAGTATTGAAGTAAATGGAAGAGTTTTTGAGCATAAATTTCAGGAAGTCGTGGATGTGAGTAAGGAGGATAGACATGTTCTTCTCATCCAGTGTCGTGTAAGCCAGCATCTCACCAATTTTAACTGAAAAAACAAAATAATGAACATTCAGGTAATGAAAAATAAAAATAAGTGAAATTAAATATCAAAATTTTATCACCAAGTATTAAAAGGGCTTCCCCAAATTGTAAAAAATATTAGGCATTAAATGAAGCAATACATTTTTAATATGAAGCAGCTTTCAATTTGATACAATATATAATATAATTATGGCAATTAAAATGGCATATATATATATATGTATGTATGTATGTATGTATGTATGTATGTATGTATGTATGTATGTATGTATGTATGTATGTATGTATGTATGTATATATATATATATATATATATATATATATATATATATATATATATATATATATATATATATATATATATATATATATATATATATATATATATATATATATATATATATATATATATATAGGGTCCATGCAATGCTGCAAAATATACTACATGTTGATGTACAAATATGCAGAAGAAAATGTAAGACAAGTCATGTCGAATTCTGTCAACAAAGATTGATCAAATACAAAATTTTGGGCTTACTAAGCCCTTCTTCAGTGTAGACATTCAACACGAAACTGTTAAGTTAAAACTTCAATAAAACAAATAAAACGCATAACAGAGGAGAAACAACTGCATCAAAGTACGCTCTTATAGGTTACGTAACAAGAACAGGCTTGCGTGTCTAGAATAAAATTTCAACAGCGTGTACAAATTACACCCATACCTTTCTACACCCTGTACGCAATGCGTGCAGAGGAGAGAAACTTTGACGTATTTTTGAAGTAACTAAATCAACTTAAAGATGCTAGATCTTTGTTTAGGCCTTCTGCTATGGTTTGGTATTTGAAGATGTACATTAGTTCAGCTGTTTTTCTGTCTTTATCAGACCAAAAACCACCTGCTAAAATGCAGAAGCATAAGTCAGTAATGTTGTAATGGTGTGTGGGTGTGTTAAAGTGTTTAGCAATAGGAATACCCTCTGTGTTGTTCCTGATGGGAGAGAAATGGTTATTATACAGTTATATCAGAAGCAAAATTTAGTTTTAGTTTCTCCAATGTAGTTTGCTTTGATGCACTTTTTGCAGTATAGTAGATAAACCACATTGGATGAATCGCAAGTGAAGGGTCCAGGTTTTACCTACTTTAATTTCATTCCTGGTGTTTATCTGTTCACAAAGACTACATCTGGTCTTGTTGCAAGTCGTATTTCCTGATTGCACCTGCATGGTAGGGAGAGTGCTACGCACTAACAGCCTGCGCAAATTAGGGGGCTGCCTTCAAGCATAAACAGGAGCAAAAACTTCAGCAATTGTGGGGTTGCTTCTGAGTGAAGAATACACTTTCTTAATATCCTTAACCAGGGGTTCAATTTGTGGATTGAACCTGATTACAAGGGGGATGCGTTTGAAAGAGGGTTCCCCAGGACGATACACTAGTAAAACATTCCTGTCCAATGTCTGTACGCAGCGAAAGGAGCACAGCAGCAGCTTAAACAGCCTCTAGATTTGAAAAACCTAAATAAATTAGTCGCATTACTGATAAGACTGATAAGTTATCACTTAAGCATATACGCATACCGCAAGAATTGGCTGTAAACAATTGATTGCTTAAGGTGTTGTTGATAGCTTTTTGTAGATTTATCACAAGTGAACTTAATAGTTGGATGAAATTCATTAAGTGCAAATATTGATCGTCAGTTCTTTAAGTGGACACTTAAACAGAGCCCATGCTAGTGTCTCTTGAACCACTTGCATGTCCCATGGGGAGCAAGGTTCTGAACTGAAGGTCTTTGTAAGAACATTCCTTTAAGTAATCTTTCCAGAGGCAGTGCATCGGTGACGGTCACCCTATCTGGAAAGTCCCTGTGGATAGCTGCTATGGCTGTCTGCAACCCCTTGACTGTATTGATGGATTTATTTAGATTAAACTGACCCAACAAAAAATCTGCTACATCGCCAAGTATGCAGAGAAACCGATCTATTCTGGCAACAGTCTCGGAACATTCCGAGTCTGGAAGAATACAAAGTGAATGGTCTCCGACTTTGGACTGTCACTTGGGCAACTTCCTCCGAAAGGCCTTGCGACACAAGGAATTCGCGGATATAGGCCACACAGTAAAATGCAGTGCTCTTGGATTGTGGTGCAGTTTGCCAGAGCCCAGGATTGAGACCACGTCGTCCATGACCTGAAGCTCGTACGGGAAACCTGCAATAAAATTGAGCAGCTGAGGGAACCACAGTTGGCCAGGCCAATTGGGAGCTACCAGAAGCAACATGTGACACTGATCGTATGTCACCTCGCCTAGTACTCTCAGTGCCAGTGTGAACAGTAGGAAGGTGTAGCCCATAAAGTAAATCCACCTGATCATAAAAGTGACTCGGGTCGGGGGTCAGAGTGCAAAAATTTGGTAACGTGGTTGTCCACAGACGCAAACAGATCTACGTCCGGGAGACTGAAAGTCAACCAGATCGCGTCGGCCACCTTCTGTAGGAGGGCCCATTCAGTGGGGGCCCCTTGGAGGCAAGATAACAGATCTGCGATCGTGTTCTCCTTGCCTGGCAGGCGGATCGGCTGAAGGCTGACCCTGTTTGTCATGCACCAAGACAGAAGGGACTTGGCAAGGAACCAGAGTCTCCTGGATCTCTTGCCTCTCTCCCTGTTGATATATGCCACTACTGTGGTGTTGTCAGTGCACATGAGAATGGTCGTTCCGTACCAGTGGTAGGAAATGAAGAAGAACCTGGCGCACTGCCTCTAGTTCCAACATATTGATGTGCTGTCCGCACCAAGTGTTCGTCCATAATCCTGTGACATGGGACCCGCTAAATGCACTCCCCACCCCTTAAAAAACATGTCTGTCACCACTGACAGCGAAGGTCTGGCGGGTGGGAATAAGAGTTCCCTGTGACAGGTGTGAGTTGGCGCACCACCACCAAATGTGGGGGGCCACTGTCTGTGTACAGGGGATGGGATGAAATGATCCAGTTGGTGAAATTGTAGATCCTGCATGTAAAACCTGTACATTGGGACTACATCTACTAGACTGGCTAGGTATCCTAAGAATACCAGCCACGCTCTCACCGGCGACGCTGGTTGCGAGAGGAGGATATTGGGTCCCACCCTCATAGCTAGGATACATTCCTCTGTCGGTCATATACAACCTTGTGTGAAATCCAGAACTGATCGCAGAAAAGTGGGAGTTTGGGAAGGAACTAAACTGGACTTGGTAAGGTTGATAACCCACCCTAAATCCTGAGCCACTCTTATGACTACGTTTGTGTGTTCTGCAATGGTGGCTGCATCTACTGCGACGATTAGCCAGTCGTCTAAATACATAAAGATTTTGATGCCTTGCTTTCGCAGAAAGGCCGCTAGAACCCTCATAATCCGGGTAAAGACCCTGGGGGCAGTCGAAAGCCTGAAGGGTAATGCCCTGAGTGTGTACGTGACTCCCTCAAATTGGAACAACAGGAATCGCCTGTGTTCCTCGTGCATCGGCACATGGAGGGATAGATGTCGAGGGCATCTTCAGGGTGGAGGGGATGCCACGCTGTGGCAGCGGCAGCTGCTAGGTGGCGAAGTGCGGGAGGCGGCAGCCTCTGCTCCATCGCCTGGGACACCAAGTCTCAAGCGTCTGTTTGAGTGTGTCCATGAAGAAGGAATCCTTGAGGGGATTTCCCCTATGTCGCTTAATTTGCCTCCGCATGGGCTCAGGGGAAGGTGAGGAAGAGAAGAGAGTGAGGAGGAGTGGCACGGTCGACTCTGTCCTCTCTTGTGCTTACTATCCCGCTCCCTGTTTCCTCCCTCGTCCGGGGCCTGCCTCCCTCAGGAGAGGTCAGTACTGGGGGAATGGAAGTTTGGGAAGTGCTGGGCCCTGCAACAGTGTCCGGCATAAAAGGGGTTCCCGTAAGCGTACGCCTACTCAGCTGCGGGGGCTCGTCATCGAGCACCCTGCTGAGCATAGGCGATGGCCTCGCCTCTCGGGCGGGAACGTGCTGCAGCTTTGACTTGGGCGGCGGAGGGGGAGAAGATGATGACCGTCTGTCTGACCATTCCTTCTCCGCCCTCTCGGCTACTCTTTGAAAGTGCCGATCGTGGTGGAGTCTATGCTCCGACCCGCAGCTTGATCCAGTCACTACACGGGTTGGACTTGCAGCATAATCTGAACGTGTAACACGTGAAATGGATTTCGTCGGAGCAGAGCATAATTTAAAGGATTAGTTTAGTGGTCAAGCATGTTTATCTGATAAGACAGAGGACTTCAAAAGAAACAAAGAAAGGAGAAATTGACCTAATGCATACAAGAACCTGTACTAAAGACACCCTAACATGTTAATACAAATGCACAGTATAATGCTAAGCTACCCTCATGGAAAGGCGTAGGGTGAAAAACACTCAAACCCAAGGGAAAGGGGTCCTCTAAATAGGCACACCAGGTGCTCTAGCGACTAAAACACCCGCCACGAGAGAGGGACTCTCTCGTTCTAGCCACCCATTTTGGTACGAATGGAAGTAAAAACACTCTAACTTAAGTTTAAGCTTAATGGGAAAAAGTCCTGTGAGTCTGACCGAAGATTTCCCGGTCCCATGGCCTTGTCTTACCTCAGATGACCTGCAAAGGCTAGAAGAAAATGCCAAGCAGCATAAAAATCTACATGGTAGGAGCTGTAGGAAGAAAATTGATAAAAATGGTGAACATTTAGAAGCAACGTTTTGGCCAGTTCCAGCAATGTTGTGAAAGCAATGCGCTGAAAAGATGTGAGGGATATTAGAGGTATTATGGAGGTTAGGGCTGGTAACTATGTTTTAAGGTCGAGTTGAAGTGCTTTAGAATCAGGTCATTGGATCAGATTGCATATTTATAGCATGGAAGGTAAGATATAACTTAGTAAATTATATATATGTGTATATGTATATATATATATATATATATACATATATATATATATATATATATATATATATATATATATATATATATATATATATATATATATATATATATATATATATATATATATATATATATATATATATATATATATATATATATATATATATATATATATAGATGGATATATATATATGGATATATATATATATATATTTATATTTCTTGAGTAAACAACAGTAAATGTGCTCTAAAAATGTACCCCATGTAATTGCGTAATGAAAAGTACATTAAATTGCAAAAGAGGAAGTAATATAAAGATGTATTTACTACATTTATATTATTTCTGTCGCGATTTTTCACGGGAAGAATTTTGCCACCTTCAGGGGGAATCGGGGAAAATATCCTAATTAATTACAACTCTGA
This sequence comes from Chiridota heheva, assembly GCA_020152595.1. Taxonomy (NCBI): domain Eukaryota; kingdom Metazoa; phylum Echinodermata; class Holothuroidea; order Apodida; family Chiridotidae; genus Chiridota; species Chiridota heheva. Next base: position 2,007,203 of record JAIGNY010001303.1, read on the forward strand.
TAAGTAGGTATTTTACATCCCATTCTCAAAAAAGCTAAGGATATTTAGAGAAGTCCACGGCCGTTTGATAAACCAATTGTGAAGCACTGGTGAATCAAGGAATTGAACTCGGGCCCTCTAGGATATCAAGGTGATACTATGACTCAAACTTGTGAAATAAAACTTGCTTAAATTTGATTTTAACTTAGAACTTACCAAACAACCTCAAGAAATGCTGGCCCCCATAAATTTTAGACATTGGGTCTTCTTGATGTGCGGCTAATATCTACATCAAAATATATAAAAAAATGGATTATTGGAAAATAATTCAAGCATTAGTTCAGTGGTCAAGCAAGTTGATCTTATATGAAAGAGGCATTCTAAAGAAACACAATGGTAAAAAAAGCATTCCAAAATCTTATTCCGTTAGAAGAGATATTAAAGTTTAAAGCTCTGTCTTATCCGTGTAGAAATGACTGGTGTAGTAAGTCTACTATGGAAAGTTGGCATCTTCATCCTCATATTCCTAGCAATTATTAATGTATTTAAAAAAAAAGTTTATTTTATTTTTTTACTATTTGAATTATTTTTCCTTGAATTTTCTTTAGGTGGTATATTAAAAATACCCTTACTAGACTCAGTCTTACTACTTTTCTGACATATCCAATGGTTTCTAAGCCAAAAAATCGCAAGACAAAGTATGATACAATACATTAAGACTTTGAGGAATCTGAGGCTGTGACATCACAACTAGTCTTGATTTCAGTCGTTCCTACACAAATGATGCCAAACTTCTAAACTTGGATATCTCCCTAACGGAAGGTTTTTGAATAATAATAATAATAATAATAATAATATATATATAGCGCAAGATTAAAAAAGCTGCTCAAAGCGATTAACAAAGATAGGAATAAACATATAAAAATAGTCAAAATGATATCAAGGTAAAAATGCTTCAAATGAAAGAACTTAAGCATGAATGATATCAACAAGGCAAACAAGAACATAAAATGACACTCTGATGCTTTCTTTACTATTTTGTTTCTTTTGAAGTCCTCTTTTATATACGGTAGACTTGCTCCGCCCCTGAAGTAAGATCTGCCGCACTAATAATTATATACCCTTTTGGTTTCGCGTTACTGAGCGTTGATGAAAGGACTTTTAACACAAAGCTAAGATCACTTTGTTTCTATTTCCCATCAGAAGTGGGCATATGCAATAATCACAACAGACATTTTTAAATTGTAGCCACCTCTAATCCACTATAAACATCGGTTATGATCTTCATAAGTTCACACAATGGTCAATATATACCAATTTAAGCATGAAGTATGTCTAAAAAATCATGCAAAAGTTAGAATCCTTATATGCATGTTTTATAAATTTTATATCAGGGCGTAAAAACTGAAGAAAAAGAGGAGGAACACTGAAGTTTTCACTAAGCAAAATTTCTTTGAAAATGCTCAAAATGACATTACATTTTGATATATCTAAAAGACGCTGAACAATATTGCAAGGAAATAGTGAAGAGTCTCCAAAAGTCGTTTCAAATTGTCCCTGGACATACTGTATGTTCACAATTTTACCCCACACTCAACAAAACACATCACAAAGATGCTGCACACCATGTCAATGCCCTTTTCAGATGACCCATGTCTCAGAATTGTTCCAAGCTTCCTTGTACTGTTCCTTCTTGCAGAAACATTAGGGGAGAAGAGAAGGACCCAATTTTGGTTTGGTTTGTTGATGTTTAACGGCACCGCGACAGTCATAGTCAAATGTGCCAAGAGGGTGTTAATAAATTATGGTGTAAGAATTAAGATAGTGAGGAGATGGAAGGTTTGTAAGGGAGAAAAGCAGAAAGAAAAAAAAAAGGGGGGTAAGTAAGGTAAGGTGCAGAAAGGAAGGGGAAGGGGGAGTTAAATGTGGTGGAAGAGGTTGTTGTTGCGGAGGAAGTTGATGATGTTTGAAGAAGAATGTTTTCGAAAAGGTCCAAGATTGAGGATAGTGAGGAGAGAAGAGATCTGGTACAGGGGACAGGTTACGAAGATATGCTTGATGGAGAGATCAGTGTTACAAGTGGGGCAGAGAGGGGTAGGGGAGCTGGATAAGATATAGGAGTGAGTGAGAGAGGAGTGGCCGAGGTGGATGCCCGTGACAATGATGTCTTCCCTGCGCTTATGACTGAGCAAAGGGGTGTTGGTCCCAACTTTGGGTTTGATGGTGTGGAGTTTGTTACTGGTTTCGTGATTCCAGGAGTTTAGCCAGGTTTTTTTCATGTAGTTGGAGATGGAGAGACGGAGGTCTGAGTGTGGAATAGGAAAAGGAGAGGCGATGTTTGACAGAGCTTGTTGGCAGCTCTGTCGATTTTGATGTGAAACGAAAACAAGAATGAACTAGAAATTTAGCAATCTGTGGAGTGCACACCTCCACCCGCTTGATAATTCCGATATGCCTAATATTTTGTCAAATTCACCCTCCCCATTTACCCCACTTTTATCCCCAAATAATCTCTTCCTAACTTTTAATCATTTTGTTTGTTTGTTTGTTTGATGAGAGTTTAATGGCACCACTACAGCAAGGGTCAAATTGTGCCTAAGAGGTTAGATCATTCCAGAGGTAGGAAGGAGAGTAAACAGGGGGGAGATTGAGAGAAACACGAGAACTAAAAGCCAGAAATCTAAGATCGAGAAAGGTGTATGGGTGGAAAAATAATGTAGAGAGAGAGGGGGTGGGGAAGGAGGACTAAATATGGTTGTAGAGGGAAGCATGATGAAGGAAGGAGATAATTTTGTCCAGAGGTTTTTTTTGCTCGGCTCGGCTACCGAGTTGTGGGCAGCGAGGGAAGCTCTGGGAAGGTTGTACAGGGGGCAAGCAAGGAGAATGTGATGGACTGTGAGGGTGCAATGGCAATTGTTGCAGAAGGGTGGGGGGGGGGGAGCCAGTAAGGAGGTGGGAGTGAGTGAGGTGGGTGTGACCTATTTTAAGGCGCGTAATGTGGACGTTGTCGACATGGGATAGGTTGTGAGTAGTGGGTTTGATCGGAATGGTGGGCTGGATGACGTGGAGTTTGTTATCAATTTGGGAGTCCCATGAGGTTTGCCAGCGGTCACGAATAAGGGAAACAATAAGCAGTTTGATGTCAGAAAGGGTTTTGGGAAAAAGGGTAGGGGAAGGGTGAGGCCAAGCTTAGTAGCTACATCAGCCCTGTCATTGCCAGGGATGGCAACATGGCTGGGTATCCAGAAGAAAAGAATATGTTTCCTATGGAGGAGGGGAAGGGGGCGAAAGGAGTTTACGGAGGATGAGGTGAGATGTGGGGTTATCCCATTTAAGATTGAGTAATGAAGTAAGGACAGCCCTGGAATCAGAGAAGATGGCAAAGTGGCTGAGCGGAGAGTATTCAATAAAGTGAGGGCGAAGAGGATGGCCTTGCCCTCGGCCGAGAAGATGGATGAGTAGTCGGGAAGCCTGCTACTGAGGGTGATGTCTTGGCTGACGGCAGCAGCAGCTGTCTTGTCGCCTTCCTTGGAGCCATCAGTATAGATTGAGGTATAGTTTGAGAGTTGGTCTTTGATTTGGTTGTGGAGGTTGATGAAGAGGTTAGGGTGGGTTTGGGTTTTGTAATGAGTGGAGAGGTTCAGGTGGATAGTAGGAAGGGGGTGGCCCAGGGAGGAAAAGTGGGCCAGGAGAATGTGCTGAGTGTGGTGGGATTGATGCCGAGATAGAAAAGGTCTGATTTGATGCATAAGCTGAAGGGAGGGGATAAGGTTTTAGTCCTATCAAAGAGGGTGGAGAAACTGGGGTATCTAATGAGGTTGTAAACTGGGTTCTTGGTGTTGGTGAGGGCTCTAAAAGCATAGGAGAGGCTAAGCTTTCTACACCTTAGCAGAAAGGGAGAAAAGAAAAGGAGGTTCGTTGGCTTTAACATAAAGGCTGGTGATTGGGGAGGTCTTGTAGGCACCCAGAAAAAGCCTGAGGGATTCATTTTGGATGGTGTTGATGTGATTGAGGTAAGAATTATGAGCGACACAGTAGACAATATTGCCGTAGTCAAGCTTGGCACGAATGGTGAGCCTGAAGATTTTGAGGAGAGCATGACAGTTCGCACCCCAAGTGGTGTTGGAGAGGAGGCGGAGAATGTTGAGGGAGCTTTTGCAATTCTGTTTCAGGTTGGTGATGTGTTGTTTGTAGGAGAGCTTGTGGTCTAGAGTTAAACCCAGGAACTTTGTGTGGTCAACTATAGGGATGCGATTGCCATTGAGCACAAGGTTCGGGTTGGGGTAGAGGTTGTTGAAATGCCAGAAGTGCATGCACACTGTCTTGTCTTTGGATAATTTAAAGCCTTTGTTGTTGCACCAGTCTTGCAGCTGGTTGAGGTTGAGTTGAAGCCTATTTTCGACAAGAGGAAAGCTTGGGGAGAAGTAGAAGATGGTGAAGTCGTCCACGTAGAGGGCATGTTTGATATTGGGGCCACGGTTGTCTGCTATGTCGTTAATGCTCAGGTTGAAGAGAGTGGGAGAGAGGATGCTGCCTTGGGGGATGCCCTCTTCTTGTGGATAGGGGTTGGAGAGGGGGTGTGGCCAATACGAACTAGAAACTGCCTGGGTGAGAGGAAGTTTTGAATAAAGATGGGGAGGTGGCCTCTGAGGCCAATGGTGTGAAGTTTGCGGATGATGCCGTATTTCCAAGTAGTGTCAAAAGCTTTCTCGAGGTCGAAAAGATGGCAATGAGGTGTTCCTTTTAATCATTTTTGCATATTTGCATTCTAATTCCTTCAGGGTTATCTACCTTCTGACCAATTTTTTCCAAGGCCATATCATTGTTTTCAGTTTTTTTAATTTTTATGCCAAAATCCAATTGTTTTGACTTTGTTTGATACCCAACCACTTGATTTAAGTTTCTTTAGAATCCAGATAAGGAACTGTTTTGATTTTCATTCAGAGCACAAAATCATTATTCAGCACATTCCATTGGAAAGTTTTAACTAAGTCTTGACAGATTTTATCCTTAAATACCCCAACCCTCCATTTTGCCATTTCTCTGTTCCAATAAGTCCCAAATTGTAATCACTTCTTTAGGAAACAGTAACAAAACCACACACCAAATTTAATCAAAATCCAATCATCAATTATTGAGATATCTTGATGACAAACGGAGGTGATAAACAGACAAATAAACAGAGGTAAAAACATAACCTCCATCCAACTTTATTGGTGAAGGTAATTATGGAAGAGTAATTAATGAAACTGAAGTAGAGACATCAAAATGCAGACTTCAGATTGTATTATGAGCTTCTGTAGTCTTCAGAGAAAGCCAGAATATGAAGAGGATTATACTTACATCTGCATATTGCGACCTCTCAAATTTATATAAAAGTTGTGTCCCAAGCATGATGTTGAAATATTCCTTCAGACCTTGGGTAACTTCAATGATAGAGCTCTCCCTGGAAAACAGTTTTTTTTTATAAAATTCATCAAACAAATTATCACAATAATGTTGGTATTGCTGTTTCATGTGTCAAAAATGTCTTTGGAATATCCAACTAGTTTGAAAGTATCTTTTTCTGAACAAAAGAGAAAAAAATAGATATCACAAATGACACAAATCCCCTCGCCACAAATAACATGCTTTCCAGCCTCTGTCACACTTGACATCCCTTTCCCAAATGCCATGCCACTCTGTCCCACATGTCATCTGACGTTGCCCCCATGCCAAGACATCCTGTCCCACGTTCCTTGACACCTGTTCCACATGCCAACCTATTCCACATACCACCCTGTCCCCCATGCCATCCCACCTTCATTCCAATTCCTACATCTACCTATCATTCTACCATCTTCCACCCAACATTCTTTCCTTTAACTCCCATCCCCTCACTTCTATCAACTCAACATGCCCCATTCACCTACCATCCCCCTTCACCTACCATCCTCCATTCATCTACCATCCTCTATTCCCAAGTATGCCCCATTCACCTACCATCCCCCATTCATCTACCATCCTCCATTCATCTACCATCCTCTATTCCCCAGTATGCCCCATTCACCTACCATCCCCTATTCAGCTAACATCTACTATTCACAAACCATCTTTCATTCACCAACTACCCCAACCCACCTTTTGCCATCCACTCATCTACCAAATATACTCTTAACCAACTCATCATTCCAACCTTCATTATGACCTCCCTGATCTATCTACTAAATCAGAATAAAAATTCAGTACAGAATAATTTTCAGATTATCGTAAGTCTATTATGTGTCCACTCTATTCAAATGAAGACCTTTTTGTTTTTTTGCTATTCATTCACAAGACACTTCATTATAAATTCCATTCAGTCGGTCACATCTATTATTCAACTTTTTTTCATTCCCGAACAAATCCTTTAATTGCTGCTATTGAAGTCTGGAATGCATTTGTTCTGCTTTATATAAATTTCTTTTCATAAAAATAGTTGGAATTCCTTTCCTAGGAGAGCAAGCTTTTGTTCCATAATGGCTGAACAATGCATGAGGCCAGCCGGCCAGCCGGTTAAGTAAAGATGCTATATACCCTCTTCACCAACTTCATTGTCGAGGGGATAATAAGACTTTTGCCTTGGCTCCAAACTAAAATGAGCAATGACATTACACTTTAAAAAGCCCAACAAATGTGGCAAATTATTCATTCCTAATCTTTATAAAAAATAAAACCTACAGATTTTTCAAAACAAACTGAATTTGAAGGATAACAATTTCTAAAGTATTTGGACACTACATACATTGAGCAGAAAAAGTGTTCACTGCATAGTGCACTGGGCAACTTATAGTAAAATTTATCTGCAAAAGTACCTTAATAATCATGTGAGTACAATGTATGTTGCTATTGTACACACTAGGAAAAAAAAAAAAACTGCTCAGAAAGTCATTCTTAAATCAACATTTTGTTTATTCCTTAAACACACGAAACATGAAACCTAAAAACTTACTTGCTTGAACTTTTTGCTTTCTTAAATTTAATGTAATCCTCAATGATGGAATCAACCGAGTATTTGGCGGGAAGATGAACCAGCTAGATAAAAAGAAGTGAAATACCTTCAGTAAAACTGTAGCAAAATTTAAGGACATTGCATGGTGGGTAAACTATTCATGCTTGAAGCATAAAATGTTGGAAAAGAGCATGTTGAGATAATTTAAAGGATAAGTTCAGAGGTCAAGCAAGTTTATCATATATGAAAGAGGATTTTAAAAGAAACAAAATGGCGAAGATGGTGAAGAAAGCATTCACATATCTTATTCCGTTAAGGAGATATTCAAGCTTAAATCTCTGTCTTATCTGTGTAAAATTGACTGGTGTAGTAAGTCTACTACGGAAGGTTGGCGCTCTCAACCTCACATTCATAACAAATGTTAATGTATTGTAAAGAAAATTGATTTCTTTCACTGAATTCGCACTGTTCGAGACTCCCGAGCTACGGGCGCCTTTTTAGAGAGAAACTTTTCTCCTAAAAAGTGGTATGATTCTATTTTCGTTAGAGCCCCGAGCATTCTTTAGGTCGAATATGGTATTTAAGTTTAAAGTTTGGTCTCATTCGTGTAGAAATGACTGAAATCAGACTAATTGTGACATCATAGCATCAGATTCCTCCGTCTTTATGTAATCTTATCTTATTTTGTCCTGTGCTTCTTTGGCTGACAAACCGTTGGATATGTCAAGAAGGTAGTAAAATGGAATCAGTAAGAGTAGTTATAATTTACCACCTGATAAAAGTTTGCGGAAAAATAATTCAAATAGTAAAAGAGTTCAATAAATTTTTTGCAAAATACATTAACGTTTGTTATTGAATGTGAATATGTGGACGCCAACCTTCCATATTAGACTTACTACACCAGTCAATTCTACACAGATAAGACAGCTCTAAATTTGATTATCTCCTTAACAGAATATATATGAATATATATGAATGTTTTCTTCACTATTTTGTTTCTTTAAAAGTCCTCTTTCATATAAGATGGACTTGCTTGACCGTTGAGCTAACCCTTTCAAGTATTTTTCACCTAACATTTAGATGAATGAGGACAATTTTTTTTAGAGCAAAATATTTTACTCAAAATTCTTCTCTCTTTGCTTTTGAGGGCACAAACGACTGCAAATTGCTCCAACAGTACTTCCTGATAATAATAAGTGGTCAACAAAAACATACCATTTTCTGTCTCGTTATCAAATCCCAATCATCTACTAAGATTGGTTTTAATTCTTCTGGAATACGAACTTTGACCTCAATCTTCTCCAAGAAATTCTCCTCCTGTATAATGCAGGTAAAATATGAAGAAAAAACCCTTTTGTTCACGTCTTAAACTTATAAAGGTATTGAATGAAGACAAAATTCAGGCCATATTCCCCACGAGGGGAGAAATAACCAAGTCAAGTAAGTTATCAGGACGAAATGCCATGGCTTTTAATCAAGTGTTTGTTTGTCTACCTAATCATCTTACTTATACATTTTGTATGAAAAATATGATATTCCTAGAATAACAACATCACTGCTATTGATTTGATCTGCCAGATATTTTTAACACAGAATTTACAGCTAGAATAATCTCTTATTTCATTGTAATCCCTTCATCATTAATTTAAGTTAATTTGTAAAATTACCTGATTGTGATATTTTGTGTTTAACCATACCTGCAAAAGCAATATGTAAATACACATCTTGAGAAGCCCTTTTAGTATCTATATCATCGAACAACATGTTTTCTAAAACTAAGCTTATTCTTACGGAAATGTCTCAAAGGAAGAATATTCCCATGGATTTTTATTTCATTGAAAGAGAAAATTTGTAGAAACAAAGTGGTGAAAAAACTGTGTTAATATCTTATTCCGTTTAGAAGTTATAACAATTTAAAGAGTAGAAAAATGTTCTTAAAAACACCTCTTACAGTGTCCTTCAGCATGGTGAAGTCCTCAAGGCACTTCCAGCACAGTTCTTATATATTTCTTATCAATTTAATGACACCTTTTTTTACATTATCGAACAGCATTTTTGGTTCATTACAGAGATAAGGTGAAATATATCATTTACAAGAAAACTTTTTGGTTTTTTCTTGGTGTACATCACATTTACAATTATAAAAAAAATCCAAATCATTTTTAAAGAAAAACAAAAGATGTTTTGTTGGAAATTGTCTCTGTGACATCACAGATGTTGCCAATCAGTCACTTTTGTCCAAATTCAAAAATAATGTAAAATTTTGTAACTTCTAAATGGAATCAGATATTAACATATTTTTTTCAACACTTTGTTTCTGAAATTTTTCACTATCGTATATGAAAAAATGAAAATCTATGGGAATATTCCTTTAAAAGCTATTCTTAAAAATGCTGTAAAGCCCAATTTTACTCCCTTCTTTTGTTGCTCTGAGGAGTAGACCAAATAGTTGCAAAGGTTTTTACAAAGTTCTACTATCTTTTATGGACATCAAAACTGTATCTTTTACACTTTTACAAGTGGAACAAAGATCTTGGCAATTCAGATGAAGATAATTGGGAGATTATAAATAGGAGACCTTTTAATACAACGAGTGATATAGCATAGCATAGCAATATTTGAAAATATACTTTTTAAATTTCATTTTTTTCTCCAAATGTGTCCAGTCCCCGACCAAAAAAAATTAAAATTGTATTCAGTCCCTAAAGGATCAGAGAGCTATGTTGTCCGTTTTACGTTGCCCGTCATTTGCATAGAATATATTTTACATTATTTCGCAACTTTTCATGTGTCTTGTATCCTTTGTTTCTGCCAGCTTGGCCTTCTTACAAATTACAACAGTATCTTCTCAGGCGCTTATTTTAACACACTGATGCTGACTCCTAAATAATGACAAACACTTTTAATGTCATTCCTCTTTATTGTATTTTTTATAATGGACTGATATCTTCAAACCTTAAATTTGGAATGAAAGTTACAAAGTAGGTCAGACAAATAGCTGTTTTATTTCGTACCAGATAAAAACTTCACATGACAAAAAATAAATGAATTAAAATTGTTGTTTGTACTGTACACTTTTGCTATGAGAAGACAGCTTTGAGAATGTAGACAGGCAGGTAAGTACTTGAGGTATTTTACATACCTTTCTCAACAGCTAAGGATATATAGAGGTCCAGGGTCATTTTATAAACCGAGTGACCCACTGGGAATTGAACTTAGGATATATAGCATGCCAAGCTGATGCTACAACCGCCAGACCATGGAGGTCTCTGAAAAATTAGATCGACAAATGAGAAATAACTTCCATATATGATTCATCCTTAAACATTAGATAGTTTTAAACCTTCAATAGATTAAAACTAATCATTTTTAATCTTTTTAACAACATGTCATGTGACTTACAGATTCCACTGCAGGGTCCTGCCGTGTTGTTCGCTTCTTTCTTGTCGGTTCTGATGAAGGTGTTGACTCAGTTGCTGAAGCTAATACAAAAAAAAATCAAGTATACGATTTTCTTGACTAATCTGTACAAATATTCAAAATTCTTGCATATAATGCAGTATAATTGAAAAATCATATGGTGAAACAGAAATGTTTACAAAAAATGTAATGCACAGGACAAATGACTTGGGCCCAATTAGAATGCCCCAACTTTAGGAGGGTCATTCGTAAGTGCAAAGTCATTTGAACTATGCATTAAATACGCATATAAACACGATGCCAAAACATTAATCTTTATATACAAAATTTGTGTTAGATAGTTTAAAATGCAAAAAATTAACAAAAAAATAATTCAAAATGAGAACATTTTACATACATTGTTTTTGCTTCTTTAATAAGAAATTCACCTGTTGCAAAAATGGACTCAACCAAATACAGAAGGGTCGTGCATTACGTGAATTTAATGCATGGGTCATGACAGTACAAAGCTCTATTGAAACTTTGTAAACTTAGGGTGCCCTCATAGATTTATAACTGGGTGCTTCATAAGCTCATTATGCTGCACATACTTTTAACACAGGAACAATCTTACTATTCAAACTTCTCCTAGAAGAAAATTCCAGTTGAGATTTTCCCAACTAGAAATTTTTCTGACTGGAATTGAGAAAAATCCCAACTTGGACCAGTTCATCCCAGTTGAAAATTTGTTCAATCCAAGTTGGGACCAGTTCATACCAGTTGGGAATATTCAATCCAAGTTCAGTTGGGAATATTCTAATCCAAGTTGGGACCAGTTCATCACAGCTAGGAATCTACACTGATCTCAACTGGAATTTGCCTCTGGGCTGCTATCAACAGAGTTCAACAAATCACTCGTCCGGTTACCCAGGACAACCATAAATCATATTCCAGCAACCATAATTTTTGCTGGGTCTGCCTGCCCCTTGGACAACGGCGACCATAATTTTTGCTGGGTCTGCCCCTTGGACAACCAAACTATTATTAAAGGATTAGTTCAGTGGTCAAGCAAGTTCATCTTATATGAAAGAGGACTTTAAAAGAAACAAATTAGTGAAGAAAGCATTCAAAAATCTTATTCAATTAAGGAGATATCGAAGCTTAATGTTTGGTATTATTCGTGTAGAAACGAATGAAATCAGACTAGTTGCGATGCCATTGCCTCAAATTCCTCAGTCTTTATGTATTTCTATCATATTTTGTTGCGTGATTTTGTTGCTTAAAGAGCATTAAATACATCAGGAAAGTAGTCAAACAAATCTTGTAAGGGTAATTATAATTTTCCCCTGAAGAAATTGGGAGGAAAAGTAATTTAAATAGTAAAGAAGATAAATATATTTCCTTTAAAATACATTATCAATTGTTAAAATGTGAGAATGAAGGTGCCAAACATCCAGAGTAGACTTAGTACACCAGTCATTTCTACATAGATAAGACAGAGCTTTAAACTTGAATATTTTCTGCATGTAATAAGATTTTTGAATGCTTTCTTCAACATCGGTATATACTTAAGTTCTCTTTAATATAAGATGGACTTGCTTGACCACTGAACTAATTCTTTAAACATATGCACATAAATGTTTAAAGGAATATACCCATGTGTTCGTAACCTTCACAAAAAGAAAAAAATTAGAAAAAATTTAGTACAAAAATCACGTTGATATGTTATTCCTACCAGGAGATATTTAAATTTTAAGGTTCACAAAAAATGCCAATAAATTAATAGGAAAAGGCTCAGAATGACATCACGGCAACACATTCTCCCAAAATAGCGCAACCAGTATGGCGAAAGTATTGACTCATGCATTGCCCAAATAGACGCTGGAATTTTGCTTTCCAAATCATAAAAAGTTTACTTTTACAGTATAAATCATCATTTTTATGGAAAATGTGCATGGAAATTCAGGTTAGAAAGAACAGTTAACTTCCTTTAAATGTCATTTAAACTCAACATCACGTAACTTGTTTGCCGTACTCACTAGAGCTTTCACTGTGAAAATCTTGCATACTATGATACCTCGCTGTAAAACATTTAAAAACTACGCCTCAACCCCAAAAGTTGTGAAATATCAGTCCTCTCGAAAAAATGGCCGCCATCTTTGCGAGCACCTAAAATTTCAGCTCTGTCAAAACCTTTTTATGTTTGTTTATTTTGCAATATTTTTTCTTTCTTGCAAAATTTATTTGACTCATCTGGTAATATTTACATGTAAATGTACTGATTATCACAATTTAAGTATTTTGACCGTGTGTTTGTTGGTCGATTTTACAGCTTGTAAAACGGGCCTTAATTGGATGGGATTATAAAGCCTTATTATGGCCTATTGTTAGTTTCACTGTTTACTGCTACACATTCGCGGTGCATTTCACAAGATAGCCTACTCATATTTTGGTGAAATCAAAGTGCAAAATATCCCCATTCATAGGTGATTACTGCGCATTTGTGATTCTCACATTTAAAAAAGGATTATACTAATCGAGTTTACAGTTTGTAAAAAGTCATTGATTGGAATTTTGTCAGCCGAAAGTGTGTGTGATTTGAATCATGTATGATCATATTGATTTTCAACGGCAAGACTGACTATGAAAAACAATTACTCGCAATTAAGTACTTAGTAAACGTTTACAAGGATTTGCAAGCGTGTAGCGTGTACACGCTAAACAGTCATAGCTTTACAATCAGGTTGATTTGTATCGCTGGCAATAGTTCTCAGCTAACTTACCAGGTGTGCTAGGAAGTGGTGCTTCAGGTTTAGCTCTCTTTGTTGCCTGTTTGTCAATGGTGGGTGTTGATGCTCTTTCCCTTTCTTTCTCTTGTGGTTTCTTTTGAAGCCTTGCCTTTTTAGCTCGCCTGAGACAACAAAAATGGTCATGAAATATTCCTTTTAAAAGTGATATTGTCAAATTAGTATAAGGAATCATGATAGTAAATGCAAAACTACTCAAATTGATGTATCTTATGTTGCCCATAATCTCAACATTTCAAATTTGTTTTCATCCCAAATCAATAGCTTTAAAGGAAATATAGAAATGGGATATAGATAGAAATGGCATAGATATATAAATGGAATAGATATATAAATGGAATAGATATATAAATGGAATAGATATATAAATGGGATAGATATATAAATGGAATAGATATATAAATGGGATAGATATATAAATGGAATAGATATATAAATGGGATAGATAGAGAAATGGGATAGATATATAAATGGAATAGATATATAAATGGAATAGATAAATATATGGAATAGATATATAAATGGAATAGTTATATAAATGGAATAGATATAGAAATGGGATAGATATATAAATGGAATAGATATATAAATGGAATAGATACATAAATAGAATAGATATAGAAATGAGATAGATATAGAAATGGAATAGATATAGAAATGGAATAGATATATACATGGAATAGATAAAGAAATGAAATAGATATAGAAATGGAATGGATATAGAAATGGAATGGATACAGAAATGGAATAACTTTAGAAATGAAAAACATATCTAAAACATAAATGACATTTACACCAATACTCTGAAAACAAATGCAAATTTTTGCAATACCAGGAATAATAGATGATTGCATATCAGTAACATCCTAAACATATATTGTGTTGAACACCAGCAAAAAGTCTTTCCACATACCAGGAAGCCACCTTCCATTCCCAGTATTTCCAAAAAGACAACAGCAGAGTTGAAATTAATCATAAAATTTCCCACGATTCTAAATAAAGGTGTCGATAATCTTCCCACAAAAAATTGTGACACAAATAATATTAATGTAATGAATACATCTTTATATACTTCCCTCTTTCGCAATTTAATGTATTTTTCATAGCACAATTACATAGGGGACGTTTTTTCCAGTTAAAAACTGATTGGGGGCATTGTAAAGATCCCACGACTCCTTGTCAAGAGTCAGCAACTCTAATTAAAACATCTGTGACAAAAGAGTACAAAACAATGAAGTTACATAATAAAATACAAGGGCTACCCAGCCGTACCTCCATAATTTGCACAAAATTTTGCTTATCAAAACCTTAAAATGAAAAAAGTTGTAAAATGGCAAATTCTAAAAACAATTTTAATGTTTGTTATTTTCAGGGTTTTTGGTTTTGTCAACTAATGTTACCTATACACATCCGTAAACCTCTAATTCATGTTAAATGAGTTGAAACACAAAACCGCAAAATAGAACCAAAACATCAATGATGTTGGAGCTCAATGATATTTGGATGTGACGTATGGATGGTGGTTGTTGTTATAGCAGTTGAAACAGTTTTTCTTATTTTAATCCTTTTCGGCAAGTTTACCAGCATGTAGTGAGTGTTAATTCTCTTAGGTGGGGGTGGTGCCAGGCATGAATTCAGGGCAGCCTAACAGTGAGGCTATAGTTTACCAGCATGTAGTGAGTATTAATTCTCTAGGTAGGGGTGCTGCCAGGCATGAATTCAGGGCAGTCTAATAGTGAGGTTATATTTCACATCACAATGTGTAATGTTAAATTCTGGACCTTTCTGTAGGCAAATAGTTTTTGAAATCAATACACACATATATAAAATTAAAGAGTTTCCTGATTTTCACTTCATAGTGATGTCTGAAAAGTTATGCTTCTTACAAGAAGTTACAAGCCTTTAGGTATAAATTATGTGTGTACCAATTAGTGGTGTCATCATGTCTCCGTTGATTACTGACATTACACGAGGGCGAACATCAAATCCACCACAACATATGATGAAACAAAACATTTTGTCACCATAACAAAAATTTCGAATATTTACACATTCATGTTCAAAAAATCATAACAACCTCTTTCTCAGTACATTCAACAAACAAGAAGATTAAAGCTTTTTGCAATATCCAGTGTGTTAAAAATTTGCAACAATTAGCAATAAATCATTATATAGCGAAGTCTAAAAAATTATGCTTCTAACGAAAGTTATACGCCTTTTTGTATAAATCATAATCAGTATTCCAAAGGGTGGTGCCATCATGTCTTGGTCGATTACTGACATTTTTGAAAAGGTCAATTCCACCACAACATATTGTGAGAACACGCATTATGTAATCATTACAAAATTTAAAACATTTACACATTAATGTTCATAAAATGTTAAGTACCCTCCTTCATTGCATATTTCTTATTATGTTCAAACAAACAAGAAAGTATTACCAGTTAAAGTATTACAAACAAATATACCTACTTAATGTTTCCTTTAAACTAGCCTTTGAACATTTTATAAACAATAATATTTAAAAATAATACCATCACTTTAAACTTCATTACAGTATTAACTTTCCAATTGGCTGACGAGAGTATAATAACATATTACATCATGAGATACGTCATTAATAACATAATTCAACACGAAATATCATATCATATCCCATGGCAGTTTCCTGCAAATGGCGACACGTAACCCTGACTGAAGTAACAGATTTCCAATTTACCCGTGAAATTTAAACCAATTTTGCCTTTTATGGAATGTTAAATACACATGTGCAGTGAAATTTATTTTAAGTTAGACTGATTACAAACTTCACAGAGCAGCTTACCCAATTTCGCACTCCCCTACTCACTCCCCCCCCCTCCCCCCCCTCCAAAGCTCCATAAACTAGTTTGTTTGTTTGATGAGGGCTTAATGGAACCACGAGAGTGAGAGTCAAATTGTGCCTGAGAGGTTAGATCATTCCAGAGGTAGGAAGAAAAGAAAACGGGGAAATTAAGAGAAACAAGGGAACTAAAAGCCAGAAAGCTGGGATCGAGAGTGGAAGTGCAAGGGTGAAAAAAAAAACAAAGTAGAGAGAGGGGCTTGGGAGAGGAGGACTAAATATGGTTGTAGAGGGAAGCATGATGAAGGAAAGAGATAATTTTATCCGAAGGGTTTTTCTAGAAGAGTTCGGCTATTGAGTTGTGGAGAGCGAGGAAAGGTTGTACAGTGGGCAAGCATGAAGGACATGGTGGACTGTGAGGGTGCAATGGTAATTGTTGCAGAGGGGTTGGGGGAGCCAATAAGGAGGTGGGAGTGAGTGAGATGGGTGCGACCTATTCTAAGGCAGGTAATGTGAATGTTGTCGACATGGGATAGGTTGTGAGTAGTGGGTTTGATCGGAATGATGGGCTGGATGACGTGGAGTTTGTTATCAATTTGGGAGTCCCACGAGGTTTGCCAGTGGTCACGAATAAGGGAAGCGATAAGCGGTTTGATGTCAGAAAGGGTTTGGGGAAAAAGGGTAGGGGAGGGTGAGGGCAAGCTTAGTAGCTACATCAGCCCTGTCATTGCCAGGGATGCCAACATGGCTGGGTATCCAGAAGAAAAGAATATGTTTCCTATGGAGGAGGCTGGGGGCGAAAGGAGTTTACAGAGGATGAGGTGAGATGTGGGGTTATCCCATTTAAGATTGAGTAATGAAGTAAGGACAGCCTTGGGAGTCGGAGAAGATGGCAAAGTGGGTGAGCGGGGAGTACTCAATAAAGTTGAGGGCGAGTAAAATGGCCTTTGCCATGGCTATAAAGTAGTTGGGAAGCCTACTACTGAGGGTGATGTCCTGGATGACAGCAGCAGCAGCTGTCTTGTCGCCTTCCTTGGAGCCATCAGTATAGATGGATGTGAGGTGTAGTTTGAGAGTTGGTCTTTGATTTGGTTGTGGAGATTGATGAAGAGGTTAGGGTGGGTTTGGGTTTTGTGATGAGTGGAGAGGCCCAGGTGGATAGGAGGGGTGGCCCAGGAGGAAAAGTGGACCAGGAGAAGGGGCGAATAGTGGGGTTGATGCCAAGATGGAGGTCTGATTCAATGTGTAAGCTAAAGGGAGGGATAGGGTTTTAGTCCTATCAAAGTGGGTGGAGAAATTGGGGTACCTAATGAGGCTGTAAACAGGGTTTTGGGAGTTGGCGAGGGATTTAAAAGCGTAGGAAAGGCTAAGCTTTTTACACCTTAGCAGAAAGGGGGATTCGTTGGCTTCAACGTGACGGCTGGTGATAGGGAGGTCCTGTAGGCACCCAGGCAAAGCCTGAGGGCTCCATTTTGGATGGTGTTGATGTGGTTTAGATAAGAGTTGTGAGCAGCACAGTAAACAATAATGCCGTAGTCCAGCGTGGCATGAATGGTGAGCCTGAACATTTAAAAAAAAGCATGGGGGTTTGCACCCCCAGTGGTATTGGAGAAGAGATGGAGAATGTTATGGGAGCTGTTGCATTTGTTTCAGGTTGGTGATGTGTTGCTTGTAGGACAGTTTGGGGTCTAGGGTTAAACCCAGGAACTTAGTGTGGTCAACTTTAGGGATGCGATTGCCATTGAGCACGAGGTTCGGGTTGGGGTGTTGGGGTGGAGGTTGTTAAAATGACAGAAGTGCATGCAGACTTTCTTGTCTTTGGGGAATTAAAAACCGTTATTGATGCACCAGTCTTGCAGTCAGTTGAGGCTGAGTTGACTTGGAGCCTATTTTCGACAAGAGGAGAGCCAGGGGAGGAGTAGAAGATGGTGAAGTCATCTACGTAAAGGGCACGTTTAATGTTGAGGCCA
The DNA here is from genome assembly GCA_020152595.1 of Chiridota heheva. NCBI lineage: Eukaryota > Metazoa > Echinodermata > Holothuroidea > Apodida > Chiridotidae > Chiridota > Chiridota heheva. Next base: position 2,025,149 of record JAIGNY010001303.1, read on the forward strand.
AGGTTGTCCGAGATGTCGTTAATGCTCAGTTGAAGAGAGAGGATGCTGCCTTGGAAACGCCCTCTTCTTGGGGGTACGGGTTGGAGAGGGTGTGGCCAATATGAACTTGGAACTGCCTAAGTGAAAGGAAGTTTTGAATAAAGATGGGGAGGTGGTCTCTGAAGCCGATGGTGTGAAGTTTGCAGGTAATGCCGTATTTCCAAGTAGTGTCGAAAGCTTTCTCGAGGTCAAAAAAGATGGCAATGAGATGTTCCTCTTTTGCAAAGGATTCCCGGGTAGTGTGTCCAGCGTAATTAGCTGGTCCAGGGTATTGCGACGTTTCCGGAAGTCACTTTGGTGAGGGGAGATGATTCTGTTGGTCTCAAGGAACCAGTTTAGTCTCTGGTTAATGATCCTTTCCATAAATTTACAGAGACAGTAGGTGAGGGCAATGGGGCGGTAGCTGGAAAGGTAGGTACTGTCCTTCCACGGTTTAAGGACAGGGGTGATGATAGCTGTCCTCCAGATAGGGGGAAAGGAGTGTGAGGACCAAATGTGGTTGAGGATGGTGAGTAGGGTAGTGGTGGCCTTGTTAGGAAAGTGTTTCAGGAACTAGTAGGGGATGTTATCTGGGCCTTTGGAGGTGCAGCCAGCGTCGTAGATGGTTTGGCTTAATTCAGAAAGAATGAGAGGGGTGTTGTAGCTCTCGATGTTGTCGGAGGGAAAGGTGATACTCCAGGTTTCATCGCAAGCTTTTTTGGCTTTGAAAACTTGGGTAGTTGGCCAAGGACGAGATGTTGCTGAAAGAGGTGGCAAGGTGGTAAACGATGTCCTTTTTCACGGTGAGAAGGTTACTGAAGTTTAACATGGGATTCTCACCCTCAAGGAGATGGGAGGGGGGAGGGGGGGAGGTGCGAGTCACAGAGGGTTTCGAAAAGGGGCCAGTCGGCCTTCTTAAGGTTCCATTTGGGGGTGTGGTCTGTGGGGATTTGAAGGTTGGAGCGAATAAGAAAAGGGTAATAGTCACTACCACAGAGATCAGCAGTGACCTTCCAGCTAAAATCAAGGAGGAGATTGGGGGAACAGATAGACAGGTCAATACAGATTGAGGGAGCCTGTGGCAGGGTGAAGGTAGGTCGCGGAGTTAGTGTTGAGCAAGGAAAGGCTGTGCTGTCGAAGAGTGTTTTCGACGAGCTTGCCTCTGAGGGTGGTGGTATTGGAGCCTCACAGGGGTTTGTGGGCGTTAAAGTCACCAAGATGGATGAAGGGGGAGGGGAGCTGAGAGATGAGGTTGTTAAGGCTGGTTGGCTGAATGATGGCATTGGGGGGGAGGGGGAGATAGATATTGCAAAGAGTGAAGGTTTTGTGCAGGGAGATATACATACAAATGGCCTGAAGGTCTGTGTTCACATGAACAGGGCTGTGTGGGATATCGTGTCAAACGAGAATGGAGATGTCCCACAGGCCCTGTCGGCATCCACTTGATGTTTATGGTAGCAAGCAAAGTTGTTGAGGGACTAATGGTCAGTGGTTTTCAAGGTTTCTTGTAGGCAGAAGACAACCGGGTTGAAGGTGGTGGCCAGTAGGTCAAGTTCTTATGAATTGGCCTTAAGGCTGCTGATGTTCCATTGTATAATGTTGTGGGTGTTATTGTAATTGTTTGTGTTGCATGCCATACAGAGGCAGGGGGGAAGTTAGTTCTTGTTTTTTTATTTGGATCTGTCCCTGTTTCTTTGGGAGCGGTTGTTTTTGAAAGTTGGACAAGAAGCATGTTCGGTGTGTTCGGTAATCGAACAATCTATGTTCTCTTCAGTGTCTTATGTGTGGGTTTGGATGGTGAGCTGTTTGTTGATTGGTTGTTTGTTGTTTAGTTTGCTGGTTTGTTGTTTAGTTTGCTGGTTTGATGGCCAGGTTGGGTTGTGTTTGATGGCATTAGAGGTGTTGGGTTTGGGTAATGGGTGTTGTTGGGTTGTTGGCAATGGTGATGGGCTTAGGACTGAGTAAGAAGAGCCAGATGAGGTCGGTTTGGGTATGTGAGTCAGTTTTTGTTGTGTTAGGGGATATTGGTGTTTGAGGAGACTGCGCTCGAGTAGAAAGTTTTGGTGTGGAGGGAAGCGAGGAATAGCTTCCTGGCCTCCAAATAAGTGATGTTGGGATTAAGGGTTTTCAGTATGGTTATCTGCTTTTCCTGAAGCCAGGTGGGGCAGTCTTTTGAGAAGGAGGGATAGTTGGCTGGGTGAGTACCGTCGCAATTGGTGCAGAGTGGGGTGTTGGTGCAGGAGGCGCTGTCATGGTCCATGGCTTCACAGTTGCCACAGCGCTTGGCTGCAGCAGGGTGTTTCCATGGCCATACCTCTGGCACTTATGACAACAGAGGGGGTTGGGAATGTAAGGGGCGACTGGGATTCTCAGGTAGCCGGCAGTGATGTGGGAGGGAAGAGTTGGTGTGGCAAAAATCAGGAAGATGGTATTGGTGGTGTTTCGGCACCGTCTCTCTTGAGGACGAGACGACGGGCTTCAGTAATGTGTTGGCTGGCAAGTTCCTCCACGAGGTCTTCGTTGGTCAAGTAGGCAAGGTCTCTGGTTTGATGACGCCTTTGCTGGAGTTCAGGGAATGGTAGGGGTGACTGCAATGTCAATACCAGTATTAGCTGGGGTTTTGATAATTAGGAGGGTGGTGGCTTGAGTGTCCATAGTGCAGTGCACCAAGAGATCACCGGATCTGACGGTAGAAACCTTGGGAGGGTACCGACAAGGCTGTGGAGCACTTTGTGTATGAGGAAAGGGGATACTTTTGAAACTGTTTCGTTTATTGGTGGCCTGAATGATTACAAATTTTGGGACTTAGGCTGAAGAATGGTCAATGGAGGTAGCAGGTGGGTCACAGGGAGGGGAGTGAGGGTCAAGGCAGAAGCGTTTCGTTACGATGGAAAAAAACCAAGGGCCGAGAGACCCGAGGCAACTAGAATTTTTTTTTGTGGAAGTACTGTAGGAGAACCACTGTACAGGTACTGATAAGGGCATGAAAAACTAGTCACAACAGGAGGAAAAAAACAAAAAGAACGGTCTCATTGAAAGCAGACACCCATCCACAGAGAAAAAATCCCGGAAAATGAAGATACAAAACAAAATTTGGGTGGTAAAGTGCATCGGAATGAAAAGTTTGAGAGAACAGAATAGAAGTCACATTGCTCTCAACACGTAGACCACCATAAACTAGAGCTAAACAATGGGCCAACTTACGGTGCATATACAACAACACTTGTCTGTATAAGCTTACCCATTATAAAGTACACGAGCAACACAACTTAGTTCTCTCCCAGGTCCCAAACATGACTGTTAAACTTTGGAACGCACCTTTCAGGAAAGCATCAATATTTAAAAACCCACCAAGCCCAATGTATTAACCCTTACTCTACCAGGGCATTTGAGATTACAAGTGTTATTTTATGGAACTTTTTGGAATGGGGGCTTTTTCACAAATTTATCTTAATTTTCTACTGTAATAAGTTTATCTTATATGAAGCTAAGACTCTAAACTTTAAACTTGTATAATTATCTGGTAAATTATGCAAATTTATGCAAATGAGGTCTTTAATTGAGATTATTAGATGTCCTAAAACTGCTATCTTTGTGATATTCTGCTTTCTTGTGGCTAATTAGAAAAAAAATATTGATAGATTTGATGAATTGTTGAGAGAAGGACCTTTCAATGGATAGTACTCTTTATTTTTTGGGGAGCAAGGAAAAAATTCATACGTTAATTTAATGTTTTTAACTTTTTTGACCTAAAAATTGACCTCTGATTTTGCAATGATCTATCTGGATAGGATTTGGCACTATACTTTCCTATAAACATGCATTGTTCCTTTCTATGATGCACAAAACTAATATAATATAAAAAGGAAATGTTTACACCAATATTTCAATAAAAATGTGATGCAAATGATATGCAAATTAGCTATTGAAATTTTCAGTTTATGAGCCAATTTCAGCCATTGGAAGTTTTGAAAATACTTATATTTATTCAGAATATACAGAGTCTTGTAGAAACTTATTTTTGTTGAAAATAATTCAGAACATCAGTAATCATGTTGACGTTGCCAAACTTGGTATCCTTCAGTGACAGTTGGTACCGCATATGAAATGTCAACAAATTTGTCCAAATATAGGAAAATCCTTAAGAGAAATACAATTTCAACTGTTTCCAAGGAAATACAGGAGTTGTGGGTGGAGTGGGGGTTCTGGCTTATTTATATTAGGAGGGGGAACCACGGGAAATGCCATCTGCCCCAAAATATGGCCCTCTTCCAGGATCCAAATTGCTTCAAAGAAAATAATTTCCCCCTACATGGGACAGCTTGGCCCCCACCATGAGACTGCTTGGCATCCACCATGGGTCTCTTTCCCCAACATGTGTCTTTTTCCAACAACATGGGATCCTTTTCCCTTAAAATTTTAATCCTACTCCACTGCACCACAACCTCACAACATGGAATCGAAAATTCGCGAAATAGGTATATGGGCACTGTTGCACTACAAATTAAAGTTGATCTGTAAAGTTTCATCCAAAATTACTATAATAAAGACAATTCATGTTAATCATGTTGGATTTAAGTGACCCATTTACTTGTTTATAATCCTTACAAGTAAATAATCCCAGCTAAATTACAGTTTTTGTTTAATTTTGAATAGATCGGAACTAATGTTAGTTATGCCTAACGTTAAGCCTAACGAGTAACGTTAGTAAGCATGAAGTTTGAAAAATGCACTCGCGATTTGAGATATTTGTAAAAAACATTTCACCTGGTTCTGATAATCTTTAGGCCTCTTCTGGGTTGGGTCCAGGAACTAAAAGATCTCCATCACTGGCAATAAGCCTTCTGACATTTCCTAATCCTCAGTTTCACTTTCAAACAAGATTCAGGATACACATTCTTCTGTCATCTCAATGTAAATGACGTAGCTATAAAACGTTTTAGCAACGATCGAGGGAAGTATGTCCATATGAAAGCACGTTGTTTATGCTACAGAATGGTGTTTGAATCTTTTCATTACGATATAGGAGTGGATCACACGATTTTTTAACAAAAAGGGTCAAAAAATTACCACAAATCACAAAATTTTACATATTTTACAAATAATTTAAAAATAATGACCACGTATGGAGCAAAATGTGACTAGATTTGGACAATATGACTTGTCTACATATCATATATAAAAAGAAAATATCTAAATTTATTTTCTAAGCTATTATTGTAAATTTTTCAAAAATAGGCATTTTGGGGAAATTTTAAACAAAAAGTGAATTTTTTTAATGTTTGGACAAAATTTGCTGAAAAAAAGTGAGTATAGACCCCCCCAAAAAATACAATTTCATGAAAAATCTTTCCGAGATCTTTGCAATGAAATTATATGCACCCTTATAGGATTTTGGTTAAGGCCCCAATATTATTTTTGGAAAAAGATAGTTTCAAAACGGCGATATTATCGCTGCATGGTAGAGTAAGGTTGACTTCCCTGCTTGATATATGAGCTTACAACTGTACAATGAAATTAATAAAACTGTCAGCACTTGAAGATCAAACAGTCCTTCATTCTGTCATACAGTAAGTGTTTACTAGAAAGAGTATGCAGAAACTTTCTGATTTCTTTGCATCACCGGGAAGGGAGAGAAAGAAGGGGGAAGCGTTTCAAAATCATAATTACCAATTCTGTACTAAGCTATGATGAAAAAAACTGGACCACTCATCCTTCTTCACTTTTATGAGAAAAAAATATTTCTTTTGATATCTTTTTTGCCTTTAAAAAACATAATTGCCTAAATTTGAACAATTGTCTTGGAACGGGTGGGGACCTTCTCGGACCACCTTACTTTTCTCATGCTGGCTATTCCACTTTCCCAAACCCCACCCCTCCCCACACACACACTTTCAATCCGAAAATCAGTTTTTTTTTTCTTTTCACATTGAAATGGCATCATTATTAGGCCTACCGAGAGAATAATAAGGCCCAGGAAGGGAGGGGGTGGGATCTCATGTGGCTAAATTTGAACAATTGTCTTGGACTTTCAATCCGAAAATCAGTTTTACCAGGCTTACCAGGGTCGCCAAAAATCAGTTTTACCAGGCCTATCAGGGTCGTCGAGAGAATAACGAGGCCCAGGAAAAACTAACATTTAAGGCTTTCTTTGTCCAATTTATACTATTTTTACCAATGTAAAGCATGGATTTCGCCAGAGGTTTTTGCACCTGTGGCTATTCTTTTTTTAATTTTTATGGTCATTAATCTTTTTGAGATCTCCTGATCTTTCAAACAAAAATTACTCATGTACATTTGGGTTTTTTCAGGGCCAAGGACTCCTTTTTGGCACTGATTATTAACAGGGTGCGTGTGGGGAAAGGGGAATGTGCCGTGTTTCCTGTAACCCTTTTTAACCGATGTAATTCTTGCGAATGATAAGTGCATCATAATAGGTTGGTACCAAATTTCTTATGCACAAAGACTTGATGCTTCCATCAATTTCTTATCAAGAATGGTGTCATATTACAATTATGAACCGCAATTCATAGCTACAAGCACAGTTCTTTCTATCTTTGTATTCATGGAACTAATTATTTACGCATCAGCTCATATTGTCCAGTTTAAACAGCAGATTTTTGTGAAAATGATAAAAATTATATTGCTCTATTTCAGGTATGCAGACAGTAATTAAAAAACTGAATATACCCTTGTTTGTAGATTTTCATGCTCTTCAATCCTGCCAAATTTCACAAATTTCTGGCCAAAATCCACTGACTAGATACATTGCAAACATGGGTGACACAAGTTAACAGATTAGTCCCACTTTATAACCTCAACGAGGTAGTCGTTGTTGAGCTAACAAAATTTTTCTGAACTTCAATGAAGTAAAGTGAGGTTTACTTACGCCTTGTGAGCAGCAAACAAGTCCTTTTGTTTCTGTAGGTTAGCGTCGTTTAGCTTTAGAACACGCCCCTCCGGAACCCACTCATCCCAGCTATTTAAGAAAGAAATGTCACATTTTAATTTGATATGGCCTTACTTACAATGATTGCATACACGAGGACAATATCAAAATGTAAACATACTTGAAGCATCAATGGTTTAAAAGATTTCCTTACACCCTTTTTAAAGCATGAAACAAATATACAATTACAAAGGAAAGGAGGATAATAAAAAATACTTTCTACAAAACAATTTTAATATGTTTTAGTGCTGTCATGACATGGCTCTATGTATCGATTATTGTGGAGAATAATTTTGCGATATATTGGTATATCGCGATACATTTCAAGAAAACTGACTCACGACACAAATTGCTAATATCACTAACGTTACTTCTTTTATGATGAACGCAAGAAAAAATGATTTGCAGATCTAGCTGACAACATGATCACGTGACTATTATGTTCATCACGCATGTGTTTGGTAATTCAGTTAACATGACCATGAATCATTGAAGTAAGAGCCTGAGAGGCATATTCTGGGTCAATTTTTGGTTCTTTTTGCCAACTTACATCAGAACGTGCTAGTGTGGGGTGACGGAGCCCGATTTTGAATTATTTGTTTTTAATTTTTCATGCTATTTTTGTACATTTCTAATGGCCTAAACATGACTTTTAGATTTAATACCATAACATTAGAATTGTAACGTACGAAGTAGCCTAGCCTAGTTGCGCGAAAATTTCTTAGTTGAGTATTAGTTTTTGGTATCGCGATATGTCGCGAGAGACACATTTATATCATGGGAAAAAGATATCGCGATAATCGACATGTCATAACAGCACTAATATGTTTGTTTGATTGTTTGTTGAGGTTTAACGGCACTGCAACAGAATCAAATGTGCCAGGAGAGTACTAAAAGTTCATGGTGCTAGAAAAAAAGAGAGAAAGAAGAAAAAAGTAAATTTCATAGAGAAGTAGAGAGGGTAGAGAGAAGAGAGGGGATTAGTAACGTTAAAAAAAGGGAGTGAGTATTAGATCAAGTGGAATAAGTTGCTGTTATAGAAGAAGGTAATGTTGGCGGTGGAATTTTTCTTAAAGAGTTCTGAGATAAGAGATAATGGGGAAGAGAGTAAATCTCAAATCTAAAATGGACAGATTAAGAGGATATCATTGATCAAAAGTTCAGTATTGCAGGTGAGCAGAAAGGTTTGTGGGGGCCTGATAAGAGGCCCGTGGTGTAGTGGTTAGTGTTTTGTCCTTCACCCACACGTCCCAGGGTTTGTATCCTGGTGGGTCTGAAACCAGTGAGGTTACAACTGGTTATCAGAGGCCTAGCTGTCTTATTATAATATCCAGCACTGGATGCTTTCAGGACGTTAAACCTTGCTATGCAATGTTATACTATGCTAGAGGCAAGAGTGGGTGAGAAAGGAATGGCCAAGATGAATACGGGTGACGACAATATCTTTCTATGATAGTAACTGTGTATGGGGGAGTTGACTCCAACTTTGGAGTTAATGAAGTAAAGTTTGTTACTAAGTCTCAAGATTCCAGGAGTTTTGCTAAGTTATCTTGAGGTAGTTGGAAATGTTGAGGCACAAATCAAGAGTGCAGAGTAGGAATAGAAGCATTTTGGTTGACAAGGCATTGTTAGCTGCCTGTCAGCCCTTTTATTCTTAGGAATAACAACGTAGCTAGGAATCCAGAAGATGATTTTCTTCCAGAGGAAGAGAGAATTAATCTTAAAATACAAAAAAATGATAAAATTTTGCAAGTGCAAAATAGCATAATAGATGGTTATAACTTCAGAATGTAAATACTGGATAAAGTGAATTTAGAACAGGTCCATAGCTTTGTTGATGATGAGTATTCAAACCTGCCTCTTTTTCTCACTACCCTGCCAAAAGTTCCTATATCTACATACTTCAATGACCCATGCTTTGTAACATTACTTTTATGTTTGCTATGTGATTAGTGGTTTGTTTGTTTGATAAGGGCTTAACGGCACCACAACAACAAGGGTCAAATTGTGCCTGAGAGGTTAGATCATTCTAGAGGTAGGAAGGAAAGAAAACAGGGGGAGATTGAGAGAACCACAAGAACAAAATATCAGAAAGCTGGGATCAAGAGAGGAGGTGCATGGGTGAAAAAAACAAAGTAGAGAGAGGGTGGGAGAGGAGGACTAAATATGGTTGTAGAGGGAAGCATGATGAAGAAAGGAGATAATCTTATCTGAAGGGTTTTTCTGGAAGAACTCGGCTATCGAGTTGTGGGGAGCAAGGGAAGCTCTGGGAAGGTTGTACAGGGGGCAAGCAAGGAGATCGTGATGGACAGTAAGAATGCAATTGCAATTGTTTTAGAGGGGTTGGGGGGAGCCAATAAGGAGGTGGGAATAGTGGTATCCTATTCAATTCTATCCTGTATAAATTACTGAAAATAAATCAAGCCTTTTTTAAAAGACCTATGGAAATGTATCAATTTCTATATTGCTTAAAAGAGTTTTAAAATCCGAGCTGATCATTTTTTGGGAATTTTGACAAAATAGATTTTATTTATTGAGTTATGGCTGATCAATTTTAAATTAATGCTACATTTGTGATGTATAACTGGGTGGGCAGCTTAAAATCTTAAATGTAATTCTTTAAATTTCTTTCCTAAATTTCAGGCTATAAAAACAATGCAAAATTCTACTCCTGCTTGACTTTGATTGGAGGTATGGTAAAGACTTAACCCTTAGTCTACAAGGTTTTAAAAATGCAAGCCCAATTTTCCTAACTTTTTTTCATATGCATTTTTGACAACTTTCCTTTCATTACAAGTTTGGTTTGAATGGAAGCTAGTATATTGATCTTTTGATTAATGAAAGCCAGATTAGAACAAATTGGACAAAAATATGCAAAATAAGTAATTTTTGACTAAATTTGGTCAACAAATTGGTCAATCTTTGCACAAGTATAATTTCTTGTCAATAATGAAAACAGAGATATGTGTTACATATTTAGATTCTTTATAAAAGTTTCAATGATGCTAATCTATAATTTTCAGAAAGACGGGAAACATGGAAAAACACCAAAAATGATTTCATTCAAATGACCCCTGAAAACCTCAGAGGAAATATTATAACGCAGTAGTCTCGGTGGGACTCAAACCTGGTGCACTCGCTTGCTGGTCTCATTCATATCCACTACACTACGTAGTCATTGAAAATGCTGTGGTGAAATTTAATTATAATAGGAGAGGATTAAAATAGAGGGGTATGCCTTTATTTATATATTAAATGAAAGGAAATTACAAGCAGTTTCGAACAAGTCTTAGGACTTGCATGTTAGATTTTAAAGCAAAAATATGATCTTGAACTTATTGTAAGATTTAAAAGAAAAAAAAAACATTTTTTGTCAAATTTTGAGCAATTTTTGAGTTTGACCCACTTTCAAGCTACTTTTTCTCAAAAATCTGGAATATGATTCCGATAAAAAAGTTACATTTTGTGAAAGAAATATTTGAGTACTTTCAAATGATACTAAGATCACTCCTATAGGACTTGGTAAAGGTCCCAATTTTATTCTTTAAAAATAGTGGTTTGAAAATAAAGTAAAGGTTAAAAACAACTCTTGGTCAGAATTTGCTGCACCTCTTAAAAGACTTGGTTGATAATTAAAAAGCAAAGGATTTAAGTAAGAAAATTCAACCTTCATTTGCATATCAATGCATATTGAAAATCCAAATTTAACTGCAAAACATAATGTTCTTATGAAAAAATACTTAAAGCAATTTAAAGAAAAACATTTTTTTTAGACAACTGATTTTCGAAATAACAAGCAGAATAGAGCCATTGATGAGGACAGTATGACCAACACCAGCTTTGGAATACCTTGCAACTGTTCACACAAACATAAATAAAGAACGGCTGCAGTTCCCATTAGAGCAATAATGGCGTGGGGTTCAGGAGCCCGCTTAAGAGCCCCGGCTGGGTCAAGGGATAGAACCCCTTGTGGCAGTCCAGGAAATTTAAAGTTTTTCATGATTTTTTAGAATTCAAAATACATGTAATTCATGTTTTGGAAACTTTTTTCACATTTGATTTTTTTTTTCATCATTGAATTGTTCCCGCTGAAATGAAAGGCATTCCTGCAACGAGGGGTTCATGCCGTTCGCAAGGTTTTCCAACCTTGACCAACACTTACTTTTTATTCCAGCCATTGTAGTGTATGAAGTATCTGACTGTCTTCTCCTTTATCTGGTGTTTGACACACTGAGAAGAGAATGAAAGCAAGAAATAACATCTGTATCAAATACAGAAATCTTTGTGTGTCTGCATGATCGGTTGGGAGACTTTTTTTGAAATAGAAATCACAAAGAGAGATCTGTTTTGATTTTTACGATTCAAAGAAAACAATTGAAATGACAATACAATTTTGACTGAAATGCCGAGACTACCAACCTCTTATCTTTTCTATTCCCCACTCACCTTTCCACCACATATTCTACTGTCCATCACATAACTTTCTTTAATTAATTAAATCTCCCTAACAATATCCTCCTCATCACCCTAGCCATCTTTCCCTTCCTATCTTCTACTTTCTTGTAGTGTTCCAATGATTACACTGTAATGGGCTCTGCCGATAACCGATCATATTTTGTCATAATTGGCCCAATAGGATCCAATTTCTGATTATTTCTTATGACAGTACTAATTAATCGTAATAAACATGCTGTGGGCAGTGTTAGTGAGCATAGATATAAATTAAATCAACATGGATGTATAAGATAATAATGATGAGAATACAAGTTGAAAATTAATATAAAAAATACATTTTCAATCATCAACATAAATATATTTTTGCTTTTTTATTTTATCAGCTTTTCAGGTTTTAACGTTTGAAAAAATAAAAAATAATAATAATACAAAATAAAAGAAATACAAAAATTACAATAATCGGATCGGCAATTCATAAGCATTTCACTGATCCCGATTATGCAACCAATCAGACACAATCGACCCGATATGTTCGGCAAACAGATTATCGTTGACACAACACTACTTTCTTGAAAGAAAAAAAACTTAATGTAAAAGAAAAGCTAGCTGTACAATACCATCTTTAATACAAACTATAACTGCTTTAAAACAATTGCATTAAACCCCTGATGTACAAAGACTTGTCTCATTGTGAGGGTGACAAAAGATTAAATGAAGAAATTCCAAGGAAATGCATTCCCCCTCCCCTTCTTCTACAGATGCCACAGATTTTAATGACACATAGGATATTCAGTTTGTTTGTAGAGGTTTAACAGCAACTAAAACAATCAGAGTCAAATGTGCCAAATTATTATTCAGGGCTTAAAATTCTTTAATTACTTGATACGATGGTGCATACATATTTATGCAAAAGAGATTATTTTTTATAGCTGTTATTTTCATGTCATTTACTTGGATGGATGATCCTTAGCCAGCTCAAGTGAAGGAAAGAAACTCACCTTTGCCTCATACAACAGAGGACCATGAAAGCAGAGCACCCTCTCACCTGAAAATACATGAGATACAAAAAATAACATTTTACTTTTAACTGTTACTCAAATTTAGTAGAAAATTTCCAATTAAATGCCCTCAATACAAGCTGCCAAAGTCTCACTAAAAAATTGTCCAACATGACTACTATTAACTTTTAGTGGTTCCCTTTTCATCATCATCATCATCATTACACATACATGATGACATTTATATAAAGCGCCTTTTTACAGGAGTTACAAAGCGCCCAGAATGTTGCAACACAGTCCAGATCAACATAATAATAAACAAAAGAAGAGAACAAAAGTTACACTTTATCATATAAACGTGTTTTGAGCAGTTTCTTAAATTGTCCAAGTGAACTTGCATGGTGAATATTTAAAGGCATTGAGTTCCATACATGGAAAGCGGCAGCAGAAAATGCACACAAACCAGCTTTAGTGTTGCGATGCTCAGTTAGGAAGTTCTCTGAAGAGAAGCGAAGGGCACGCGATGGGACATAAAGTTGCAGACTCAGAAATCTATGATGATGACTGATGAATGAGTGATTTGTGCAGATTATGCAGAACGTTTCAAACACTTGAACAATATTGCTCATAACGTTTTTGTTTTATTTCATTTCCTATTAATTTTTATTGCAACATCATTTTGTATGTTTATATATTGTTGTAAATTTGATCTCACAGTGAATAAACGCATTCAATAAATCAATATAAATATTTTAATGTGTTTGTTTGGTTTGGTTTGTTGATGTTTTACGGCACCGTGACAGTCAGAGTCAAATGTGCCAAGAGGGTGTTATAAACTAAGGTGCTTGAGTTAGGATAGAGAGGAAAGGGAGGAGGGATGGAGGGAAGGGAGGAGAGAAGGTTAATAAGGGAAAGAAGTTAAGGTAATAAAAGAAAGATGGAAAGGGAGACAGAAGGGAAGGAAAGTTTAGGCTTGTATGATGGGTAGAAGGTAAGATTAAAGAGGGTTGAGGCAGGTTGTGGTGGTTGACAGGGGGTCTGTGGGTGTTCTAGGGTTACCTTTTGACATTTGTTGAGTTGAGGTTAACTGATGGGGAGTGAGATCCTTACGGGGATGCTTGTTGGTGATGTGGTATTCCCCTGGGTGAGGGAGGGAAGCAGCATGCTGGTATGTTTCAAAAACAGACTTAATAAGCATTGGTGCAAGCGAGCGTTCTGCTTTCATTACGGCAGTGACACAAATGAGCTCTTAAGCTCAGATTTACTGCAATCTTGACCTTCAGGCAGCAAGCCTTTTATCCAGAATTCATCATAGGTATGTGTATAATAACTATCTAAAGTCTAAAGGTGACCAATTTGACACTGGCTGTAAATTGTAAACTACTTTCTTTTCACTGACAAACTGGTTGTTAAGATTTACGCATGTTATTATGATGTCATCCCGAATACTCAAATAAAAAATATAAGCCTAATAATAGGCCTAACATTAGGCCTAGGCTAGTCAGATAAACATCTGACTGTAGTATACGCTATAGCCATTACATGGCTGCGAATACTGGGTAAGACATCATCCTATGCATATAACAGTGGAAACCACTACATTGACTCATCATAGTCCCCTCGCAGAACATTTGACACACTCCTGTTTTGCGAACATTTTCCAAGAAATTTGTACTTTTTTACCTCATTCATTTTAACCTGCAAAAGTTAAGCTACATAACTAAAAAAAGCTTCTAGTATGTAAGTCTTTATCTTAAAAGCTTGGGAACATAAAAATACATTCAATAACTATGAACTAAAATCCGTAAAAAGAAGAAACTTTCACCTACCTCAGTTGCTACCTTCTCACAATCGTGTGCGCCGAAGTAAATGTACCTAATTATTTCAAATTCTATCGAACATCAGCCATGCGAGCTTAGCATAAATGTTGAACGCGGGCGTAAAAAAAAAAAAATTGTGTCTAAAACAAGTGCACACATCCATTGACTTTACTGATTGAAGATGGCATATAGGAAATATTCAAGACATCTATTTAATGAAATAAATGACAAGTATACATTTTTTTCTTTTCTTATCAAATACGTCCCAAGCAACTCGAGGTGGCAATCAAAATAATGAATGGAGAGGATACTTTCATTAACTGTTTAGCAATCGGAAGCGTCAAAAATTTAACTGAAGCCAATAAACTTTACCTCAAGTTTAGGCCTACATGTACTTCCATACATTATCAATTAAAATTGTAGTGAAAATTATTATGAGGTGTATTGAAAACTAAATAAAGATGCACAATAAAGGAGTTTTCTGTATAGTTCAATGTTGTTCCCAATCATGGGTTTCATTCTGGTACGACTGCACGCGAAATAGGCAAAAAGCGAGTCATGAAGTGGGCAACATGGTCGTAAAACTACGGGTATGCATGCATCTAAAAGTGAAAAAGCACAAATGATGAGAAATAACAGTTTTTATATCGAAAACAATCATTTCAAAGCATAAAAAGAGTTTTCAAGTATCACAACCGTTACTTTATAGCAAGGGCGAAAATAACGCCTAAAATAAATATTACAAAGGGCACTTCTTGACCCGTTGCTCTCGTGAAATGGAGGGCCCAATTCTTGCCTCCATTGTCCCCATGAGGAGAAGGGTAGGGGTTGCTCTCGTTGCCCCTTGGTTCAGGTGTTCTTGGTTTCATTGCCCGTCTATGTCTCATACGGAAGGCTGTGATATGTTGATGTTTTTTTTCTTTATTCAAATTGTAGCCTTATACTTATATAGATAGATATAGACAGAAAAACTATTCTAAATTGTCCTGATTTTTTTTTGTCGGACAAATTTGACTAACACCCCTGTGCTCGAAGTCTAGTTATACCCTGCGTGCACGATTGAGCAGAGGACAGAATTAATCCAGAACAGAATTACAACTTACGAATTGCAGGTATTTATAACACTTTAAATGGAACTAAGGCTCATTTTTCCTGTTTCAGATCCTCATTAAAAATATTAAATAAAGAAAGTACCAGTACTAGATTTTCTACCCTCATTGGCCTGAATTCTTACACCTCTATTGAATATAGCTGAAAGCCCAATCTCCCCTCCCTACCGCAACTAAAATTAATGCAATTTCAATCGGTCTGAAAATTGCTGATGGCCCTTTTCTTTTACTATTAAATTTGCAATCACAAAAGTTAGAAAATCAGAACAGAATTTCTTTGGACGAAGCCAGGCCCGTATACAGGTATACGTCGAGATACAAGAAATGGATGCACTTGAAAATTGGTCCGGCGAGATCAAACTACATTGTTAACCAGTACTTATGCTACATCGAGAATGTTCCAAATTTGTCTTTGTGCCGGCTTATTTAAGTACACTTTGAAAAAACTAAATATGAAAGGAATTTGAGTTCCTTCAAACTCAATTCACCATGCAGAACTTCATTATTGAGGGCCGTAAATACTTGTCCCCAATAAAAAAAATAATAACAACGGAAATAGCCCATGTATCGTCCTCGCTTCAAACGCCACTGAATTTGTAAACGGGTGAGGGAATTCATAACAGAATTTGGTCGATGGTCTCCCTTCTTCCTTCCCCTCCCGGGATCGATGGACCCCTTGACTATTTCCATACTGTCCATGATTAGTTTGGTTGTGATGTATCTATCAACACGCTCAATGAAATGCTATGTGTACTATCCCCTCCTGTTTTGAATCCCGCCCGTCTTTTGTTAGTTTCGCTACTTGGAGTGTTTTTGTCAAAGTGTTGATGAAATGTGATATCTTTAAACATGCGCCCTTGATCACCCATCGGCCAGAATTTCATAAATCACACCAAAAAAGGGTTTTGTTATTTCTTGTATTAATTTTTCTTCATCATAACAGAGGAATCAGGACCGTTTGTAAAACAAGAGAAACACTTTTGGGACCTTCCATGATCTGCACGTTCTAACATATTACATACCCCAATACTTTTTTGCAAAAGTGTCCTTATTGAGGTCGGACATCCGAGAATGTTGTGGTGCACAGGGACGTAACAATGCTTTTTTGAAGATCTCAAACTTCAGTCAAAGTGGAAAACAAACAGTCAGTTATCATTGCAGTCTATGGGAGGAAAACCTCTTTTTGTCATTTTTCAACAAATACTGTACAGAAATTATTTTTCTTCACAAATGTTGTGTATTAGATAATAGTTTCCAACATATATGAGTACCATTAATTTTCGCTGACTGGCTAGAGCGACATAAGTATTCATAAAAAAATTCCTATTGACTGTAATGATAAAGTTTCCCCTTCAACTTGACAAAACCGTACTGAGCCCGTACACGGTTACGTCGAACCAACTACCTCAATCTTTAGATATTACTGTCCTATTCCTTCTAAATTAAACGTTCTTCAGAATACTGCTTGGGAAATACTGTTCAATCAACAAAACAGCTATCTATAATAATCCATTTTGATAAAAAATAAATAATTGCAAAGCCATCTGTGGCATTATAAAAAATCATGCCGCGCACTGGTGCGGCGGCGGCGGTTTGTGCGTCCAGATCGCTGGCATTACATTTATTAGTACACGTATAAGTGTTGTGCACCTTAGTTTAAAAAAATAAAAAATAGGTTCCAAGAGCGTACGGTTGAACTGAAAGGAGTGTACAATATTGGCTTACATTTTTACCCAGTTTTAATCATTTCAGGATTACCGACATGTTTTAATTACTTACAAGATTAACAGCAATAAGAGAAGTGAACTATATATTTTCATGTGCCGTGAGTACAGTAAATACCACAGGTGTTCCTAACATTATGGCAACCCATATGCTTACTATATATATATAAAGAAAAGTATGACTCTCTCTAATGCGACTTTCGAAGACGTCATGAAGAAGCAGCACTTCAATGACGTCATCGCAAAGTTTCTTTAGTTTGCAGCAAATTGTTGGGCGGATAGACTGTCTTGACGGTAATTTGGTAAAAAATTCATCATTTGTACATCTAGTCAGAAAAAACTAACAAATACTGTGGCTTATACAAAAAGAAGGGAGTCTCCAGCGTATGTGAGTAGAATAAAAATGTGTAATTAAGATTCGCGAGTGGTCAAAAAAAAGGAAGTTTTATATAAGGTTCAAAGTCGCATTAGAAAGAGTCCTACCTTTCTTTATATATATAGTAAGCATGTAGGTTGCTATAAGGTTAGGAAAACCTGTGGTAAATACAGTGTAACAGGTGACGTAAATAGACGGTGTAGTCGCAATTTTACGTCTGAGGCGATTTCCACGTTAAAACAGATAGGATGGAGTCTCACTCTGTATTGCATGTATTGCTTAGCATGTAGGACATACAGAGGGAGATGTTATCTCACTAGGCCTAGACCTACTTCCAAGTTCTTCTTCTTCCACTAGTTCCAGTTAAGCAGCCTACTTTCAAGTTTCTTTTTCCAGTTGAGTACTGCTTCGGCACTGAGAAT
The DNA here is from genome assembly GCA_020152595.1 of Chiridota heheva. Lineage (NCBI taxonomy): Eukaryota > Metazoa > Echinodermata > Holothuroidea > Apodida > Chiridotidae > Chiridota > Chiridota heheva. Next base: position 2,043,020 of record JAIGNY010001303.1, read on the forward strand.
TCATTTCTGCTTTAAACTATGCAAACACCTCCAAGTGGCAGTTATCATGCGTAAGTCAATGTAGCGGACAGCAAAAATTAGGCCCATCTTCAAGTTCAGCTTCGTAATCTTTGTTTTGCACGGTTAATAAGCGTGCCAAATTGTGGCCAAACGTTAGGCCTAACCAGTAAAGATTTGCACAGTATACTTGTTTATTACATAGAAATTCACTGGAAATGGTGGAACAGATGTAACATTAACAGAGTTAACTTGAAAAATTAAAAAAGTGATTTAATTTTACTTTTTTAGTGCATATAAGGTAATATATTACGCTATATGGGTACCTCTCGTAAATGTTTTTGTGTGAACCACACTCGAGATCTAACGTTAAGTAGTAACGTTAGGCCAGCCTAGTAGTACTAAAGAATCAGAAATAACTGTACCTACCTTCGGTAAATTTAGTTTTTGAAGGGGCCATATAAATTTCTCAAAAAGCAGCAAAAGGTCTTTCTGAGTCACTCTAGTTTGCTTCAGCTTGTGCAGCTGTCGTCAACTTTAACTTTCAAATCCAGCTTCTTAATCTTTGTTTAGCACAGTTAAGCGTGCTTGCGGCAATTTATTTATCTTGGACATAATAGTTGCTCTATAGCTAGCGATTCAACCGGGAAATTTAAAGCGCAGCTCTCACTGTCTCAGTATGCATGTGATGAAGTGAACTGGTGAAGGAAGCACAACCCCAATTTTGAGAGCGTTGTGGACTAAAATCACCCCATATTTTTGCTGGACCAAACAATACAATTACAAAAATTAAAAAATGACGGAGAGGGTACACCTCCCCCTCACCGACGTAACCCTATTTGGACGCTGGCTGATAATAATTGTATCAAATATGTTAGCAAATTTCGATGATTTTGCTCGTCAAAGAGTCAAAAACAATTTGTGCTCTTTTAATTGAAGACAGCTTAAAGAGGGAGTCTCATCAAATTTGTAAAATTGCGATGTTGATATATTTCACCATGTTCGTACATCTTTGATTTCACGCCACATCTGGTTGTGGATCGTTTCAAATTAAGTACGTACTGTATATTTGTTTATGGTATTGCGCTAGTTATTTTCGCTGCGGTTATTGACGGTTTTTGTGTATGGCCGTACAGTAACATTGACGGTGAAAAGTTGAGGGAGTAGATACAGCCATGGAGGGTGTACAATTGAAGCCTGAGAAGGAACAACCTGTCGGGATGTGCACAATTAAAGAAATAGCATCTGCAGGGGTGAATGCACAATTAACAGAAAAGCCATTGCCGGGGAGGATACACAATTAACAGAAAAGCCATTGCCGGAAAGGATGCACAACTAACAGAACAGCCATTATCAGAAAGGATGCACAATTAACAGAACAGTCGCTTCCGGGGAGAATGTACAATTTACGGAACAGCCTTTGCGGGGAGGATGCACAATTAACAGAACAGCCGAAGCTGGGAGTATGCACATTTAACACAATAGCCTCTGCCGGGGAGGATGTACAGTTTACGTAACAGCCTTTACCGGGGGAGATGCACAATTAAGGGAACAGCTTCTGCCACTGAGGGTGTAAAGTTAAAAGGAACAGCCTTTGCCAGAGATGGAAAGTTGAAGGAACAGTCTGAGTAGAGGGCGAAGGGATGTCTATTGCTTCAAATTGTTAAATCGAATTTGACGGTATTAAAAATCTCTCAATTTGGTGCAACAGTCTACAGATTTCTGGTGCTCTATGGGTTACGATTCTTAAATGACTATGGACATATACAGGCAACATGGACTTAATTGGTTTAAAATATGATCTAAACCATTGAAACAGCAAAATATTTCATTAAAAAAGCTTAACAATTGACTAATTTGTAGCATTTTAATTTTAGCTGTTCTTTCGCAATAATGTGTAACATCAATTGGAAGAATCCTTCATTACCCTTTGTAAAACCTTTCTTTTTTATTCCTCTGTCAATGTAGTCTGAAATATAGAATTGGACTTCCGGCAAAATTTGATGGAACTTTATCACTCCCTGAATCACCCTGTATCTGGAAAAGACATTCTGCCAAAAATTCAGAAGTAGCTGAATTTGAAGAACAGAATTTAAAGAATTGTATAAAGATTTTGATATGTGTTCCTCTTAGTATATTACAAGTTCCGGACAAATTAACAAATATAAAACTTTGTTTAGTCATAACTTGAAAGCTAAATAAGCTTTTTACAAAATTTTAAAAGTATTCTACTCAAAATTCCATGTTCTTTCAAATGTCTAAAATCTTCTAAATGTCCATAGTCCTTTAGTGCCCGAAAGGCTTGTAGTTTTCAACAAATTCGAAAAATACAGCGTTTTGCTATTAACACGTTCAGTGACTTAACCGACTTTAAGTTTCTAGGGGCAAAAACATGAAATACTCCAAGTCCGGATTTTACTTTACTCATGATCTAAAAAAAAACCTATTTTCCGAATCGATCGTCCTACATTTTCTTATATATATAAGTCATGAATCACGGATCAATTTAACTTTGAAACTGAACACAAATGGCTATCACATTTTCCATTAACCTAATCATACACCCACCCTCTCACTCCATTGGTATCAGGTCCTAATACCATATATGTAAATCTAACTGTCTAATGTTTCTTACATTTTATGCCATTGCAGTATCCTACATACAGACATATGTAATACCAAACGACTGTAAGCTTTTTCTTATAAACCAACCCACATTTAATCAGATGATACTTTTGGAGTCTGAATAAAAAGAACTTTCTGAGTATTATCAATCGTCTAAAGTCTTCCTCTTATTTATATCATAAGTTACTGCAAGCTATTGTTTGACAAGCCTACTGCAATTGCTAAATGGGAAAGCTTATCTTAATATCGAGTGGAATGCTGCTTTTGTTTACTATTTAAAGCTGTTAAAGACGTTAAACAAAATCCTGGATAACAACTTTTTTTCTCTTCATGGATTAATTCTGGTATGGGTGGAATTGGTGCTGTAGAGAGTCCTCTTTGTACTTTTTATAAGTTAAGTGACGAAACCTATGAGCATTATATGGGAAATATAGAGGGGGAATATGATAGAGGACTATAAAAGAAAAAAACAATAAGTGAAAACATGTTCATATCTTATTTTGTTCTCAGACTGTTAATAGCAGTGCACATGCGCAGCATAGTTGATATTCGCGATGCCAAAAGATATCAATAAATATTAGATGTTTGTCAGTTTGTCATGCTCTTCTTGAATCATACAGCATGCAGGTTGCCAATGAGGTTCAGTATATGTCGTAAATCGTAATTATAAATGATGTAATTGTAATCGATTTCTTTGTATGTGTATAGTCCCCAAGTCTGCATGCAACCGCAAAGGTAATTCCTCAGCTTGGTAATTCCTTTCTGGTTGGGAGGTAATATTAGGAAATTGTTAACATCAAATTGAAATAATTGAACAAATTGAAGTAAAAGTATTGGAAAGTTTGGTCAAACTTTGACATTAGAAAATTTCCCAATAATGAAGGAGATTTCCTAAAGCTTTGAATCGCATGAGATTTCTCGATTATCAGCATCTGACATTTGTGGAGACTTCATTTACCAGTGACATTTACCCCCATGTATGTAACCGGTCATGGCCGGCGGATTAGGCATTGGGAAACAACAGGCCTGGGGCCCCACAATTTACAATAAATTTGTCTTACAGTAAGTTTTTTACATAAGTTTTTAAAGACTCTTGCAGTTGTACAAAATTGTAAAGTATTTTGATAAATATAGTCCATGGCTTCATAATAATATGTATTGGTGTAACAAGAAATGAAGAGTATAGCCTATAAGTAAGTGCCTTTATTGAGAAGGAACATGCCCTTTGAAGCATTTAAATACTTTTTCTTCCAAGACTTTACATCTGATCTTTTCATTAAAGAAAATGATACAAATATCGCCCTATAAACGGCTAAAAATACTAACATTGTACATACACTATTCTTAATTTTCTCTAAAGACAAAGTTGGGAGCCCGACAGGCATACATATTGGTTTTTCCTGTGTGTGTGTGGGGAGATGGGGGAGATGAGGGGGTGGTCAGAAAATAATTGTTATCTATATAAATTGGGAGGGCAAAATCACCAAATCGCACTAACACAATGCAAAAAATATAAATATGGGGAAAAGTGAGAGAAAAATGCTCTTCCTGCACTCCTAGTCCCGTCTAAAGTTTACTGCTTGAATTATGAGGGTCATTGTGAACAACTACAAAATCAGTCTCAGTGACGACCCAGTCATCCATAAATTATCATATAAACAGTACACCCCCACCCCCTTCCACACACACACATACACGCACACTTTTTTTCTTCAGAAATAAGGTTATCATTGTCTTCCGATCCTCCACTTTTTAAGACGATGCCATCAAATTTCACGGTTGCCCTCACCCAACTTTATGAAAAAGACTGCGTCACTGCATCCGACATTTCACATCCATGCCGGATTAAGATTGGTTAACCAAGAATCAAGTTATCAGCATCATATTGTGTCTGGAAGACGTGATTTTGATATCTAGCCGTTGCCGGGCATGATTTTGCCCGATTAAGATGGATATCCGGCCGACATGAGAGATGCCGCTCCAGTCCCTGAATACAAACAAGTTGAGAGCGTGCGCGATTAGAAGGATGTACGCCAGATGTCGGCGGTTGGTTTTTCCACCTTCATTTGACAAGTCGCAAGTTATAGTGGAACTAAAGATAACATTTTATACCGCGATGTTTTAGGGAGCTGATCTACCTGGAAAAAATAGTAATAAATAAACGAGTATTTTGCGATTTTGACCGATCTCATTCGGATTGATCTTATATGCAATTGCATTGCAGTATTGCATCATATAATGACTATTGTTCGTGGTCCAGATTGGATTGTCTGGCGGGCCAGATTGGCTCGCGGGCCGCCTATTAAGAATCGCCGTTCTAGGGGATCCAGGGCGACGTCCAGAAGATCCAAGGGCATGAGTGAGATATATCTCTGATGTAAACAGTATACATCCGACAATTTACATCTCTGCCCGGCTAAGTTCGAGGTGCCCAAGAATCATGTTGTCAGCATGGCATGCCAAGCCGGGAGGACATGATTCTGATATCTAGCCGAGTCGGGCATGGTTCAGACATACCTTTGATTTAAACAGTATAAATCCGACATTATACATCTCTGCCCGGCGGCTTAGATCGCGCTGCCCAAGAATCATGCTGTCAGCATCATTTCAAGTTGGGAGGACATGATTATAATTTCTAGCCGATTCGAGTATGGCTCAGATAAATTACTGATTTAAGCATTACATCGACATTTCACATCCCTGCCCGACCAACTGGGGAAGGGGGGAGAGGAGCTCCGCCTCGTACGGCCCTGCAAATATAAGTTTATTTTTTGAATCTGCGCTCATTTTCTCTCATATCAGTTAGACCTGGATAGCGCCGTTACATTCAGTGCGTTATAAATGTATACGCCCTCACACTTGCCGCGCCCATGATTATCATGTACGCAGTACTGACCGTGCGTGTAACTTCTTATACAACTTTTTGTCCCAAATTGCATGTAAACTCGGGAAAATAGTGCGCATAAACAGTGTTGCCAGTTCACTTAAAGACTTCACAGATTGTTTATCTTCATGGTTCATTGATATAAGCGTCGGAAATGCATTTTACGCATCCCGACCCTAACCAAACATCTTCACGATCTTTCCACCCCTGCTGATTTAACCTTTTGAATTTTGGACAAGTCACAGCGCATTCGCGGTGTCGATGCCACTATGCGCATGACATCGACGCCTCAAATTTGATACTAGTTGACCGTGCGCAGTATTGGGGACGGTTCACTGTGACATCACTGTAAAACTAGATGTTTGTTATTTTATTGGCAACTGAATTTTACCTTAGTTTTCATCATCATTCTTTTATTGTACTTAGTGCAAGAAAGACGCAATTCAACTTCAAGTAATTATTACTACTTTGTTACAAACTAACAGTTTTTCAAAGGAAAATGGGGTAAGTACTATCAGTGCCAAGTATCGTTCAATCGTTCGGCTTTCTGAAAAGGTAACAAAGTAGACATATTTGGCAATTGTTCCTGATTAATATCATATTACAGATTCTCAACGAAGAACTTCGTTTTTGGTCTAAGTGCTGCCGCCGACGGTGTCATGGCTTTCAAGTTTGCATGTGATCTGATGCCAGAAAATGAACCACTTGTTAAACGACCAGCCCACAATACCACTATGAAAAGCATTCTTCCTTTCTATCTGCTTGGAGGCAAAAACGAAGGGACCGACGTCGATTCCCTCCCAGTTGCTAACGAGGTTGCAAAGGTAGGCCTATATTCTTTTCAAAAACAAATGTTGAGTAATATCACGGATAAAGTTTCGTCATTTCTTCTCATCATATAATGTAAATTTGTATTTGGGGATTCCAGGGAATAGACTGTCGGAAATTTGGTAAGTTTCATCCCTTTTTCGCATTTATTCTCTTTAAATATATTACCCAGTGGCGCCAAAAACGATTGAAGAAGGTGTCCTTAGTATGGTCCAAGAGGGAAACCCCTTCAAGCTCCACTGTCCATGAGACTTATCTTCAGTGGCGTGTCTTGCTTTTAACGTTAGGCTGTTTGTTAGGAGTTGGGAGAGGTGGAGGGAGATGGGGTGGAGGGAGGTGGGATGGAGGGAGTTGAAGCCTCCTAAACACCAATCTTATTAAGACGTTTGCCGAACTTTCTCAGTTGATGCAAACTAGAAAAGTTTAGGTCCAAAATTAACGATAATTCAGTCGATACGAACTAAAAATGCCAACATCACTGTTTGCTATGATTAATTTGATATTGCAGTTAATTATATTTATGGCTGTCACGATGTTTTTTCTTGGGGGTGGGGGCTACTCGCTTTTAGGAGAGCTAATCCCCCAATAGTCATTCTTAGACACATAGCCTTTTTAAAGAAATCTGAGTGGGGGCGGTAAAACATGCAGAAGAGATATATCATCTCCACACAATTTGTAATTTGTAAAGTCAGCGGCGTAAGAAGATATTTCACATATGGAAGGGGGATTTTTCGCCTCAACAAATTGACAAACCTAGAAAATATACAGGTTTCTTATGTCCAAAAACTATTTGCAAAGGAGCAGGTCGTAAATTTATTGGAATTTTGGGAAATTTCTATAAAACTTTATGAAATTCTCCCAAAAAAAAAAAAAAAAAAATTGTTAAGAAAACTTCGAGATAATTGAAGAAGATTTCATTAAAATGAAACAAGCTTCCCGAAAAATTGAAGAAAATTTCACGAAAATGAGCACCCAAATAGGTTAAAAAATCCTGAAAATGAACCAAAAAATTAAAGAAAACTTCCAAAAATTTATAGAAAACTTCCAAAAAATGAAGAAAATTTCTTAAAAATTTAAATGAAGGAAAGATGAAGAAATTTGAAGGAAATTTCTGTACATGTAGAAGTATTCCCGAAAATTTTCTGAAATTTCCCGAGTCTGTTACTCAATGTTGATTATTGTTGAGATGACGATATCAATTTATCATTTCTTATCTTAATATATTGATTTCATAGGAATATTTCCTAGGGTCAAAAACTAACCACTGGGGAAGGGGGAGGGGGAAGGCAATTAAATGGAATGAAATTTTTAAGAAGGCTATTTGCCACGGCATGCTCAGCCTACCGAATTTTTGTGCTGAAATTCAAGCTTCATCTTTTATATTTTGATATTCGGAAACTGTCACTAATCTGCTATTGTAAAATTCAAACGCTTTATCTGTCATTATTATACTATTGTGCCTTAGTTTTGATATAGATAACGATCAGAAGCTTCCAAAAAGAGAGTCATTGTAAAATCAAAAGGGAAATCTTTCTTTCCCTCCCTATCTTTGGCCCAGCCATTTGACAAGCCTTCCCCTCCTTTTCCCGGTATCAAAATTCTGGCGCTGTGTGAAAACTTAAGTTGGAAGATCTGGAGATTAATGCATGCATGAAGAAGCAGACGCCTCAGTTTTTTACACTTTGCTGTATTTTACATTGCGAATTTTGAAAGCCACTCTAAGTTTTGGGCCCCTGTGTTCCCCTTATTTAGGGCCTGAAAATCTTACCAGCAGGGGTGGCGGAGTGGGAGTGATTAAGAGGTTTCCGATTAATTAAATTTACTGTATAATTGATCTAATTTCTTCTTAAAAGGTTGATGTGGAACAGCCACAAGGAGGAGCAACAGATATGCACCTGGTTGTGTCCATTTCAAAATGGCTGCAACGCTACGTCTTCAACAAAGAAACAAACTCTGCACCGTGAAGATGAATTTGAAGTAGTCCAAGATAACACACTACGTTGGGCCAACGTTGGCCGAAGGTTGGCATATATTATGTTGGATTGGCATGCTAACATTGGCCCAACGCTGTACCACATGTAATTAACGGTTGGCAGACGGTTGACTAAGCCATCGTTGGGCCCACCGCATCTCTACGAGCACCCAACCAAAAACTCACATTAAAACAACGAAGTTCCCGCAAAGTTGGATATCATCGAAAGCTGTTTAAAAAAGCTAAGACTAATCAACAAGCCAATGACTGGACTACCTATAAAAGCTTTAGAAAGGCTGTCCATAAAAACCTCAAAGAAGCTAGAAACACCTTCATCTGTGATAAACTTAAAAACTCACTTAACGAAAACCCAAAGGCATTCTGGTCCTATATCAAAAGATTAAGGAGTAACTCTGTAGGTGTGTCTGATCTACTAAATAACGGTAAACTCTGCAGTGACAGTAAAACTAAAGCTAACACTCTAAATGACCAGTTTTTCAGTGTTTTCACAGAAGAAAACACCTCCCAAATTCCTGTAACTAAACCACTTACCAACAGCAAAATAAACCAACTTATAATTACCCCAGAAGGTGTCAAAAAGCATCTGCATAACCTAGACCCCAACAAAGCCTCCGGTCCTGATCAAATACCACCATGGTTTTTAAAAGCACACGCTGATGACCTCTATGAAATTCTAACTGATCTCTTTCAAACCTCTGTCGATAATGGTACTATCCCTAACAAGTGGAAAGAAGCAAACATATGTAGCATTTTTAAAAAAGGTGATAAACAAGTTCGAGATCGTCAAAAAAGCATTATCACGTTGCAGTGCACCACAACATTTCCGGATGTCCGACCTCGAGAATGTTTCAAATTTTCATCCGGCTTTTTTATGTAATGAGCTTTTGGGCCTCGCCGGCTCCTTATCAACTAGTCTGCCCACACGTACCCCTGCTGTGATCGGTTGAAAGAGGATCACATAAATATGATATCAACATGCACACATGGGAAATTTAATAAAATAACTCGAAAAGTAACTTTGTTTTCTTTGTTGGTTCAGTTACACGAATATTCGCGTGAATTTTACACGGCGGCGAGGTCACTTTTCAACACATTCGTGCAATCTATGAAATGCAATAACTTCTCAACGGAATGATATATCAACATGATTTTTACACCTAAATTGTTTTTGTAACAGTCATCTATCAAATATACGAAATTGAAAATTCACGGGAAAATTCCTTAAGCCATGGAACGCACAAAAACAAAAAAATAAAATAAAAAAAAGATGGCCAAGGGTACTAATTTTGCGAAAAGTTGGCCTTGATTTTATCACGTGATTTATATCCAAGTCACCTGACTGACTGACTGAAATTTTGACAAGCTGATACGATAAGTAAGAAAAAGGGGAGTTGAACTTGAGAATTCTTACACTTAGCGATATTTATCCGCTGTTTGAGGACCAAATGTTGAAAGAAATAAGCACAATTTCAATAAGCTCGTGAGTATGAAAGAGTGATGTATTTTTTGTCATGCAAACTGTCTTCTCATATTAAAACCTTGCTTCTTCTTCTCGAAGTTCAGAGTTGATGTTCTTGCAAAAGTCAAGTGTGCAGTCCTTCAATCATTAAGCCACTACATGGCTGCTATGCACAGTCAGCTATACACAGTCAAAAAACGCTACATATCCTATATAAGTTATAACGTTGAAACTGCTGCATTGGCTTATCATAGAAGCGTAGATGAATTTTGACTCCGCGCCAGAAAAACTAGGCCTTTCCGCGACGATTGCAGGTCAACGTTTGACAATGCAAGTTTTATCGTCATGGATCACTTTTACGTAACTAATACCAAATAAATAGATAGGCATATGCAATGATTACTATATTGAGACGTTCACTTGCATTTTGTGTGTGAGTTTAATAATGAAAACCGACTTAGTTTCAAACAGCGCCTTTGATGGATGTATCTAAATAGTTGAAAAGTTGCCGAACAATAGAGCAACAGTTAAGTCAACGTGCGTATAGCATTAAACCGCATACTGTGTGCATTTACTAACGAACATTTTCAAAGTAGCATTACCAAAGCTAAAATGAGGGATTTGCGAAGTAATCGAAATGTAAATTCTTCCGTGATTTAGATGTTTTTTCACACCAATTGTTCATCACATCATTTGTATAGTAACTTAGTTTGAGAAATGCTTTAAAGTTTCAAGATGCTAATGAAATCAAATATAGCTCGTAAGTACTTTTGTCACTTTTGAGAAGGGTTTTCATTTGATGATTGTGTTATTTGTTGTTGTCTTGAGTGGTTATCAACATTACGAGTGTATTATGCGTTGTCTCACTCAGTATGCAAGTATTGCCTTGTAAGTAAGTAGTACCCTACTGAGTGAGGTGTTTTTCTCACTACCATAACTTAAGAACTCCGAACCATGGAAAAATCCTAGTATTTGAGTATTCGGGATGACGTCACAATAACGTGCGTAAATTTGAACAACTAGTTTGTCGGTAAAAACAAAAGCATTCATGAAAGTCCCAAATTGATAACAAACTTCATGTCATCCAGCCCACAATTCCGATCAAATCCACCATCAACAACCTCTCTCGTATCGACAACGTTCATATTACCCGTCTTAGAATTGGTCACACCCACCTCACCCACTCCCACCACCTATACACAATATCAACAAAAAGGCTAGCATTACAGGAAATTTCCTCAATGGAATTTTCACCCCAGAGCAAGAAGGCCTTATGTTATCTAACCCTTGTTCGACCTCTGCTAGAATATTCAAGTGCAATCTAGGACCCATCAACAAAAGAAAACATTGTTTGCTTGGATGCAGTTCAGAGAAGAGCCGTACATTTTGATTTCAATACCTATTCTCCACACGTCAGAGTAACCATAATGCTACTGCCCTCAATTGGCCAACAGTAGTTAAGAGGAGAGCACGTAGCAAAGGTATCATGACGTACAGGATTGTCCATTGCCTTGTAGCAATACCAACCACCACACTGCAGCCTATAACATCATGCACAAGAGGCACTCACAGAGGTACCTAATACCTTCTTTCTAGAAGCCTCACCTACATGTACATATGCAAAAGCAGCTTTTTTCCTGACCCCATCTGGCTATGAAATGGTCTACCACAAAACCTGGTACACAGTTCATCCCTTGATATCTTCAAGAGGAGTGTACCAGATATCTCTCTCTTCGGCCTTAATTTGCCATGTTTTTATTTAATTCATTTGATTGGTCGGTAGTTAGCCGGAAATTTGTATAGGTCTATATATATTAGTGGTACAATATGTTTACCACATGAGAGTTCCACTTTTACCAGCTGTTGTGGCAATGTGTAATCTAGGCTTGAGCCACGTTGTACTCGCGCAACTGTAATACCTAAATTAGCAATATGAGTAGCCTACCCTTGCAGCATGTGCATCATAGCACTTTCAAATTTGATAGAATCTACTAGAATGCAGCTGAGTTACAACACAGAAATATAATCAATCATAGGTCTATATCATGCTAGAATATTGGCTACCTAAATGACGTACGCCATGCCAGATTATGAACTTTTCGCTGAAATTCTTGAATGCACCATACGCCAAACTGATCGGCATATATTTTTATACCCCACAGATCTGCGAGTAACCTGCTCAACTTTCCAGTATGGTTCCAGAAGATATGTGTACAGGGGTGTGGGTGACACTCTTGTACCTTAGATTTTAACACCCTCTTGGCACATTTGACTCTGACTGTCACGGTGCCGTTAAATATCAACAAACCAAACCAAACCCAAATCACAGTAATCCCCCAGGAATCCCAAACCCAATCTGACTGATTATCCCCCTAAATCCAAGTCACAGAACCCCCTCTCCCCAGAATCCCAATCCCACTGATACCTCACTCTCCAGAATCCCAATCCCACTGATACCCCCCCACCCCCATAAATCCCAAATCACAGCCCCCGGAATCCCAATCCCAATCCCACTGATACCCCACACCCCTAAATCCCAATCCCACCGATAACCCCACACCCTCTAAATCCCAATCCCAAATCACAGGCCTCGAATCCCAATGCTAAATACCATCATTCTTCCCAGATCCTAATCTCAAATCCTATCATGAACCCCCAAATCCCAATCCTAAATCTCACCATGCTCCCCCTCCAAATCCCAATCCCAAATCCTATCACACTCCCCTCACCTGAATCCCAATCCTAAATTCTATCATGGACCCCCATCGAATCCCATTCCCATATGTCACTGATGCCCACCCCACCCCCTGAATTCCAAAATCTATTATGGACCCCCTCCCAGAAACCCAATCCCATATGCCACTCCCATTCAGTCATTAAATCATAAAAGTACTTATGGACTAATATTTTATACTTTTGATCTTAAATATACTCTCATGTTTATATGTTTCTTGCAGAATATACAGTATTCAGAAGCATGGCTTTAAAAGGTGTCAAAGTTATTGAGCTTTCTGGGCTGGCACCTTCCCCATTTGCAGGAATGGTGCTGGCAGACTTTGGGGCCCAAGTCATCAGAGTGGACCGTGCCAATCACATGATGACAGACCGTCTTGCAAGAGGCAAATTGTCCATCGCCCTTAACTGGAAGAAACCAGAGGGTCTCACTGTCCTTAGAAAACTTTGTAAGACTGCAGATGTATTAATTGAGCCATTTAGGCCAGGTAAGTACATTTTTTTTTCTGTCGTGGCTCTTAGGATGCAACAGGACTAGTATTGTAAACTACATGCTGGAAATCCGCCATCTTTGATACCCTCACTTGAAGTTCTTAGAATAATTACAAATGTTTATAAATCAAACTAATGATTTTGATATACTTTGAACATTGTAAAACTTAATACTGCATGATTATTTTTACGAAGTAGGAATTGGCATGTAGTAAAAATGTTAAAAACATACAAAAAATCTATTCAAAGTCCTATTTACAATTTTTGTTGGGCACTATAGAAGAGGTAAACAAAATGTGGCAGAATAAAGATTATTTGTAACCAGTGAACTGAAACAAAGAACCCCCTATTGTAGATGCTGCAGAAGTAGGCCATTTTGCACTGTATAAGACCTGTGAACTTCCTGGACAGTTGTGCTTGAATGCATCAAAACATTACATTCTTTGCATACAGGGAGTTGTTATTTGGACAACTCACTGATACATATAACAAGAATAGAACTCACTGATCGAAGTGGAAGGAAGTGGATTAAAGTTTAGCGTTAAATATCTGGAGTAAAATTGCATTTACTGTTCTAGTGCCGAAACACGTAGTTATGAAACCCAAATCGTATCATTGTAAAATGGCAATTAAATTGAAGGAAAAAATGTATTTGTTAATGAGCCTTTATTTTGTCCTTATAACAAGGAAGTTCAACAATTTTCTAGCTTATCATTCCATAGCCAGGAATTTGAAAGGGGTTTGCTTCCAATTTCGTTTTCGTATAGAAGTGCAAAAAATCTTGAAAAGTCGGGTGTTAATTATTTTTCTAGAATTCAGAAGGGCCGCACTTACTCAATAAATGGGTGTTCCGGAATTTGAAAGATTGTTTCGTTTTTCATATGAAAGGGCAAAAAATCTTGAAATTCTGGGTGCTTATTATATCTTTAGATTTCAAAATGACACTTTCTCAACAAAGGGGTTTCGTTCACTCGTATGACCTCACCCCAGCTACGGGCATGCTAATCTGCTATCCTTCAATTGAGAATTATATCTAATATTCAATTGAATGAAGAGATGATATAGACTTCAAATTAAGTGTTGTTTATTGAAGGTTGTATTTTAATGGTTATAATGCTACAATCAATTTCAGCAATACTAATTAAGAAATTTATTAAATTGTTTTTTTATTCGCAAAAATCATGTAAATTGGCAAAGTTGAGGAATGTAGACAAAAACTTCTGGTGCCAATCTGATATTTTAATAGCCAGGTCTAAAACGTGACATGAAGAATTGTATTATTTAGACATTTTTACTGTTTCAGAAACATAATCGAAAATGTTTATTGCACCAAAATCACAAAGAGATATACTATTATTTGAAATTTGAAATGAACGAGGCTTGTCTTATTAAAGTCTTGAGTCAAGAAATTATTAGCATGAGTACGCCACTTTCTATCAGTTCACTGTCATGCATGCAAACACTGAAATCGTGCAACCTGTCAAATTTGGGCATGGATAGAATTTATTTCAGGAGAACCAAGTTGTAGATTGTCTTTATTTATTGTAACTATTCTATTTTATAATAAATAAATTAAAACCTACATCAGTTTGTTCTCTTTCTAATATCCATACAAAAAAGAATTTCCACGGCGGCCCTTTTTAGCTCGACTATTCTAAGAATAGTCCAGCCATTCTAATAACCTCAAGTTTTGGCTTTGGCATCCGGTAAAGTTTTGGTTAAAGTTTTGGTTAAAGTTTTGGTTAAAGTTTCATAACTTAAGTTACGAATGGTGTACATTCATGTGACTGATCAAATGAGCATGATTGGAGGGTTGTGTGTACATTCTAATTAGTTTATTTGCATATCAATGAAAATATTTGTCAGGTTAAAGTTTTGGTTAAAGTTTTTGGTTAAAGATTTTGGTTAAAGTTTTCATAACTTATGAATGGTGTACATTCATGTGACTTGGGGTAGAGGACATGGGTCCTGTTTAAATGAGCATGATTGGGAGGTTGTGTGTGCATACTAATTAGCTTATTTGCATAACAATGAAAATATCAGTTTAAAGTTTTGGTTAAAGTTTTTTGTTAAAGTTTTCATTTGTTAAATTATGAATTGTCATTCACTTAATGTTGAGTGAGTATGATTAGGGGTTGTTTGTGCATATTAATTAACTTATTTGCATAACAATTATATCTTGTATCTATGATACAAAATTTTGTTTTAAATGATCATATATGTGAAGAGCATTGTCTAACTTAATGTTATGAATGCATACAAAATGTTTAACACATTCTTAAGTTATGAATGATCATATGTACATTCATGTAACTTCGCACAGGGTAGATGACATGGGTACTGGTTGAATAAGCATGATTTGGGATTGTGTGTGCATACTAATTAGCTTATTTGAATAAAAATGAAAATATTTGTATTAATATCTCTTAAATTAAAGTGGGAGTGGGGATTTTGTTTTACACAAATGATCATATATGTGAAGAGCATTGTCTACACTCAATGGTGAGGTGTAGTGTGCATATTAAGTAGGTTATTTGCATAACAATAGACTTTGTACAAAATATTTAACCTGAGATAATAACTCACTATTTGGTTCAGTGGTAGAGGGCATTGGTACTGTTCAGTTGAGCATGGTTGGGGGATTGTGTGTGCATAATAATTAGCCTATTTGCATAGCAATGAAAATATTTGTATATGTGGTATCTTTTGAATTAAAGTGGGTATGATGATTTTGCTTAAAAAAATGATCATACGGTATATGTGAAGAGCATTGTTTACACTTAATGGTGCAGCATAGTGTGCATTTGCTGCAATATGTTTGACCTGAAGATCAAAAATATATGGCTTATGACTTACTAACTGCACATTTCTAGTTTTGTTATAATATTGATATTCCTGACATGAATAGCAATAAAAATGTTTGTCTTGCCCTGAATAAAGAAGCAAATAAGTTTTCTTGCTTCTAAAGAATGTTAAATTAGGGGTTTGGGAAATATAAACAATAAGCAGAATGTGGGGTAGAAGATGACATAATGATAAAGTACTGTAGCTGAAGGAATTAGGATGAGGTCATGTGGGACAGGGTGGAATTGTATGTAGGACAGGGTGCGGTGGGATGTTGGTCAGGATGTGTTGGCAAGTTAGACAGGGTGGATTGGCATGTAGGACAGGGTGGGTTGGCATGTGGAACAGGATGGGTTGGCATGTGGAACAGAATGGGTTGGCATGTGGAACAGGGTGGGTTGGCGTGTGGAACAGGGCAGAATGGCATGTGGTGGGACGTCATGTGGATTTTAGTTGTGATGGCATGTGGGTCATGCAAGTGGTGGAATGACATACAGTATCTGGTTTTCAGGTGTGATTGCATGGAGCATAGACGAGGGATGACATTTGGGACAGGTTGGGATGGAATTTGGGACAGTCTGGAATATGCATTATTAGCGGTGAGGGGATTTGTATCATTTCCAATGTCTAGTTTGTCATACGTTAAGCAATATTGTTTCGCATAAGTTTGCTTGAATGTTATTGTACATATTTGATCTGCTTGACTTTGCTTGACACTCATATTGAAGTTATATTACAATCCAGGATGTAGTTCTGGGAATGTGTAGGGGCTGGGGGAGGGTACAGGTTGCCATCTTCTCTGACTCCAAGGCTGTCCTTACTCCTTTACTCAATCTTAAGTAGGATAACCCCACATCCCCCACCTCCCTGTTTTCTTTTCTTCCTACCTCTGAAATGATCTAACCTCCAGGCACAATTTGACCCTGCTGTTGTGGTGCAGTTAAGCCCTCATCAAACAAACAAACATACAGGTTGGAAAGGGGTTGAATGGCATTCTGTTATTGACATTGGCAAGTCAGGGCCTCTTTTTCTTTGTTATTCAATTGATAGAACTAAAAGAGGTGTTGTAGTTATAAAAACTGCTAGGTTTTACATGTTTTCTGAGTTACTGTGTGAGGTAACCTTGAGCTTTTTTTGTCTCAAAATATCTGGGAAAACTCAAAAGATATTTTGAAGCTTGTAGTGCAAATGAAAATGTAAGAGCATCTTTCAAAGCTCAAGTAATTTGAAATAATCTGCCTTTTGAAACATTTTTGGTGCTGCTGATATGTAACACATTTCAGGATTGTATTTAAATACTTTCAAAGGTTCATATTCAATCAGGTTTTTTTCTTAGTGGAATTTTTCATAAGTGCAAAAAAATTATTTTTCAAGGTTACATATCTTTTTATGTTTTCAATTCTTTTGATATGAACATGAACAGCATTGATTCGAGATTATTCATATTTTTAATTTGCAGGTGTAATGGAGAAAATGGGACTTGGACCTCAGGAGTTACTAAAAGAAAATCCACGGTTGATTTATGCAAGACTTTCAGGGTTTGGTCAGTCTGGACCATACAAACTGGCTGCTGGACATGACATAAACTATATAGCAATATCAGGTTGGTAGATAAGAAGCAATTTGAAAATAGTCATAATGATCATTTTCAAAGTATTACTAAGCTACTGAGGACCTGAACCTGTTAAAACCATCAATTAACTGAGGACTTGAAAACTGATCGAGGGCTTTCAATATGGGTCCTTGGAAGAATTTGCATGCAAATGTATCAGAAACTTCAGACTTGCTTATTTTTCAGAAATTTTTGTCAAAATCCTTGGTCATATATGGCATACAGGTATGTGTGTGTGTGGGGATGGGGGCTGCATGTGATTATCTTGATGATCATTATGATTTTCAGGATCTTGATGAAGATTATCATGATGATTACATGGTGACTTTTGTGATCATGGTTATCATGATGACGATGATCATTGTAATGTTGTCAATGATACTAAAATGATTTTATGGATGATAATGATGATCTTCACTTCACCACTGGCTGCAAGAGAGTTTAGTTGGAGGCCTGCAACAAATCTCATGGTTTGGGGTGGAGGGGGGTTAAGTGAACAACTTTTTATATACTGTGTGTAATTCAATAAAAAGAAGGATTTCCCCTTTGCCCCTATGGTGAACAGCCAATGATGGTCTTCATTAGGATGATTTTCTTCATCATAAAAAGACCAAGTTAAGGGCACTTGAGACTAAGCAACTGGTGGTACAGTAAGTTCCAATACCAATCTTAAGAACAAGAAATAAGTATTTTTCACAGAAAAAAATTGGTTTAGGTTGTCAAGAGTTTTAGTAAGTTTTAGATCAATGGTTTTTGTAATCTGTTCATGCATTTCGGTGATATCAGGATATAAGATGTTATAATTTGCATAAAATCTAATGACATGCATGTCAAACACAAATTTCAAGCTAGAATATTATAAGTCTGTTGAGTGCATACCTCCGCCCTGTTGCAAGTTCATTCAATCCCCATACCCAATAGAACCTACCTCTGAATCCTAGGCCCACCAAGATTCATCCTCAAGTTTTGATCTGTAATGATCATTTGCATTCTGAACACTTGCAGATTATCTTCTGACTGATTTCTTCCAAGGCCATATCATTGTTTTCAGTGTTATTCAGGCTAAGCATTAATTTTTTGAGTTCCTTTCAGTTAAGATTAACATTCCATCAATTTTCATTCATGGCACAAACCCAATTGTTTTATTTGATTAGTTTTTTTGAAGTCCAGAAAATTGATTGTTGGATTTCTTTTCATGGCATGAATTCATTGTTCATCACATTCCATTGGAAAGTTTCAACTATGTTTTGACAGATTTTACCCTAAACACCTTACCCTTTGATTTTGTCCTTCCCTCATAGTAATACGTCCCAAATTTAATTCACTTGTTCCTTAAGCAATAATAAAACCAGACATCAAATTTAGTCCAAATCCACTCATTAAGTTCTTGAGATATTTTAATACTAGACAAACTCACCTTAAAGCATCCTCACCCTTCCATTTAGGCCCTTCCCCTATTTCGATATGTCCCAGATTTTAATCACTTCTTCATGAGGCAGTAACAAAATAATTTTAAACAAAATCCAATTATTAGTTCTTGAGATATCTTGATGACAAACAAACAAACCAACAAACACAGGAGAAAACATAACCTCCATCCAACTTCGGTAATTAGAAGCATGCGTTTAGGCTATGTAATGTTGGAATAATTTGAACAGGCTTGTTTTATGAAAGACAGCTGCACAAAACAGATTGTCTTTATAATCCAGGGAGCAATTTGTTCGGGTTCGCATCGCAATTTGTGATGCAAAAATTGTGCATAATGTTGTTTAGCGATTCATTTCCCTACCTTGCTTAGCAAAATTGCGATAGGCTACAATAAATTCCCTAACTGATTGAAGTTTTCAGCCTTCAAATAAAAATAAATAAAAAAAATTCCTTTTTGAATGCGAGAATCACAAATGTGCAGTAATCACCTATGAATGGGGATATTTTGCACTTTGATTTTGTTCTTTAGCGATTCATTTCCCTACCTTGCTTGGCAAAATTGCGATAGGCTACAATAAATTCCCTAACTGATTGAAGTTTTCAGCCTTCAAAAAAAAAAAAAGTAAGAAAATTCCTTTTTTAATGCGAGAATCACAAATGCGTAGTAATTACCTATGAATGGGATATTTTGCACTTTAATTTCGCCGAAATGTGAGTAACTTGTGAAATGCACCGCGATTCTGCAGCAGTAAATAGTGAAAGTTGAAACTAACAATAGGTCATAACGTAAGGCTTTAAATTACACTCGATCAAGGCCCGTTTTACAAGCTGTTAAATCGACCATCAAAAATCACAAAGTCAAAATACTTGAATCGTCACAATCAGTACATTTACATGTAAATATTACTGATGAATCAAATAAATTTTGCAAGAAAGAAAAAATATTGCAAAATAAACAAACAGAAAAAGGTTTTATTAGAGCTGAAATTCTGCATGCTTCGCAAAAGATGGCGGCCATTTCGAGAGGACTGATATGATCAGAACTTCCGGGGTGGTGGCGTAGTTTTGAAATGGCGACATCATAGTTTAAGAAATGTTTTATGGCAGATGTTGACATCATTAGGGTAGTCTGTTCTTTCTAAACTGAATTTCCATGCACATTTCCCATAAAAATGATGATTAATACTGTAGAAGTAAATTTATTATGATTTGGAAAGCAAAATTACAGCGTCTATTTGGGCAATGGAGTCAATACTTTTGTCATACTGGTTGCGCAATTTGTTTACTTAATAGTGGGAAAACTAAAGCCTGCATCGAAAAAGTAACATTTGAAGTGTATTGAAAAAACAAAGTGTAATAAAAATCAATAAGGTCTAAATATGCATCATTATTGCTAATCAAGTTTAATGTATTGCTAAACATTTTTATGAAATAAGTAGCAAAACTGCAAAACAAACTTTTACAAACAAATTGCTTCCTGTAATCCTGTGAAGTTTTGAAAGTCTAGAAAAATGATTTCAAAGTGGGTGTATAACTTTAAGAATTAGTTAAGTGGTCAGCAAGTTTATCTTCTATAAAAGATGACTTCAAAAGAAACAAAATGGTGAAGAAAGCATTCAAAAATCTTATTCCGTTAAGGAGATATTCAAGTTTAAAGTTTGGTATAATTTCTGTAGAAACGACTGAAATCAGACTAGTTGTGATGTTATAGCCTCAGATTCCTCAAAGTTTTCATGTATTCTATCATATTTTGTCCTGTGATTGTGTGGCTTAAAAACCTTGAAATTTGGCATATTTACACTAGGAGTAGAAAGAATTTTCAACAATACATTTCTTACCAAGCTGTAATTTTCTTAAACATAGGCCCTATATTCAAATAAGTCATGTCTTCAAGTTTCATAAAAATTTATCATTGCTTTTCGAAATGCTGTATGATCTGCCGTAAGTGTTACAAAGCCTGTGTCTAACGTTAGGCCTAACACTGAAACTAGAAGTTGAACATGACGGCATTGATTATTTTTCTTAATTTGACATTTCACACAATAATATCATACATTGTATGTATATTATTGTCATAGAATTTAAATGTAGCAAAAATGATCACGATGTATAAGTTCTTACAATGTAAATTATTAGTTGAAACCAAATTACGTTCCAAATTTTCCCTGCTTGGCAGCAGCCTAACATAGTAAATTCTAATGCAAAACCTAATGTTAAAATTACCCATTGACTTGGTACATTGATTTGTTCCAAAATTAAAATTTTAAGTTGCAAATTTTAACGTGCTTTCAAAATTTTGATTCAAATTTTAGTTATTGCAAACATTGACATCTATATTAAAAACATTTATTTACATCAGAAACGGCTTGATATATCAATAGCAATGTCTTCTGAAGAACAGGACTTGCGACGCAAAGGAGAAACTTTGCTTGTGGAATTAGCACTGTATTTGTATGTTCGAATTTGCTGATGAGATCGTTATGGGAGTGACGCCACACGTTGCTTAGCAATTTTCAATTCTTGCATTGTCGGGAGCGTCGATGGCTTGATTAGTTTCGATTTTTTTCATGCAAATGGTTTCTTTTTGGAACTTTTAATGGAATATCATGTTTTTGATATTAATGAACTATGCAAATCTGCTATAAACTCATTTTTTTTTTTCTTCATGTCATACCCTCTTTAAGGGTTAGATTTTAAGGTCAGTTAGGGTCAGGAAATTAGTGTGCAAGTCAATAGGAATGTCCCCAAAGTAGTGATTCGTAACACTTGTGTGTTTGTATGTATGTGTGTGTGGCGCTAGCTTGTAAACACGATATCTCAAGAATGATACACAGAATTCATATTATATATGGTAAACTTAAAGCCCATGGTCTGTAAATGTGCCCTAGGGTTTTTGGTGGTGATGTCATGCATATTAATGAGTAGGCGGGGCTTAATTTTGAAATCTTAAAATGCTCATATTTAACAATCGCCTGTCTGTATTGTTTCATATTTGGTGTCATTATGTTGTTAGCAAGTGTGTTCATGTTTATGGTGCATAAGTGTTGAATTTCATTATTATGCATAGTGGGCGGGGCTTAATGTGATTTTTTGTTAAAGATGGGATTCAGGTCATATTGTTAAACACATCTCAAGAATTGAATACTTAATGTTAAAATGTTAAACTGCTCGTATTCTAACAACCACATGTCTGTTTTGTTTCATATTGAGAATAATCATTTTGTTAGCAATTCTGTTAATGGGATAAAAATGGATGAATTTAATTCATTGTAAGACTCCATTCTTGTAAGAACTTTAAGTCCTTTTGTTGTCGTTGTTATTTTGAGCTCATTGTGTAATTAAATTTAGTATTTAAGTAGTTAATACTTAAAATCTATATTGCTTGTCGGAACCTCAAAACCTTTGGGTTTGTGGTTGAATTTTTGCTTTGCGCTTTACTAGCAATTATACAGTAAAATAGCTTTCCAGGGATTAGTCTGCACATAGCATAGCATAGCAAGGTTTAACGTCCCGAAAGCATCCAGTGCTGAATATTATATCAAGAAGTCTGTTTTCTGACATGAAATTGATAAAACTTGGACTACACCACAGAGGTCTGTTTTCTGACATGAAATTGAAAAACTTGGATCAGCTGCATTTGAAAAAGTATATTTCAGGAAAGAAAAGTTCATCAATTTCAGCCTTTTTTTTTCATGACCTGTAAGTTGACGGATGATGAGATGGGAGGATTGATTTAATTAGTTCCTTCTTCAAATCAGTTTACAACAAGATGCAGAAATCCTAGCAAAATGTTTGTACAATGTAATATTCAAAACTTTTGAGAAAGGTAAAATGAGTAAATAGAACAAATAAAAGCTATAAATATGTGGTGTAGAAATGTACTAAAAGTAGATAAAGGACCAGAAAGAAATCTTTTCTAGTCTGGCTTTTAGAAATTAACAATAATAGTAAATATTGAACATATTAGAGATGTCTTACTACCTCAGAAGAATACTTGGAATCATTCCAAGGACTAAGAAATCAGTATATCAGAAAAGCCTTAAAATTAAAAAAAATAAAGTCAGTAAGGCTCATATGTTTTGGGCACTGAAAAGAATGAATTCCAAAACTCATGCAACTTAAAGACTAGATACAAGGAACCAGACCTAGAGGTAGACCACCCAAAAGATGAGCAAACTGTGCCAATGAGGATGTACAATCTCGAGACATCAATTCCCTAGTGATGGCAGAAATGCTTACCCAATACACAAACAGTTGGAAAGAACTCATCATGAAGAAGCCAACATATGGAACCTGAAGGAACCATCATGGATGGCATAAAGGAAAAGAAGAAAATCATTTATATTTATTGGTTGTGTTGGGATTCTAGCAATACTGATGATACATGAAATGCCATAATGTGTGTACTTGCCACCCCCAATATTGGTAATCATTGGGGTTTTTAAATAAAGATTGCAAGCATCTTTGAATTATATGTATGATTAAAAAGGTTGTTCATTCCCCTCCCCCTCTAATCACGTTTGCCCCTTTAATTAAATTCTATTACAGCCACCTATGTAAGTTTTTTCTTCAAAATACCCATAATCTTTGCAGATTATGCAATGCTTTTTCAGGGTTACTTTCTCAGATTGGAAGAAAAGGAGAAAATCCCATATCACCTGTCAACCTTTTAGCAGACTTTGGCGGAGGTGGCATGATTTGTGCACTGGGTGTGTGCATGGCGCTTTTTGAAAGAACCAAATCTGGGCTTGGACAAGTTATTGATGCTAACATGGTAAAATATAATTATCTATTTTAATTTCTTTTAACATTAACAAAGTTATGACTACTTGCTTAAAAAAACAACTTGATAAAGATGGATGATTACCTAAGTTCGTCAACCGATTTGGACCAGAGGTTATGTTTTACGCCAGTGTTTGTTTGTCTGTCTATTTGGCATCAACATATCTCAAGAACTGATAATTGGGTTGTGATTAAATTTGCTGTGTGGTTTTGTTACTGTTTAAAGAAAAGTGGTTCAATTTTGGGTCATATTGGAACGGGAAAGGCAGAAATGGGAGGGGTGGGTATGTTTTGAGTTGAAATCTGTCGGGACTTAGTTGAAAGTTGCAACGGAATGTGCAGAACAATAAATTCATGCATGAAATGAAATCCAGATAATCAATTTTCTGGACTCAGAAAATCAAAACAATTGCTTTCTGGCATGAAAAGAAAAGGTTGAAATGTGAATCTTGCCTGAAAGAAATTCAAACAATGAATGTTTAGCCTGAATAAAACTGAAAACAATGATGTAACATTGGAAGAAATCAGTTAGAAGGTATTCAGGATGCAAATGGCCAATACAGATCAAAAGTTAGAAAGATTCTTTGGGTATAAAACTTAGTGGTTCTAGCATTTCTGAGGTAGATTGTGTTGGAGAAGAGGAATTTAATCTAAAATACATTAGGCATGTTGGAATTACCAGCGGGGCACGGGTATACATACACTCTACAGAGTGCTAAATGTATTCTAGTTTGTTCTAGTTTCTGCACCCAGTTTATGCTCCCTCCTCCCATGAATATATTTTGAAGCCGTTTAGTTACAAAAGTTCATGTGGAGGCAAACCAATGTGAGGTGCTTTAATACTACCAAATATGATGAGAATCATGTCATCAGAATTGTCACAGGCCACTTAAAGTATTGGATCCTATAGAAATCAAAGTATAGTAACCATTGTCTTAGCAACATGATGTTATAAGTGCGGAGATAACATTCCCTAATCAGTGACATGACTGCTATGATTGCGCCAAGCTTTAAAGGATTTGTTAGGTGGTCAAGCATGTCCATCTTTATATGAAAGAAAAATTCAATAGAAACAAAATGGTAAAGAAAGCATTCAAAAATCTTATTCCATTATGGAGATATCTAAGTTTAAAGTTTGGTATCATTTGTGTAGAAACGACTGAAATCAGACTAGTTGTGATGTCACTTACTCAAATTCCTCAAGTCTTTATGTATTCTATCATATTTTGTCCTGCGATTTTTTTTGGCTTAAAAGCATGGGATATGTCAGAAAATTAGTAAAAGGAAGGGTATTTGTAATATATCACCTGAAGAAAATTGGAGGAAAAATAATTTGAATAGTGAGAAAAGTAGATAAAATGCATTAACAATTGTTATGAATGCTAACTTTCCATAGTAGACTTACTTCACCAGTCATTTCTACACAGATAAGACAGAGCTTTCAACTTCAATATCTCCTTAACGGAATACAATTTTTGAATGCGTTCTTCACCATGTTTTTTTCTTTTGACAAAACGTTTTTATTTGTATTAATTGAATCCAACTGAAAAATTTACACAAGTATTTTATTAATCAGTTTCTAGACAATGTTTATAACATCAGAAATGTAAGTTGTCATGACAACCTCTTACAGTATGGTACATTTTTGCAAACACTTTAGAAATGCAATACTTACACTGATTTCTTTTTGGTGAAAATGATAATGATATTCATATCAAACCCTGATTCATGAAAAAATTTGTTTGATTTCTGAAATCTCATTGGCTAATGGATGGTCTCTAAAATACTTTTGACAGGAAGATGCATGTAAGGAGAATGATGATAATCAGCACTTTCTAGATGTAGGCCTAAGAACATTTTATGCAGATAATTTGTCCAATTGTTGCTTTACAATAACACTTCTGCTACAATGTTTATCTATCTACTGCATCACTAGAAAGCGTGTTAAGCAACCACCGTGAAATTGGCTTTGCGATAAAAGTTAAAGTAACTTTTATGAGAATTAGGAGAATTTGAAAAGTGATCAAGTAAATTTCCATTTTTCCCTGTATTTTCCTCCACAAAATTGTATATTTAGGAAATGAGGATAAAAGTAATAGTGGTCAGTCTTACATTCCATTGCCTTGGTCCACTAAAACCATACAATAACATTGTCCTTGATCTCAAATGGCAATTGACACCAGCCACCTTTGTATTTATTGCCTAAATTATTATGCAAATATTTAATTTTTAGTATTATAGTATAGATTGTAATGACAACCATGTAGTAAGTTATTTCAGACAGAAAAATGAAACTGGATATTTTATTTACGCTAACATATTTATGGAATAGTCTCTGTCAGGTAGAATTTTTTTTAATCAATGATAAATGAGCAACTGTGTGTCTGTTTTGCGTCATATTGGGCATGATAATTTTGTTGGTTATTGTGTACATGTTATCAGTAGATGTCATTAATATGCATGGTGGGTATGGCTTAATGTGAAAGTGCTAAATGATGTAAACATATTTATGCTATATCAGGTACACAGATGGGTAATGGTCTTTACATATGTTCTAATGTTGTGGTAGTGAATATAAATTAGTAGGTGGGTCTTACTGACAAATTCTTGCAATAGGATAAATGAGCAATCATTTTTGCATCATTTGATAAATGATAACAGCCTTTGATAACCAGTTGTGAACCAGTTGTGAACCAGTTGTGAACCAGTTGTGAACCAGTTGTGAACCAGTTGTGAACCAGTTGTGAACCAGTTGTGAACCAACCAGTTTGAACCAGCTGAACCAGTTGTGAACCAACAGTTTTTTATTAATTTGTGAATTAGTTGTGAACCAGTTGTGAACCAGTTGTGGTTTATAAACCAAACTGAATAATGAACTCAGTGATTCGAACCGGGACAAATTGCACTAACCACTACACCATGGAGGTCTGCTATGATAATGTTGTTAATTATTGTTAAGTATTGTGCAAATTGCTAATGTTGTCATCATTTTTATTAATCTGCACGGTGAGTGTGGTTTATTGATAAATATCCTTGAACATTTTTTCATGATATGCAATGATATTACAGTAAGTACAAATTTGCAAATCAATCAGCTTATGAAAAAGAAGCATCGGAACCACAAGACCTTTTGGTTCTGGTTTAGGTAAGCTGTTTTGGCATTTATGGGTAATATGGTAGAAATCCTTCAAATTTTCAAATAATGGTATTCAATGCACAAAACATTGATTTATTACAACGGTTGCCATGACAACTTGTATATGACTTTTTGTCTTAAGATGAATGTAAAACCATTGGTCAAGTATAAGAGGTCAAATAGTGTCTTTCCAGAGAAAAATCTTGGATCCACCACTGGTTATATAGAGAAAATTGATGAAAATTATGAAAAATGGTTGCCATGGCAATCAGAAGTTGAATTTTTGGTGACTCTACATCTAAAATTTATTCTTAGTGCAAGACCACCAACTGCCAAATTTCAAACTTTGATAAAAAAGTGAACGCTTTCCACCAAATCCACTGGACTATTGAAGAAACTCGGCAGGACTCCATTATGGAGCAATAACGGCAAGCTACAGCAGGTGCTGCCTACATCAACTGCCAGTCTCTTGTGCCAAATGCACAAAGTTTCACAGCTAGGGTTTAGGATTGCAGATTTAATAGGACTGTTGGCGATCTCTTGGGATACTTCTACCTGTTTTCTTTTTCCTACATTTCTTTTACTTTCAGCTCTATCTAGTGTCTTTTTATCATCTCCAGTGTCTTATTATCATATCCAGTGTCTTATTATCATCTCCAGTGTCTTATTATCCTCTCCAGTGTCTTATTATCATCTCCAGTGTCTTATTATCATCTCCAGTGACTTATTATCCTCTCCAGTGTCTTATTATCATCTCCAGTGTCTTATTATCATCTCCAGTGTCTTATTATCATCTCCAGTTTCTTATTATCATCTCCAGTGTTTTTTTTTATCATCTCCAGTGTCTTATTATCCTCTCCAGTGTCTTATTATCATCTCCAGTGTCTTATTATCATCTCCAGTGTCTTATTATCCTCTCCAGTGTCTTATTATCCTGTCCAGTATCTTATTATCCTCTCCAGTGTCTTATTATCGTCTCCAGTGTCTTATTTTCTCCAGTGTCTTATTATCATCTCCAGTGTCTTATTATCATCTCCAGTGTCTTACTATCTTCTCCAGTGTCTTATTATCCTCTCCAGTGTCTTATTATCATCTCCAGTGTCTTATTATTTTCTCCAGTGTCTTATTATCATCTCCAGTGTCTTATTATCATCTCCAGTGACTTATTATCCTCTTCAGTGTCTTATTATCCTCTACAGTGTCTTTTTATCCTCTCCAGTGTCTTATTATCCTCTCCAGTGTCTTATTATCATCTCCAGTGTCTTATTATCATCTACAGTGTCTTATTATCCACTACAATGTCTTATTATCCTCTCCAGTGTCTTATTATCCTCTCCAGTGTCTTATCATCCTCTCCAGTGTCTTTTTATCCTCTCCAGTGTCTTATTATCATATCTAGTGTCTTATTATCATCTCCAGTGTCTTATTATCATCTCCAGTGTCTTATTATCATCTCCAGTGTCTTATTATCCTCTCCAGTGTCTTATTATCATCTCCAGTGTCTTATTATCATCTCGAGTAATATATATATATATATATATATACTATATATATATATATATATATCAATATATATATATATATATCAATATATATATATATATATATATATATATATATATGTATATATATATATATATATATATATATATATATATATATATATATATATATATATATATATATATATATATATATATATATATATATATATATATATATATATATATATATATATATATATATATATATATATATATATATATATATATATATATATATATATTGTGCATCATATTCGTAGTGCAGGTCCCCAAAAATGAGGTTTTACTCTGTTAGTATGCTGGTCCATTTTACAATATTTTCTTTGAACACTCATAGTGCAGGTATCATTATTTTACTTCTTTCATACTGCGGGTATCAAAGCTGTATAATTTGATACTGCAGTTACCAAAAAATCTGTTATACTGCGGGTATGTTTTTCGATTGGTGGGTGCTACCACCTTTAGTATGAAGTGTGCCTTTGGATACTACAGTACATGCTTGGTTGATGCTAGTCATTTGTTGATCCAAACTGCTTATAAGCTAACTGTAGAAAAGTTGCAGCTTTCTTTCTTTTTTCATAGCAAAATATTTTTCTGGCTTCTTTGACATCGACTTGAAAAAACTTATTGTAGCTCTTTTATCAAAATGATAGTTTTTATTGCTTATGAATATTTTTTGAAATCTTTTTCTAAAAACTTTTGGTAAATAAGCTTTTTATGAGGATCTTACATGTATCATGAAATTGGTAAGTTATACTTTATGTTAGCCTATTTACAATAATTAAAATACATAGAAGGATAGGAGTGTGCTTTTTTGTTGTTGTTATGTGATAAGCGTT
Organism: Chiridota heheva; assembly: GCA_020152595.1. Lineage (NCBI taxonomy): Eukaryota > Metazoa > Echinodermata > Holothuroidea > Apodida > Chiridotidae > Chiridota > Chiridota heheva. The sequence goes on from JAIGNY010001303.1 coordinate 2,072,216, forward strand.
TTGGTTATTAAGCATACATTATGTGTAATTTATACAGTCAATAAAAATCATGATATTTGCAAGCAGGTGACATAATTATTCTTGCTAGTTGTCATATCCATGTCAATATCGCTACCCTGGGGATTTATTGGAAAACCATGTGGGTAACCACACCCTTTCATTGATAAATTGCATATTTGGGAAAGAAGTTTGATTAGGAATATTGAAGGGAAAGTGAGCCCCCACTTCTTACAAACAAACAAAGATTTAAGAAGTGAGGGATAAAATAATTAAAACATGAAATTAACTTATACGAACGAGTAAAAAGTATATAATTTTTATAGAAATTAAACCAACTGGATGCTTGATGCTCATGAAATTATCTCTCACATACGAGTAAAAAGTATATAATTTTTATAGAAATTAAACCAACTGAGTGATGCTTGATGCTTTCTTACTATTTATTTACAATGCACTGAATCAAATTATTCTTTATGATTTTGATTCTTCAGGAACACTTCGTGAGTCCACTTTTGGTTCCGATGCAATAGCATCAGGAACCTATGCGGTCATGACAGCGTGTGTATGTATGTATGTACGTGTGTGTGGGTGTGCGTTTGTGTATGTGAGGGCCAGTTCGTAAATGCAATATCTTAAGAACGATATAGTGGATTCATGTCATATGTGGTATACAGATGGCTTGAAGAGCTGTTCAGAATTGTATGGAAAAAGGAAGTTTTATTAAATTCATGGAAGCAAAGACTGATAACAAAGATACCTAAGAAAGGCAATACTACTGTATGCGATAACTGGCGCGGAATAACCTTAACAACCATACCAAGCAATGTATTTGGAAGAATTTTAATTGACAGAATTAGAAAGGGTGTTGACAGTAAGATAAGCGATGAATAGGCTGGATTTAGAAGAGGAAGGATTACCACCGAGCAAATTTTCATCCTGCACAACATTCTAGAACAGGTGGCTGAATAGCAGTCAACCATATATATCGCCTTTGTTGACTTCGGGAAAGCATTTGACTCAGTGCACAGAGAAAGCCTCTGAAAAATAATGGCAGCCTATGGTATTCCACAAAAGATAACATGTTTGATTAAAGCGTTATATGAAGACAGTGAATGTGTAGTTATAGATGGTGGTGTAGAATCTGAATGGTTTAAAGTCAAAAGTGGTGTAAAGCAAGGTGATGTAATGTCAGGGTTCCTTTTTCTGATGGTGGTAGGCTGGGTGATGAGGAAAACAACTGATGATAACAGGAATGGAATGAGATGGAGGTTTATGTCAACCCTTGAGGACTTAGATTTTGCTGATGATATTGCTCTACTTTCATCTACATATGAACACATACAAACCAAAGTGACCAGGCTCAATCAGTTTGCTGCACAAACTGAGCTAAGAATTAATAAGGATAAGACAGAGCTCATGAAAGTTAACAGCAAATGTGCAAACAAAGTTTATATCGATAACCAACAACTAAATGAAGTAAACAAGTAAATGAAAATGGTCTCAAACGATAGATAATGAATTCAAGTTCTCTGTACCATTTGAAATGGAACAAAATATTCAGAAACTTTAGTTATAACGTTTGAAGTGCAAAATATGTGTGATTTTTCAGAGCGTTTTGCACAGTTAAGGAGATTATCGCAAGCGTATGAAACAAACATTCCCATATGGAAGGCAAATTCAAGACAGTTTTTGTGTATTTTTTGGAAATGAATTGCCTCTTTCTAAATTACTGGAAGCATTTCTGTTTAATTCTTGAGAAAGGATGTAACACACACTTTTCAACAATGTGCTTTGCCCATCTGTTAATAAAGCTTACACTCTGAAGTAACATATTTTTGTTTGATAAAAGTACATAATAATTGTCCTGGATTTACCTTTGTGACATCACATTTTACACTGGGAGGTCACACTTATGAAATAGTTAAAGGAATATTACCATGTTTGTTTTGTAACCTTAAGAAAGAGAAAAATTTTAGAAACAATTTAGTACAAAAATCATGTTGATATGTTATTCCTACCAGGAAATGTTCAAATTTTAAAGTTCACAAAAAATGTCAATAGACGAATAGGAAAAGGCTCAGTATGATATCACAGCAACACATTCTCCCACAAAGCTGATGTATTTCAATCAAATCTATCATTCTTTTTTATTAGTAAAACCTGCTAGAAAAATAAATTGATTAAAGTTAGGTATTTATATACATTGCAAAATATACCCTACTTCAATAACTTGGTAGTTACATGAATAGAAATAAACAAGCTTTGAGGAATTTAGCACTGGTAGTTGCATAAATAAGCTTAGAGGAATTTAGCACTGGTAGTTGCATAAATAAGCTTAGAGAAATTTAGCACTGGTAGTTGCATAAATAAAAAATAAACAAGCTTAGAGGAATTTAGCACTGGTAGTTGCATAAATAAAAAATAAACAAGCTTAGAGGAATTTAACACTGGTAGTTGCATAAATAGAAATAAACAAGCTTAAAGGAATTTATTGAAATTCAAAATGTTTTATATAGGTCATCTCCAGGTCAAATTGTTCAAGAAATAACAAATTGTGATGTCATTTATTCTAAAACAACTCGCTGTATGTTATTAATAAGAATCCACTGTTTTGAAGTCCAGCTGCAAACAATAGTCTTAAAGAATATCAGTTAGCTCTAATACAATAACAATTACCTCCACCAATGTCATGGATGTCGTCAGGGCAGAATATTGGCATGTACAATGGTTATCTCTCAGGGGGAAAGAACTCCAAAAATTTATGATAACAAGCGGAAAAATTGTACTAGTAAATTAAGTTTTTATCAAACATTTGCTGCTAATCAGGAAATCTTCAATTCACTGGAGATTTCCTTAATTTTCTTGCAATTTTCTTTCATGTTCGGGAAATATTGTTTAATTTTCGGAAATTGGTAGATGTACTATTCAGACACCTAACTTTGCTGGTTCACAGGGATGGCCCGCCCTGCCCCTGGGGTCTGCCCTACCCCTGGGGTCCACCCTGCCCCTCATGAGAAAAAAATGTTTTCTTTTTTTTTTAGATTTTTTTTTTTTTATAATTATAATAATCTTAATTAAGCTCATAAATAAAATACCTGACATGGATACTTAACACAGAATGATAGCATAGTAAGCATTGTCCTGTTTGGCTCATGAATGATCCTTATTAATCAAAATAGTTTCATTCTGAGGTATGATTTTAGCTAAAACCCCAGAGCTTCTTCACCATGGGATTGAGCCTTAAGGGGGCCCATGCACTCCACGTTGAAAAGACGCAGCCAGCGCTTCATGCACGTATTAATGTGCCCCTCAACAAGTCTAGCACCCTGCCCCTTTTAAAATCAAGATAGGGGTCTGGCTATGTGTGTTCTAACTTTTCTTAAAGGATTATATTTTGCTAAAATGTTATTGATTGTTGCTTTTATGTCATGAATTGTTAAACATATTCTTGTCAAGTTTGGCTACATTCTCCAAGAAGATTTTTCAAGTCATTAATTATCATTCTGTTTGCTATACATATTGCTCTAACCAGGGATCTGTTCAAATAACAGATCCCTGCTCTGACATTGGATTTGTCTATAACATGGAATTTCCGATTATTTAAAGCATAAAGATAAAAACCAGGTTATGCATGTTTGCTTTCCTTTTCCCGAGCCCTCAAAAGTGCACTATTTTAGAAATTTAGTGCACAGTTTTTGATAATTGTGAAGGACAAAAATTACATGAAATGTGTCGATTTCCCATCACGGGACCTGATTTAATACAGGTCAATTTCCTTGCAGAAATGTGTAAAGAATTGAATGCTTTATTAACTGAAGCGTAAAAGTATTTAAGAAAGTGTGAAAGTATTTAAGGAAACGATGACAAATGCCTTTCATAAGGTCGTTTTAGTTTGTAAATTTTCTTCCAGTAGAGTTAGTCGTTCTTATTGTTAAACCAAGAATGCACACCTCTGTTTGTTTTCATATCCAGAACAATTTTTATCCCCTTACCAAAGAAGTTGGTATAGAGGCAACTTAGCATCTTTATCGTTTGTGTGTCTTTTCGTCCGTCCATCCGTTTGTCCGTCCGTCCGTTCGTCCACATCCATTGTCTGTCCGACCTCATACATCGTTAATAGAGAAAAAAAGATTTCTGCCCATGTAAAGGAATTCTAACTATTTTTGTGAAAGGAAATTTATATAAATAAGACTTGCCCCTTAAAAGAAATTACAACAAATGCATTCCTGACATGAATTGCAATTAAAATATTTGTTCTGGTATGAAAAAAAAAAAAGTGAACAATAGAGTCTGACATCTCAAAAGAATTTGTAGTTAAGTGTCTTGGGGATGAATAGAAATATAAACAATAAGTACTCGGATGAATAGAGTGGAAATAGAATAGACTTGTGTTAATGTTCAAATTAATCTGCAATTAATATTCATTCTGATTTGGTAGATAGATCAGCCCTATCTGGTTTATTTTTAGCATTACTCTTATTAACTGTAATATACTGTTGTTCGATATAGTTTCTTCTCATATCCACTGCACTCTGAACATAATTTCTCAAAATCAGTCAAGGCCAGTTACATCTTCTAATTTCGAAAGAATATTAAGAAACCAAATTCCAAAACAATTTATTCTGTAGCTACAGTCTAATTGTGACCTTCCGTTTAATATCCAAAATACACAAAACCAAAAATGAGAAAAGTTTACAGATATCCAATCAAACTCTGGTAACTTGTGCATTAAGTCACCATGCTGAGAGGGAAATTGCCCTGAAGGTTTTATGCCATACTGGTTTGTGATTATTTGAAAGTTCACAGAAAGGTTGTACTCTCTCACATTTTGACCAAGCTAGAACTCAAATATGAGTTAAAGGATATTAGTTTAGTGGTCAAGCAAGTTTATCTTAAGCACTTTAAATAAACAAAATAGATGGTACTTAAATCTGCAGCTGACAAAGATTGATTTCATATTGCCCCAAAACTCTGGAACCACTTACCCATTTGCATTTAGTACAGCAAACTCTTTACCGGTATTCATGTAAACATTGAAATCCCATTTATTTCCTCAATCAAAGTATTCGTTTTTTCTCGCCTTCAGTTGTTTTCAGCATCTTGTACTTTTTATCTCATGTATCTTTGGCGCTGTGGTCTTCATGGAATCGGTGCAGCCTGGTAAAGAGACCATACTTCAACATCTTATTCCATTAAGGATATGTTCAGGTTTAAAATTCTGTCTCATCTGTGTAGAAATGACTGGTGTAGTAAGTCTATTATGGAAGATTGGCACCCTCCCAACAATTGCTAATGTATTATAACCCTTACTCTATCAGCACTATTTTGAAAATGCGCTCGGGAGGCGGAGTCAAGATGGGGAACCCAAAATGGCGATAATATCACCGCGTTGTAGAGTAAGGGTTAAAGAAGCTGATTTCAGTCGTTTCTATCACAAATAGTACAGAACTTTAAACTTAAATATCTCCTTAACAGAATGAGATTTTTGAATAGTTTCTTCGCCATTTTGTTTCTTTTTTAAATCATCGTCCATATAAGATGGACTTACTTGACCACTGAACTAATCCTTTAAATTGTTCAAGAAATGCATTGAGGAGGACTAAACTTCTTAAAAGGAATTACTAGGTTAAAATTCAACATGAAAATCATTTCAGCTGGCTCACTACTGTAAGCATAGGTGGGATTTTAAGGGTGCAAGGGGGCTTGTTATGCGGAGCTGGAAAAAAAAGAATCTATTGTTCCAGCGGTTATAGCCACAGGAAAATCAAGAATTTGCAGGAAGAAAGAAAATTCATAAAAATATATATATATTATATTGAAAGATTTCTTGAGTAAACAACATTATATGTAGTAAATATGTGCTCTAAAAACATCCCCCATGTAATTGTGCGATGAGAAGTACATTAAATTATGAAAGAGGGAAGTATATAAAGGTAAATAGTATATCAAAGAAGATTTTCGACACCATTATTCAGAACGGTGGGAAATTTTATAATTAATTCCGACTCCGATGTTATGTATTTTAGGGTGATTTTATGATTTCCCCCCCCCCCCCTCCTGACCCCACTTTCGGTGGAAAAATCTCGCTTTTGACTGTTAGTAGAGCCCTTGCTAGGGACTTTTATCCAAGGTGTGCATCTCTTCAGAGAGAGTCAGCTTCTTAGAATCCTCCTCATGTAGTCTTAACCACTTGTCCAATAAAAAATGGGGAAAATAACTAGCTAAATTGGAACACAAAGGCCAGCTTTTGAACGAATGTAACTGAATGTACAGTATACACTTTACATTCTTCCTATTTTGCTTATTGCATCTGTGATATTTTGATCTTCTTTTGTTGCTTTTTGATCAGGTTGAAGGGTCAGCATACCTTGGAGCATTCACCTATGCAACTCGCGACATGATATCTTTTGGTGAGAGGGGGACCAATTTATTGGACACGGGGGCACATTTCTACGAAACTTACAAGACACTAGATGATAAGTACCTGGCTGTAGGAGCAATTGAGCCACAGTTCTATGCAGCACTGTTGAAAGGTATGTAAAACATTTGTGTAGTGTAATTGTGATGCTAAGTCAGGTGTGGATGTGATCAAAAGAGTTTCGAAAGGCATCATTGTAACAAGGTTACTTTAATAATACGATTGTAGGAAGTACAGTAATGCCATGTTATATCCTGTTAATCACTGCTTTTTTATTCATTTTTAAATTGATTTATTTCCACTCTTCAATATGAATGATCATAGCGGAGAACATTAACTCTTAAAGACCGAGGGGTTTAAAACGTGAAAAAAATTATCAGAAATTTCTTTTCAAAATTAATTTTCACAACTTTCCTTTCAGTTTTTCTATTTCAAGTTTAGTTTATATGAATGATAAGACAATCAACTTTTCAATAAAAAGTCAAATAAAATAATTTATTGACAAAAATATGCAAATTTGCACATTTTGGGCCAAATTAGGCCAATTTTTTGAGCTTTTTTTTTTCTTGTAAATAATGAAAAATGAGGAATTTTTACATATTTAGAATGTTGTGAGATTTCCTTTCCATTGATACCAGTCTAATTTTTTTCTCAAAGCAAAACATGCAAAAACAATGAAAATAAACCAAAAAAATAAACTGTAATTACTAGCGGAAAAACTAAAGCCATGTGTCCGGTGCAGGGATCAAATGTGGGCCATCCGCGTGCTGTACACAGAGATTTGCCACTAGACCAAAGTGACTAACTGTGAAAGAAAGAGCTTGATAATTAGTTAAATTAAATGTGATTAGAGAGGGGGTACTTGCTCTTTTTGATATCAATCGAAGGTACATGGCTTGGCCTTTCTTACGATACATTTTGTGTACGGTAGGTGTATTGCGATCAGAACTTAAAAGTTTTTTTAAATTTTGGTCTCGAAAGGCTAAAAATCATCTTTTTGGATACCCCTCCCTCACTTTTGGATTACCCCTCCCACTTTTTTGGATTACCCCTCCCCCACTTTTTGGATACCCCTCCCCACTTTTTGGATTACCCCTCCCACTTTTTGGATTACCCTCCCCACTTTTTGGATTACCCTCCCCACTTTTGGATTACCCCTCCCCACTTTTGGATTACCCCTCCCACTTTTTGGATTACCCCTCCCCACTTTTTCCCTCACTTTTGGATTACCCTCCCACTTTTTGGATTACCCTTCCCCCTTTTTGGATTACCCTCCCCACTTTTGGATTACCCCTCCCCACTTTTGGATTACCCTCCCCACTTTTGGATTACCCCTTCGCACTTTTTGGATTACCGTCCCACACTTTTTAAATTGCCCCTCCCCACTTTTGGAATTAACCCCTCCCCACTTTTTGGATTACCCCTCCCCACTTTTTGGATACCCCACCCTCACTTTTGGATTACCCCTCCTTCACTTTTGGATTACCCCTCCCCCACTTTTTGGATTACACCTCCCCCACTTTTTGGATTACCCCTTTTCCACTTTTGAGTAAGAAGCCATCTCCCCCCTCATTTTCTAAATGATAATTACGGCCCTACAAGGGCCTGGCAAAGGTATGTGTTGTTCGAACTGCTGTGCATCTAATGCAGCTTGAATTTGAGAAACACATTAACAAAATCTTCTTAAAAATAAAAAGAATACAAATTTTTGAATTACATAGAAATGTTTGATGACATTTTCATGTTTTCTACTATATCAGATGTTTTCATGTCTTAAAAAAAATGAAATTGTGATATTAGTCATAATTTGGAGAAAAAACACAAATGATGAAAATCTATTGCAATGGATTTTTAGTCCAAAATTCTCAAAGCTTACAAGGTTGAACAAAGACATCACTTACAAGAACACCCTTTAAAAAAGTGCTGTTGTGGCATTAATTTTTGTGTATGGATAATAATAAAGAAAACAGTGGGGTGTCTTGGGGGTGGCAGGGCTTTGCCCCCTAAAAGATCATATCTCCTCTCCCTAAAAGATCATATCTCCTCTCCCCTAAAAAAAAAAAAATTCTTTACCTACTGCGAATTTTTCAGTAATTTTAAGGAAATCTTCGTCAATTTTCTGGAAATCTCCTTCAATTTTAGGGGAACTTTCCTTCATTTTCATGAAATCAAAGAGCTTAAAGCTCTTTGGTGAAATCTTCAATTTCGCGGGAAATTTTCTTCAATTTTCAGAAAAATTCTTTACTTTCCAGGAAAATTCTTCACTTTCCAGTACAGCACTGTCAATTCGAGAAATTCTCAGAAAGTGTTGCCAATATCGAACAAAATTTCCAACAATTTTACACATTTGCCTTCAATTTTATGTTAATAATTTCACACTTTCATCAAAATAAATCATGCATGCTAACTCCTACGCCTCTATCCTCCCTAATCTGAAAATACTAGACACGACTCTTAAAGAAAGAGAACAAAGTTATAGGTTATAATTTATTCATTATAAAATAGAACAGATACAATAAATAAAAACGATCTGCAACTTGGATCTCCTGAAATAAATTCTACCCACGCCGAATTTGACAGGTTGCAAGATCACAGTGTGTAAGTGATAAACGCTAACAATTTCTTAACCTGTTTACTTAGCTCTTTAAGTTTCATTACCGCATCCATATAGTCTTTATTCTGACTGTATTATATGCTATAGCTACTACATGGCTGCTATACCAGTACTGCAAGTATTGCCTAGCATGTAGTGCCTGACGAGTGAGGTGTTTATCTCACTACATCCGGTGAGACTAGCCTCGTTCATTTTAAATAATATCATTCTCCTTCATTATCTCTTTGTGACTCTTCAAAAAATATTTTGGTGTAATAAATATTTTCTATTATGTTTCTGAAACAGTAAAAATGTCTAAATAATACAATTCTTCATATCACTTTTTAGACTGGCTATTAAAATATTGGATTGGCACCGGAAGTTTTTGTCTACATTCCTCAACATTGCCAATTTACATGACTTTTGTAAATTAAAACAACGTCATCAATTTTTATAATTAGCGCTGAAATTAGTTGCTGAAATTGATTGTAGCATAGTAACAATTAAAATACAACCTTAAAAAAAATAGCACTTAATTTGAAGTCAATATTCTCTTCATTGAATAAAATTTTAAATAAAATATAATTCTCAATCAAAAGAGATTTTGAGCATGGAGTTTACAATACTAGTCCTGTCATTTTGAGCATGGACTCATCAATAAACAAACAAAATATGTTAAAAAAGTAAATTATTACTTCATGCCAGACACTTTGACCACAGGGGAATACTTTTGTCCTTGTGTTGATTGTATGCTCATGAATTGATATTACAGACCGAAATATTTTAGATTTTGTTGGGGTTTAAGACACAAAATGTATTGCGAGGTTTAAGTATGCATGTAAAAAGTATGTATGCTCAGAATTGATATTAATCAAAGATGTCTTTAGAGTTAACGGTCTGCGATCAACGTGAATATGTTACATCTCATTTTTTTTTTTTAAGTACAGGTTATATTGTTACATACTTTGTATTTTACCGGGTTTTTTTTTTTACAAATAGTTGCCTTTATAGTTTCCTTTTTTTGATGATGATTTTAAAGAATGTTGATGACAGATTGGGAGGAAAAAAAAAAGAGAAAGTGTTCAAATTACATGTCAGAAAAAGAAAGAAAAAAATTACATGTTGCAAACATTTAAGAAATTTCAAGATTGTTTTCTTCTGTGGTTCATGATGGTGAAAATTGTTGTGGTGGTTTGGTAGGTCAGCCCGATCTGGTGGTGTTGATATACAGAGGAGTTGCCAGGTTGGGTTTACCAAATGAGATCCGGGTTTTAGCCATCCTTGGGTTTGGTTTGACTGGTGTTGAGTCTTGGGGTGGTAGGTGAGTCATCGTAGATTGGTGGGTTGGTCATTGTAGATTGGAGGGTTGGTCATTGTGGATTGGTCATTGTCGATTGGAGGGTTGGTCATTGTGGATGGTTATTGTGGATTGGTCATTGTAGATTGGAGGGTTGGTCATTGTGGATTGGTTATTGTGGATTGGTCATTGTAGATTGGAGGGTTGGTCATTGTGGATTGGAGGGTTGGTCATTGTGGATTGGTCATTGTAGATTGGTGGGTTGGTCATTGTAGATTGGTGGGTTGGTCATTGTAGATTGGTAGGTTGGTCATTGTGGATTGGTCATTGTGGATTGGAGGGTTGGTCATTGTAGATTGGAGGGTTGGTCATTGTAGATTGGAGGGTTGGTCATTGTGGATTGGTTTTGATTGGAGGGTTGGTCATTGTAGATTGGAGGGTTGGTCATTGTGGATTGGAGGGTTGGTCATTGTAGATTGGAGGGTTGGTCATTGTGGATTGGTCATTGTGGATTGGTCATTGTAGATTGGAGGGTTGGTCATTGTGGATTGGTTATTGTGGATTGGTCATTGTAGATTGGAGGGTTGGTCATTGTGGATTGGAGGGTTGGTCATTGTGGATTGGAGGGTTGGTCATTGTGGATTGGAGGGTTGGTCATTGTAGATTGGAGGGTTGGTCATTGTGGATTGGAGGGTTGGTCATTGTGGATTGGTCATTGTGGATTGGAGGGTTGGTCATTGTAGATTGGAGGGTTGGTCATTGTGGATTGGAGGGTTGGTCATTGTGGATTGGGGGTTGGTCATTGTGGATTGGTCATTGTAGATTGGAGGGTTTGGATTCATTGTGGATTGGAGGGTTGGTCATTGTGGATAGGTCATTGTGGATTGGAGGGTTGGTCATTGTAGATTGGAGGGTTGGTCATTGTAGATTGGAGGGTTGGTCATTGTGGATTGGTCATTGTAGATTGGAGGGTTGGTCATTGTGGATTGGTCATTGTAGATTGGTGGATTGGTTATTGTGGATTGGTCATTGTAGATTGAGGGTTGGTCATTGTAGATTTGTGGGTTGGTCATTGTAGATTGGAGGGTTGGTCATTGTGGATTGGTCATTGTAGATTGGAGGGTTGGTCATTGTAGATTGGTTGGTCATTGTAGATTGGAGGGTTGGTGAATTATTGTGGATTGGTCATTGTAGATTGGAGGGTTGGTCATTGTGGATTGGTCATTGTAGATTGGAGGGTTGGTCATTGTGGATTGGTCTTTGTAGATTGGAGGGTTGGTCATTGTGGATTGGTCATTGTAGATTGGAGGGTTGGTCATTGTGGATTGGTCATTGTAGATTGGAAGGTTGGTCATTGTGGATTGGTCATTGTAGATTGGAGGGTTGGTCATTGTGGATTGGTCATTGTAGATTGGAGGGTTGGTCATTGTAGATTGGTCATTGTAGATGGGTGTTCAGCCAGAGTTTCTCTCAGATGTTGGCGGTTTCTTCTTAGGAGTTTGCCATTGGGGGTTTCCACCAAATATGAACGTGGCTCCTCTGCTTTCTACCTTACAGTTCCAGGAAATCATTGACCTGTGTCAGGGTGCTGAACACGGACTTGCTGCCCAGGGTATAAGGGTGGCAGTGGCAATTGTAGAGAATGGTGATCATGGTATTGCCGCTGGGTTGCTTGTTGTTTCTTGAGTTCTTCAAGGATCTTGTCTGGATCTTGTATTTTCTTTGGGAGAGTTGATTTGAGATTTCTCTTGAAGAGCAATTTGGCTGGACTTGGCAAGGTTTGGCTAATGGGCGTGGTTCTCCAATTCAGAAAAGTCATCTGATATTCTGCCTCTGATCATCTGGCTTTCTTGAGAATAGACTTGGTTGTTCTGATTTGCCTTTTAATGAACCCATTACTCTTTGGTCATCTTGGTGATGAAGTGATGTGATCAAAAGACCACGAGTTTGCAAACTCCTTGAACTGCTCACTGGCAAATTGTAGACCGTTGTCACTCATGATTTTGTCAGGAATCCCATGTTCACTGAAGACTTGCTTTAGCATGATAATTACAGTGAGACTGGAACAGGAGTCTGGCATCTTGCGAACGATGGGATATTTGCTGTAGTAGTCTGCAATAAGTTAACAATTGGTGTTTTCAAATCCAAATAGGTCTGTTCCTATTACACTCCATGTTGTATGAGCGGTTCTGATTGTTGGGATGCTTGATGCTGCTGGCATATGGAGCATGATTGGAACATTAGATCTATATCCTTGTTGATATTTGGCATTATAGTATATATATATATATATATATAGATATATATATATATATATATATATATATATATATATATATATATATATATATATATATATATATATATATATATATATATATATAATATATATATATATATATATTATATATATATTATATATATATAATATATATATATATATATATATTATATATATATATATATATATATATAATATATATATTTTATATATATTATGTAATATATATATATATATTATATATATGTATATGTATATGTATACCGTATTTTCTCTAATAAACAAACGCCCCCGGGGCGTTGCATTTGGAAAATAGGGGGGCGTTTATTCAAGGGTAAAGTATGAAGAAAAAAATGTAACATACAAAAGAACGGCAACTCCTTTTAGGCCTATGGTATTAGTTTCTTCAAGGGATTTTTGTATTTTTAGCATTATTGTGCATGGATTATTAAGGAATATACTCTTTGCATATTTTCTGCTTGGTTACAACAGCCTTTTCAAGTCACATTCGTAAGTTAAACGTACGTTGTTACATCCTGAAAGTATGAAAAATGACGGGGGGCGTTTATTAGAGGGGGCGTTTATTAGAGAAAATACAGTATGTATATATATATATATATATATATATATATATATATATATATTATATATTATATATATATGTATATATATTTCAGTTTTAGATTGTGTGTACCTGGTCTGTCTTTTAGTTGTATCTTTAGAGTCGCAAACGCCTCATGATTTTGCTGTGACTTCAGAGAAGAAATTGTCATGGTGCTGAAAGAGAATGAATCCAATTGCTTAGTCACTTCTTCATCTAAGTCGTCGCTTCCTTTGCTATTCTGCTGAACTGATTGGATTTGTTTTGTTTGTTTCATATTGGAATCGCTGGTTCTTTTGTTGTGTTGGCGTATGCTTTCTTCCTGCTTGCTTGAATTTCATTGTTAAGCAATACTTGGCCTAATGACCAATCTTCCCGCAGTACCTGCACTTGTTGTTTTTCGCTGGGCAACGTTCCCTTAAATGGTCACCTGCACAATTTCTGCATCGACTGCCCTTGCGGACAGCTGCTACTCTGGTGATTGGTGCGGTGGCAAAGCCTGAAGGTCATTTACATGGCTGCTGTAGCTTTGTGGCGCCTACCCATCTCCAGGTACCTTTTCAATTGTAAACTCCTTTGGCTGTGATAGAAGCTCTTTCGGCAACTCTGGCATAGGTGTACTGGCAATAATTTGCTCTATCAGCTTTTTATTCATTTCTTCCTCAGTAAATACACACTTCTTCGCAAGTAATTTACAGCAATTTACAAAATCATCAAGAGTCTCCTTGGCTGTTGGTAGTGGCTTTGTAGCTTCAGTCTTGCAATGGAAAGTTCTCAGCCGGTTCAAGCTGGGCCATGAATCTTTCAAAGAGTATTTTTACGTCTGCTGCTTCTTCAGTTGATAGGGTCCAGCTGTTGTATCTTTGGAGGCCAAGTTCTCCAACAGCAAGTTAAAGAATTGGAATTTTCTTTGCATCTTGGTGTTTTTTTAATCTAGAAATAAGAGTTCCAACCTCAGTTTGAAAATTCAAAGGATTGAGTGATCCCCAATCCATTTTTGGCACTGAATCTGCCATTGTTAAATAGTTCTGAAAGAGGTCCTTTTCCTGTGTGTTGGCAAGCCGGAGTTACTCTAGAAGTTCACATGTGCGGCCTAGTGTTATTTTAGGTATGGCTATAGCACAGGGAAAGTTTTGTTAGGCTGAGCGACGCGTTTTTATAATTATTTTGCACCCAATGTGATATGTTACGATTAAGAGCAAAGTTCACAAAAAGATCATTGGTTCTTCTTTTATGGTTGGTTATTATTGTTTTTTATTACTCCTGTATAAATAAATGTTAGGTGATTGTAGTTTTTATTTCAACAAATATGGAAAGATTTTGACGAGTCACTTATGGCATTGATCATTCGACTTGTATTAACCGGTGGTCCTGCTGGTCGTTGTAGGTCTTGCTCTATGTCTGCTTTTTAATAGAAAACTAGCTCCAAAAATGCTTTTCTGGTGTTGTTGTTGGATTATGGCGTTTGATGTTCACAGAGTGTTAAAAGTCTTATATCAAACTGCTGCCATCATGTAATAGTCCTTGATTAACTATTTGTAGGTATACAAGATATGAGAAAAAGATGTTGTGGTAAGTTTGCATGGTGTGCATTAGAGAGCTGGTCACATGGAAAGAAAAAGGGATTAGCTAGAAAGAGTTAAGAGTTAACGGTCTGCTATCAATGTGAATATGTTACGGGGAGGAGAGTTAACGGTCTGCTATCAATGTGAAAAGGGGGAGGGGGTAAAATATAAGATTCACCAACGGCTTTACATTAGCATCCCATTTGAAAGGGGAAAAAACTGCCTCCCTGTAAAAAGGTAATAATCAAAATCAGTATTTTTACGGACGTGATGCCAGATTACCGACTAATCTCAAATTTTACCGACATGTCTCAATTTTTTTTTGGGGGGGGAGTGTGTGACAATTAACGCCCACACCCCTGGTATTTATGCCAGTGCCTGGAAGGAGTTACATGCTGTCATCTCTTAATAAAAGATTCTCACCAGTCACTTTTAGAGAATTTCATGTGAACTTAATTTTGAGTCTTCTTTTCAGTAAATGCATGCAAATTTTCTTCTCTTCTTTTCAGTGAGTACATGCAAATTTTCTTCATGCTCTTTATATTATTGTACCTACGTATTGCACTTGCCTAAATTTCTGAAGTAAATTGTGAAAAATAAGGAAACAGGAGATCATTTATATAAATAAGCATATTTTAGTTAATACCACACGACTTGTAACATTTATATTTAAAGCAGGGCTCAGAATACAAGAACAAGAAAGATAAGACAATTCCTACAGAGTGAACTATAAATACTATAAATCCATACTTGAAATGTATTTACAGGAATTTTATGACCGTTTATCAAAATTTGTTCTCTCGCATTCAAAATTTGCATTTCTTTATGTGTTCTTAATTCATACAATCTGTTGGATAACCTAAAATACAATATGCAAAAGATGAAAAAGGGCAAAAAATAGACTAGGTGCATGTTAGATAAGTTTTGATGTATGAGTTCCATAATAGTATTACTAATTAACCCAGAAATGAAAGAAAAGTACAAGTGTGTATCGCCTGATCATACCAATAAAAGTTGAATTTAAATAAAAATGATAATTCATTGTGTAAAGTATGCTGATGCAAGATGACAAAATCTTTTCTTTTTGCAAAAAAAAAAATTTTAAAAACAGATGAATGTGAATATGTCACAACAGTGATGGGTCTAATGGGGAGCTATTGGGGTTTAAGACCCCCCTAAAAAATGTTGTAGCCCCCCAAATTTTGTCAAAGCTATTAACTGAAATATTAAATGAACCATATACAAAACTGATGTTGGCATTTTTTTTAATCGTATCGACTGCTGCTAGTCGTTAAATCAGTTAAATTTGGACTCAAACTTTTAGTTTGCACCAAAATCTTCAATTTTGGACTAAACATCTTTAATTTTGACCCAAAAATCTTCAATTTTTGATAAAAATTCTTCCATGATCTTCAGTTTTGGACCAAAATTTACGTTGGACCAAAATCTACAACATAAAACCAAAAACCTTCAGATAGGGAGGGAGAAAGTCTTAGTATTATCAGGGCCATGTCCCACCTGGCACCCCCACACAATAATTTTAATGTAGGCCTATATCTTTGCCTGATGGGCAATTGCCAACATTTGCCTTGGCAAGGGGTTTAAGAGGGTTCACCTCTCAGGCGAGCAAGAACTGGAACATTCTCCATAAGAAAATTGCACTGGTTAATTTACATAAAATGTTGCTGCTAATTGGGAAATCTCCTTGAATTTTCTTTTAATATGTGTGAAATCCACTTGAATTTTCTTCATTTCCCGGAATTATTTTAAACTTTTCATGAATTTGCTCTCACTTTTTGGGAATTTTTTATAAATTTCCACCAAATTTCTTCCACTTCGGGAAATTTTCCACAATCTCGTAAAATCTTCAATTTTGTTCCTAAAATCACTGTCAATTCGGGAAATTTTTACCCAAATTTGCAACAATTTTACGCATTTTCACCTCTTAACTGGGACAAGGAAAGCAATGATTATGTGTTTCTCAGTAGGGGGCTGAAGCCCTCTCAAAAACTAAAAGCTACACACGCCCCTGCACAACAACCCTTTGTTCGTTTTTTGTAGAATTTTTATCATGTTAAGCGCAGGCTGATACAAAATGACTGTGAATGTCACAACTAGTCTTTGTTAGCTGAATTGCATCTTGAACATTCCAATTCGTACTCTCGATCGCGAGAAAAGTTTTGGTCTCCTGATCAGGAAATACTTTACGGAAGTATCCCACAATGCATCTATCCCAATTCAAATTTTGTATAAGAATCATATACCAATCAGACAAATTTTGTATAAGAATCATATACCAATCAGACAAATTTTGTATAAGAATCATATACCAATCAGACAAATTTTGTATAAGAATCATATACCAATCAGACAAATTTTGTATAAGAATCATATACCAATCAGACAAATTTTGAGCTTGGCGAACGTAATCACTCTGCAGGATTTCAATTTATCTTCACAATATAAAATAATGGCATATGAATTATCTTTTCACTATGCGCTTTTAAAATTTACTGTGGAATATTCGAGAAATTTGAAGAAAAGTGGCGACTTCTTATTATGTGTTACCGTTAGGCAGTCACGCTTTAACAGGATTATGAAAAAATTAGTTTGAAGTTTGAATCGGGAATTAATTTTGACTTTTTGTAATAAATATTATCAAGTCAAATCACACTTTTGTATCTCATTTATTTTAATAAAACGGAGTGTTAAGAAATAATACACACATAAAGCGGCTACACCAAAGACTATGGCGAAGCTTCATTATTAGATAGACTTGCATTTGATCTCCCGATCTATGAAATTTCTCCCAATCAGGAGTACAACCAGACTGTTGATAAATGTCATGATAGGGTTCTGAATGTTAAAGATATAGAAGGAAATTTTTCAAATTGATTGGTTTGATAAAGTTGTGTAATTTTAGAGTACAGCAGACAGATCTGAGTATTGCATGAAAAGAAAATGGGTGTACTTCCTTGAATATAACTGAGGTGAAGTGTTTTTTAATGCATGAAAAGTGGGTGTACAATTAAGTACAGAAGAAATATAATAAACCTCAATGTATTTGTCATTCTTTGGAAAAGTTACATGGAATCAAAAAGCAGAAAACATTGAAGGGGGGGAGGGAGTGTTGGTGGGGCAGGATGTTTGGAAACAACAGCGATAAAGTTAAATGTGGCTTCTGAATACAATGGAAAGCTTATTATCTGCTGAATTTTTTATTTTTTTAGGGGGGGAGGGGGTATCCTTGCTCTGTGAATAGTGCTAAATAGAGCATTGCTAATAGCTAATAGAGCATTGCTAAATCACTAAATAAAAATTGGCTATTTAAGTGGCAATGACATTAGGATATGATAGGGGCAGTGGCATTAGGAATAGACATACATAGCATAGCAAGGTTTAAGTCCCGAAAGCATTCAGTGCTGGATATTATATCAAGATGGCTACGGCCTTTGATAACCAGTTGTGAACTCACTGGTTGCAGACCCACTGGGATATGAACCCGGGACATGCGGATGAGAGGACAAGGCACTAACCACTACACCATGGAGGTCTGTTGATAGGGGCTGACTTATTTCATTGAGATTCAGAATTCTTAAGACACCTTGGAAATAGTTTTATGACAGGAAAGTAAAAAGGAAGCATTTACAGAGGAAAATAGGACAGTCTACCTAAGTGAGAAATTTCTTCACAAGAATCACACATAAAAATTTGCATACTTGCAGAAGTGCATGATTCCCATTTTAGGACAAGCAACATGAAGAAAAGCTTTTGTTGTCTGATTTTGTAGCAGATCATTTTAGGAGACATAAAGTCTACTTTTTTTTCCTTTTCTCCATTTAATATGATAGAAATAACAATTATAAGTATCTAAAGAAATTCCACATCGTACCAAACAATTTAGCATATTTTTTCTAATTCATTAAAACATTAATTCTGTCAATCATATAAACTTACCTCCCCTCCTACCTTTCTACATCTAACTTTACACACCCATTTCTGTCACCTAAATGTTTCTCTCACATTCAGCCTTTCCCCTTTATCTCCCTTACAAACCTTCCATTTCCTCACTATCCTAACTTTTACACCATTATTTATTAACACCCTCTTGGCACATTTAACTCTCTGTCGTGGTGCCGTTAAACATCAACAAACCATGAATTTACATGGAAGGGGCTACTTTGTTGATTCACCCTCTAAAAAATGTCTTATACCCAGCACAGATTAGAAAATTATTGCATTTCATTACAATTTGTTTCAAATTTTTTAACTTCTAAGAAATATAATTTTTTCTTTGATGGGTTTATGAATCTTAATTTGTATATTGATAATTCCAGCCCTTATAAATGTCAAATCATTTTGGAAAGAAAATTTAAGAGAATTCTGAAGAAATACATTATGTGTGTTAGGACATTGGACAAATTATGTCATCATCGGCATGATTTCAACACAAAATGGCAGCATCCATGTTACAACTTCAAACTTAGTTAACTCTCTTTCATATATCAAGCTAGAATAGTTGACTTTATGTCTCATTTAAATTAAAACACATCTTTTGATTCTCTAGAAAACCATTGTAAGTCTCTACGGTAAGACTGATAAAAACTTGTAATTTATTGCGTGTATGCCATCTTTCATTTTTATATGCCATCTTTCATTTCTAATGAAGTTCAACCAGATTCAACATAAATGTATCTGTTTCATCTTGATGTTGCTTGGCCGGAGTATGACCAAGTTAAAAACAATCTTTGTAATGTTAATTTCTTTCCTATTATGAAACTGATATAAAATAAGATATAAAAAAAAAAAGATTTTGCATTAGGAAGTGTAGAGCCAATTTTCTCTGGTGACATCATAAATGCGCATATTTTGTTTTATGATTAGGCCACAGGGCTTCAGATGTAGTTTTGATATTGGCAATACGGGTAAGCGCTGTAAGGGCTTCCTTAATTGGCAAATACAAGTGCTTTGAACATCATTGCTGTAAAGCCCCCATGGACGTGATGGGCCCTGGGCCTGAAGATTATAAAGATTGAAGACTTATTGGAGAGTTTTCTGTATTTATTTCAGTGAACTTCAAAAGTTCACTGATGTTGCATATCAGGACTCTCAGTTTAAACATTATCCAGCCTTCAACTAACAACCAATGCTGCTCTTTCTTTATAGACCTTTTCAAATCAGATTCAGCTTGTCAAATGAATGAAATTCATGTGTTTGTCCATAATGGACCAATGGTATAATGGGAATCTTGATCATTTAAACAAAATTAGTGTAAAATCATGCAAGTTGAAATTTTTTCATAAGAGTAAATTTTTTTTCCCCCCAAAGAAAATCCTTTTTTTAAAGTCTGAAGGAAAAGTAGCTGCAGTTGCTTAAAGATTAAAGAAATATTCCCATGAATTTTAATTTTCATGTGTATGATAGAGGACTTTAAAAGAAGCAATTTGGTGCAAAAATCATATTGATATCTTTTTCTGTTTAGGAGTTATTGCATTTCCAAGATTGTGCATGGGTTGAAAAGTGACCTAGCAGTGTACAGTGTGATTTTTACATCAGATTGTTTCTTTAATATTCGTCTATCATATATGTATGAAAATTCACAGGAATATTCCTGTAAAGAAATTTGGACATACATTGCCAGTGATACCAATGGTTATCACAGACATTTTTTTGGAAAAAGACATACTTGGAAAAAATTAGCAGCTTTTTGTATAATAAACCTGTGGTATAATAAGCAGAGGTAGAAAAGATGGTAAAAGAGAGTCGAACAAGCAAAAAAAATAGGTGGCTTATAATTTAAAGCAACTGCATTCCTACTGCCGCTTACTAGAAGCAGGATTAGAGTAAAACTTTTTATTTTGTTTTCAGGTTTGGGTTTGTCGGCAGATGATCTTCCAGACCAGATGAAGATGGACGAGTGGCCAGCCATGAAGAAAATGCTCAGCACCATCTTTGCATCAAAAACCCAAGAAGAATGGGCCAAGATCTTTGAAGGAACGGATGCTTGCGTCACTCCAATCCTTTCCAGAGATGAAGCTCCTCAACACCCACAAAATAAGACAAATAAAACATTCTTGGTGAATAATAGGGGCGGGTATGAACCTGCCCCCGCCCCGAGACTTTCAAGAACCCCAGGGGTGCCCCAGACTATGGCGCAACCAGAGGTAGGGCAGGACACAAAGTCCATCATGAAGGAGCTGGGGTATAGCGATCAAGATATCGAGTGCATGAACAAGGAGGGCTCGATTGAATGCCTAGATTTAAACTCCAAGCTTTGATATCGACTGAATCAGGTGAGAAATTAAGCCGTGAAGTCCAAAGGCGTTATCAATCCAAATGTGGATTGAAATCCAATGTAAAAGTGAGCAAATTATGATTTGACTAGAAAAGTGAAAAGTTTATGAGATATTTGGATTGGAGCCGATTTTTCTAAGGATTTGATTTTGACGGGTAGCAGGGTATGAATCTAAAGCACAATCATGTGATTGAATAGTATGTTGAATCTTAATTGAACAGCAGATTGACTAAAGTTAGTAAATTTACAATCTTGGACAAAACTTTTTGGAACATTAATCAATTATGCTACAGTATCTGCAAACTTCAAATGAATTGCTTCGTTTAAAGTGATTATGTTTGAAACAAATATATTCCATTCAACAAACTATATCCTTTATTATTATATTAAACTGCCTTAATTATTAGGGGAGATTAGGGGATTGAAGGGAGGATGGGCAAATTGGCTGTTCCATGTTGTAGCAATACAGTAAATTATATAAATAACGCGAGTGAAACATGTACACGAGTGTATGTTTTGATAGGTTGATCAAAGTTGTGATTGTCAGACTGCATTTTGCTGTCTAAAGATATTATTTTGAAGCATAGGTGTAGGAACCAGGGGAAAAAGGGGCACGTACCCTCCCAAGTTTTCCGCAAAATGACAAGAGCCCCTTTTGAAAATGAAAAGTGCCTCTCAATTACTGTGAAAGGTGCAAGAACTGGTGGGATATCTGCACAATTTGTTTTACACAAGTGCCTTTTCAAAATGAAGTGCCCCCTTTGTTGTTTTGGACTCACTGATTCTATCTACAGACTGAGGGGACATATTTATATGACTTGGGAAGTGCCCCCTAAAAGTCGTGTCCCCCACTTTTCAAAGCTTCCTACACCCGTTTTGAACAATACATCGTTTTATAAAATACTATCACATGATATCACAATGTCACCATGGAGGTAAGGTAGTATTACACTGAACGGTAAACTGTATTAAAAGAAAGTGAAAAGATACACTGTTACTTATTTTTGAAATATTTGGTTCATCATCAGGAACTAGCAAACTGTAGCAGCAGTGCACTTATTAAATTGCATAAAGCAAATCTAAATAAGACATACTTTCTAGATAATTCCAGAAAATTATTGTGATGTAGTCATATTAACTCCATACCTTTATGTGTGGTAATCATTAAAGTATAGGTACTTGGAACAAACAAACCCTTCTTTAGTTTATTAGCTATTTTCCTTTTGACTTCACATTAACCGCGGTACACTCCAATCCCAGATAGGGTGTTATGACTTTTGCTTGTGTGTTACCTGGGAGAGGGAGGGGGGGTGGGGAGGGGGGGGGGGATGATGATCTAGCCATCGCATTAAAAAGTTATCCAAATTGGGGGTATACCTGTCTAATGATGCATGCAACATCTCATCTGCACTTATTGGAAAAACCCACAAAAGAAATGACTTTTAGGCATAGCAGGGTAAATTCCAGACACCATTGCATGCCTAACAATCATTTAAGTTAGTTAGAATCACGTCGTGGAGCTTGGAAACTGTATCATATAATTTAATGCGGGAGTAAGCAAGTAATACAAATCAGAGGCAGATTGTAATTTGATCTTCTGACCAGTTTTCTGTTAATGATCAGGTGTTTGGGACACATTTGTGATGCGACCCTAGGACCGTAATGCATTTCATACCAAAAGTGGTAGGGTGTGCAGCCCATAAACTGAAAACCATACCTGCAGTATGACATATTTTAGGTACCTGCAGTATAAAATTATACAATTTTGATACCCGCATTATGACAGAAGTCAATTTTGAAACCTGCAGTATTAAGCATTCAACAAAAAATATTGTAAAGATGAACCAGCAGTATGAAATTAACAGACACACATACATAACTAATAGTTGGCGCATATCGTTTGGAAAAAGCTAAGCAATTTATCATTGCATAAGAAGATTATAACAGTTGGATGTTGATTTTTCTGTTCAATTTAGCTTTTATCTGTCATTATGCGGCCTTGAATAGCTTTTAGGAAAAGTTTGTGCGGAAGGGAAAAGCCCATTAGTGTAAAAAATTAGCTCTTAAAAAATGAGTTTCTGATTCAGATGGGGCGAAAAGATAATGTAATGAATGCTAAACAATCTATCATTTTACCTGCCTTTAACAGGGTGAAATCCTAGGGGTTTTGATATTGTTTGAATAAAATAACTAAGGCAATATTATGAGAGTTATTCAAATTAAAATTTTGAAAAGGAAACAATTCTCGTGAAACAACTCATAATGAATTTATAGGTATCGGTGGAAAGATAATGAGTTCAGGGCATTGAATACGGACAACCAATGAAATATTTTTGTGCTTTTATCATGTTTTGCTACAAGTCTAAAAAGAACAAACTTCTTCTACAGCTCTGACTTATTTTTTTTTATTTTTTAGCCCATGATTGGTGAAATAAGAAGTCCCCGCGAGTGCAGTAATGAGGGTGGTTAACCAAGCGACTCATATTTTCTACCTAGTACAGTTAAAATAATCAAATTGACCCCTATATAATGCTAGCATTCGAGGGTCTTTTTAGCAGCTTGGGGAAAGCAGGAGCGTGTCAGAATGATTTACCCTGATAATAATATAATTCAAGGGTCTTTTTAGGTACTTGGGAAAGCAGGGAGCGTATCAGAATGATTTACCGGTGGAGTGATCGCAATCACGAGTTTTTTAGCAAGTCGGGGGGAGGGCAGGAGCTATATTAGAATGATTACATTGGTATTTGTTTTGGTAGATCTAAAGCCGTAAGAGAGGGAGGGAGCACCATTGATGTCATGAGGGGCAGGTTCACCACTTGCATGGTCTTTTCTTTCATGTAATGTCACTTAAGGGGATCACAATCATTTGTCAAGGGCAGTTGCAGCTCTTGTGCCCTAGTCTGGGTCAAAAGAGACATTAATGTATTGGATATACAAGACCAAAATCACATCCAGTGTTGTTTCTGGTTACAGATTTTCAAGGATTTAATTCAGAACTTTGCAGTTGATTTACTACTCTCTTTATCAATAATTAATTACCCTCCTGCAGTGGTGGTGATTTATTTCGAACATGGGAAGGGGAGGGGAGGGGGTGAACCCAGACAGTGGTGTAGCCAGCCATATATGCGTTTTACAAGGTTTCATTTTTTAGGGGGACATAATGATATTCGTCCCCCAACAAAATTATTGGGGGACATCTTATGCCCTGCTGTCAAATACTTCCTAGAACTCACACAAATTTTGACTAAAAGATAACAAAGTGGAAGACCTGATTGATAGGGAAGTGGAAGATCTTGGAATGTACAACCAAGGTGATCATTGGCACTACTAGCTAGAAAGCCTTGGTATGATGGTGACATTGAAAACCTGTCCAAGATGGTTTTTATAGGCATGTGACACATGATAGGCTTCGGGGAGGAAGGGGAAGGGGGGGGAGGGGGGTAATTGAAAGTTCAGACTAACTGCCTGATAACACTAGCCTTTGTGGGTGTAGGTTGCGACTGCTTTGTATGGTTAAGGACTCAGCTGGGATTCTCGTTATAAAATATTTGGAATGGAATCAGATGAAGTAGCGGCTGCCATCGTCATCGATGAGTACCATTAATTTGTATCAACCATGATATCACAACCGGTAAGTTTATGCACTGAAAACAGGTATGAAACATTTCGAGGCTGTATGTGAAGTAAGGCCCCGGGACTGTATGTGAAGTAAGGCCCCAGCGCCCTCACACCTTTGCACATATGCACTCTCCTGTAAAAGATTCTTTTTCAATTATACAGTTAGGCTCAGATGCTTTAGGGAGGGCCCAAGAATACTCAAGTTGAAGGAGGGGTGAACTCTCAAGGAGGTAGAGAACTCTCGGGGGGGAAAATGATTCTCAGGGGGAAAATAATTCTCAGGGGAAAAATAATTCTCAGGGGAAAAAGAATCCCAAAAAATTCCCAGAAAACCTCTGGGAAATTGAATTCATTTTCGGGAAATTTTTATGCAATTTTTAGGAACTTCTCTTTGATTCTTGTGAAATGAAAAGTTGCTAAATTTCACCAAAATAATCTTGCCCAAATTTACCTCTTAGCCCGGTGAAACCCTCTCAGAGGGGAAAGCTCCCCCTTCCTGCACTACCCATGTCCCTGGATGGGAAGCTAAAGTGGGTTGCAATAGTTTGGAAGGTGTATAAGTAGTTAACTATAATTGTGGCACTACAGTTTATTGTTTTTGCCTATTTGATAAACTTCTAGTAGTTGCTTCTTCTTGCCCATAGACCGCTCAAGACATATCCTCAAGAAAGTTGAGTATATGTTACTGATCAGTTTGTCCTATCTGATAGGATCGAGTGTTATCATTGGTTGTACAGATCCAGAGAGGTCTACATCCCTTCTTTTCAATGAAAAGTTTGCCATTTTTAGCACTTTTAAGAGAATGGACCCCCTTTTCTGAAAGGTCTGCATCCCTCTTGATAGTAAACTAGAAGTGTTATTTTTTTTGTTAGTCAGGAATGGATTAAGTTTGATCTATTCATTTAATCAATGGTGCAACAAAAGGGTGGGTAAATTCAATGGCCCTCCTGTGGCAATCTAAAGGACAACAGTGATTAGGGTTTTATGGGCCCGAATCCCAATTGGACCCTACCCTGCACCACTGTGATTGTATTCAAAATGTTTGTATCAGATAAGTGTCTGAATATCGCTTTCTGTATTCATCGAGAGTAGCGGTCACAAATGTACTTGTTAAGAAAACAAAGACTTACAGGGAATGGATACGTGATACTCTTTCTGCTAAACTTATGTTTATGCCACTGAAAGGATTAGTGCGGGGGTCAAGCAAGTCCATCCATATATGACATGAAAGAGTGACTCCAAAAGAAACAAAATGGTGCAGAAAGCATTAAAAAATCTTATCCCCTTACGGAGATAATTAAGTTTGACGGACGTTTGGTATTGTATAGAAACGACAAGTAGTTGTGATGTCACTGCCTCAGATTCCTCAGTCTTTATGTATTCTATCATATTTTGTCCTTCGAGTTTGTGGCTTAAAAACCATTGGATATGTCGGGAAAGTAGTAAAACAATATTGTAAGAATAATTATAATTTACCACCTGAAGAAAAAGTTCAAGGGAAAATTATATAAATAGGAAAAAAGTTAAATACATTTTATTTAAAATACATTAACAATTGTTAGAAATGTGAGGATAAAGACACCCTTCTGTGGTAGACTTCCTACACCAGCCATTTCTACAAAGATACGACAAGAGCTTTAAACTTGAATATCTCCTTAACGAAATCAGATTTTTTCTTCACCATTTGTTTTAGTCCTTTCATATAAGATACTTGAGGCCTGAACTAATCCTTTAATATTAGGTATGAACTTATTTTTAGCAAACTACTCATTTGAGGAAACTTTTCCGGCAAATGTACATTGTATTCTTTTAAAACGGTATTTGAAAGTGTTTCTTTTTATAATAAAAAAGATTACATTATTTTTGCAAGCACATTTAATCTTAATCCATAATTTGTTTATGTGATAATGACTACACTGTAATATTTTTAAAAGATGATCAGTATTAAAATGATTTGTATAAATAGCCTCTTTTTTGGTTCTGATGCTAACAGCACAAGGAACCTATGTAGTCATGCGTATGTATACGTATGTGTGGGTGTGTGTATGTGTATGTCTGTGACATCAAGCTCGTAAGCACGGTATCTCAAGAAGGGTAAAGTGGACTCATGTTATACTTGGGACACAGATACTGTAGCCCATGGTCTGTAGATGTGCCCTATTGTTTTTTGACAGTGATGTCATACATATCAATGAGTAGGTGGGGCTTAATGTAAAAGCTTGAAATACTTATATTTTAACAATAGCATGTGTTTTGTTTCATATGTAGTTTAATTATGTTAGCTGGTTTGCTTTTTTTTTCTCCTCCCTCTGCTGAGTGAAAAAATACAACTTTCTTAGGCCTAATAGAAGTTCTGTTTTAATTTCAGAACTGATCAAAAGAAACAAAACTGGAGTCTCTTCTATGTAAAGTAGCTGTGGCTTCACTGTCTCTTCAGATATGAAAATGGTATGGATTATATGACCCATTAAAATGTGTTCTCCACATCGGGTCAAGCAATTTGCATAGAGGCCTAATATGAGCATAGGACCCAAAATGAACATAGGGACCCAAAATGGTCTTGAGTTATATTGGCATAATTAGCATAGGATCTAAAACAAGCATGAGACTCCTTATGAGCAGGGGACCCAAAATGGGCAGAGGGAACCAAATGAACATAGGGGACCAAAATGATAGGGGGACTAAAATGAGAATAGGGGCACCAACATTAGCAGAGGGGCTCAATAGTAGCAGAGGGGCCCAATAGTAGCAGAGGGGCCCAACATGAGCATAGGTACCCAAAATGTGAGGGACACCAAAATGAGCAGAGGGACCTCAAAATAGGCATAGAACCCAAAAGGAGTATAAGGACAAATGAGCAGAGGGACCCCAAATGGGCAAAGGGACCCCAAATGGGCAAAAGGACCCCAAATGGGCAAAAGGACCCCAAATGGGCATAATACAAGGGACCTATGGGAATTGAAATAAGATCATAACCCAAACTTTCTTCAATAACTATTATTTAAAAGGCATAAGACCTGAAAATCAAACACGATAAGAGTTACAAAAATCTTTAATTTCAATCCTTTATTGTCTCAAAAAAACATTCATTTCAAAATACAAATAGTTAACAAAAGGGTTCAAATGTTAGTGATCTCTTGGAAGACTAGAATACAATACATAAAAGTAGAGAGTTACGGGAAAGAAATGCAGACTTGTGCAACAAAACAAACCTTTACAAACAAGAATATTGATTACTATTTTCATGTCGTTTATCATGAGACCAATACAAATAATCAATAGCATGCATCATATCCTGGTAGTGTCAATAATAAAGGTTTTCTGAGGAAACTCTGGTGATAAATCACAATTTAGAACAGAGAAATTTACTTGCAAATGTCAAAGGAGAGAGAGAGTGTTCAAAAAGTTTTCAATTTCAGTTTAATGATTCTTTTAAGGAGTTATTTTGCAGAACTTTCAAATCTAAAGGACATGCTGTGATGGGGAAACCAAAATGTTATCTCCATGGAAACGAACAATTTGTTTAACTAAAATACGGCAAAAAACATATCACAACTTCTTATACTCGACTAGTTTTCAACTTATAAAAACATCTGAGTAAAAATAATACATGCTTCTTTTTAACTTCCTACAGTCTAAACAAACTTGCTTATATCAGCAAATATCTTTTAACAGCGTCTTCTGCGGACATCCTTTTCAGAGATCCAATCTGGATAGTTGTCGAGTTATCTAATTTATAAATGTTGCAAAAGGGGCTTCAATCTGATGACTATGTACAGGAATGGGTGAGAGATTTCAAGCTCCAGAGAGTCAGATTTACATCTTGTTCCCACCGGAATGGTTCCTAACACTGAAAAACAACACAAGAAAAAAAATGCTGGCATTGAGTGATA
Organism: Chiridota heheva; assembly: GCA_020152595.1. Taxonomy (NCBI): domain Eukaryota; kingdom Metazoa; phylum Echinodermata; class Holothuroidea; order Apodida; family Chiridotidae; genus Chiridota; species Chiridota heheva. The sequence goes on from JAIGNY010001303.1 coordinate 2,100,777, forward strand.
AGGATATTTTCTGGCATTTTTATTCAATGCATATCAATCTGTGCAAAATGTGTGGCACAATGAAATGAAATCCTGATAATAAAGAGAGACAAAATTAATAATAATGATGAGTTAACGGAAGTATCATCAGGAACTGTGTTATAAATGACATCTAAGCAGCATGGAGTGAGCAGGTGAAGCTTGGCTTCGATTAATCACTAAACGCTCACAAAATTTGGTGATTAAATGTCTTCTGAATGAATCGTAAACCAACAGCTTTATGGCTTGCAACTTTTACTGCTGTAGCAATGTTTTAATTTTTGCAAACAAGTGAAACTAGCTAGACTCAAGCTTATGGACTTTCTCAAAAATTTCTTTGGTGAAAATCCCACTTAAGTTTTTTGCCCTTCTTACCAACTTTGCAACTACCAACAATGTACATTTTTATTTCTTAATTTAAAACATCAACCTCAATAAAAGCTTAGTGAAAAATCAATAGTTAAAAAAAGCTTTTTTTCAGTCATTTAGAGAATAACAACATTTCCAATGCAAATACACTGGTATTATTTTCGTAAGTGAAAGTTCTCATGAAGAAAATTATAATAAAGGAAAAAATAACTAGAAATCTCAATTATTCCATCACAAATTCTTATAAAAAATAGTTATCGACTTTTTTTATGGTATTGTCTAGATTTAATAATAAACCTATAACGTACATAGCATTGAAATGCACTACAATATATCACATCAAAATGCTTATCCCTGAGCAAACTGAATTCCTTGACACAAATACTTCAACTTAAACCCAGCAGTGCCAAGTTTCAGAAAATACATAGCTCGTACAGAGGAACTGGCTTAAGTAAATACAATGGTTATGTGTTATTACATTACACAATACATGAACCTTCTAGAAATGGGGCCAAGATCTACTTTAAGCACATAAACCTAACCTTCATTCACGCAATTATTCTTTGTATTCCTTGCGGATTAAATTAAGACTTGTCAATTTACATTCTACAAGCCAATTTAACCCCCACCGCGAAAAAATCTATAATTGCACCACAGAAATCCCACACCATCTTGTTCTTGAATAAACAAACTGAAACCCGTAAAAGTGCTTCAAGGGAAAATTTTGCTTATACCTACACAAGATCACTTAGGAAGATACTAAGATTAATTCTGAGCAGTGATCTGTTTTAAGACGATTTGAAAAAGATGACCACAAAGACATTTTAATTTACACTAGTAAAGCCATTAACCAAAATGCAAAGTAAGCTCAAAGGATGTCATACTTTGAGGTTAAATTGGCTGACATCTATTGCTTTTCTGCATGTTCAGTTTGTTGTGTTCTAGGCAAGGTATGTGACCCTAACATTCAATGCCTGTGTACTTGCTTGTATCAGGTCTCGATGACTTTGTTTTTGACAGTTTTGTTTCCTATATTTTTCTCGTTTTCTCAGCGCAATGAGACTAAAGGGTGCTATATAACAACCATGTATTATTATCATCATCATTATTATATTATTATAATAATTTGACAATTGAATGATTACTTCAAAGCAAAGAATTCCAATCTGCTATCAACAGCAGTATTTCACATCTTACAGCAAGAGATGAGCAGAGGCTATCTGAGAAAGAGCCTCCCATACAACAGACGTTAATCTGTTTTTCTCCGAATTGTAACATCAAAGATACAAATCCTACGTAACTGTCATGCTATTCACAGCACAAAATGTCCATCACTGCAACCGTTTCATTACAACAAACTACCAGGAACCTAATTTCCCAGGTGATCAAAAATTATCAATAACAATACAAAATTATTTGATGATTAAGAGATTTTTCCATGATGTTAAGCATTCCAGTTGACAAGAACTTAACCACACAAGCTATGTTAGTACTGTGTCCAAACCATGCAACAGTTACTAACCCAGCAATTTCAATCACGATGCACTGTTTGGTGACGATGCACTGTTTGGTGGTGATGATGCAGTTTAGTAGCTGATGCATTACTTGACGTGCTGGTGAGTTCAAGCAATGTTGGTTGATGATGATGCTCCGTAAGAGGATGAAGATGATATTATGGTGAGAGGCTGTTCCACCCGGATGGGAGACGGTGACTCTTTGTTGCACTTGGTAATGCCAACAACAAAAAAATCACCAGTCTTCCACCGTGTGGAGAGCATGAAGTTAGTAGCAGAAGGATTATAGGCTCAAAGCGATGCAAATCTTTATTATGTTATATATCAGAATGCAAGAGGTTGGTTGAATCACAGCAAATCCAGGTGCCAAGAGGAAAAACGCTTCTCTTTTCACATGCAACTCCTTTATTTGGAAGACGGGTCTCCAATAGGCCCGAGTCGGGTAGCAAACTATCCGAACTAGGTACCTGTTACTTTTATCTGGTTCCGATCTGGGTACCCAAAAAAGGGAAAACAGATTTTATTTTTATTTTTAGTTCTACAATTTTCACGCAACTGGTATATCATTAGGCTAAGACTTAAATCCCCGCTAAATACACAAACTTGTATCCAAAATTTGTTTAGTGACATTCTTGAGCTTATTTTTGGTCCGAGTTAGTGAAATTGCTGTAATTTTAGTGCAAGCCTAATAACATACCAGTTCTGCAAAAATTGTAGAGCTAAAAAAATTAAATTTATTTTTTTTTTCTTTTTGTATTGGGTACCCCACCATTAGGCAAGTACCGAACCATAAGGGCAGGTACCCGACTCAGCCGTAGTCTCCAAATTTTAAAAATCCCTCTCCAAAACATACTCTTAACCATTCTTGTTAAACATACATAACTGTGATATCTCTTCAGAAATCTTTGCTACTGCTATCCCTTAAATTTCATTCCACTTGCAACACTCTCTACTACAAGAGCTTCTCAACTCTTTCCATAATATGAAATGCCACCAATTACAGTGTCAGTCACAATGGTAACAATTATTTGAATTGATTATTGCACCAGTCTTGGGTGGTGTTGATGAGGCGGGAGAGGAATGGGAGTTCCCAATGGCTCTCTTCAATTCATCAGAAGAAATTTCATGACCTCCTGATTACAAAATGGATACCAGGTAGCATCACAGATACCAACACAATTTCAACCATGTTAACAAGCAAGAAGAAATGTGTATATCTCATTTCAGACTTTGTGGTTAAGAGAGACAGTATCCTTCAATGACAATTTTTTTGTTACTCACTCAATAACCAAAGATATTTTGCAGCTACCGAGATTATAGCTGACTATTCATGAGTTTGTATGCATGGTTAATGATAGAAAAGTAAACTGACTGTGAAAGCATGACTACTGATGTAATGATGGCTGATGCCCAGACCTAAGTTCCCATTAAAGTGCAGGAATGTGGGATTCCAACACATATCAAATTCCCGCTCACAAATAATTGAACGGGGAATGTGAGGGTGAAATTCTCGCCAAATAAAAAAGGCAGAAAAATGCCAAATTTTCAGGTTTTTTTTTGTTATGTAAATATGTTTGGCCTTTTTTGGCATATAAATAAACCTCTATTTTTACCCCCCCCCCCCCTTTCCTTAAAAAAAAAAAGAACGTGGCTCAGACCACAAAGTAACGTTATCCATAGGTTAAAAGTGCAACAAGTTTCATAAAGCTAAGGGAATCAAATGAATATCATGTCTTTTTCTTGACATTAAATTGAATTAACAGGTTTCCGTATAACCATATCATTTGTTTTAAAAGTGCTCAAGCATTTGACTTCTGGTTGAAATAAAAAGCATACACTCAAATACTCCCAAAATGCTATAAATAAAAATCATACACCCTCAAATACTAAAAAATGCTATGAATAGAGACACAAGGATAAAATCCATGCACATGCTCTACGAACAAGGTTTTACATTTGTCTTTTCTGTAGATGGATGATAAGTATACTCAGCAAGTTGCAAAGAAGTATTCCCAAATTTCACCATGTTAAAAAAAAAAATTGATGGCTCAGAAATAAGCATGCTTGGCTAAAAACAAATTTCCTTTTACTACATTGTTAGTGTCTAAGATGGTAAATCACTACATAAAGGAAGTAAAATGAAGAATTTAGTTTACGAGAAATGAGAGAAACGAGCAGAGAATTTCAAATGAAAATCAAAACGCACTTAGAGGTTAATAGCTACACTTGTAAGATGCAGGAACACCATGCACAAAATGCACATCTGTTTGTAAATGTTCAATGTGTTGATATAACCTTAAACTAAAATGTTGAAACCTTTTTCTTGAAAATGCAATTGTTAACTATCTGCAGGAACTTGTGGTCACTTTCCATTAAGGGCACCTGGATCACGAATTTAAATCCATTAGAGCAATTATAGGGTTATCCCTGGTGTCCACAGCGCAAGCAGATGGGTGAATATAACTTCCCCTGGATGGGACGCCAGTCCATCGCAGGTTAACTCCCCAACAGTACTGATATTTTTTACACTTGAATGGATTAGAGCAAGCACCTTGCTCAAGGACACATTGCAGCAATCACAATAGGACCCGCACCCAGTACTGCTCACATATGAGCATGACTCCTTCTTAACCTCTATACCTGGGTCACGAAACCAACTTATAAAAACTATGCACAAATCTTCTCTTTTATAACAATTGACTTCATGTTACTTCCTATGAATATTTTTGATAGTCAACAGTTCAAAGAGTGATATTTAAGTACAAACAAATGTGCTAGTTTTATCCAAAAAAAGAGAACAATCATCATTAATAACTTGAAAGGACCATTCAATCAAGGAGGGAGGGTTTTTTGTTGTTGAATATATTTATGTGGATTAACAAATGGGTCCCATCTTCCGTCTTTTTGTTACTGCTGTTGTTGGCTACATGTGTTCACAATTGCAGACATGTGAACTCATAGTATAAGCCATTGGAAAAACATGTACCAATTTGGAGAACTTTAAGTTGGGAATTTAGTACCACTGATGACATTCACTTAAATTTTGTACATGAGAGGTTTTTGATGAGTCTCTTAACTTTTTGGTCACGTGTTCCTTTTAAGTTATTTACATATGCGCCATTAAATCAGTAACACTAACTTAATGAGGTTAAGAGCCGAAGCCCTCCAAGACACACAATGTTTTCTTCTTCAAGGGGTTGAGTGTGCCAACAACAATTCACCACCAGCTACGAAGAGCTCTATAAAAAACTTAAGTTGTTAAAACTGCTATAAACCTTGTTTACCCCACCACCAACTCCCTACCCCACCACCAACTCCCTACCACAAGCAATTTGAAGACTTGAGAGAAGTGAGAAGGCAAACACAAACCTGTTTTGCAGGAGGTACTGAGCATTGGTAATGGCCTCTTCTGTCCCTGTGATGGTGATGATGCGGTCACTTGAGCCAGGCAAAGGTTCATCGATCTTTATCTGAGCTGTTGAAATTCTGCGGATCTCACGAATGCGGTCACCGTGGTGTCCAATGATGGCACCAGCATACTGCAAAAAAAATAACAATATTATTATCTATTTTGAAAAAAGGTAAAATTCAGTCCTAATCAATTCCAAGCTGGCATTTGTACTCATTTTACCAGCATTAATTCCCTGGTAATAACCTAGGATACAGCTATTAATATTTCTATATTTGCCATTATAGTCCTAATCAATTCCAAGCTGGCATTTGTACTCATTTTACCAGCATTAATTCCCTGGTTATAACCTAGGATACAGCTATTAATATTTCTATATTTGCCATTAATTGAAGATTTGATTTAAAACTGAAAATCTGAAGACATTTTAAATAATTTCCAAAATGGTACATTCTGTAGTACAATCTAATTTACAGGAATATTCCCGTGTTTTTCCATAACCATAAGAAAGAGAACAATTTAAAAAAAAAAATTTAGTACAAAAATCATGTTGATATGTTTATTTCTACCAGGAGATATTCAAATTTTAGGGTTCACAAAAAATGTCAATAAACGAATAGGAAAAGGTTCAGTATGACATCACATCAACACATTCTACTACAAAGTTTATGTATTTCATTTAAATCTATCATCCTTTTTTATTAGTAAAACCTGCTAAACAAACAAATTGATGAAAGTTAGGTATTTATACATATTGCCAAATATACCCTAATTCAATTAACTTTTGGAAAATTGTCTTTAATCATACAGAAACAACCAATAAACATTCAAAGAAATACATAAACATTTGCAATGGAATTGCCTCTATGACAAACATCATCAAACACGAATTCATCATACTGTACAGAAATTTTAAATGCAATTGGGAAATCTTTAAAAATCCATATCTCCTAAACGGAATATGATATCAACTCGATTATTGTACCAAATTGGTTCTAAAAGTATGCTTTTAAATAACATTTGACAAAAAAACCATGAGAATATTCCTATAATAAGTCTCCTACACATAGTATCTGTCTGGTTGTGCTAACGAATTAAATTCTCTTGCATAAATTACATATAAATATCTTACATACGTGTAATGCCCCTTCAAAAACAACTTGTAATCAAAATGAATCCATCACACACCACCAACTTCCAAACCTTCGATCTTCACTCTTATTTCCAAACCCATTATCTTCACCCCAAAAATCTCCCTCCCTCCCTTCTCTATTAACCTCATTCTTTAGTGATGAATATCTGTTATAATAGCTTTTTAGTCCAAAATCCTCAAAGGTTGAACAAAAACATCACTTAAAATTACTCAACAATAATAACAAAACCTTCACTGTTAAATACCACCCTATTTGTAAATTATTACTTCCAGCAAAACACACAGGGAAATACTTTTGTCCTTGTGTTGAGCTGAAAGTCAGCACAGCTGCAGTGAAATTTGTTTACTCTCAATGTCAGATTATGACCATGGAAAGGGAGTAAGTGTGTGGGTTGTAAAAATAAGAAATCCCTGGTGTAATTGCGAATTGCTTGCACTGGATTGTGGTTTCTGTTGTGAGCAATACAAAAATATAGGCCGGACAGATTTAAGATTTTGTTGGGGCTTAAGACACAAAATGTATTTCAAGGTGTAGACTTAATATGTTCTACCCTTCCTAAAACTTTCTGGAACCATGCCTCAAACTCTTCCCACTCTGTATTCTCCCCTATTCAACCACTTACTTGTTTGGGGATGGTAACCTGTGTTGATGTTATCTCTCCATCTCCACTTCCACCGGATGCTGTAAAAAAAAATATATATAAAAAAATTAACCTTGAGATTTGGTTTGGTTCCTGTTTCTTTGCCGGTCAAAGGTTATTAATAGAAGATGCAATTACTTAATGAGCCCTTGATGAAAGCAAAGGTTGTGAATGCTACAGAGCTGACATCAATATAAGAAAAGAAATGGTGCCATTTGAAGGATTAGTTCAGTGGTCAAACAGATCTTATATGAAAGAGGACTTAAAAAGAAACAAAATGGTAAAGAAAGCATTTAGAAATATTATTCCATTAAGGAGATATTCAAGTTTAAAGCAATCTCATCTAAATGACTGGTGTAGTAAGTCTACTATGGAAGGTTGGCACCCTCATGCTCACATTCTTAACAATTCTTGATGTATTCAAAAAATTTTTTTTTTTAACTTTTGTACTATTTGAATTAATTTCTCTTAAAACATGTTTTACTACTTTCCTGATATATCCATGAGTTTTAAGCCATAAAATCGAACGATAAAATATGATAGAATACATAAAGACTTTTGAGAAATCTGAGGCTGTGATGTCACAACTAGTCTGGTTTCAGTCATTTCTACAAAAATGATACTAAACTTTTAACTTTAATATCTCCTTAATCTAATAAGATTTTTGGAATGCTTTATTCACCATTCTGTTTCTTTTAAAGTCCCCTTCCATATAAGATAAACTTGCTTGACCCCTGAACTAATCAAATAAAAAGGTTATAAAAACATCAGGTTTAAGAAAGAGATGTTTTAAAAACATCAGGTTTAAGAAAGAGATGTTTTAAAAACATCAGGTTTGAGAAAGAGATGTTTGAAAAACAACAGGTTTGAGAAAGAGATTGTTTTAAAAACAACAGGTTTGAGAAAGAGATGTTTTAAAAACATCAGGTTTGAGAAAGAGATGTTTTAAAAACAACAGGTTTGAGTTTTAAAAACAAAAGAGATGTTTTAAAACAACAGGTTTGAGGAAGAAATGCTTTAAACAACAGGTTTGAGAAAGAGATGTTTTAAAAACAACAGGTTTGAGGAAGGTTTAAACAACAAGTTTGAGAAAGAGATGTTTTAAAAACATCAGGTTTGAGAAAGAGATGTTTTAAAAACAACAGGTTTGAGAAAGAGATGTTTTAAAAACAACAGGTTTGAGAAAGAGATGTTTTAAAAACAACAGGTTTGAGGAAGAAATGCTTTAAACAACAGGTTTGAGAAAGAGATGTTTTAAAAACAACAGGTTTGAGAAAGAGATGTTTTAAAAACAACAGGTTTGAGAAAGAAATGTTTGAAAAACAACAGGTTTGAGAAAGAAATGTTTTTAAAACAACAAGTTTGAGAAAGAGATGGTTTCAAAACATCAGGTTTGAGAAAGAGATGTTTGAAAAACAACAGGTTTGAGAAAGAAATGCTTCAAAAACAACAGGGTTGAGTAAAAGATGTTTTAAAAACAAAAGGTTTGAGAAAGAAATGTTTCAAAAACAACAGGTTTGAGAAAGAAATGCTTTAAAAACAAAAAGTTTGATTGAGAAAGAAATGTTTTAAAAACAAAGTTTCATAAAGAAAGAAATATTTTAAAAACAACAGGTTTGAGAAAGAAATATTTTAAAAACAACAGGTTTGAGAAAGAAATGTTTCAAAAACAACAGGTTTGAGAAAGAAATGCTTTAAAAACAAAAAGTTTGATTGAGAAAAAAAATGTAACAACAGGTTTGAGAAAGAGATGTTTTCAAAACAACAGGTTTGAGAAAGAGATGTTTTAAAAACAACAGGTTTGAGAAAGAAATGCTTCAAAAACAACAGGGTTGAGTAAAAGATGTTTTAAAAACAAAAGGTTTGAGAAAGAAATGTTTCAAAACAACAGGTTTGAGAAAGAAATGCTTTAAAAACAAAAAGTTTGATTGAAAAAGAAATGTTTTAAAAACAAAAAGTTTCATAAAGAAAAAAATATTTTAAAAACAACAGGTTTGAGAAAGAAATATTTTAAAAACAACAGGTTTGAGAAAAAAATGTTTTTAAAAACAAAAAGTTTGATTGAGAAGAAAGGTTTTAAAAACAACAGGTTTGATAAAGAGATGTTTTAAAAACAACAGGTTTGAGAAAGAAATGCCAGGGGGGTCAGATTCGTTGTAGCTTACAATATTTAGGGTCAAAATAGCTACTCAATATTAAGCACCACTGTTCATTCACACTTACAAACACTGAACAATCCTAAGCAACTTTATATTAGACAGAAAAATAATTGTTAATATTAACTTTAGGACTTGTCTTAATTGTAAACAATTGTTGACACCCCACCAGATATGAGCTGGGAACTACATCAAACTTACCCCGCTAATAGCGGAGATATTTAGAGAGCTATACTTACTTTCCATGCTATAAATATGCAATCTGGTCCCATGACCGGATTCTAACTAGTGCTGTCACGATATGGCTGTATTATGTAACGAAAAGTATCGTGATATTTTTCAAAAAAACTCCCAAAACAAATTTTTAATTTCAGTCCTTCTTCCATACTTACGTATGCATATAAATGATAAACACAAAAACAACAATGATTTTCATCTACCAGATGACATGATCGCGTGACTGTTACGTTCTAGATTTCATCACGCATCCCATGCACATGTTTGGTAATTCAGCCAATGTGACCATGAATCATCGAAGTGAGTCATTTTCTGGGCCAATTTTTTTTTTTGCCAACTTACATTGGAGCATGCCAGTGTGGGGTGAAGGAGCACGATTTTTAATTATCTAAAAAAATGTTTCACGATATTTTTACACGTTTTTAAAGTTGATTCAGAAACGAACATGGCCCAAACTTGTGTTTTAGATTTACTACTGTAACATTAGTACCATAACATAAGTTCTAACAAAAAGTTCTTAGTTCTGTATTAATGTTTGGTATTGCGGTATATGTGTTTAGAGGCATATTTCATGTCCTGGGAAAGGAGATATCGCGATAATTGACATATCATTAATTACAGCACTAATTCTAACTGACGTTAAGAAGATAGTTACCCACCCAGCCCTGACCTCCAGTTTATCTCTATGTTACAAATATGCAATCAGATTGCAACCAAGGATCGAAAGGAAGGAAATTCAGGTCCGAATCCCACCAGGACTGGCCCTAATACCCAAATCAGTTTTCCTACTTGAAGGAATAGCTTCCATATCCTCTTAAGAACGTAAAACCTCTTCATAGTAATTGCTAGATTATAGTAAGTTACTCGAACCCCCTTGAACAACGAAATTGATGTGCCTATTGCTGGGGGTCCCCACCCAGTGTTGCACCCTTGTAATCAAGGATGAGTCTATGGGAAACTGCTTAGTCTGCGGCTTTATGGGCAGACATCAGCATCTGAGCTATTTTCTAAACCCGAAAAATATGCAAAAGAGCAAATCTTCGGTGTCTGTGGACAGAAAATGAAAAGGTGAATTCTCTCAAACTCTGTAACTCCTTGAAGAGTGTTGTAGCCGACTCCGCAGTCATCCTGTGGTGACATTGGATTCTTGCAGATGCGCAGACAACAATCGAAGTTGGTGGCCTAATGCATTGGAGAACCGGTGTTGGAGATGCCCTAACATGTAACATATATGTACCATATAACATTAGGCTCTCCTCTTGGTGGGCGTTGCGCCCAAGGTGAAATAAACTCTACCAGAATGGAAGAGGCCCCAGAGCCTAGCCCAAAAGTTGCTATGCCAGCCTAAAGTCTCTCGCCATAGGAGTGAAAAACACCAGACTCCAGAGTCCGTTTTGTATGAGGGCGAAGAAAATTCTATCCATCACTAGTGTAAACTGTATGGAGAAGTCCTGCAAGTCGGATGGCAATTTCCCCCGGGCTTAAAGCCACCTCATCTTACCTCAGGTGACTAGAAAAAACTGATTAAAAAAGCCAAACCAGCGGGAGACCTTCAGGGTTGGAGCTGTTATAAGAGAGAGTGGTATAGGAAAAGGTGAAATTCAAGTCAAATTTCCAGACCAGTTCCCAGCCGTGTTGAGTCATCAACAGACTGAAGAAAAGAAAAGTGAAGAAAAGTGGGGGACTAGAGAGGTAAACTGGAGGCCAGGGCTGGGTACGTAACTACGTTTTTAAGGTCGACAAAAAGTGCGTTAGAATCAAGTCATGGGACCAGATCGCATATTTATAGCATGGAAGGTGAGATATAACTTGAAGTAAATACAAAGGCATAACACTTTTATTCATAAAATGTTTCATAATATAAAGGACTAATAACACTAATAGGAAATATACGTACTGTCAAAAGGAAGATCATCAAGGAACTGAAAAAGAAGACAAAAAAAAAAAAAATCATAAATATTTAATCTGAAATTACTCAACACTTATCACTCAACTATATCACTTTAACTTACGGAATTGATCATATGTGCATTCTACATTCAAAAGAGTATTCATCTTGACAGACAAATGCTTCAAGAACATTAATTAATCTCTTTCTTTCCTACTTAATGCTAGTGGTTTTCTTTTAAATGTGTTTTTCTGTTCAGAGACTTCCCAGAGAGGCACCTCCACCCACACAGGTGATTAAACAAATAATAAAATGAATAAAATATTCAAAATTATCTTCTTTTCATATCATCAACACATTCCAGCCCAATCCTTTCATACAATGTAGCTTATATCTTCATCTCTATATGTCATGCTGTGCCCTTAGAGATTTAAAATTCATTAATTTGAAATGCTACTTAACCAAAATGAAACTGAAAAAATTTCACAATAGTTCATGCTGTACAGTTTTGGCATGACGATATTCACGTAAACATTTATGAGGCAGTAACAGAAATGTCACTTTTAAGCACATACAGCAATGAGGTGATAACATGGACAGATACAAACATTTGCTCCAAATGATGACTAGATTAAAAATAACTTACTCTGTCCATGGAAAAGTCATATCCTTCTTGCTCTCTAAAGATGGAGAAGACAAAATTCAAATATTACAATTTATAACTACACAGCAAAATGACCAATCCACCTTCAACTGACATCCCCAACCTCGTACCCACCACCCAGATCCCCAACCTCGTAGCCACCACCCACATCCCCAACCTCGTAGCCACCACCCACATCCCCAACCTCGTAGCCACCACCCACATCCCCAACCTCGTACCCACCATCCACATCCCCAACCTCGTACCCACCGCCCACATCCCCAACCTCGTACCCACCACCCACCTATACCTTAGATACGAAGTGTTTTTTATGTTCAATGATAAGAATAAGTAGATCAAAACTGTTGGGAATCTCTCAAGTAATTTTACGAGCAATCTTATTTCCCTGTCACAATTTTGCAATAAAACATCACCAGTATAGTATGGTAGAAATCACCAAGGTTTGCATGATTTGTTGAATTCTGATACGCCTGGATTCTGTTTTACTACTTTCCTCGCATATCCACTGCTTTTAGAGCCACAAAATCGCAGGACAAAATATGATAGAATACTTAAGAGGCTGTGATGTCACAACTAGTCTGAATTCAGTGGTTTCTACACAGATACCAAATTTTAAAACTAATATATCTTCTTAATGGAATATGATTTTTGAATGCTTTCTTCACCATTTTGTTTCTGTTAAAATCCTCTTTCATATAAGATGGACTTGCTTTATCCCTGAACTAATGCATTACCCACCCCCACCCCTCTTTGTGTTGTTTTGAGATTATGATCCAGCATACTGTTTTAAAAGTGCATGCACAGTGTTCCCTGAACAATAATCTCTGAACAATCAGGAAGGGGGGGGGAATGGAGGGGGAGGGGAGGGGTTGATGGCATGTGTGCCACGAGGGTTATAGCACATAGGAGATGTGAGGGTGAGATTTCCAAATTAAGAATCATTTCCGGCACAAGGTGAGGCACAAAATCACCTTCAAATAATTCTCAAAATATCTGCTAAAACAGAGACAAAAGGACATTTCAAAAGTGAGTAATCTGGTAAATCTACAAAACTAAAACAGCTATAACATAGTTTAGTGATGATGGAAAATAAGAATCACACTATCTGATAAAAACAAAATTACTTGAGTTGGTAATGACATATTTAATCACAATTCATTTTAAATATAAAATATCCTTTTAATTATACACAATGGCAACTCCCTGTGAAGACTGTTAAAATATCACTAAAAAAACCTAAATCAGGTCTACTTTACCTTCTCCCTCCTTGAGGTCGGCGTCCACCACCGCCCCCAGCACCATCACGCCTTCCTCCTCCACCATTGCGCATACCACCCCAATCGCCCACCAGGGCCTCCTCCTCCTCCCATTCGACGAGGTCCACCTCTCATCGGTTGCATCATGGGTGGGAAAGCACTGAAGTGGGCTGGTGGTCCACGACGTCCACCACCACCACCACCATAGTAGTCATCCTGATGACCTCCATAGTTCATATCATCATCATGGCAGAATGGGTCATACAGCTGAGTGGGGCCTTTGATGGGTGCCTGAGTGAAACATCCATAACTTTAATATTAACCCAAACAAAACAATCCAATAAACTTGAATGTTTTTTACAGCATGTAAACAAAATTGCCATTATGCATCCACGATCAGCAGATAAAGCATTATGACCACGAAGAAAAACAGTTAAGGGTGAAGAGGTTAGGGTGTTTCCCCAAGTCCTAAAAATTCAGAAAGGGTTGAACATTCAAAAGATAGCATTTGACCAGCAGCCTATCAACTTTGGTTCATCAAAGGGGCCTGTGTGTCCAGGATAACCGCAAGCCCAAATTGACTCTCAGCGGCCATGATTAGCAGTGCAAGGTATCTCAGCTCAGAACTTCAATAATTTTAACACACTACTACATAATAAGTAGTAGTAAAAGTTAAAGGAATATTTTACTGGAATTTAATTTGTATGCATCTGATAGAGAAAAATTAAAAAACAGATTAGTAGAAAAACCATTTCTAGAAGAAGTTATTGATCTTTAAAGATTTTTCTTGCTCTCATAAAAATATCTTTTGTACTGAGTCTATGCCATCATTATGATGTCATCACAGCACTTCCTGTACTAATCTCTTTATGTATTTCTTTAAAAATTAATTGCCAATTTTCATAATTCAGATATAAGTTACAAAACAGATTGAAAAACATTATTGTAAATTTTATTCTACACTATTCTTAATAATTTTTAAAGAAAAAAATGTTTCCAATCATTTAGAAAATATCAAATCAATTTTTAAAGAAATACATAAAGATTAGTTCAGAAGTGCTGTGATGACATCATAATGCTGACTTAGACTCAGACCAACAATATCTTTTACACAGACAAGAAAAACCTTTAAAATTCAATAACTTCTTGTAGGAATAAGATATTAACTCGATTTTTTCACCAATCTGTTATTTTTGTCCTTTATCAAATATATTGAAATGAAATTCCACAGGAATATTCCATTAAACATTCTTCAAATTCTTTTATTTCAGAAAGATGATAACAATGGCAAGTGACTGACCTCTTGCACAACATTCAGGATCTCTTTGATTCCTTCCAAGACTGTGTCAACTGTTCCATTGAACTGGACAACACGTTCAAAAGAGTTTGGACACAACTCTGTGTACACCTTAATGACGCACTTTGCTTTCTGTTGAGAGAAAAAAGTGGTCACTGATAAAAAGAATGCCCTATATTTCAATCAAATTCTAAGCACTGCCAAAACAACAATTCACGGAGAAGTTACTATCTCAAGAACATAAATAAATTATTCAAGAGACTCGTGAGGTTGGCTGTTGTTTACAGGTGCTCAAAAAATGATGAAATCTTCTCATTTGAACAACGCCTGCTATTTCTATCAGCATAAACATGAAAATATTCATCATTCCTTTAGGGCATTTCACGCCAATGAGATGTGTCAGAAAGAAAAATACGAAATTAAAACCAATATAGAATGAACTCTATTTCTCACAGGCAAGAAGCATTTATCACCACAGAAAGATACCAGGTGGTAGAATACAACTTTTACAGAAGTAGCTTGCCTATCAGGCAAATTTAAATGAGGTGGAGGAATTACACAGGGTGATATATTAATCCAATTTCATACAAATTACTTCAAGTCATCAAATTTAGGGTTGTGTGACATAATTCGCGACAATATATTTATTAATAATATCGCGACAATGACCCTAATGTGGAATATCAACAATGAGTTTGATTGATTCACGACAATGTCCAAGTAGCATTACTGAGCAGAAAAGAATGCTGTGAAGGGCTACACTATAAATGTCAACCAAAAGTGGTGTAGAAAGGAAAATAAATCATAAAAAACATCAACCCATCCGAAAAATTATTGACAGTAGTTTGGCGATAGATCTACATGGCTGAGAGGCATTGACGTCACAACCCTGTAAGTACCATGTATGATCTATTGAATGAAAACCCATTACCTCTCGAAGTTCTTTAATCTTGAATCCAGCTCGGCCAATGATTGCTCCAGCTGAGCTCTGGTGTACCAGCATCCTCACCTCGGTATCTTCCCTTCTTCCATCACCGTCATTGCTTCCACCACGGCCGCCACCACGACCACCTCGGCCGCCACCTCTCTAAAAACCAATGAGAATGAAGCTCATCAGTCACAAGATATTTATCATATTACGTTTATTGGAATTTTGTTCGAAATTTCAGAGGCAAAAATAAGAAATTTATTTTCTACCTTTTGTTTTTTCATTTTAACTTGGATTTAACAAAGAATACAATTTCATCAACTAAGAAAATTTGTGGAATGAGCCATTACCTACCATGACAGCTCAAAATTCAAAGCATTTTTTTGTATCAGCTAACCACTATTGCATGCTTTTTTCAAAAGAAAAGGATATCAAGGAAACACAGTGATTTATAATTCAAGGGGGTGAAATTGATTTCAGGCATCTGTTACGTTTTTTTAAGACTTTCAATACTTACAATAACAAGTTTACAACATGGATGGACTGAATATTTCATTGGGCGAACAATTTCATTAAAACAGCGGCTGTTGCTACCAGATCAGAGAACGAGTGCCTTAAACCTGCCTTTCTACCGCTGTGGCATGAAATTATCACTTGCACTTCCAAAATTGTTGAAAATTAAGACACAAATTTGCATTTACACCACTGGAGGCTTTTCACAATTTTCTTTTCAGATGGAAAAGAATATCCTTTCCTTCCAGCAAAAATCAATTTTGCTTTACCTATAATGCATCCCATTCCTTCTAGGGAGAAATAAGGATTAACTTGCAGACCTACAGTAATGGATTCAGGGCAGGTGTCAAATATTCATGTTGTCAAATGCACATTTTTTTAAAACTTGACACTGCATATAAATCAGCCATCATGAAATTAAGTCTGATCAGACAGCATAAAATTTATTAGTCACGACTGCTAGTGTTTTGAATGTTGCTAAATCTGCTTGCTTTGCTACATTTCTAACATTTACATAGGTGTTTTTACTTTATTTGTTTCAGTAATAAATGTGTTGTAAATTAACTCAGTATTTGTGTAGTCTCATCTATTCATATAAGCTTATTCCTAGCCAATAACTCAACTTGTTTGTCGTACTCCCACAAACGTAATGACCCCACATTTGCACTTGTGCA
Source organism: Chiridota heheva (assembly GCA_020152595.1). Taxonomy (NCBI): domain Eukaryota; kingdom Metazoa; phylum Echinodermata; class Holothuroidea; order Apodida; family Chiridotidae; genus Chiridota; species Chiridota heheva. The sequence goes on from JAIGNY010001303.1 coordinate 2,117,494, forward strand.
ACCTACCTATTAACATGCATTTTGCAGGACGCTGTTTGCATGCCAATTTCATATTCACATATTTTTCTAAATCATACATATCACAATTATTCAGCTCACATTTCAATCAAATGTGAGGTGAGGACAAAATGTATTTGTAATTCAAATTAGCATTAACAATTTGTTAAACCACAGTCCATGACTTGAGTATCTAAACAATTTGATCAAAAACTTGTCTGTCTGTTTAAAATTCTTAAGATCACGCGACCATATTCTAATCATTACTTGCTGCACATCCGTCGTCGGTGATAGGGCTTTGGTTTTCCTGAAAATATTTTTCATTCTTAACCATATGCCTTTGTTTTACTTGTACAATGTACTTCCAATGTTTGTCTTATACCCTTACAATGTACTTCCAATGTTTGTCTTATACCCTTTTACTTAATGATACAGCCATGTACTTCCAATGTTTGTCTTATACCCTTTCACTTAATGATACAGCCTTACATGTTGGGTTGAATTGTACAGTACCATAGGATATTTGTTAACACAGGTATAAACCAATAAGATCATGGGTATCACTCGACCAATGATTGTGTTGGACAAGAGGGAGAATGTATGCCTTTCGTAGCAAAACAAATGAACTGATTGGTTGACAATGAAAGACATAAAAGTGTGACATATTCAAAATACTCACACCAGCATCTTCAAAAATAGGCAAAATCTCTTCCATACACCCAAGAACATTGTCCATGGCCCCACTCACAGTCAAGATGCTACATGATGCGGGGAGAAAACAATTATGCAAATCATACACTGCTCCCTCGTGAGATAACATTGAACATATAAACTACTAAAACATTTTGCGACGGTAACTTTTCAATATTTTAATTACTTTTCCTTTTAAAGTTTTCATTGCTGTACAATTACACAATCAGAATACGTAGCTTATAACATTTTGAGGGATTTCTTGCAATTGAAATATGTGCATTTTAGCCAAAAATGCACATTGAAAACAAATGAACCTTCTTTTTCTCTTAATGCAGGTGTACTTTATATTGGTACATTTATCATTTATCCTGAGACCCAACTGGAGTGTCGTCCTTTTTGAATTAGCAGAAAAGATAAACCAGCAAACTTTGAAACTAACGATCTGCAAAATAGAATCTTATTGTTGGTTCATTCTCGAATAAGCCTTGCCTTATTTTTATCACTAATATACCAAATGGTAATGTGTGAAAATGAGACTTATGATATACATCACTTTTTCATGATAAGTATCAATGATAGGACATGATTCATCAAGGTTTGCAAGTGAAATGATTTAAAAAATAGCATTGAGTGATCTTAGCAGTAAAGAGTTATAGTGCAGATACTGGTTTTGTAATAAGCTATCGAAAGCTGGAATTCAAAATTGCCTCAAACAAAATTAGTATCAATCTTAGAAGTAACACTCGAGTATCACCGAAAAAACTTCATCTTTTCAACTCAATTTGAAACTCAAGAAATAACTTTAAATGATTTCCAATATGTATGTAATTTTTCTCCCAAGGTTAAATAAAATACTTATAAAAAAATATTTAAAAAATCTGAAATTTCCATTTAATACCAACAAAAAAGCAAAGAAATGATCCCAACAGAATAGAATAGCATTACTACTACCTCAGGTTGATATTACCATCTACTGTATCTACATGCAGCCCAGGGGATTGTGGAAGAAAATGCCGACACCACCATTTCATCATTTCCAATTCTTGCTTTTCCTGACCTGGCCTGCTCAATGTGTTTTTTATTGGTTTTTGGTTCTATGTTGTAGATTGTGGCCCTTGAAAATTTTGGGCCAAAATTGAAATTTTTGATAAAGGCCTGAAGGTTTTTATCCTAAATAAAATAAAATGCAGATTTTTGGGTCAATATTGAAGATTTTGGGGACAAAATGAAAGACGTTTGGTCGAAATTGGGAGATTTTTGGTGCAAACTGTAAAAGGTTTGGTACAAAATTAACAATTACTCGGTCGATACAATTGCAAAACAAAATGCCACACATGGTTCATTTGATATTTCACTTAATTATATTTATGGCTTTGACAAAATTTTGGGAAGTGAGGGGGAGGCTAAGCCCCCAATAGCCCCCTCAGACACGTCACTGCTTCTTTATTACTATCCATACAAAAAAAAAAAAAAAAAGCCATGACAGCCCCTTTATAAACGGTGTTCTTGTTTATGCTTTGTTAAAGATTTAGGTAGTTGTTCCTCCACGAGCAAAAATGATATTCTGTAATTTGGTAATGCTCAAATCACAATTAAATCAAAGAGATAATTTATCAGATCTGTAATTCCCCAAATTGCACCCCTGCCCTAATCCACAAAAACTATTGAATCAAGGTAATGTTTAGGGTTTGTGATGAAGATGCTTCACAAAAGGAATACTGACAGGGTATGAAATTAGTGAAATCCAACCCCATTTTCTTCATCTCGGAGGTAACATACATGGAAAACAAAGAGCAGTCCCTTATTTATTTAGTAGAGCAACAAAACAACCCAATCCCTTTGGGAGGATGCACTAGATACTGAAGTGTTGTAATTTTCTCATTAAATGGGTATTCTTATGGAAACCCGCATTCATTTTACATCCTCACAAAAAAATTCTTTTGACATGTGAGTATGAAATTTTTTCGCATTGAGCTGAGGTTAACTGATGCAGTGGGCAAATTTTATGGCTTTCTTTTTACTATGAAATTTGATGTATCACTTTAAAGTCAAATTAAGTTGGGCCTACACAACGAAATATCTGAAGACAAAATGAATGATTACTTTCAACCAGTAATCAGTATATTCTCAGATTCAGTCAAAAATTCAACCCCTACAACAAAGTTTAATGTAGTTAGTTTAGAAATCAATTACATAGCTTTCAGAAATTTTCTAAAAGCTAGCTTTCTTCAACAACAAAAAATAATAATAAAAAATCATTTTTGTAAATGTTTATAATTATTATTCAAGCAAATGATGATTATCAAGAGTTATCACAAAGCACAAGTTAACAGAATACAATATACTTTTAAGAGATTTTTGCACAAAGACAAAACATACTTCCTTAATATTTTCAGAGGTTTGAGAGAATGCGATATACATGTGATATGCATGCGACTGCGAGAAAAGCGTATGGTCAACAAGCAGACAGATCAATCATGGCAATGGTGGTTTGGCTGGTCATTGTATAAATATCAGAAACAGAAAAGTGATCGACTAAAATACCCCCCATTTTACCCAGCAGGCAAAGATAATTTAGCCAATCAAGAAAGGCAATAACAAAAATACTAAAAGACTTCCGTCAGTGTATTAAATATGAAATGACAGAAAAACTTTGAAGGTGTTTGAAATTGCATAATAAAAAAATATATATACAAATGATAAAAACAAGTGTATTTTGCTATGCTCTGAAACATTGCGATTGAATTTATTAGATGAAAAAGATCTTTACCCCTAAACATTTTCACTATTTTTTTTTGTTCACTCTTCGCGCATATCAACAAAAATTTGTAATTCAAAATGCAAGAAATAATGCAATATTTAATAATAAATCAACCCCAAAATGTTCCACCAAGAAATTGTTAGCTTGTATATATATTTGGACAACCAAAAAGTAGCAAATCACTTTTTAAAACACGTTCACCTTGCAAAAGTTCATATGAGAAGTGCAGAGAAGATTTTGTTGGTAAAATTTTCTTATCACGACTTACAAGTCTTGTTGTTTTGGATTTGTTGAAAGAAGAATCGGTACTTTCTCTAGTTCTGTTAGCAACCTAAGAATATACCGACACAATTTTGTAAGCGTTTTGTTTTCCACTTTTTCTTAAAGATCTTTTACAGCTTAATGAGAAATGGATTTTTTTGTTTTTGAAAAATATAAAGCTAACAAAAGCCACAAGAAAATAAAATCAGTGTGACTTGTGTGCAAACTGTAGTGAAAGATGGGCCGTAGTGCTCGGCTGGGCACTGGGCTAGGGTCTACCAACATACCGCTCTGGGCCGTTGCAGTCGGGAACGGCGACTTCAGCTTCATACTGTAGTTGAGGTGGGCCAGGCAACGGGCAGGGTGACGGAGTGGAAGCGTTGTGGAATCACCATTGGATAAGATTGAAAGTTCAGGGCCAGGACGGACGGACGGACGGTCGGGAGGCAATTGTGGACCGGGCCGGAGGACGATCAGAGCATGGGCATAGGATAAGGAGTTAGAAATGGCACCAAGTGAGGGTCATGGTCAAACATCATCGATATCATATGAACATCTTTACATAAGATTATAACAATAACAGTAGTATGGTATTAAACTAAACGGTTTAGAACCGCCTTCTCCAAAAATGTCAAGTCTCAGTTTCCACTGATAATCATATTTGAAAATAAATATTTCATATATCCTTCATCGCAAAAAAATGTTGAAATATTCAAATGTATGCACAAGTTATATTGCAGCACAACTGAGGGTTATTTTGTGACCTCGTGAAGGATATCATCAATCTAGCATACTTATATAAATTATTCATTTTTCTTTGACAGTCATTCGTGAACGGGATAATTAACTTCAGATTACTTAATTCTAACGAACCTCGTTTCATTTTGGATTGAGTGATAATATTTACGTCTCAAAAATGACAAAATAAGGATCCATTCTTCCCAAATAATATTCTAACTTCCTTCAACAAATAGCATCGGTGGAATGTATACTTATGCTAAATAAAGTTACAGGAACATTCCCATATTTTTTCCATAATCTTTTATAGGAGCAATTTTTTAAAAACAATTTAGTACAAAAATCATGTTGATATGTTATTCCTACCAGGAGATATTCAAATTTTAAAGTTCACAAAAATAAACCAAAAAAGAAAAGGCTCAGTATGACATCATAGCAACACATTTTCCCACAATGGTTATGTATTTCATTAAAATCTATCATCCTTTTTTATTAGTAAAACCTGCTAGAAAAATAAATTAATGAAAGTTAGGTATTTATACACATTGCCAAATATACCCTACTTCAATAACTTTTGGAAAATTGTTTCTTATCATACAGAAACAACCACCTAACATTCGAAGAAATACAAAAACATTTGCAAAGGAATTGTGTCTGTGAAATCATGGAGACCCCAAATAGTATCTCCATGGTAAATCACCAAACACGAATGCATCATACTGTACAAAAACTTTAAAATGCAATTGGGAAATCTTTAAAATCCATATCTCCTGAACGGAATATGATATCAACCCGATTTGTGTACCAAATTGGCTCTAAAAGTATGCTCTTCCCAATAAAATTTTACAAAAAACCATGGGAGTATTTCTTTAAGAAATAATGCTGTACACCTTGCAACTACAGTATCCCCAGTATTAAACAAAAAACCCTTTTCTTTAAATCAGTCACTGAAGTAATACATTTTAATAAGACACTGTTTTGTTAAGTTCAAATTCCGCAGAATGTGATTAGAAATAACCAGCAAAGTTGACATTTACAAACCTGCAAACATTTTATATCGACCAAAAAAGAAAGCCTTGTTTTTTTTTTTTGGATTTGGAATGAAAGTTTTACATGACCTTATTTGTGCAATGTGCCTTTATTTTCTTGAAATGCATTCGGTTCCTAAGCACAACCAGCAGAATACCATAAGTGGAATATTCATCAATAGCATTTATTTTTCATCTGCTTTATGCTATATGAATACTGACTGCAGTTACAAGGGTTTTCTTAACTCTTAATACATTCAATATACTAGGTTACTATGCACTGCCACTAAAAAGGTGCCACACATACCTCACTCCTCAGGCGTTTGATGTTTGCCCCACTGCGCCCAATTATGGCACCAGCAGACTACAAAGGAAAAAGAAAGAAAGTACAATTAATTTTCTGATGTAAAACTTAAAATGGCCATTCTTACCGTATCAGAGGACAGGTTCTTATGCAAGCATGTAGCCAAATTGTGTTTTTGGTGGAAAGGAGAGGGGAGGAAGGGGGAGTCAATTTCTATGAAAAATAATTCCTGAGAGAATTATATATAAAGCAGAAAAACTTTTGAGGCGTAACAATTACACCCCCATCAACATTCAGCAAGGGAAGAGCCGCGGGGGAGGGGGGTCGCAAGAGGGGGTGTCGCGGGGGGAAGGAGTGTCTCGGGGAGGGAGTCGCGGGAGGGGAACGGGCCCCGGGAGGGGGTCACAAGGGAGGGGTCACAAGGGAGGGGGTCACATGGGGCCCAGGGAGGGGGAACTGCTGCTCCCACAGCGCTCCCCTTGGCTATATGCCTGTACTTATGTTCACAAGCCACACGACTTGTCAGGATTGCAAGAAAAACTTGCCATAATTCACACAATCAGCTGTCAAATGACATCTATGGTTATTTATCTAAACAGGGCAAATATTCTTAGGAAAGATATAATTCATTTGCTTCCAAAAATCATCTGTATGCAAGAATGTTTAAAACATGCACTAGGCATATTATAATGACACACACCATGTTTTCATACAGTGGGTTTTTCAATGAATATAAATTATTTTTATAAGATACATTTTTTTGTCATCACCCACCTCTTCCAATTGAATACAAATTTTATTTCAACCATAATGCACTTGTCAGTTGTACCACTCACCCCTACTACCCCCGGCAATGTCAGTCAAAGGCGAGTCATTGACATATGAAATAGTGACTCACATGTGCGTCATTGTATTAAATTGTGAGTCACCAAATTGACTCTGGGGTGGGTTAATTTACTTTAGACCCATTGACTTTGTACAGAGGTAAATGATTTGGGGTAAGTGTACATGTTTTGTCCACCCTCTTTGGGGCAATGACTCACCTTGTCCGGGGGTGTAGGGGCGAGTCACACAATTGACAAGTGCATACAGTAAAGTTAATATAAACAGAAGAAATGGTCTGGCCCTTAAAACCAAATTATTGCACTACACAATATAGAAAATAAAGTACTTGCACAAATCATGGGAGCTAAAAAGACTACATGCACAAATTTACTGCATAAATTTCCTCCCTCTATGCCAAACCTTACGGAAATCATCTGCAAATCTGGGTTGATGATATCAATTTCATATCCCCCTTAAAAAAAACCTCACTAAGTACTTTATAGGAGAGGCTCCTCTGACCATATGCCAGGAGGCTCAGTGCTTGGGGCATTATCAGCCATAAAAATAAAAAAGAATACAAACAAAAACTTTGCCAATCTTAACACCTGCACACCTCGCTTGTACTATGATACAGCTAAGCAGCTTTGAATTGATGAAGAATGACAGGGCAGTACAGCGAAAAACCCATGTATAATCATTATCATTTATATAATGCAAATGTACACCACTGCATCAGTGAGTAACTAATAAGCGCATCAAATTCTCAGGATGATAAAAAGCAAAATCCCATCTTCTTTGTGTTCTGTTGTTCATGCGTGCTTAATTTTTCAGCCAATAGGGGATTATGGTATGACATGCATAATTATTTCAGTGAAGGCAAGATATATGACCAAACTTACAGCAAGCAAAGCTGCATATTTTCTTCCCAAAGAGCTACTATTTTTTATCCTTAAAAAAATTCATACACAGCTTATAAACCAATTTCTACACCCGGAGGAAGTTTGTGCATCTTTTCTGCTTATTTTTTTCCATGGGGCTCTTCATGCACGACTGAATTCAGAAACCTCCTCATGCATACAGCACTCTGATAAAAAAAAAAAGAGCTTATCTCTGTTGTTTTCAATTACCGGCCAATCACTGTATGAGTCATCCATGCTTTGTGCATTAAGATTGATCTGCCGATGAATGCTTAAATTTGCAAGTCAGGTTTGACTCCCTTCAGGGAGAGATAAAATTGCATGACAATCGTTCAAGCTCACAGAGATGAACTCAAAGCTTGTTATATGCGATGTTTGCCGTGGTAGACATTTATCAGTTTTGCGTATATGACACTCCAGTGACCATCAGTAAACACGGCTTCGTTATCGAATTATAATTTGATACTCAGCAGTTTATGTAGAAAAGAGATACAAGTATAATATTGAAAAAGAAGTTAGCATCTGAGAAGATTGTACACTAAAAACTGCTCAGTTTTGTCTTAAAATTCTACACAATATTTCCAGGATAACAGTCATCATTGTCTACAAATAACGTTGCACGGTACTGGTAAAAATGAGCACTGTTGGTACCAATGCAAATGGTACCGGTAATACCGAAGTACCGGTATTTTGACAGGTGACTACCAAAAGTGGCAAATATGAAATATAACTTACAGTACCATGGAATTGTACACCAAAAGAAATTCCCACATTACAAAGTGGCTTCCATTTGAAACATTAAAACATAAATATAGCGTACATATGATCTCTAAGTTAATAAGATCAAACTATTATCGCCCAATTAGATGTTCTAGAATCTCTGACTTTCTGTAACGTTTGTTAACACAAGTTTCCAACGTGCGTTGAAAGTTTATTCAACTCTAAATTTACATACTTTTTTTAAATTCAGACAAATCCATTTGTTACATGGGTAAATATATTTTTCAACACTAATCACCTCCGTATATCAATTTATCCCATGGTAATAATATGCAAGTCTTGCAGTGACTTGCGCATGTGCGTAATTGGCCAAAACTTTTCTATTTTTAAACGTCAGTATTTTCCAAATGAGCAAGAACAACACATGTGTAGGCCTACTCTTGTAAAACTTTCGGAGATGTTATGGGCAAAATGAAAATAAAAAATACTGATTGATTTCTCAACATTATTTTCTAAATTCTGAAGTCTGGTCATGCCTTTTACGACTTCTAATATTAAGTACTTTTACTGCTTCTAATATTAAGTACAATACTCATTAATATTGAAATCCCAATGGACCGAAAACCTCTGTGATTCTGTTCACAACTGACTTGGGACTGTTTTGTACACAAATCAACACTAACTAGGGACTACAGTACACATAATTTGCAGTTTGTACACTCAATGAGTTACAGCGAAGTCCAAGAAAGTTTTAAAAACTCACCTTAAATGAGGTTAAAACCATCAACAAATTGGATGGATTACTAAAATTTCACATCCAAATCGCAAAGCAACTAACTCCCAGATTTAAAATTCTAAGCCATAAAAGGGCCGAAATGAAAGTTTAAAAGAGCTTTAAAATGGCATCTGGAATATATTTTATTTTGCTGTAATGTTGCACAATACTGGCCTATGAGCCAGGGTTGGTATATTAATTGGCATATTAGTTGGTATATTGGAATTAAAGTTGATTACAGTTTGGCTTTGATACTGTGGCTCAATTTGGCTTTTTTTAAACTGATTTGGCTCTTTTTCGATTGGAACTATCTTGACATATTAACTCTTTGTTCAAGATTTGTTTGGAAATAAATAGTTGCTGATTGTGAGGAGAATTTTCATTATGTGACTGGCAGATTAAAATTTTTAAGGTAAATGTGACATGATGGGGGAAAGTGGATTATTTTCTTTCTTTAAACCTGCCCTTTCGTGTTGAAAGGAACAATTTATACAAAATGTTCAACACTGTGAATCTGCAACATTTATTTAATCATTGACTGAAGCGATTCTCAGACGAAAGTGAATGCATACATGTCTTTTCAAAAGAATTTAATTATATTCTTTAAAAAATTTCTTGTTACGATAGTACTAAAAATACAGGCATAATTCATGAGTTGGGCCTAGAAAGTTTGCACAAAAGTTATAATTGATACTTTTTCCGCTCTGTACTAACATTACTGTACTACATGTATATTGCATATTCGCGAAACTAGTAGTAAACCATAACTAGGCCAGCTGTTATTGAACGTCAAGGACAAGCAAGAATATTTACGAACTTCGCAAGTTTTGCAACCATGTCTTCGCAAATTTTGCAACCATGTCTTCGCAAATTTTGCAACCATGTCTTTGCAAATTTTGCAACCATGTCTTCCCATAAATATTATGTTGTTATGAAATTTTCAGGTGATGTACCATGTTTAAATACATATATATTTCTAAAAACTATATATTTTTTTTTTTTTTATTTATTTGATTTAAATTATCTTTTATAACTTATTGTTGCAAGTACCGACCGATACTGACGGTACTCAGCGGTACTTTGGTATTTTTCATTTGGTAGTATCGTACTGTATCGGCATCGTAAAGTACCTGTAATTTTCTTAGTACCGGTATACCGTGCAATGTTATCTACATACAAATACACTTATGACGTTTCAAACCAAAAATTTGTAGTAATTCTAGCAATGACAATTACATTGGGCAAACTATTACAACTGATTTCTTAAGAGGTTTATACTATTTAAAAATTGTCTTTTATTACATTAGATTTATCAACGATATTCAAAAATATTTGTACAAATCAATCAATTGAACAAAGAATTTCAAAATGAAAGTATTAACAAAATGTTTTTTTTTTCTAAATCATCTAAGGTGAAAATTTTCCCTGAAACTGTTTAACTGCAGAATTTTTTTTGCATATAGCTTTTGAAACTGTATTTACTGTCAGAAATGTTATAAAGCATTTTTTAAGCAGAAAAATTGATCACAAACATTTTCTGCACAATAGAAAGAACATTTATGACATTAAAACTTACCAGTCTTCATATTGAGATTACCAAAGGCAAAATACATAGAGAAAAACTATCCAAGCCATCTCCCTGCTACACTTAATATATAAGCCTACACTTGAGCTATCCACTAGATTAACACCACTATATACATTGATCAACTTTCTAGAACTGACATCTGGGAGGTTTTTTCCCTTTGTCCAGGTAGAGAGCAAAGCCTATATTAGCAGATGTGGGCACTAGGCAGCTGCTTATAACTCCGATTGAGACAATAGCAAAGGTCAGACCACATCAAAATGGCTTCACCAATGAGAGTGATTGACACAAAGTTCTAAGCCCACTGATGACATCATCAGCCACAATATATGATCATTAATGTATCTTATTCACAAGCACACTGAAACAGTTTCGAACTGTTGGATTCATAAAGAGATGGATCCATTCAAATTAGTGACAGTACAGTTGGCTTTAGTCTTGGCTTTAATTTTTCGATATAGGTTTCTTTGTTGTGGGCAACCCCAGCTCTTTGTTATAGGCATCTTTGTATCTGTTTGGAGGGAAGTTAACAATTTGTAACAAAATAGGTGTCTTACAAGAGGTTATGGAGCAAATAATCATTATCTTTATAATTTGCACAGCTGTTGAAACCAACCAATAAGTCGCTTAAGAATGCAATTTAAGGAAACGATCTAAAAAAAAAGGTTTTGGTCAAATTTAGTTATCCTGAAAGACCAAACTTCAGATGAGAATATTCCTGAACATTTGAAATGACAAATGTACTGTATCCTGCATACTCAAATCCTTTAAAACGTTACATTTTTACCTCCTGGGATAACCTACATAAAGGCAATTCTTTGGCATGGGATTATATAACTTGAAAGTTCAAGAAATTCCAAGTGAGTTGTGATTGTTTTACACTAAAAATATGAGTTTACTTTGGGGAAGAAAATATTTTGCAAATTTAGCTATTGGAAAGCATATTAAGTCACAAGGATTGTGTGGATATTTTCATTTTTTTTTAATTCCAATTTTTTTTTTGCCACTAAACTTTAAATTAATGGGAATCTGTTTTGAACACATTTGCCATAAAAACGCTTAAGTTTAGTAAAATGCAGAAATACTTTTGGTATAATCAGTAGATGTTTCTAATGCACTTGTCAATTGTGTGACTCACCCCTACAACACCGGACAAGGTGAGTCATTGCACCAAAGTGGGTGGACAAAACATGTACATTGACGCACCCCTCAAGTCACTTAGGTGACTGACAATTTTTGTGAAACGACTTACCTAAATCAATCACCTCTTTACAAAGACAATAAGTCTGAAGTAAATTGACCCACCCAGAGTCACTCTGGTGACTGACAATTTAGTACAATGACACACATGTGAGTCACTACTTCATGTCAATGACTCACCTTTAATTGACATTGCCGGGGTAGTAGGGGTGAGTCATACAATGGGTTGAGTCATACACCTGAAAAGTGCTTAATTGCTGAGTGACAAATTATTTCAAGGGAATACCTTTTATAATTCTTAAATACACAATATGATGAATTCCCATTTTATAAACACTTGTTTTGCTATTCTATTGGCTATAAAAAGTTCTCTATTAATTCCCATGAAATGATTTGTTGAAGTAACCTTATCTTCAATTTCTTATAAAATCATAAAAGAACTAATTTTACATTAATAAAAAGTAGGAATTACTCTCATCTCTCAGATTTACAACAATTTAGTATAATCCTCTGAGAAAAAAATGTCAGAATATAGAAAACACAAAGAGAATAAAACATATCATTTTGAAAGTAATATCAGACAATTCTCTTGAACTTTTAAAAAATATAACATTCCAGACTCAAAAAAACTATGAAACCCATGATTTCTGTTTTGTTTTACCAAATACTAAATAAATAATTAAATGAGAAAAGACAACAAAGAACCAAATGAATACATTTAGCTGTTTCGAAAACCCATTGGAAAGTTAATAAGCAAAGACCTTCTTTCCCTGATTACTGAAGAAATACAAGAAAAACAATCTTTACGTGCTTTTATGAGTCCCCAATTAGCCGTTCTCTCATGGAGATGAAGCCATCTAAATGTAATAAGGGCTTCTGACGTAAGAAGCCTCTTGTCAATCAAATGACAGAAGAAGAAGCGCTACTGAAATCTTCCCTGAACTTTATTTGTTAACAAGCATCGCGATGTCTCCTCTTGCTTTTCTTGTAATTGCCAAACATGGAAACATACACAAGGGATGACAATTTTGCAGTAAGAGAAGAAAAAAAAATTGAAAGAGATACAAAAACAGAATTAAAATTTCAGGTATGGGGAAGAGCACAGAAGAAAGGAAGAAGAAAAAAAAAATTGAAAGAGATGCAAAAACAGAATTAAAATGTCTGGTATGGGGAAGAGAACGGAAAAACTAATTGAATCACTACTAGCTAACTAAGTTACACGAGCAGTTAATTTTGAGTCATTCAACTAAAAGTTGTTCTGTTAAAAGTACATGCATGTTCCATTCAATATTTAACAATTATGGAAATGTCAGCACAGGAAAAGCAAGTTATATATTCTAAAAATATAAATAAAAGAAAAAAATAGGTCTCTTGAAAAGCGTAAAAGTTTGTCATACTTTGCTTTGGATGAGGAAGCGCATTGTTACATGTGGTCCTTCTCCTTTGGCACGCTTGTGGCTAGGCATCTGCTCCTCCTCCGCTTCCCTCATCAACTGAACGCTTTGATACTATAAACACAAAGAGAAAGCAATAAACATTAATTCTGTAATTTTAAAGCTGCAAACTTTGTTCTGGAACAGGATCAGAAAAACAACCAGAACCAAAAGGTTTAGTAGTTCCGATACTTTTTTTCATAAGCTGATAAAATTTGCAAAATTTGTACTTATTGTCATGTCATTGTATATCATGAAATATTTGTTCAATGATATTTATTAATAAACCACACCCACCATGCAGATCAATAATAAAAAGGTTGACAATATCAGCAATTTCTACAATAATTAACAACATTATCATAGCAAGAATGATGCAAAAACAGTTGCTCATTTATCCTATTTCAAGAATTTATCAGTAAACCTGCCTACTCATGCATATTCACTACACAACATTAGAACATATGTACAGACCATGACCCATCTGGGTACCTGACGTAGCATAAATCTGATGTATCGTTCATGGGATACGGAATGGTGTTTACATCTTTTAGCCCTTTCACATTAAGCCATGCCCACTACCCATATTAACGACTTCTGCTGATAACATAAGCATATACACAATAACCAACAAAATTATCATGCCCAATATGACGCAAAACGTACACACAGTTGTTCATTTATCACTTTTTCAGAATGTTTACTTTTAAGTTTATTAATATGCATATCACTATCAAAAACAATAGGGCACATCTAAACCATGGGTTATCTGTGTACCAAATATGATATGAATCTAGTTTACCATTCTCGAGATACTGTGTTTACTAGGCTCTTTTCAGCAAAATCATACTAAGCCCCGCCCACTATGCATATTAATGAAATCAACAATTTTTACATCATGAACATGTACACATCCGCTAACATCATAATTATCCCAAATATGAAACAAAACAGACATGCGATTGTTAGAATATGAACATTTTAAGATTTTTACATTAAGCTGCGCCAACTCATTAATATGCAAGATATCACTACCAAAAACAATAGGGCACACTACAGATCATGGGCTATCTATGTACCAACTATGGCACAAATCCAGTTTACCATTCTTGAGATACTGTGTTTACAAGCGTTTTTTAGCAAAATCATAAGCCCTGCCCACTACGCATATTAATAACTCAACGTTTTTATACCATGAACATGTACACACTAGCTAACATTATAATTACACCAAATATGAAACAAAACAGACATGCGATTGTTGTTAAAATATCAAGATTTTCATTCCACTATAATTTACCATATCGCATATAAACCAAAAATGTTCTTTGATAATTTCAAAGATGTGTGATTAAATATATAAGAAATACATGAGAATTGAGCTGCATTTGTATCTATGACATCATCAAGTTGAAGGACATATACTGTACGAGGTGTTTTTAAGAACATTGCTCTACTCTTTAAATTGTTATAGCTAGACTAAATGGAATAAGATATCAACCTAGTTTTTCAGCATGTTGTTGCTGTAAGTTTTCTTTATCATATATTAAAATAAAAATCCATGGGATTACTCCTTTAATTTCATTCAATGCAGAACAACACAACCAGCTATGTTTCTTTCAATACATGTTGCACAGGAAATATTCCAAGTGCATGAAAATCAACTCGGCACCCTCAGGCAGATTGATGAGATAGAAATACTGTTTTATGACTTTCTTAAAGAGTTATTGACTGGTATATTCTTTCTACTAAGAGGGTGGTTAACCTTTACGTGCATTGATTTGAAGAAGGTATTTCTGATCTGAGTGTGAATACATTGAAGAAAGCGAAGAAGCGTCAAGCATTCTTTGCAAAAACTCATAGGTTCTTGAATTTACTAGGTCTTTTTGAAGTTCATTTTGATTCCGTTCATGTCAAATAGGAAATGACAAAAACAACGTCAGTTGAGAAGCAGATGTCCGAGGAAATAAAATATAAATCCAGTAAAACAATATGCACTGCTAGAGCGGTGCATCAAAGCTCTGCTGGAGCGGTGCATAAAGGCACTGCTAAAGCGGTGCAGACAATATGCACTGCTAGAGCGGTGCATCAAAGCTCTGCTGGAGCGGTGCATAAAGGCGCTGCTAGAGCGGTGCATAAAGGCACTGCTGGAGCGGTGCATATAGGCACTGCTAGAGCGGTGCATAAAGGCACTGCTAGAGCGGTGCATAAAGGCACTGCTAGAGCGGTGCATAAAGGCACTGCTAGAGCGGTGCATATAGGCACTGCTAGAGCGGTGCATAAAGGCACTGCTAGAGCGGTGCATAAAGGCACTGCTAGAGCGGTGCATAAAGGTTCCTGGTCATCCCATAAAAAAAAAAAAAAAACCGGATGGTCTTAACCCTTAAATACCCCGACCAAGCATGTCACACTCGATTAGGTACATATTTTTTCAACAATCTTTTTTCTCTTTGTCAAATAGGCCCACAGCAGTGATGTTGTATCATTTGAAATAGTTTGAATAGTTCTTTCAGAAAACATAACTTTTTGATGGGATTATGTTGAAGAATTTTGCAAAAAAATGGATTGAATAAGAGAGATTTAAAAAATGCACAAAATTTACACAAAAAAACACTTTTTGTCCCCTTTTTTAAAAGCTTACTTGCTCTACTTCCAGACCTAGCTTTTGCTTGGAAAGCGGTGAACATCTGTCAAAGACATCAAAGTATCCAATTCCGGTCGAATTTTGACTGCCCCTACCATCAATATCTTTTTTGGCAAATTTTGTGCTAAATTGGATGATTTTGATCCTTTTTGCGATTAAAATGTTGAAAAAATCATAAGTTCTGATCGCAATACACCTACCGAATGCGAAATGTATCGTAAAAAAGGCCATGCCATGTACTTTCGATTGATATCAAAAAGAGCAGGTACCCCCTCTCTAATCACATCCAGGTTTAAGTAACAATAAAGCTTCCTCTTTCACAGTTAGTCACTTTGGTCCAGTTGCAAGTCTCTGTGCACAGCACGCCGTTGACCCGCGTTCAAACCCTCACCACACACCCCGCTTTTGTTTCTCCGCTAGTAATTACAGCAGTAATTATGTTTTGTTAATTTTCATTGTTTTTGTATATTTTTCTTTGAGAACAAAATTTAGACTGGTATCAATGGAAAGGAAATTTCACAAACAATCTAAATATGTAAAACAAATCCTCATTTTTCATTATTCACAAGAAAAAATACAAGCTCAAAAAAATTGGCCTAAAATGCAATTTTCCATTTTTTCATCAATAATTTCTTCAAATTGACTTTTTTACAGAAATTTTTTGTCTTAACTATCATATAAACTAAACGTAGTTGTAGAAAACGAAAGTAAAGTTGTGAAAATTAATTCTGAAGAAAAACAAATTCAGAATTATTTTTTTGTCACGTTTTGAACCCCTGGGTCTTTAAGGGGTTAAGGGTAGACTGAGCCAACTTAGTCACACACAGGATCAAACAGTGGAATTTTTAAAGCTACGTTTTTTGCAAAGATCAATTCCTCGCAAAAACTACGATGTGCATGCCTTGTGATACTTTTTTATTTAATTTTCATTTTTTTATTTAATTTTCATTTTTTATGTCTGCTTCACAGTACACACATTGCTTCAATGGGCAAACTATGCATTTTACCAGGGAGTTGTAATTTAGATTTTACTGCAGTACTTGAGGTAGCCAAAGACAACATTAAGAGCATGCGCATATGAAAATCCTCTGAGAGGCCCCCATACAAAAACATTAATTCCATCCACATTTCGGTATGTAACCAGGTGAAAGTAATGTCGTCTTGAATCCAAACACATTCTTGTCCTTTCTAAGACAGTGGCACAAAGAGGTCCTTTATTAAATTACTATAATTGATTCAATATTCCACTTAATTTATATGCTTATTCAGCCAGACCTTACATCTAACCACAGATGGTCAAGTTCAATTTGAGGCAATGTAAGGCAATAATCAATTTTTGATCACGAGTATCTTAGCAAGAATTGCTTATATCTGCTTAACAATTTTGATTCCAAACTGCAGTTTTGCATTTTCAATACATTTCTTTCCATTTTACAATATAAAATTTGAGGAGATGAAGAAGAAGAGGCACTCAGTGCAAAATAATATAAATAAACAGAAACCTGAATTTCTTGCAATAAACAAGTTTTTTCTAACAATGGAAGAAGATATTTACCCTCATATCTAAAAAAAAATCCTTTTAGTCCTTTAAGTGCAACAGAAATCAAATTCCTTTTCATACAAAATGCTATATCTTTAATGACATCACCCAACTGGATCTGTTCATGAACACATATAATAAAAAGATTTCCAAAGTTGTACTCCTGGCAAATCTGTGCCAGTCAGTGAAAGCAACGAGCCCATAATTGCAATCAACGACTTCTTCTTTCCCTTCATCTTTACACAAAAACCTGAGCAAACACAACTGTTTGCTCAAATTTCCCCCATCACATCAAACAAGAGTAATGCTCCATCTCACAAATTTCCTTGAGAGGGAATCAAATAGCAATTTACAAGTCCTTAACACATACTATGATAGTTTATCGTACAAACCGGCTTCCCTTGTTCGAAAACGGAGAAAAGGTAATTTCATCCAAGATTGACTGCAAACCATTCATAACAGGGACTAGCATGTGTATGGTATGCAATATGTCATCCACTTCATGTCTGGAAGGTTACTAGACATCAGAAGCAATTAATTTTCTTATCACTCCTGAATTTCCTAGCTGTATTGAACACAACTTGACTGGGCACTTAAAAGGGCTCTCTTACATGTAAGACATGTTACTAAGAATTTAAAAACCAAACTTCTTATAATTAATTCTGTTACATGGTGTTGTATTTCTCTTTGAATTTGTATGTTTAATAGCAGTGGCATGTAAATTAGATGTTTCAAAATGTGAAATTTTAGATTGCTGCGAAGTATGCAAAGGACTACTAAAGCATTACATACTTAATTTTAGAGTGAGATATTAAAACAAACACCCACACACCACCTGAAGCTGTAAATAACTTGGTGATCTTGGTGATCACAATTTAAGACTGCAACATTATAAATTGATCAAGCATGAAATACTCCTCCCCTCCCCCACCTAACCCCCTACCTAAATTCCCCTACCTTAATTCCTCCTACCTTAATTCCTCCTACCTAAATTCCTCCCACCTACCTGAATTCCCCCACCTACCTAAATCCCCCTACCTAAATTTCCCCACCTTAACTCCCCCACCTAAATTCCCCACTACCTAAACTCCCCCACTACCTAAATCCCCTACCTAAACTCCACCCTACCTAAACTCCCCCACCTAAATTCCCCTACCTAAACTACCCCCACCTAGCCTCTCCCCACCTAAACTCCCCTACCTAAACTCCCCTACCTAAACTCCCCTTACCTAAACTCCACCCTACCTAAACTCTCCCCTACCTTAAGTCCCCCACCTAAATTCCCCCACCTAAATTCCCTACCTAAACTCTCCCACCTAACCTCTCCCTACCTAAACTCCCCTGCCCCCCCACCTAAACTGGGGTATTTCATGGTCAGGTTTCAAATCAACCCAATGAGAAATCTTTTCCAAAAAAATATTTAAATGCCTCATATTGTGGGAGCTCCAATCATTTACTGAATAATCTTTAGTTTTATTCAAAGACAGTATTATAGACCCAACAATATAACCAACGACTGACAAACTAATTAATTATATAAGTTATCTATGCAGGTGTAGTGCAGGTTTTATGGATATTTTCCAAGAAACTGAATATTAAAATGCAATATTAATCCACAAAAATCGTACACCATCATTATACTGCTGATAATCCAATGTGAACACATTGATAATTTACTCCTACCATCATCATCAAGACCACCAGATCATAATTTACTCCCACCATCATCATCAAGACCAAGCGCTGCTTCATGCCTGTAATATCCCAGTTTCACTGTTTCTTCAGTAAACACTGTCAATGTATAATCTCTATTTACCCTATCCCCCAGTGGCAGGCAAAAATACAAAACGCTACCTCCATTAATAGTCATTACATCTTGATGTCTCGTTCAGCACCAGTAATACAAGTTAAGAATTAATAACCCGAGGTTTTGTTTGAGTACTGTTTATTTGCTCATATAATGTTCATTGGTGGGTCAATAAGAGCGTATACTATGGTATCACAATCAATATGTAATTTAAAAAAAAAGAAATTAAACATGAGTAATAATACAACTTTCACTGTGATTGGGCTGCAATTAAGAGTGTCTTCTATTTAGTGAGGGTGGTCTCTTCAGGGCACTAATTTATCATACTATGATTAATGGGCAAACAAGCCTACTGTAGTAATTAATTATCATTTCATGAAATTACTCATGAACATGAAGTCAGTGAAATATAAATCTCATTCAATATGACATTTGGTTGTCAAGAGCTGTTCAATATTTAAGTTTACAAAATACTTTACTAACAAACAAGCTGAGTAGTTAATTATCATTTCATGAAATTTAGAATATCAAGTCTGTGAAAATTTCAACATAGCATAGCATAGCAAGGTTTAACATCCCGAAAGCATCCAGTGCTGGACATTATATCAAGACGGCCACGGCCTTTGATAACCAGTGTGAACTCACTGGTTGCAGACCCACCGGGTTGCAGAACCACCACATCATTGTTACATTTGGTTGCCATGAAGAACTGTTCAATTTTCAACATTAAAAATAATTTACTAGCTTATCATGAGAAAAATTATGTAAAAACACTCAAACATGAAAATTCTTTTCTTTCTTGGCCATTCAAACACACAAAAAAAAGCTTATTCATTCCAGAGTAAAAAAGTTACACGAAATCACCACTAACGATGTAATCCCTAATCTCCAATGAACGAATCCCTTATGTGAGAAAACTGCCCAAACTAATGACTATCTGCACAAAGCATAGCTAGAGGGGAGAGCTTAATGCACGGCCGTAATACCACTTGCTGTGTATCTTTTGCTTGATACATGTCGCTTCAACTTCACAACTTATACATGGCTCATCAAAAATTCGTGGAGTCTGGCCTCTCAGGTGGCAGTCTTGAAAACTAAATTTGCACATTGATCACGTAAATTATGTTTCTTTGATTGGAAAATCTTCTAGCCCTCGGGATATAAGAAGTTTGGGTGTTTTCAGAAATTGTCCAAGCTTCGTGCGGATAAACTGATAACATTGATGGAGCGAGATGGTAATCACGTTGATTATATGTAAAAATGCATGAAGCTGAGGCTGAGTAGGGGGAATTTTTATTCCGTGGCCCATTTAAAAAAAAAAAAATATGATGCGAGTAGGACTGTAAATCATTCACTGAAATTCTCGAAAATTATGCTAATCAAGCGCTGTGTACTTTCTGAAAAAGAATATTTGCTTCATTCAATTGTTTTTCTCAGGTACACACAGACATTATTTTGCTTGTTGTCAATATTGCCTTCTTTGAAGAATAACCTGAATGAACTAAAATATCAGCACTCTGTAGAGCGAATACCTCCGCTGCCGTTACAATTCCAACATGCCTAAAATAGTTTTAAAGCGTTCATTCAATCCCCATACCCACTATAATCTACCTCAGAAATCCTAGGCCCACCAAGATTCATCCTAGTTTTGATCTATAAGGATCATTTGCATTCTGAACACTTGAAGATTATCTTTTGACTGATTTCTTCCAATACCATATCATTGTTTTCAGTTTCATACAGGCTAAGCATTCATTGTTTTGAGTTTCATTCAGTTAAGATTCACATTCCATTATTTTCCATTCATGGCAGAAACCAATTGTTCTTTTTACATTGATAGTACAGGCCACTTGATTTAATTTTCAATGAGTCCAGAAAATTGTTGGATTCAAGTTTAGCATAAATTTAACATCCCAAAAGCATCCAGTGCTGGACATTATATCAAAATGGCCACGGCCTTTGATAATCAGTTGTGAACTCACTGGTTGCAGACCCACCGGGATTCGAACCCGGGAAGTGCAGGTGAGCGGACAAATCACTTACCACTACACCACGGAGGTCCAATTCTTCTCATGGCGTGGATTTTTTTCATGTCGTGGATTTTTTTCATGGCGTGAATTCTCTGCCCTTCCCTTTTATCAATACGTCCCAAATTTAATTCACTTGTTCCGTAAGCAATAATGAAACCACATCAAATTGAATCCAAATCCAATCATCAGTTCTTGAGATATTCTAATGACAGACAAATTCACCCTAAAATGTCCCTACCCTTTCATTTGCACTCTTCCCCTGCTACAAAATCACACACCATATTTAATCAAAATTCAGTCATCAGTTCTTGAGATATCTTGATGACAAACAGAGGTGAAAACATAACCTCCATCTAACTTCATTGGCGGAGGTAATTAACGTCTCTTGAGTTACGAAATATGCCACACCAGCCATAGCAGTGAGGTAACTAGGTGAGGGGAAAACAAACCTACCTCAAATCCTTAATACCAATGCATTGACATTTATTTAGATGATCGCGAGGCTTGCCGCAAGCTTTGATCCATTTATGGCACTTCTCTGGGTCTTTAGAGTTTTAGCAAAAGGGATAAACAAAATTCTGTTTGCTAAATGTTCTGGGTAATAAAATCAGATTTACAAAGCCCGGCAGAGGGCCCATAAGCGCAATTTTTGTTCACCATTTTGCCGTCACTTCAGTATGCAGAAATTTGTTTTGTACAGTAAATTGCATTGACTACATGAGTGCAGGCCGCTAGCTAGTTGTACTGTACCAGTACTGCGTAGGATGTTTGCTTCACTGAGTTATGCAGATTTTGTTGCTAGGCAAATTTTGTGATGATTGTTGAAAAAGCTGTCAATCTAACTCAAGACAGGTGAATTAGCACTGTGCTTCAACATATTCACTTGCAAACAACACCTGAATCATTCCATGAAGGGAACTATTGTATTGAGTGGTATGAAGCAGGCCTCCCAGTGACTCTTTTTAAAAATAAAGGTTTTTTTAAAGGTTGGAAAAGTTGAAATAAAGGTTTTTAAAGGTTTTGGATATAAATAAAAAGGTTTATAAAGGTTAACTCATGGGATAAATTTTCATACAATGAGCATATTCTGGGGCAAAAGGCAGTTGGTGGCGCCAAAAGTCCATTACTTACGTTGAGTTGGAAATTTTATTTTGGTCCTGCTACTTTTTAAATGTGTGTTGAGAACAGATATGCTATTAAATGGATGTGTATACTTACCAATGAAGCTAAAACCTTGGCACTCGAATCATTTACCTTACTTAACTTTGAAAATAAAGGTTTTAAAGGTTATTTTGAAAGGAATAAAGGTTCAATTTGTCAATAAAGGTTTTTAAAGGTTTACCGGGAGGCCTGATGAAGGGAACTATCGTTTTGAGTAGTATCCAGTTGTAGGTAGGGTAGGGTCTTATTGTCTATCAATGACTTCTAACAGGTTTATCAAACCAGGGAGTTGTCATCTAAATGACAACTCTCTCATCAGACTAGAGCTCTGAACGTTTGTGTAAGGGGATTTTAAAACGTGTACATGCCCCCCAAAAAATGAGCGAGTATCGTTTACACGCGTTTAGTACCGTTATTTTCGGAAATACACCAAAATTGCTCCAAATTTACAATGCGAATAAAAAAATGCACAACCAGTATGGCAAAAGTATTGACTCCATAGCCCAAATAGATGCTGGAATTTTGCTTTCCAAATTGTAAAAAGTTTACTTCTACAGTATAAATCATCATTTTATGGAAAATGTGCATGGGTAACTTTTTTTGCCATACTCGCTAGGGTTTTCACCATGAAAATCTTGCATACCATTATACCTCACCATAAAACATTTCAAAACTATGCCAACACCCAGGAAGTTCTGAACTATCAGTACTCTAAAAAAAAATTGGCCCGCCATTTTGCGAAGAACCTAGAATTTCAGCTTTGTCAAAACTTTTTTACGTTTGTTTACTTTGCAATATTTTTTCTTTCTTGCAAATTTATTTGACTCATCAGGTAATATTTACATGTAATTGTATGGATTTGTCACAATTTAAGTATTTTGACTGTGTGTTTGTTGGTCGATTTAACAGCTTCTAAAACGGGCCTTGAGTGGGATTTAAAGCCTTATCATGGCCAATTGTTAGCTTCACTGTTTACTGCTGCACATTCGCTGTGCATTTCACATGTTATCCTACTCAAGATTTCAGTGAAATCAAAGTGCACAATATTTCCATTCATAGGTGATTATTGCGCATTTGTGAATCTCACATTTAAAAAAGATTATGCTAATCTGGTTTAGTTTGCAAAAATGTCATTGATTGGAATTTTGTCAGCCAAATGTGAGTGTGATTTGAATCCTGAATGACCATATTAATTTTCAACGGCAAGACTATGAAAAACGATTACTCGTAATGAAGTATTTAGTAAACGTTTACAAGGGTTTGCACGCTAAACGGTCACAGGTCTAGATAAAACAGGCTCTGGTTGAATCCTACAGTACACATTACATGTAGTGTAAACATTGTTTTGTGAATTTGTTTTTGTACACTTTTGTTTTTCTCACTTTTTGAGAAAAAAACAAATAGAGGGATGAGAAAGACATATCTCTATCCCTCCCCCCCAACCACACACAATACTCAAACATGTTTTAAAGGAATTTTCAATCCCAAGACTATCAGGGAAAAGAAACCAGAATGATTAAAACCATGCTCTTCTTCATCTGTGGCATTCTGTTAATCAAATACAGAAATATTACAAGGACTGATTCTTTTGTTCTATCTATATCAGTTCTCTACCTGCATAGCCTACCTAGTGATTTCATGATGCTGGTAACTGTTGTTAACATTATCTTAAGTTCAAGCTGAAAACATAGTTAATACCATGCAACTAATTGATTCACCCAAAATCTTTTGTTTTAATTACAAATTGATAGTACAAGAAATAGTTTCTCATAAACATGTTTCATAAGGATTTATTACAATGACTGATTATTTTTTTTCTATCTATATCAGTTGTCTACCTGCATAGCCTACCTAGTGATTTCATGATGCTGGTAACTGTTGTTAACATTATCGTAAGTTCAATCTGAAAACATAACAGTAAATACCATGCAACTAATTGATTCACCCAATTTTTTTTGTTTCAATTACAAATCAATAAACAAGAAATAGTTTCTCATAAACATGTTTCATAAGGATTTTTTGGTATTGAATTCAGTATTCAAAGATTCTCAGGTACTCAAAATGTTATTTGTAACTTTTGCAATATTCAAGCTTACATGAATGATTTTTTGCACTTATTTCATAAACAGTTTATCAAAATGTTCCACTGCTAGACTAACACATTAATGTATCATCATGTTAATGCAATTCTCCATCATCCGATTTCATCAACAAATTCAGTTTTAATGCCAAGCTATACATTTATACTACAATAACAAGAAATACAAAATGGAGGATGCCAAGTTTTCATCACAATGGCTAATTGCTTCAGCAAATGTCCAACCTGCCACACCTTCAAACACAACAGCTCCCAATACAGGTGTCTATGTTGGAATAACACCATGACATTTGCTGCTCCATAAAAACACCACAACCATATACTTCTGGCCTTGTCCCACAGGAGCTTAATTCTTTTCTTTTCTAGACTAAGCCGTGTCTTTTAACACTATCTACTGGAGAAGGCACAGCACAATTTCATCTTCTTGTGACTGCAAGGAGTAATCCTATTCATAATTTGTTGAGCCCTATTCCCCTGGTGCACAGCATATCTTTCTAAAATACATATATTACATTCACTTTTTTTTTCCCTTTCATATCTGTAAATTTCTTTGTGCGTGACTCAATCTATGCTGTGCCTCAGTCTACGACATGAAATACAGATATTATCTCTTTGAATGAGGATGGCAGAAATAAGAACTTTTTTTTTATGGATGTGAAGTGCATATTTTACCTTTACTAAGACGATGAAATGTAGGTACAATAATTCATTTTGCAATTCAAGTATTCACTATTTTTTATACAGGTAAAGACCAGACAGAAGGGGGAAGAAATGTACAGCAGGCAATATTATAGAATTCAATACCGAGGTGTTTTCTGAAATATGCTTTTGATAGTGTGGAATTATACAAACAACATTTCTGATCAATTAAGACATAAAAGAATCACTTGAAACAATCTTAGAAACAATTCCACTGTTTAAAGCACTCTTTCATCGAAAAACGGAATTTCAACAGTGTTTAATATTCTTTTCTGAATCTGAAGATCCATTCTGATAAAAAGAATTACGTCATAGATAAACCAGACATAAAGGGGCCATGATGGCTTACAACTGAAACAACTCAAGTCTGATTTTAACTCTCCACTTAATCGATCTATCTATATATGCCAAAGTGGAATAAGTTGCCTTCAAACATGATCTTATCATACAACAATCCTTGAAAAACAATGTTGGTACTGCCTTATTAATAACAATATTCAGTTTCACCCATATCACAGTAAGTAGTCTTATCTTTTTGAAGTTCAGTTAAAACATGTCTTCCTGTTTTGCATAATTTATCTGAAAGAAACATACGAAGGTGACTTGCTAACAACCACTTTTGTTTTTCTGATGGAATAAAGAAGAAAATAAAGAGGATATGGTTCTTACCTACTTCACTTTAGACAAAAAAAAAAATTATCCTTTAAAATTAAGCTGACAAATATTTGGAAAGACCATTTATAATCATAAAATAAATATTGCATGATTGGTTGTTTCAGAAATATTCTTTATTAACCATTCACATTTTACATCCTATTTGAAGGAATTGAATAACAAAGGCACTGTTATGAGAAAAATGAGCGGGAAGTCTTTTCTATTTCATTTTGACTTTGTATCTTTACCTGTAAGCATTGACATTTGAATCCACTGCCCACTTTTAATATGAATCTCATTAACTTATATTTATTTTACTGTTTCCAACCATCTTAACACATTCTAACACATGAAATTAAGACTACCGTTTCAAATATTTTGCGAGCTTTATCTGCCCAAAAATCTGACAATTTCCCTTTTCAAAGTCCTGATTTATCTCTTCTTTTCCAAATTCGCTCTCAATTAATTCTTTCCTCGCGAGACAAGACGACACTAATAAAATGCAAAGTCCGTTATACAATAAATACCTCATCAAGACAAACCGGGCCTGACATAGTCATTTCATTAGTTGAACAACTCAACTTGGTTTTGAGGAAAGGAGCATAAGTGACGAGTAATGATGGAATGTGTAACCAGAGAGGGGCTGCCACTTTGCAAACCTTTCAGCAATTAAATCTAATTTGAATTGGTTACTGTAACTACAAAGCTTACCATTTTTTAACCGAGGGCTCAATTTAAGCTGGGGTACGGCTGTCATAAAAGGCGAGAATCTCTTGAGTGATCTGGTTTTTATATCCATAAACTGATAACATAAAGCTGATATTATCTCATATTCATTTATGACAAAGCAATTTTCCAAAGTTATGTTGAAGTGTTAAAGAAATATTTCAATGGATTTTCATTTTTTCATATATGATAGAGAATTTTTTTGAAACAAAGTGGTGAAAAAACTATGTAAATATCTTATTCCGTTTAAAAGTTATAACAATTAAAGAAATATTCCAATGGATTTTCATTTTTTCAAATATGATAAGACAATTTTTTGAAACAAAGTGGTGAAAATACTATGTAAATATATTATTCCATTTAGAAGTTATGAAATTTTAAATAATTTTGAATTTGGACTAAAGATTGATCTGTGATTGGCAACATCTGTGATGTCATAGAGATAATTTCAACAAAATGTCTTTTGTATTTCTGTAAAAATGATTTGGATTGCTTTCCATAGTAAATGTGATGTATACCAAGGAAAAAACCCAAAATGTTTTCTTGTAAATTATATATTCCACCCTATCTCTAAAATGAACCAAAAATGCAGTTTGATAATGTAAAAAGTGTGAATAAATTTATAAGAAATACATAACTGTGCTGGAATTGCCTTGATGACATCACCAAGCTGAAGGACATATACTGTATGCAGTGTTTTTAAGAACATTTTTCTACTCTTTTAAATTGTTGCAACTTCTAAACGGAATAAGATTTTTCTCACCACTTTGTTTCTATAAATTTTCTCTATCATATATGAAAAAATGAAAAACCATGGAATATTCCTTTAATTTACATTTCTGCTTAGTGAAGAATTTCCTTTAAAAATAAATTAAAAAAAAAAAAAAAAAAAAAAAAAAACAGTTTTGCATATAATAAAGACTAAAGGGAAATGTATGATTGAAATGACCTGGGAGATTCCATGTGTAATTTACAGTATGTGTAGTAGCATGAGAGGCAATAAAGGACTTCAACTTAAGACTTTTTTTTTACTCTAAGATATGTACAGTAGTTTGTGGAATTCATTTAAATGCTGCTACAACATTTCTGCAACAATAAATCATCCAAGAAAAAGGTTTTCTTCTTTTGGCTTATCACAAATTTCCCAAGAAAATTGATACTTAATAATTAGATCATTGTTTTACTATTGTTATCATGCATTGAACTGCTTAATCCCGAATACATGCAAGAAATTTGAGTTTAAAAAATCTGTCACTTTATGAATGATTTTTCTTAAAGGATTGATTAGTTTAAGGGTCAAACATGTCCATCTTATATAAAAGAAGACTTCAAAGAAACAAAATGGGGAAAAAACGTTTAAAAAAAAAAAATCTTATTTCGTTCAGGAGATATTCAAGTTTAAAGCTCTGTCTTATCTGTGTTAAAATGACTGGCATAGTGAGTCTACTGTGAAAAGTTGGCTTCTTCATTCCCACATTCTTAACAATTGTTAATGTATTTTAAAGAAAGTTTATTTCATTTTTTCACTATTTAAATTATTTTTCTCGAACTTTCTTCAGGTGGTATATTATAAATACCCTTCCTAGATTCAGTTTTACTACTTTTTGACATATCCCATGGTTTTTAAGCCACAAAACAGGACAAAATATGACGGAATACATAAAGACTGAGGAATCTAAGGCTATGTATGACATCATGATTAGTCCGATTTCAGTCATACTCAAATGATATTAGACTTATTTTAGTTCTTTTAAAGTCCTCTTTCATAGAAAATAGACTTGCTTGACCCCTAAACTAATCCTTTAACATGCGTATGCTGAGTGGCAACTCAGACAAGTACCGTCAGTCAATTCCAATCGTGACTGTACACATTTAACAATTTACCAAAATGTTTCCCTTCTTAGAAGTTGATACTACCCTGAATAACACGTATATAAATTCTATTTGAAAAGAGTTTGAAAGGTATCAATACAACTACTTGTTTTGATACCAAATTGTTACAAAACCCAAATTGTTTTCAAATTCATCAAAAATGAAGATTATAGCAAAACTTCAAAGAAATAAGTTTGGTTAAAAATTTACAGCTTTTTTATTTTAAGGTCTTTATATGCAAAGTTTTGTGTAAATTCAAGATGTATGATTGATTAAGGCAGACACTGTTTTTTTTTTTCAATCATTTACCATGGAATTTGGAATGGAGTAGCTGATTCTGATACGTTTGTGGATCTTAGAGCCGCCCCCAGTCAAACTCGACTTACAAAGACACTCCAAATTTCAAAGAAGGAAACACCAAGAAATTTTGTGTTATGAATATCTTTTTGAGGGTTGGACTGACCAAAATATCCATTAAAAGGATTAGTTCAGTGGTCAAGCATGTCCATCTTATATGAAAAAGGATTTCAAAAGAAACAAAATGGTGAAGAAAAGCATTCAAAAATCATATTCTTTAGAGGAGATATTCAAGTTTAAAGCCTTGTCTTATTCGTGTAAAAATGACAGGTGTTGTAAGTCTACATTGGAAAGTTGGCGTCCTCATCCTTACATTCTTAACAACTGATAATATATTTTAAAGGAAATTTATTCAACTTTTTCATTAATTGAATTATTTTCCCTCAAACTTTCTTCAGGTGGTATATTATAAATAGCCTTCCTAGATTCAGTTTTACTACTTTTCTGACATATCTCATAGTTTTTAAGCCATAAAATCGCAGGACAAAATATGATTTAATACATATAGATTTTGAGGAATCCAAGGCTATGTATGACATCACAACTAGGCTGATTTCAGTGTTTCTACACAAATGATACCAAACTTTAAACTTAGTCATCTCCTTAATGGAATAAGATTTATGAATGCTTTCTTCACTATTTTGTTTCCTTTGAAGTCCTCTTTTATATAAAAGACTTACTTGCTTGACCCTGAACTAATCCTGTAAAAAAAAAAAAAATTTCTCTTTAATTTCCAAGACTGACTATAAAAGAATGAAACATCAAAAATTTCAGTTTTTTTGTTTTCTGAATCATCATTTTGAGGCTTAGACTGACCAAATATTCATTATGCATAAAAATTAATCCTACAAATTATTGTAGTATAAAGAAAAGCAGCCCAGTATTTTTTTTTTTCCATGTCCGCTTAGCATTTCCCATGCTTAAAAGGCTAATTTGAAGTGTTTTACAAAGCTCTCAGAAGGTGGCCATGGTTCTCTTCCTCATAAGCTCTTTGTGCAGTACCCAAATGTTTAATGAAGCAAACCAATAATATGATGTACATTAGGCAGTCTTGGTCTGCAACAAGGAGACACAACGTCTCAAGTATAATGAGTCATGCATTAGTGCAACAAAGCCTATCTTATACAGTCAAAGCTATTTGTCCTTAGTGTATCAAAAATGTCAGCTGTCATCTTCCCTCAGACAAAGGTAAATTGCAATTAAGCTGGAAGTAGAAGATGAAGTTATTTCCCTGCTGCACTCAGAATTAGAAAGATAACTGCATAATTACAAGTAACCTTAAGCACTACATTCTCCACTAATACAGGCAAGGAATAAAACCATTTATTTAAGTGCTTCAGGTCAAAAAGAAAATTGGAAAGTGAATTGACCTCCTCTCTAAGACAACAGGAGCAATTTGATGAATTGTAACTGGGATGTAAAAGACAGCTAGGCTGATTAAAACTGTTGAATTCCAGAAATTTCAGACAGAAATTAAACCTGTTGATAAGGTTTTTTTTTTTTTTGCTTCTATCCCATTAAAAAAAAAAAAAAAGTACAAGAGCTTGTAGATGGATGAATTTCACATTACTAAGTTTCATCAATGGTTTTTATTATTTCTCTGTATTTAGTGCTGCTTAAAGAGTACTTTTAGTTGCAATTATGCACTTATCATTCATCTGAGTGCAGCAGAGAATCAAATTTGTTACTTTATGTTGTACTTCCTAGGTTGAAGACAAAGGCACATAAGAGGAGCAAAAGATGATTCAGAAATATGATCATATTTGAGGTGAAGTTTTATTGATGTGTTCTTAAAGCCAAATGCTTGCTTTTATTTTTCCAGAACAGTACTTCATGATTACAATATTGCCACTTGTCAACTAAAATTCAGGGAGAGATTCTAACACAAGACTTATGATGCAAATCTTATAGGAGAAAATAAAAAATGCACCAAATGATGCATACTTTCCTATGATAGATCCAAAGTATGCATCGCTGGTCTGCATACTTCACTATCATTGGAGAATGTTTTTTTTTTTTTTTTTTTAATATTTTTTTAGGGGGAGGGGTAGCTTCTTAAGAATAATTCATGCAAAAAGGCCACTCAACTGAGTTGTTATTTGAGTACTTATGGTTACACCTCTAGCTTAGACCCCCACCCTATTATTTTCTTATTCTAGCAAGACAAAACTTCAATGATAATAAACCAAACACAATTCAGCTTACAAAAACAGTTACACAATGCATTTGACTTCAACATCAAAACCATACATAGGCTGCCTACTATTCTACACCACATCATAATCAAGGTAAGCCTGAACAAGGAAATGCTCCAGAAATACACTTAAAACAAAGACAACCTGTAAATTTGATTTTCTATTCAAGCACAGCCATGTATATCCCCCAGCGGAGTTGTTAACATGCTCTAAATAAATTCCAGATCTGACATTTGAAATGTTGAGGACAAATAAAGTTGACTGTCTTCGTTTCTTTATCGAAAGATGTGTGACCACACTGGAAATATCCAAACTGCTTTTGTTGAATGTAGCTATTTGTACTGTACTGTAGCTATTTGTACTCTGCTGTAGCTATTGTACTGTGCTGTAGCTATTGTGCTGTAGCTATAAGTACTGTATTTGTACTGTACTGTAGCTATAAGTACTGTAGCTATTTGTACTGTAGCTATTTGTACTGTATTGTATAGCTAATTGTACTGCATTTGTACTGTACTATAGCTATTTGTACTGTACTATAGCTATTTGTACTGTGCTGTAGCTATTTGTACTGTACTGTAGCTATTTGTACTAACACATTTGCATTCTTGTACTCCCTATAAACTGTGTAATTTTAGATTTAAGTGACTCAAAAATTACAAATTCAGTTTCATTCTTGCTATTTAAAGGTATATGGACGGACAGGTACAGGTTTTGCCAGAAAGAGCTTTAAATTCTGAACAGAGTCGTCTTTACATTACAACAGTATACCTGTCAATTCTGCATTATGACTAATCAACAGTACACCTGTAGTTTCTGCATTATGACTAATCAACAGTACACCTGTAGTTTCTGCATTATGACTAATCAACAGTACACCTGTAGTTTCTGCATTATGACTAATCAACAGTACACCTGTAGTTTCTGCATTATGACTAATCAACAGTACACCTGTCAATTCTGCATTATGACTAATCAACAGTACACCTGTAGTGTCTGCATTATGACTAATCAACAGTACACCTGTAGTGTCTGCATTATGACTAATCAACAGTACACCTGTAGTTTCTGCATTATGACTAATCAACAGTACACCTGTAGTTTCTGCATTATGACTAATCAACAGTACACCTGTAGTTTCTGCATTATGACTAATCAACAGTACACCTGTAGTTTCTGTATTATGACTAATCAACAGTACACCTGTAGTTTCTACTAATCAAAGTTTGCAGAAGTTTTAATGAACGCAAACGTTGTGATGTATGGAAGATAGTGCTGTTGACGATTAGCGATTAATCGCTCACAACTCTTCAAAATCATTCAGTAAAACTTTGAAGAGATTAATCGCAAAAATACTATATGGGTGATCTAGTGTACAGTGACAATTAGCAACACTGAAAAACATCATACAAGCTCAAAGAATCACCTAAAAGGTTTGAGCTAGATACTGAAAACAAACCTCTATGTTTAAAATGCATGAAAACGGCATTAAAAATCAGCTAATTCCTTCATTTCCTATATAATCGATTGTTTATATTTTTCTATAGCACGTTCATAGCCAGAATTTAATTCAATTATAATTGTTAGCACGCTTTAACTTTAAGAACTAAAAACTGATTTTACAGGCCTTAGCCAATGCTGTACTGGGGTACGGACTGTACAAAAATTATTTTGTAAAAGACCAGGTGGAACTTCAGACTGCCAGAAATCGACAACATTTCTTATGGATATCTTTATTTTACACCTTTTTTAATGTTATCTAAATCAAGAATCTTCATTTGCAAGTAGTTTCATCAGCCTAACCAATAATTTTAAGACATGATATTTGGATTTGGTGAAATTCGCCTATTTGTGGTCCAAAAATGTGTGTTTGTGTGGGAACTGGACCAGTCCTAATTTTTTTATATTTGACTGATTTTGGGGTAAAGCTTGGTTGCGAATAATATCTCTAAATGCTCGCAAATTGTGGCGATTAAACGTTTAGTAAATTATTCGCAAATCAACAGCACTAATAAAAGAGGACAGCTCAAAACCTTTAACATGTTTTTTTTTTTTTTTTTTTTTTTAAATAAAATTCTTTCCTTAATTTTCAGTGACTGGAAGTCTACCATTTTGATTAAAATTCATAATCTATTGGTCATATTCCACTGTTTCCATTCAAAGAACGGTAGTGAATAATTGAAATACAATAGGTTAACAAAAGGAAATTCAAAGGCTTTCTTTTTGTGATATCACAAAATGACAATACAATTTTGCTTAATTCATTATAACAAGGTTCTAAATTTCAGAATGCTGTAAAATGGCCACATTTTAACCGATTTTGATGAATGTTTGTTTTGCTATTATCATGGTTGATTGCATATTTTCTAGATCTTTTGGGTTAATTAAGCCCGATTTTGATGAATGTTTTTGATTGCATATTTTCTTTGCAAGTTGTTGCTGGATCTTTAGGGTTACTTATGATGGCTTCATTTGAATAGTTTGAGATTTCATGCAATAAACACATCCAATAGCATTTAGTGTACAACACTACCTATGATGTAACGCACAACCATTTTGTGTCAAAATGTTGGTGATACAGCACATCACCCCAACCCTCCCAGCAAACCTACTGAACCTCAAAAAACAAAAAAAAAAAAAAAAAATCTTCCCGAAAACAAGCTCTGCATTGATTCAGTTGCTAAAAACCTGCAGAATATTGCTTGCCTCCTTGAAAAAAAGATGTATTTAAGACTGGCCTTTGTCGCTAAGACCAAGAACACTATAAAGCTAAATTTTCATATATTACTATATTTTCAAAAAAATTCAATTTTCTCCTTGGGTTTGATTACCACATATCCAATAATGGCTTTCATCATTTTATTATCATCCTTGAGCCAGGAAACTCTGTCAGTTTGCCCAATTTACTACCAAAGAAATGCAGTCCAAGTTGTCATTAGAGACACCATAAAATAAATGAGTCACTTTGTCAAAGTATGAATATTGAATAAAACAACATAAAACAAAGGTTGGGACTTTGACCTGTATTTTACCATATGGCACATTCTGATTACTTCATAACTGCTAGGGACTGGCATATTGCTCTTCAGTTTCGTCTGCAAGAAAACATTACTTCTTTTCCACCCAAAAGAGATAAATGGCTGCAAACCACTCACAAAGACACTCCAAGCAGTTTGGCAATGTGTTAATTATTCAATATATGATGAGAGTTAGTATTTTTCTTTATTGCTGGACATCAAAAAGTCTAACAAAATATTTTCAAAGAGAAATGATTTCTTTTCAATAAGTTTTGCTGATGCTCAAAAATGTGTGTATTAAAGGAAAGGTAACGTCCCATAAAAAATTCAGAGGTGAACCTGGTAACATCATTGCCAGTTTCCTTATTGATAGTGAGAAATATCAGGGTTCGTGCATATTTAGCTTTGCAAAATTCCCTGACTTTTCCACGACTTTCAAGGACCTCAGGTGAAAATTCCAAGACCTTTCACATATCTATAAATACAACATATGATGCCTTCTCGCTTTTTACTCACTTATAAAAAAAAAATGAGAAAATTGTGACAAAATATGTGCGTTCTTAAAATTCCTTGACTTTTTATGTCTTTGGAAAAATTGTATATTTTCCCTGACTTTCCAGGCCTGGAAATTAGAATTATATTTTCCGTTTTCCAGAACCTAAAAGAACCCTGAATATGTGATGTTATAGATAAGACAGGCCCTATGTTCGGCCTGGCAGATGTGTGATCAATAACAGCGTATATCTGTCGCGATCAAAGGCAAATTAACAACCGGAAATCATGTTACCATCACTTCTGAATGTATTTATGAGATGGTACCATTCCTTTACCTTTGGCAGTTTTAAGCAGAGTTAAAAAATGTGGTCTTTAAATGAGACTTTGCTCATGGTATCAAGCATACTATACATATTTAATAGCCATGCACCAAACATGTCCATCTTTGTGGTATCCATTAGAAATGATACAAGTTTTCATTACAGTCCAACACCTTAATATTTCCATGAGAGGGTAGGGTGAGGCCAGGTTTTGTCTCTACTTAATTAATAAATAAAAAAATAAAAAAAATGAAGTGAAACTAGGGAAAACCTGA
The DNA here is from genome assembly GCA_020152595.1 of Chiridota heheva. Classification (NCBI taxonomy): domain Eukaryota; kingdom Metazoa; phylum Echinodermata; class Holothuroidea; order Apodida; family Chiridotidae; genus Chiridota; species Chiridota heheva. The sequence goes on from JAIGNY010001303.1 coordinate 2,152,618, forward strand.
AATGTAATCATGAACTTTGGAGAACTGCAACCTCAAGTTTTTGAACAAATTGGTTTTGGGGGTTATTTGAACTAAAAAGGATTAAAACACTGGGTTTTTCACATGGATTTATTTCATCAAAGTCAACAGAATGTGTTCTATGGTCAAAAACTACTGCAGATCAAGAACAGACTTGAGAAAATTGATTGCAGATGGTATGTTTTGGAGACTCTTCAAGGCAAATGTTTTCTCATTTATCAAACACCTCAAGTGATCTTTATAGCATCTACAGTACTTCTAATAGCTTAGTCCAGTTGATTCAGTGAAATTTCTTGGAAGAATCAAATGCCAAAATAGAGCAGGAAAATTGAGGACTAGTTAAGACCTGCCGCTGCAGGTAGTGATGCTTCTGAACATCAAATTTTAATAAGGTCAGAATGTTTCATATTAGAAAGATTTCTAGCAAATGTTTTCTCATTTATACATTTCTATCAAATCCTTTCTTTGATGCTCTGAACACATCAAGATTTCATATTAGAAAGATTTCTTATTATGTGACCTAAACTAAAATGCTGCTAGGATTGTATGCAGTTGATTAAGTGAAATTTCTTGGAAGATTCAAATGCCAAAATAGAGCAGGAAAATTGAGGACTTATATCATCAACCAAAAAGAGAAATGGGTTTGTTTTGTAGTGGCATTACCTGCCGCTGCAGGCATCGTTGCAAATGGTTATGCTTGCATAGTTCCAAGAACCATCAGAATTTTAATAAGGTCATGAGCGAATGTTTCACAAACAAGAAGTTGAGTGGTTTTAGAGGAAATCAAACCTGAATCCCAGAATCAACCACAAGACAATAACTTAAAATATATTAAATTTCTTTGGCCAACTGAAGAATAGCGTTGAATGATTAGTTCTTGCGGGTGGTACATGCATGCAGGGCCATAATTTGAGGTGGGGGAGGGGTGGGGGAGGGGGAATAAGAGGCCCAACTTTTATGTTGGAGCTTGATAATCATTTAGGTACAATGCTTCAATTTTTTTTTTTTTTTTAAAGCTACATTTTGATAATTTCTGTGACCCCTACCCCAACTGCATAGGATGAAAATTATAGCAAGCATTTATGTGATTTATATGTATAAATCTGAGAATAAAAATAACATTTGGAAAAAACTTTTGGAAGGGAAAATAAACTTGTTACCATACACAGAAGGGTATACTAGATTTTTCTTATAGGTTTTGTTATGAAGCAAAATAACTATGTACAGTGCTAAATTTACAAACTGGCTGATACATTTTGATGGTCAACAAAACTTTGAACGTTAAATTTCACCAAAATCCAACAAATAATTATTCACTAAAACTAATGAATACATAGATAAACATTACTGATACAAACTCAACATACGTTACTGATACAAACTCAACATCAAAAAAATATGTAAAATGAGACAACCACAGATTTGATGCAATTACAAAATATGACTGCAAAAACAAAGCAAAAACGAAAACAAAGGACAAACTTGTAAAATTATATAGTTTATTTCACTTTTCAATTCAAAATTGTATCATATTGAAAATATCACAAGGGAAGGTGGTGGTGAACTCAAGAGATTCTTCCCAAACTGTCTGCTTGCATCTGGTATAGGTAACTTTCACAGCTGGAATCTGCTACTGAATTACCTGCCAACATATATAAAACCTGTCAAAACTTGAGCTAAATAAGTCCCAATTAGAAACTGTGAATCAATGATTCTTTAAAAATGGCAAGCATAAATACTATATATACACCTTTTCCCTGAGCTTAGACAACGATACATATTTGGGTGAGTGGTGAAATGCCTTCAAGCGTAAACATTGTGAGGATTAAGTTTAAAACTGCAATACTGCCCTCCAGTAACTGCAACGGCAAGAATTTTAATCTACAGAATTGAACAAGTCTGTCAGAATCAATTTGTTTTCTTCTTTTAATTATTCTCATGTATGTAACTTTAAGTTTAACCTTAAACAAAAAATTTACATAAAAAATTTAACTAAATTATATCATACATAATTTGAGTGAAACTAAAAATTCCGTAATGCATCATATTGTAAGTTATTTTAAATACAAGCTTGTTTTTATGCAATTTGTAAAATGTGCATTAATATCAAAGAATTTTTTATATATTTTTTTTGATCATAAACCAGCTGAATTCCTTTGTACAAGTATCAAATTTGACTATTTTTCTTACAATTCTCATGATCGTTTTTAAGTGATATACTGTGTACCATCCCATCAAAATTGCGCTGTAAAAAAAAGTGTTATACTGAGATAGTTGACTATGAATTACATTTCATCATGGAGAACAGGAATTTTTTTTACAATTTTTTAAACACTTGTGCAGATTTAAAGAGCTTTTTTCTCTTTTCTAAACTTTAACTTGCCTTTGCAATGAGTTTTTTATCTTTTTTTTTGTATTTCTCTTTCACCCCTTGTGAGAAATATAAGAGTTCAAAACAATCTTGAGTGTTAGATCAAAACCTTTTAAAATCAATGTATGCAATAAAAGGGATCAATTATGCTAACCTGTGAATTTCAACTACTTAATCATATTTCTTGGTTATTTTAACATATCAAAAATGGTATTTAACATTTTCAATGATCTATCATACAATATATAAAAATATATATAAAAAAACATCTACAATAATCCTACATAAAGGAAAAACATTTTCATTACTTCAAAATTACATCACACCATCAGCATTTACTTGTTTGAATAATCTCTGATATGTAAAAATGACACTACCAAGACACGCATCTTCACAACAACTATATCAAGTGAATTATTCAACTACCTACTATGATTAAAGGATTAGTTCATGGGTATTTATAATATACCACCTGAAGATAGTTTGAGTATAAATAATTTAGATAGTGAACAAATTAAACAAATTTTCTTTAAAATACATTAACAATTGTTAAGAATGTGAGGATGAAGATGGCAACTTTCAATATTAGACTTACTACACCCATCATTTCAACACAGATAAAACACAGCTTAAAACATGAATATCTCCTTAACAGAATAAGATTTTTAAATGCTTTCTTCACCACTTTGTTTATTTGAAAGTCCTCTTTCATATATGATAAGCTTGCTTGACCCCTGAACTAATCCTTTAACATTTCAAGTTTCTAAATGGTGTAGATTTGGATATATTTGTGTACAGTTTATCTGCTACCCTGGATGAATAAAGTTGGGCCTCCACTTCACATGTCAGAAATTAATCAAATGATAATTATCTCAATGACGGCAAATGCTTCCAACTTCTCTCAATTCCCCCCTCTTACACACAGCATCAAATATTACAGCAGTATCAAGAATACTAAAAAAATATGAATTCTCACCTTCTTGGTCGGCCATTTCGTGTATTCTCAAAGCTTAACAAATCTCCCTCTCCAATAGAAAATTTTGTGGCTTGAGGTTGTTGGTTGTAAATTGAATGTGTCTCACGGTAGGTTGTAAATCCTGAGATCAACCTTGATGACAGATACCACTGATGAGCTGACTGACAGCTTGTCGTGATAACTACTTCTTTTATACAGCTACAAAGCTCCAATCGCAACCTGACACGGAAAGATAAAAAACATAAAGAATTAACATGCAACTTCTCCCTGATGAGAAAACAAATCAAAACTGAATATTAAATGTGATGGGGAGATGCAGAAGCGGGCGTGAATAATAAATGAAGACAAGAAATCCTTCCCTACAGCAGTTGCATACAACTTAGGCCGTGTACACTATGCACTTAATTGCATACTCCATATGGTTGTAATTAACATTAGCCAATCAGAAGACGGGATGCAAATAACAGAGGTGCTCATTAATAATGAACTGCTTTTGCGATAGTTCAGGTCTACACAGCAACCTGTGGGTAGTATTAATGTTGGCTAAAGCACTCTAGTTGGTTTAGCAAATGAGGCTGAGAAGGAAGCTTGGGCAATATTCTTCAACACCAAAGAATGACAGGCCTTGGGTAAACAAAGGAGAAAAGCCTGGCAGAAGCAAGCCTGCCGTTGTGGTTTCCCATATGAAACCATGGTTATTGAAAGACTTTTGGATCGATCAATATTCAGGCTTGTGGCAAAAGTGTGCTTTTTGATAAAGGCTATTGATATGCAAATATGCAGACTTCTTAGGCAATTATACACGTGAACCTCACAAAAGGTTCAATTTCAACTTCAGACATCAAAGAATAATAGTACAGAGCTAGGCATCATAAAAATGCAATAAAGAGAATGATACAAAGAAACATTACAAGCCCGGGGGGTGCTGTTCCATACTTCAGTGGTAGGTATGTGCCGCCCAGAAATTCAAAATCATACCTGCAGTATGAGAGCTTTGTGTTAAGTGCAGTAGGAGAGCAACAATTTTTGATACCTGCACTATGAAAATGTGTGATTTTTTGATACCTGCAGTTTAAATTTTAACAATGTTTAACACCTGCAGTATGAAAATATGCCATTTTTCAGACCTGCAGTATGACAGAATTGAGTTTCTTGATACCTGCTCTACGAAAATTCTGGAAAAAGGCACCTGTTCGGGCTGCACACATACATATACCTCACATATGGAACTAGCTTATGAGATGTATCTGTTTTATGAATGACTGAAGTGATATTTCTTTTTCCCATAATGGCACTTGTATGAAGTTTTTTTTCAGAGATGAACTTTAACTTGTACATGAATAACTTTTCTTTAATTATTAGTTTGTCCTGTGGTGTTTCTAATATTGATAAGAAGAGAAGAGTACACACATAGCACAAAGAGTTTACTGCATAGCCCACTCAACATATAACTATTGATGAGCTAATATGAATAAGTTAGCATACAGGAAAATGTGTCAAAGTCCATTATAGTATACAGGTTTAAAGAGTTGAATAAATTGAATTGAAAACTTTCAGATGAGATTTCAAAGGCCCTTTCAAGCAACAACAAAAAAAAGATGCAAAAAAATATGGTTTTGAGTTGGGAAGTTAGATCTTGTAAAGCTTGTCAGGACAAGAAGAAAAGGGGCAGAAGGGGAAAGAGTTCTTTATGTACACTGTTGTTGTTTACATACACTATTGTTGTTTGTATACACTGTTGTTGTTTCTATACACTGTTGTTGTTTGTATACACTGTTGTTGTTTGTATACACTGTTGTTGTTTGTATACACTGTTGTTGTTTCTCTACACTGTTGTTGTCTCTATACACTGTTGTTGTTTGTATACACTGTTGTTGTTTCTATACACTGTTGTTGTTTCTATACACTGTTGTTGTTTCTATACACTGTTGTTGTTTCTATACACTGTTGTTGTTTCTATACACTGTTGTTGTTTCTATACACTGTTGTTGTTTCTATACACTGTTGTTGTTTCTATACACTGTTGTTGTTTCTATACACTGTTGTTGTTTCTATACACTGTTGTTGTTTCTATTCACTGTTGTTGTTTCTATACACTGTTGTTGTTTCTATACACTGTTGTTGTTTCTATACACTGTCGTTGTTTCTATACACTGTCGTTGTTTCTATACACTGTCGTTGTTTCTATACACTGTCGTTGTTTCTATACACTGTCGTTGTTTCTATACACTGTCGTTGTTTCTATACACTGTCGTTGTTTCTATACACTGTCGTTGTTTCTATACACTGTCGTTGTTTCTATACACTGTCGTTGTTTCTATACACTGTCGTTGTTTCTATACACTGTCGTTGTTTATATACACTGTTGTTATTTATATACAGTTGTCGTTTATATACACAGTTGTCGTTTATATACACTGTTGTTGTTTATATACACTGCTGTTGTTTATATACACTGTTGTTGTTTATATACAGTTGTTGTTTATATACACTGTTGTTGTTTATATACACTGCTGTTGTTTATATACACTGTTGTTGTTTATATACAGTTGTTGTTTATATACTCTGTTGTTGTTTTTATACAATATTGTTGTTTATATACACTGTTGTTGTTTATATACACTGTTGTTGTTTATGTACACTGTTCTTAATGTAAAAAGCTGTGCTTTAAAATAAAAACAAAAATTAACAATCATAATGAATTTCAAAAATAGTGAACATTCAAGATGGGAAAATTGTAACTGTGATGTGTGTGTCTTTCCCATCAAAGTGTTAGTTGGGGGTATAATCAGGTTCAAAAAAGCATTAACTAAAGAATCACTCAAAAGTTATCTTCTTCTATCCATTTTTGAGATTTTTAAAAAGCAACGTAAATACATTAATGAATGAGAGGCGGGCCAAAAAGCACCTAGAGAAGAAAAGTGATGACTGGACTAGGGGAAATAGGTCTTTCATGGGGGAAAGCTCAGATCATGGCCGAAGATAATGATATGGTGGAATAGCATTGCAGCCTTATGCTCCAATGAGAGTGAAGAGGATAAGTAATTAAGTACATAATACTTTCGAAAATGGAGAATAATACATTTAATGACATAAAATTTTCATAATTTCTTGAATATCTAAGACCTGAAATTAAAACAAAAACCCTGTAGGTAAATTTAATTGATCTTGATGGGATTTTTGCATTTCTTAATTTTCATTATTTTTTTGAAATTTTAACCACCTTTGTCTCTAGGTGTTTCAAGTTCAATAAAAAAGTACATGAAAAGGTTTACAAAAGTAAGGGAGCTAAATGAATAAGACATCACTGTTTTATCTGTTCAAAATCCTTCCTCAGTTATAAGTGTAAATGAAGCACTAAGAAGACTAGCCCTTCTTTCATCTTTATCAATGCAAAAGAATTTCACTTGACATTTCGCTGTCATACTTTACAGGAATTTTGATTTTTTATCACCCTGTGTAGCTTCCAACGAAGCCTTTTGTTTCTAGAAGGTTTAATCTTGTAGTTTTTATTCCAGCGGGACACCTCATATGTACTTTCAATGTAGAATGACATCAAATGCTCTTTAATCCTACTCCTGACTTCCTGGTGTAGTGCAGTAGAAACTTCAAATGATGCAGTCAAAAATTATTTCACTCCAACTAGCATGACCGATAGTGAACCAAATGATACTGTAACCTAATTTATACCTGTAACATACAAATCAAGCAACAGTATAGTGTTAACTGGAACATTCCTTTCTGCGTTATAAGGTGATTTGACTAGACTTTACGCAAACATGACACTAAAAACTTAACTCACAAAAAGCATCTTGATATATGAAAAGTGTTTTTACTCATACAAAAATTTAAGTCCCGCCCTTGGATTTTTATCATGAATTTTTCTAAATACAGACCCCTAGCTTGTTTTACACCTCAATGGTCTGCCCTGTCCCCTGGGAGTGTGACCTATCCCTGTGGGGGTCTGCCCTGTCCCCTGGGGGTCTGCCCTGTCCCCTGGGGGTCTGCCCTGTCCCCTGGGGGTCTGCCCTGTCCTCCTGGGGTATGCCCTGCCCCCTGGGGGTATGCCCTTTGCCTTCCTCCCGGGGTACACCCTTCCCCCCTGGGGGTATGCTCTGCCTCCTGGGGGTTGCCCTGTCCCCAGGGGTCCTGCCCTGCCCCTCATGAGAAAGAAAAATATATGTATATAAATATATATATATTTTGTTCATATTTTAAACTTATTAATCCTAATTAACCTCATCAATGAATACCTTACATGGGTACACAACACATAATGATAGCATAGTAAGCAATTGTCCTGTTTGGCTCATGAATGGTCCTTATCAGTCAGAAAAGTTTCATTCTGAGGTATGATTGTAGCTAAACTCCCAGAGCTTCTTCACCATTGGATTGAGCCTTAATGGGGCCCCAGAACTCTCATGCCAAAAAGACGCAGCGCTTTGCACGCGCATTAATGTGTCCCTCAGCAAGTATAGCACCCTGCCCCTTTTTAAATCAAGTAATGGGTCTGTAATAGAACAAACGTTTAGTCGACTACAGTATATGGCATCTTTTTATGCATGGTCTATGGACAGTTGACACTTTCTATATTGTTCAAAAGAATCCTTACATCTGAGCAGATCGTTTTTTTTTAAATTTAGCATTTATTTTTGATTTCTGACCATTGTTTGATCAGTTTCTGTTAAATACTAAATTTGTGATGTATGACTGGTCGGACAGCTCAAAATATCAATGTAATTCTTTTAATTTCTTCTCTAAAATTCAGTCACTGAAAATCTATTCCGATAGTAATTTGACTAAGAGATATGATAATTTTCCCAAATATATTTGGTCAACTAAAGATTTACAATTTTTTTTACCAAAATTCGCCCTGTAATACATGACAAATTTACATACAAATTTGCACACTGATGCTCATGGTCAATTTTTAACCAATTTTTGATTAATTTTTTTGCAACTTCCATAGATATTTCCATAGACATTAAAATATCAAAGCAAATGTTACCTTCAACAAATGACACTTACAGATTAATGTTGAGGTGAAGTGTTTATATACAATATTTAATGCACGATGCAAAGGACTATAATTAATCTTTTTATAAAATTTCCATGTTAGATTGTTTAAGAAGCATAACAACAAAAAAGAATAAAAACGAGAAAAGTTTACAAACATTTTTTGACTTTGTTAAGAAATTCACCTGTTGTAAAAATGGACTAAACCAAATACTAAAGGCCATCCATTACGAGTATTTAATGCATGGGGCATTACAAGTATTAATTGCACAGGTCATAACAAGTATTTGATGCACAGGTCATTACAAGTATTTAATGCACAGGTCATTACAAGTACTTAATGCACGGGTCATTACAAATATTTAATGCACTGGTCATTACAAATATTTAATGCACAGGTCGTTACAAGTATTTAATGCACAGGTCATTACAGGTATTAATGCACGGGTCATTGCAAATACTCCATAGAAAATGTATGAAGCTTGTTGGTGTGTATTCAATGACCAGAGGTTCATAGCTACATGCTGACAAGGACTGACTTTAAACGTGCTTGACTGTGTGTGAAAAAAATCAAACCATGTTGATCATTGGCTTACCATTCTTTTTGTGATGATCATTTCATTTGTACTCAAAACCTCTTAATTTTATTTGATTCACATTTTACAAATTGCTAACAAAGTATTCCCAGTCTGTTAAATTTTATATAATAATTGTTGAAACTGTGGAAAACAGTGATATCATTCAATCATGGATTAAAAGCCAGATATCGTGTTAACGTGGATACCGTAATTGGTCGTAATGCTTACACAATCACAAACTATACATCAACAAGCCAATTAATAAATACCTTACCAAAGTGACAATACTGGTATGATAAGATTTATTGGCGACGTTCAAGCAATTCTTTTTGAGAGGAGATTCCTCCTTTTAAGATTTGAATTTCAATGAGAGGAGATTCCTCCTTTAAGATTTGACTTTCAATCAATCACCTACCTCTATCTAAGATCTAGTGGAATTTCTATCCGATAATATCGATATACACTTATCATGAATAGTTAAAGAAATATTCCCATGTTTTTCGTAGCCATTCATAATAAAGAGAATTTTTGTTAAAACAATTTAGTACAAAAATTATGTTATGTTATTCCTACCAGGAGATAGTCAAATTTCAAGGTTCACAAAAATGACAATAAACGAATAGGAAAAGGCTCAGTATGACATCACAGCAACACATTCTCCCACAAAATTGATGTATTTCATTAAAATCTATCATCCTTTTTTATTAGTAAAACTGCTAGAAAAATAAATTGATAAAATTTAAGTATTTTTATACATTTCAAAATATATCCTACTTCAATAACTTTTGAAGAATTGTTTTAAATCATACAGAAACAACCAATTAATGTTCAAAGAAATACATCAACATTTGCAATGGTATTGCCTCTATGACATCATCAAACACGAATTCATCATACTGTACAAAATCTTTAAAATGCAAGTGGAAAATCTTTAAAAAATCCATATCTCCTTAGCGAATAAGATACCAACCTGATTTTTGTACCAAATTCGCTCTAAAAGTACGCTCTTTCAAGTACGCTCTTTCAAGTAAAATTTTACAAAAAAAACCATCAAAATATTTCTTTAAACAGTTTATTGTGCACTCCAAGCATGTTCATTTTATCATACAAAGAATTAGTTTCTTCCCAAGGTTGGACTAACTCAATCACCATCTAGTAGCTGATAAATCACATGCCCAGTTCATTTTTCTTTCTTTCTTTCCCAATTGAAATAAAAGAAACACTAACAACAAGCACATTCATATTTTCCAAGAATATTGGTGCAACATTATATTTTGATAATGGACTAAATACTTGGTAATTTGATAAATACTTGGTTGTCATAGTTTAGTAGTCTTGTGTGCAAGCTCTCACCTGACAAACAGGTTTCTAGTGAAAGATGAAATTAAAGATCTCTTAATACGAGGCAAATCAACATGAACAATGAAATATTCATGATATTTAAATATCTGTTCTGCCCAACTTTTATTTTAAGAAAAACATAATCTGTTTTTGGCTGTAAACCCAAAACGAAGATCAGATCAATTTTGGAACTAGAATTTTAGCACTATGCAGAGTGCACACCTCCACCCATGTTCGTTCCCCACCTGAATACAAGTCTACCTCAGAAACTCTCACCCACCAAATTAAAACAATCTCTTTCTCACTAAGCTTGCACGGTTTTGCCCCGACGTGAAACTGGTCGATTTCCAAAACCGGTTTTAACTGGAAAACTTGTTTTTCACCGTAATGTAAACGAGCTTTGAACATAAAGTGCATTACAGTAACTATAACTGCAGTGTACTGCACTGTTATATGATAGCTGCTAACGATGTTTGTATCACAGTATCTTTAGTAAATAATGTTGAAAATGATAACAGAGACAAACATTGATAAATAAAATGTATTAATAAACTTTAATGTTGTTTGCTTGTAAGGTGATTTTATAAACCCCATTTACCCTCAAATGATGCCATGCCAGTTTTACCCCTTTGTCAGTCTAGGTCCGAAAGGCATTAAACAGGTCCCGATGTCCCCAAGGCAGTCACGTAAAAAAGTTGTGCAAAAGGCAGTGTCGACAGGCATCTATATGCCCTTATTTGCTCACGATTTCCCATTCATGGATATGATTTCAATTTTCTTTCGTATAAAATAAAACACAATTTAAAATTAAGCCTAGAAATGCATCATCTTACAATGCAATGCTCGCCATCGTATACTTGATCACGCAGTACAATTGTTGCTTATTTGCATATAACCTACGGCGGGAAAATCTTAGTTCAAATCCCACCCACTTGATATTCAATATTTCTTTGAAACATTAACCATGGATCCTATTTGAAAAAAAAAATAACAGTTCAACCAAAATATCCTCATAAATCATGCATACCTGTTATTTTTCAAGTTCAATAATCATTATTGCTAAGCTTTTACTTCAAATAGGCCCTGTTTGTGCATAGGTGGCATTTTTTAATATACTTAAGCCACCAAAGGTTCCCGCCCTATAGCCTTAATATGGTATTCTCCTTCTTTAATGTGCAATAAAACTATGTGAATGGGACTGTAATAAGGCAGAAAAAAAATTACCCGCAAATGAATAGTGTCCCACTTCCCGCCAAATTCATATTTTCTTCATCAAAAATGAAAATGAAAATAATAAATGTATTACCTGCAATCTCTATACGAATAATACGATACAAGATTTGAATATATCAGGATTGAAAATTAAACTGAAATTGTATTCCGTATTTAAATCGGACCTTGTTTCATTCAACAAGGAGCTATGAAAACAATTTCTTTTTACAATACATGCCACACATCCAAGCAAAAGCAATTCTTTGGCACTCTGAAGATAACAATTAGTTCAACATTGATTTGAAACATTTAACATTGATAAGCAATATTTTTGGTCATTCAGAATAATATAAAATGGCAAAACACATCTGGATTTGAACATTTTGTTTGTACTTTCTACTTGTGAAATGATATGCAGAGTGGAATAGAGAGATATTATTACAAATTTGTGCAGACCAACAGGCTATTACCTAACGGGTCCGCAACAAAACGCTTCACTTCCAATCAATGAAATCATTTGAGCTTGTACCCCGAAGTGAATAACACATGGTATGGGTCAATTACGTACAACACGTGATTGGAACAGAAGATTCCATCGCTCGCAGGCTACTACTGTGAGTAAACATGATTACAGGAGACAGAAAACAAATTTCAAAACAAAATGCATGAAATCTTTCGTTCTTTTTCAATCTGAACAATTTTGACAGGGACTGTTGTTTAAAGCTTTATTATACACATGGAAATGAGAGGGGAAGAAATACAAACTTTTGAGGGAATGAATGGTCATTTTCACTTGCGACCTAATTGTGAAATGTGAATCATGCCAGCTTGGGTTTGATTCACAAACCAAGCTCATGATAGCACGGGGATAATTCATCTTCATTTTAAAGGACACTGTTATTCCATAACAATCACGCAATTAATTCACCCTCCTCTAAAGCATGCTTACAGCTATTTAGAGCAACGGCTTTTCCTGACAGAAGCTAAATTCAAACTCAAAAAAACTTTCAAAAATATATACAACCCTTGAACACCCATCATGTTACTATGACAACACGTGAATCTAGGGTCATTCATGCTAAGTTTCATTTGTATCCAGGGGCCATTAATCAGAGCCCAAACAAATTGAATAATGTGTTGTAAATTGTACTAGCCTTATACAGTACATGCATAGGGTCAGTCAGTCAGTACAGCAGGGCGTGGTTGGGTATGATTCGTAAATGGTCTCCTAATGCTTGGCTTGCGATTTGCAATATATGTCGGGATTTATACTGGATTAACAAGTATTTTAAAAGACAAAAGGACTGAAGAGAGAATGGACAACACTTCAAATAAAGGGATAAGGAATGTGGTCAGGAAAATATTATCCCAGAAAGAAGACACAAATACATAGCATCATCGAACCTGTTATTACAGGTACATGACTACTTCTCAATCGTATTTCTTGATTGATTCTGCATAAATATCACATATTTTCACAAATACACCAAAAGATACTACAAAAAATATGTTGACACAAAGCATGAACTTTCTTTTCATTGAAATAAAACATTTTTACCATCTTTTGGCAATTTTGTTTATAGTGAATTGGTTCATTTTTGTACTTCTGGTTTTTTATCAAATATGAATCACACCAAAACTGGTTTTAGTTACAAAACCTGTGGACTGTGCAAGATTATTTCTCGTTGTTGATCTGTATAGCCATTTACATTCTAAACACTTAAGGATCATCATTTGTGATCACTGTTTTCAGTTTAATTTTTAATGCAGGCTAAGCATTCATTATTTGAGCTCGATTCAGGGTAGAGATTCACATTCCATCATTTTCATTCATGGAAGCCAATTATTTTGATTTCTTTGATACCAGAGATCACTTCACTTGCTTTTCTTCAAGTCCAGAAAATTGATTGTATGGCTGTTCTTTCATGGTATGACTCCTTGTTCAGCACATTCCATTGGAAAGTTTCAAGTATGTCTTGATAAATCTTGCCATAAAATATCTCCACCCCTCCATTTCTACTCTCCCCCTGTTCCAATAAGTCCCACATTTTTCTCACTTCTTCCTTAAACAGTAACAAAACCACATACCAAATGTAATCCAAATCCAATCATCAATTCTTGAGATATCTTGGTGACAGACAAACACAGAGGCAAAAACATGTCCCCACCCCACATTTTAACCTTTCCCATGTTCTAATGTCTCAAATTTTAGTAACTTCTTCCTTTAAGCCATAACAAAACCACACAAAATTTAATCCAAATCCAATCATTAGTTCTTGAGATATCTTGATAAGACAAACAGAGGCAAAAACATGTCCCCACATCCCATTTGTCCCCACATCCCATTTGTACCCACATCCCATTTGTCCCCACATCCCATTTGTCCCCACATCCCATTTGTCCCCACATCCCATTTGTCCCCACATCCCATTTGTCCCCACATCCCATTTGTCCCACATCCCATTTGTCCCACATCCCATCCATCCCATTTGTCCCCACATCCCATTTGTCCCCACATCCCATTTGTCCCACATCCCCATCCCATTTGTCCCCACATCCCATTTGTCCCCACATCCCATTTGTCCCCACATCCCATTTGTCCCACATCCCATTTTGTCCCATTTGTCCCCACATCCCATTTGTCCCCACATCCCATTTGTCCCCACATCCCATTTGTCCCACATCCCATTTGTCCCCACATCCCATTTGTCCCACATCCCATTTGTCCCCACATCCCATTTGTCCCCACATCCCATTTGTCCCACATCCCATTTGTCCCCACATCCCATTTGTCCCACATCCCATTTGTCCCACATCCCATTTGTCCCCACATCCCATTTGTCCCACACATCCCATTTGTCCCACATCCCATTTGTCCCCACATCCCATTTGTCCCCACATCCCATTTGTCCCCACATCCCATTTGTCCTCACATCCCATTTGTCCCCACATCCCATTTGTCCCCACATCCCATTTGTCCCCACATCCATTTGTCCCCACATCCCATTTGTCCCCACATCCCATTTGTCCCCACATCCCATTTGTCCCCACATCCCATTTGTCCCTCCATTTGTCCCCACATCCCATTTGTCCCCACATCCCATTTGTCCTCACATCCCATTTGTCCCACATCCCATTTGTCCCCACATCCCATTTGTCCCCACATCCCATTTGTCCCCACATCCCATTTGTCACATCCCATTTGTCCCACATCCCATTTGTCCCCACATCCCATTTGTCCCCACATCCCATTTGTCCCACATCCCATTTGTCCATCACATCCCATTTGTCCTCACATCCCATTTGTCCCCACATCCCATTTGTCCTCACATCCCATTTGTCCCCACATCCCATTTGTCCCCACATCCCATTTGTCCTCACATCCCATTTGTCCTCACATCCCATTTGTCCCCACATCCCATTTGTCCTCACATCCCATTTGTCCTCACATCCCATTTGTCCCCACATCCCATTTGTCCCCACATCCCATTTGTCCCCACATCCCATTTGTCCCACATCCCATTTGTCCCCACATCCCATTTGTCCCCACATCCCATTTGTCCCCACATCCCATTTGTCCCACATCCCATTTGTCCCTACATCCCATTTGTCCCTACATCCCATTTGTCTCACATCCCATTTGTCCTCACATCCCATTTGTCCTCACATCCCATTTGTCCATCCCATTTGTCCCCACATCCCATTTGTCCCCACATCCCATTTGTCCCCACATCCCATTTGTCCCATCCCACATCCCATTTGTCCTCACATCCATTTGTCCCCACATCCCATTTGTCCCTACATCCATTTGTCCCACATCCCATTTGTCCCCACATCCCATTTGTCCCCACATCCCATTTGTCCCACATCCCATTTGTCCCCACATCCCATTTGTCCCTACATCCCATTTGTCCCACATCCCATTTGTCCTCACATCCCATTTGTCCCCACATCCCATTTGTCCTCACATCCCATTTGTCCCCACATCCCATTTGTCCTCACATCCCATTTGTCCCCACATCCCATTTGTCCCCACATCCCATTTGTCCCACATCCCATTTGTCCCACATCCCATTTGTCCCTACATCCCATTTGTCCCTCACATCCCATTTGTCCCACATCCCATTTGTCCCACATCCCATTTGTCCCACATCCCATTTGTCCCCACATCCCATTTGTCCCCACATCCCATTTGTCCCCACATCCCATTTGTCCCCACATCCCATTTGTCCCCACATCCCATTTGTCCCACATCCCATTTGTCCCCACATCCCATTTGTCCCCACATCCCATTTGTCCCACATCCCATTTGTCCCCACATCCCATTTGTCCCCACATCCCATTTGTCCCTCACATCCCATTTGTCCCCACATCCCATTTGTCCCCACATCCCATTTGTCCTCACATCATCCCATTTGTCCCTACATCCCATTTGTCCCACATCCCATTTGTCCCCACATCCCATTTGTCCCACATCCCATTTGTCCTCACATCCCATTTGTCCCCACATCCCATTTGTCCTCACATCCCATTTGTCCCCACATCCCATTTGTCCCACATCCCATTTGTCCCCACATCCCATTTGTCCCCACATCCCATTTGTCCCACATCCCATTTGTCCCCACATCCCATTTGTCCCCACATCCCATTTGTCCCCACATCCCATTTGTCCCACATCCCATTTGTCCCTCACATCCCATTTGTCCCCACATCCCATTTGTCCCCACATCCCATTTGTCCCACATCCCATTTGTCCCCACATCCCATTTGTCCCACATCCCATTTGTCCCCACATCCCATTTGTCCCCACATCCCATTTGTCCCCACATCCCATTTGTCCCCACATCCCATTTGTCCCCACATCCCATTTGTCCCCACATCCCATTTGTCCCCACATCCCATTTGTCCCCACATCCCATTTGTCCCCACATCCCATTTGTCCCCACATCCCATTTGTCCCACATCCCATTTGTCCCCACATCCCATTTGTCCACATCCCATTTGTCCCCACATCCCATTTGTCCCACATCCCATTTGTCCCCACATCCCATTTGTCCCACATCCCATTTGTCACATCCCATTTGTCCCCACATCCCATTTGTCCCCACATCCCATTTGTCCCACATCCCATTTGTCCCACATCCCATTTGTACCCACATCCCATTTGTACCCACATCCCATTTGTACCCACATCCCATTTGTACCCACATCCCATTTGTACCCACATCCCATTTGTACCCACATCCCATTTGTACCCACATCCCATTTGTACCCACATCCCATTTGTCCCACATCCCATTTGTCCCACATCCCATTTGTCCCCACATCCCATTTGTCCCCACATCCCATTTGTCCCCACATCCCATTTGTCCCCACATCCCATCCCATTTGTCCCCACATCCCATTTGTCCCCCACATCCCATTTGTCCCCACATCCCATTTGTCCCCACATCCCATTTGTGTCCCCACATCCCATTTGTCCCCACATCCCATTTGTACCCACATCCCATTTGTACCCACATCCCATTTGTACCCTTCTCCCATTTGTACCCTTCTCCCATTTGTACCCTTCTCCCATTTGTACCCTTCTCCCATTTGTACCCTTCTCCCATTTGTACCTTCTCCCATTTGTACCCTTCTCCCATTTGTACCCTTTTCTTCTCCCATTTGTAATTTTCTCCCATTTGTACCCTTCTCCCATTTGTACCCTTCTCCCATTTGTACCCTTCTCCCATTTGTACCCTTCTCCCATTTGTACCCTTCTCCCATTTGTACCCTTCTCCCATTTGTACCCTTCTCCCATTTGTACCCTTCTCCCATTTGTACCCTTCTCCCATTTGTACCCTTCCCCTATTCTATTGTCCTAAATTGTAATCACTTCTTCCTTAAGCAGTAACAAAACCATACACCAACTTTGATCCAAATCCAGTCATCAGTTCTTGGGACTTGATGACAAACAAACGGAGGCGAAAACATAACCTCTGTCCAACTTTGTTGGCGGTCAGTCTACTTTTTCACATTTCAAGCTTAAACAATGTGCGTCATTTTCTGCACTGATAATGCTTGTTATTTTTAAATTCTGTTTTTCTAAATTAAGCACAACAACATCCACTCAACGAAGAGGTAAATGCTATGGAGGTCAACTGCAATGTTCATAGATTAATTAATGAGAAGAAAAAATACATCACTTCATTATTTGTGCCATATTAATGGGATTGGGCAATATTGACCCTGAGATAATATTGCTTTATCACACGAAAAATATTGATATCATCAAAATATTGATATGTAAATTACATGACATCATAAAAAAGGAAGAAGAATCTTTTATACATGTTCTCTCAAACACAGAAACCTTGAAAATTCATTGCCTAATTTCACATGCTTCAACATATCAATTTTTCACATTTTTTTGTGGAAATAGTAAATTGCCAAACTTTTTGTTTAAATATCAGGCACTTTACCCGTTATGTGCCATAAATATCGGCTTTTCTCACTTTCTTACTCACAACTGACTACTAAAAGGGATCATTTTGGCATCATTTTCCCAACATCTGGACATACAGAGGTCCATAAACAAAATAGAACTTCTCAACATAAGAGATTTTATCATAGACCAAAAGTGACACATGTATCAAGCTACAGTACCACGGGACACAAATTTGTTTCACATCAGAGTTTTTCAGGAAGTTCCAAATTCGTTTTGGACTTTCCCATTTCATCGAAAATGGCAGGACCATACCATTTCTTTTTAGTAAGCCTGACCCTTTGTTCTTCTACTTTAAATCCGGTCTCTGTCAGAAAAGGGTAAAGTTTTGCTATTTTAGACAGGTGCTCCATCCTGCCCTTTTTCACTAAGCACTCACTCTACTACATTTTATTCATATACACACACATTTGAGAACTATTTGACCTTCTTTTCATTCCGATTACAGTTCCCCCATATAAAAGATACAGGGACACAACGTATTGTTTTGAATAATCTCTTATGTACATTTTAAGTCTCCTTAAGACTCGCTTGATGCCTTATGGTCAGGAACACCCTGCCCCTTTCTGGATCAAGCTAGGGGTTTGGAATAAGAAGTTGTTTTTAGGTACCCTATGTAATAACCTGCACCCTTCCCCTTTATAAATCAAGTTAGGGGTCAGCCAAGGGTTAATGTTATGCCGATTACAGCAGCTAACTTGAAGTAGGCATCTGGTTAATCTACTGTGGACAAAGGGTATCTTCCTAACTTCATTTGACATCATTAAAAGGACTACGAACATCTAGTGGCAACATGCGCTTAATTGGTTTAAAATATGATAGAAAATATTAAAACCGCAAAATATTCCATTAAAATTGCTTTAAAATTGACCAATTTACAGCACTTAAATTTGTTAGCTGTTACGGCAAAAAGATGTGTGACATCAATGGGGGAAGGATCCTTCATTACCTTTTGTAAAACCTTTTGTTTTTCATTCCGCTGTCAATGTTGTCTGAAATATATAATTGGACTTTGGGCAAAATTTGATGGAACTTTGTCACACCCCGAATCATCATGTATCTAGAAAATACTTTCTAAAATTCTTAAGTAGCTGAAATTAAAAAACAGAATTTAAAGAATTATATAAAGATTTTGAGCTGTGTTTCTTTAGGTACATCACAACTTCTGAACAAATTAACAAATCATGAAACTTTGTTTAGTCATAACTTGATAACTAAATGGGCTTTTTACAAATTTTAAGCAGAGAGAGAAATCCCAAATGATTTCGATGCTAACTTTGGACTATAAGCAATTTTTTTTTTTAAATGTTGTTGTCTTTAAATGTTACATGTTTAGTTTATTTATCATACTGGAACATGTAATTTGTGTTTATTTTGTTGGTTGTGTAAGTGTTAAGGTTTTTGCCTTAAGCTATAAGTCACAATCACAACAACCAATGAAACATTGTATTTAGCTCCACCTGACATGAATTATGATGACAACTCAACATTTTATGGGATCCTGTATCATCCTTGCTTTTATCAACAGCATCATACCAAGGTTGATTTAAATCTGACATGGGTTTGTGGAAATATGAAAATAAACAGAATTTCAGTTAGTCCCTCCTTATTACATGACATCAGCACCAAAAACAATAGGGATCATCTACAGACCACAACACACCCATACACCAAGTATGGGCATAAATCCACCTTAATGATCTTGAGACATCGTGTTTACAGCTTGTTAACAGAATTTTACATTTAGCCCCGCCTACTAATCAATATTCATGACATCAGCACCACAAACAATAAGGATCATCTACAGACCACGAAATATCCATACACCACGTATGATATAAATCCACTACACGGTTCTTGAGTTAATGTGTTTACAAGCTTCTGTCACAGACACACACATAAGATCAATAAGATAAGATAAGATCAATTTATTTCGCCCACAACTAAATATGGAAATTTTTCGCCCTGTAGCAAAACATTCAAAGATATTTAAAAAGATATAAATATAAAGTTACATCAACGTTATATACAAAACAGTAAATTAGGGGAAATAACAATTTCGGCAAATATTAGTTAATGTTAAGTACAATAACGCCCAAGAAGTAAAAATATATATATAGGCCTACATACATACACATATACACACACACATATACATATATATACACACACACATATATACGCATACACACATACATCTACACATATATACACATACATACATGAATAAATATAAAAATTTGACTTAAAATATAAAAAACACAAACAATACGAAAGAATAGTGAAAAATAGTGGGGAAAAAGTGGAAAAAATAGTGGAAAAAATTAACTCTTGAGGAATCTGAGGTTGTGACATTACAACTAGTCTGATTTCCGTCGTTTCTACAAAAATGATACCAAAATATAAATTTGAATATCTCCTTAAAGGAATATCATTTTGCAATGCTTTCTTCACCATTTTGTTTCTTTTGAAATCCTCTTTCATGTAAGATGAACGTGCTTGACCACTGTAATTAATCCTTCAAGTCCTGCCAATCAAGAAGGGTGTTTAGTTGGGATTAAGGGATATATCTGGAATAAAACCAGCATTTATCATACAAGACAATCAGAAATAAGAACAACGTGGCACTCAGACACTAATGATTTCATATAATTTTCTTTACAACCACTCCCTGCTTTCAGTAATACCATGGAGCTATGAACTACCATGGTAATACACACAGCTTTGATTACTTAACAACCTTCTGAGAAAAGATTTTGTCACAATTGTTTGAAGAAAAAACCTCAAGTGCATCCACAATATAATCATAACTCAAATTGTAAAAAATGTATTAATATTACCCACTTAACAAAAAGTTATGAATGCAATAAGATAAAGAACTTTCATTACGCACACTAAAAACTAATATTTGCCAATGAAAAATGACTTCTATCTTTGTTAATGACTAACTTGCTACAGTAAACAGTTGAGTATAATCCTTGACGTACTATAATGACTATGATAAAAGCTGTCCAAATGAAAAAGGTATATTTCTGGGAAATTTACATTTCCATATACACGATAGAGGACTATGAAAGAAACAATTTGGTGTAAAAATCATCTTAGTATCTTTTTTTCCATTTAGGAGGAATTGCATTTCAAAGATTGTATGTGTTGAAAAGTGACCTAACAGAGTTCAATTGCTGTCATTAAAGGATTAGTTCAGGGGTCAAGCAAGTCCATCTTATTTTAAAGAAAACTTTAAAAGGAACAAAAGTGTGAAAAAGGTATTCACAAATCTTATTCTGTTACAGAGATATTTAACTTTATAACTCTGGCCCATCTGTGTAGGAACGACTGGTGTAGTAAGTCTACTATGGAAGTTTGGTGTCTTCATCCTCACATTCTTAACAATTGTTAATGTATTTCAAAAAAAATTCATTTAACTTTTTTACTACTTGAATTATTTTTCCTCAAACTTTCTTCAGGTGGTAAATTATAATTATCCTTACAAGATTCTATTTTACTACTTTCCTGACATTTTCAATGGTTTTTAAGCCACAAAATCACAGGAAGAAATATGATAGAATATATAAAGACTGAGGAATCTCAGGCTACGATGTCACAACTAGTCTAATTTCAGTCGTTTCTACACAAATAATACCAATCTTCAAACTTAAATTATCTCCTTAACGGAATAAGATTTTTGAATGCTTTCTTCACCATTTTGTTTCTTTTGAAGTCCTCTTTCATACAAGATAGACTTGCCTGACCCCTAAACTAATTCTTTAAGGCAAATCCAAGACAATTTTGTGTTTCTGTAAAATTTGATTGCCTCTTCCTTAATTACTTGATGGAGTATAACACGCACTTAAAAGTTTATAAGAACATGCTTTGCCCATTTGTTCATGAACCCTACTCTCAAAATGAGAGAAAATTTGTGTTTTTGTTTTATAGAAATACATAAGAATTGTCTTGGATCTGCCTTTATGACATCACACTGTACACTGTGAGGTCACTTTTCAATACACTCGCACATTCTTTGAAATACAATAACTCCTAAACTGAAAAGATATCAACATGAAATTTACAGCAAATTGTTTCTTCAATAGTTCTCTATCATATATATGAAAATGAAAAATCATGGGGATATTCCTTTTAAGTAAAGCTCAAATTGATGAATAATCTGCTTTTGGGCCAAAGTTTTGATAGAAATTTAAAATTGAAACATGCCATGTACTGGCAACTCAATACATGCAGGAAATGCTACCTTCTTTTTTTATCAAATTGCAATTCAACAAAACGCTCATCAGTAAATTGTTGAAGTTTTTCAATCACACTAACAAGACTAATATACTTACTTATGGTCCGAGGTGTAAATGTAGCAGTAGATGAGCCTATATGGTCATGTTTATTAATTCCATCAGAAAATCAGATAATCAAAAATGATTTTGAAATATTAATGGAGATCAGCCTCTTACTTCTATAGGTTTTTCTTCTTTTTGAGAATGTAAACCGTGACTTACAAGATTAAAAACAGGATATAAGGATGTTTCACAGATGTCATAAGGTCACATGACTTTGTTTACATCGCTATTTTGTACCGCATCTGTTGTCTGCTGTACACTTAAATATGTTTGCATGTTGTTATATAAGATTACTTTTGTAGTATAGTATTTTGCTGTGAATTTTAACTAATAGATGTGTTTAGAATCCACTGATTAAGATTACTTGAAGTACTTGGAGGGTATCTAAAAAAAAATATATATATTTTATATTAAAAAATTAAGATTACTTAAAGTACTTGGAGGGTATTAAAAAAATATATATATTTTATATTAAAAAATTAATTTATCTGGCCAGTTCATTTTAACCAGTGCGTGTTTATATACCCAGTATGTGTTTTACATTTCCAGCGTGTTTTCATCAGCAGCGCATGCAAGCACATGTTTTAGATCGAGTCCGTTTGTTTAACACATGATGTGACTGAGATGTGTGAAGATCAGATGCATGAAATATTCAACGCGCAGAGCTCTGCCCTGCAAAATGGCTCCCAGTTGAGTCACATGATGAAATCTCTCTAAACATGACATGCTTTTCACCAATGTTAAACTTAAAGGAAATACAATTTTTAGCATTTCTTACTAAGGTCTAGAGCAAAATGCTACCTTTAACAAGCCAATGGGAAAGCAAGAAAACAAGAGCAACACTGCTAACCTTCGATATAAATTGAAGGGAAAACATTTTTTTTATACAATTTTACCAAGTGCATTTCCTACCCTAAGATGGAATTTGATAATGTAATAACTGTTGTATAAACAGTGTGACTTAACTGGAATTTGATGGTGCTGACTAGTCAAGCAAAAGATAGACAAAAAAACTAATTGCAAAATGCATGCCAACTCAACATCATCAATATGTACAAAAATATCAAATTACGAAAAAGTTATATTATTTACATGTACTTTACTTTTAATACAAACAAAAGGAAAGAAAGCAGAAAATACAGTCGAAGTTGCAGCCTTTTGAACCAGCATTCTTCTTTTCAATGTCATGGTCACCGGAGGAGCTTTTAATCCCATCAGAATGGAGGAAGTCACATCCTTGATGCAGATAGTGCATCTCCCTTCAAGGACAACTGCTGCAATAAGCAGACCAGAGGTCACATTCAACAACTGAATCAAATATGAATGACTCACTTCTTTCCTAAAAGCACACGTTTCAGAGACAAAACTACCTTTGAATAGTATTTTTAAGGCCAGTTATCGTGTTAACGTAATAAACAATACAATCCAAGGTTTCTGATTGGTCAAAATTTTCACACAAATAATCAATAACTGCCGCGATGTTATTTCAATGCGAAGTTTTGCAATTTGCATATCGATATTATTGATATATCGATTTTGTCTAAAGGTGATTCCGCCCAACCTTAACAGTTGATACTCTGGATGGTGAAGCTCAATAGTTAGTACTCTGGATGGTGATACAGAGTTCAACTTGTTATACTTTTTAAAGGCATATGGACAGGTAAAGATTCTATATTAACTGCAGAGACAGCTTTAATTCAGAACATTGGCTCCCCAATAATACAGTTTTTTCCCCAGACTTTACTTATGCCTGAAAACCTGTGAGAAACTTACAAAGACATCAATGCATCTAATTACAGGTGTATTTTGACTGCCCCTATTATCAATATCTTTTTTGTTTTTTGCAAAACTTGTGAAAAATATCATAATTATTTTAGACCAAAATTTGGGAAAAATCAAAGCTTCCAATCACGATACAACTCACTTATGCAAAATATACCATAAGGCCAATTCACATGCTTTTGATTTAAATCAAAAAGAGCTATTACAACCTTTCTATTTATGCCGATTTTAAGTATGAAAATAAATCCTCACAGTAGCACATACACAATGTATTCTAGCGGTAACGTGTGGGATTACTGTGTGGGCGACCCGGGTTTGAATACCGCACCAGATGCACAGCTTTGTTATTCGTGAGTAATTACAGGGGAATTTTTTTGCCTTCATTTATTTTGCAGGTTTTGCTTTAAGAAAAAAAATCAGTATCATTAGAAAGGAAAAACACTAAATATGTATAAAAAAAAAAAATCCTTCAATTTTCATTCACACGACAAAATATAAGCTCAAAAAAAAAAAATTGGCCTAATTTTGCCTAAAATTGTCAAATTTGCATATTTATGACAATTTTCTTTATTTTGAGTTTATTGTCTTAGCATTCATACAAAACAAACTTGTAGTGATACAAAATGAAAGAAAGTTATGAAAATCAATTTTAAAAGAATAAAATCTAAACAATTTTGGTCAATTTTTGACCCCTGGGACTCGTAAGAGTTATGCATATGACATTATGATGATGCTACAGTAAGGGGAAGCAACATATACCTATAGATCTCATCTGAATTCTATTCCTACAAATAAAGGGAAAATGGTTACTTGTGCTAAAAACAGGCATGCAGTCAGTATCTAAACAGACAAATAGTCACGGATGACATCTACTATTCAATACCATGTTTACAATTATCAACACATAATAGACATACTTTATTTATTTATATCAGTTAAGTTACAGCCAGCTTCCAGCCTATATCAGTTTTATTTAAAAATGGCAATGGGCAACCCTATCATGTCTGAATTCAAGTTCATTTACGTTTAATCACGGCGTCTGAATTATTACACCTATATAGAACTCTCATTGGGTATTTAAAGATTTTGAACATTTGTTAAAACAAAGAAATAAACACAACACTTTGTTAACACATTTGTAAATTTTGTCAAATAAACGGAAAATAATGGGAATTATAATTAAGATGCATATTTTCTGATGTCAAAAGGCAATGTCTTTGTAATTCCTTCTTTATAATCATTATTCAATCTCTCTGATGCTATGACTTACAGGAGATAGATGATACTTAAACAAGATTTAATATGTAAATGAATTAGATTAAAAATAATTGTTCAATAATAAATTGCATTTTGTTCTGCGTCGTATGCGTGTGGTGTTGCGTTGGGCGACACTTGCACATTAAAAGCTATAAATAATTTTGAAAATGATTCCTCGATATTTGTATGATTAATTCATGTTCAGAAAATGTAGTTTTAAATGTATATTTCATATATTGGTTGTAATTGACCCGTTGCTGTATGTGATTAGTCCAGACAAGTTGCAAATAACAGTCCAGTGGAGAGAGTGCACTGCAGCCTTATGGGCCAGGAGGCCTGAAGAGACTAACTAGGTGAGGTGAGTGAGGTACGTAGTTAGATTAAAAGTGAGATGATTCTTATTGGTTTTGACAAGGTATAAATAATTAATGCAGATCTGCATGTGTACTGTAACTAAGACATTTGGTAAAATGTGATAATTGATCCTCATTGTTTTGATGTCCATTGTTTTGTTGTCCCAAACCCCACTTCCGATTCGTGTATGTAACGATTTAAGTCTGTATATTTTTATTATTGTTTTTTTTCAATTCACCAGTATATTTTTATTGAACATGAAATACGAGAAATAAAAAATGAGCTTGACTAAATCTGCGTTTGAATTTTGCAAGATTTACAGAGAATGTGCCCTCTATTAAATTTCACAAGGAATTTACACCATACTCTTATTCAAACTAAGGAATGCATAGGTGAAGACATGAAGCACATAGTGTAAAAAACATCACAATTTTAGAAAGCTTCACTTCTCGTTCAACATTATTTTTACTCTATGACAATTTTCTTTACCTGTCGTTTACGACTGTTTTCTCTTTTGCAAAGTTGTTTAGTAAAGCCATCAAAGAGTTATTTTTATAAGTAATCAAATTATATTAACTCACTTCAAATAAACATGATTTACCATGAAAGGAAGATTTACCTCAGAATTCATCCAAAATGCAATTTTTTTTTAAAACTTTTTAACTCAATCACAAAAATATAGTTAGTGCTTAAAAATTCTTCATGTTCTGTTCAGCTTGTGCAAAATGTATGAAGAATGACATTACACAAATTATATTTTCTTCACACCTTTTCTATAATCCATAGCCTTGAATAAGTCACTCAACTTTGTCATTTTATATTTTACCATACACTCTCCTACCAGGCTTTGTGACTCCAAAACTGCAATTAAGAAATTCTTTCAAACGCTAATTTGTTTATGAACCAACTTTTCCTGAATGTTGTGGATGCTTTCATTCATTACTATGGCACCCATTTTTCTCATTTCTAAGAGATATAGGTCAAGCAAAGATGGGAATATCAAGTTTAGTCAATATATTGATGCAGTTTCAAAGCCCTGAATGGAATAAGGAATTCAATAAAAATGATGATGCTTTCAAACTACTTAAATTGTTAAAAGTAATATTCAAGAAGTGCAATGATTATCGTGAGGAGGAAATGAACACTTCTTTGGAGTTTTAATGTGGGGTACAATAATTTTGATAGATATGTAAACTGTCTACACAAACTTTCAAAACTCTGCAATATAATTAAATATCACATTAAAGTCTTAAATTTCTACTGCACAATGCAAGGTATAACATACAGCTATTTTCGTAAACATTACTTTTTACTAACAGGAAATAAAAGGAATAACCCTAACCAAACAAAAGGTTTTGTGATTTGATGCCTTTTTTGTTCATATGCTAATTGATTTGCAAATTTTGTATTAACTGTCATGTCATTGCATGGGCATATCATGAAATATTTGTTCCATGATATTTAGGCATAAGCCACAACCACCGCAGATCACTAAAAATGTTGAAAACATTAGCATACATGTGTACAATAAATAATAACATTATTATAGCAAGTATGAAGCAAAAACAATTGCACATTTATCCTATTTCAAGAATTTGTAAGCCCAGCTTACAGACTCATTAATATTTATGACATCACTTCCACACATGAAGAACATATATACGGACTAGAGCTGTGACCGTTTAGCGTGTACTCGCTACACGCTCGCAAATCTTGTAAACGTTTACTAAATACTTCATTGCGAGTAATCGTTTTTTATACATTTCATACATAGTGTCTTGCCGTTGAAAATCAATATTCATGATTCAAATCACACACATTCGGCTGACAAAATTCCAATCAATGATATTTTACAAACTGTAAACCCGATTAGCATAATCTTTTCTAAATGTTCGAATCACAAATGCGCAGTAATCACCAATAAATGGGGATATTATGCACTTTAATTTCGCCGAAATCTGAGTAATCTAACTTGTAAAATGAACCGCGAATGTGCAGCAGTAACCAGTGAAACTAACAATAGGCCTAATGTTAGGCCATAAGGTTTTAAATCCCACGCAATCAAGGCCCGTTTCATCGACCAAAAAATACTTGAATCGTGACAATCAGTACATTTACATGTAAATATAACCTGATGAGTCAAATAAATTTTGCAAGAAAGAAAAAATATTGCATAATAAATAAACAGAAAAGGTTTTAACAAAGCTGAAATTCTGCATGCTTTGTAAAGAAGTGCCATTTTTTCGAGAGGACTATTATTTCAGAACTTCCTGGTGGTGGCGTAGTTTTGAAATGTTTACTGGCGAGGTATATCATAGGCCTCAGTATGCAAGATTTTCACAGAACTTTGAAAGCCGTGAGCGAATAGCAAGTTACGCGATGTTGAGTTTAAATGACATTGAAAGGAAGTTACCGTATTTTCTCTAATAAACGCCCCCTCTAATAAACGCCCCCCGTCATTTTTCATACTTTCAGGATGTAACAACGTACGTTAAACTTACCAAATGTGACTAGAAAAGGCTGTAAGTCGAACGTAACCAAGTAGAAAATATGCAAAGAGTATAATTCATGCACAATAATGCTGAAAACACAAAAATAGTAATTCCATAATATCCACATGTTTTTAAGTAATTTACGATATTTTCCGATCACCAACAACACAAAGCCTAGTGCTTATTATGTTAATAAACAGTCTGACAGTCAGACAGTATACATAGACATTGAACTAATTGTTATTGTTTGCGTTTCCTGTCGACCTACTTCCAGAATGAACGAACGTGGGCCGAAATGAATAACACGTGTCGATCAGGTTTATTCCGGATAGGCCTGGGCCTAGTAGTAAAAGTTTAAAGTGGATTACATAACAGTGAGTAACGATTTTAACAGTTTAAAGAGATGTACAGTAAAGAAAGTGCACATTAAAAAGGCAAATATTCCAGATTAGATCAAATGTTAAATGCTAAGGCAAACTTGAAGATATTTACAATCTTGAAGCAATAACCCGATCCTAATGTCCTGGGCTATCATACCCATCGTAGGCATCACTATCTGCCTCACTAGTATCACTGTCATCTGCCTCATCACTACTTTCTTGCAAAGTCGTGGCGGCCGATGTACATGACTGATAGATGTTCTCTTCTTCTTCGATTTCTTCATCATCGAACCCCTCGAATGGGTCAGCATCATCATCATTGCCAAAAAGTTAATCTTCAGTTCCGTCAACTGCATTAGAAATGCCACATTTCTTAAAGCTCTTCCTTATAATGTCAGGGGAGATGGTGTCCCATGAATCCTTAATCCATTTCAGCAAGAGTTTTTTTTCTGGAGCCTTTCTATTCCCATAGGTAGTTTTTTCTATGGGTCCACTGAAGAGCCATTCGTCATATGATTCTGCCAGTGTTGTCTTAAAGGGTTTATTCCATGATACATCTGCAGGTTGTATCTTCGATGTACACCCACCAGCAATCACTGCCATGTCAGAATTGTATGTTGTTCTGACAGCCTCCTTTATGTTGGAGGTGAGATGCGCCTTGAAGGAGTCCCAGACCAGGAGTCGGCGTTTTTGATTGTTTCGGCCCCAAATTGTCTTTAGCCAGTGGTGCATTATTTCTTCATTGGCCCAACTTTTTTTCCGCGAACCACACATGTATACTTGGAGTCCAGCCGGGATTTCATCATTCTTGGGCCGTCTTACCCCTGGCAGAAGTACCAGTGGGGAAGTTTGGTGCCATCTGCCATTGCCCCGAGGATAACGGTGACACGTTTCTTTTCATGTCCTGTGCTGGTTACTGAGACTTCTTTCCTCCCAGAATAATTAGCGTCGACTTGCCAGGCATCTCCATCCAGACTGGCGTTTCGTCCATGTTGCCGATTTCCGAGTCTTTAAAGTTGTGTATCTTGCGCAGCCTGATCACATATTTTAGAAATTTGTCAATTCTGTCGTCAGTTATTTCTCGTGCATGCTGAGAGATGTGTAGAACGTCGGAAGGTTATGTTATGACGCCTCTTGAAACGGGTGAACCATCCACATGAGGCTTTGAAACTTTGGTTCCTCCTCATTTGTGGAGACGGAGGGCTTCAAACGGAGGGCTTTCCCAGTTACACGCACCCCAGCATCCCTGCGCTCATTAAACCAAGACAGAAGCTGCTTTTCGATGTCAGCGCATTTTTGACCTTTCTTCCTCCCCTTGCAATCTCTTTGCATTCTTCTTAATGAGTTCTTTGAGTTTATCACTATTTTGGCACCACTCTCTAACTCGTTTCCGGTCCACATCAAATATTTTGGCCGCATTATGCTTCCCATTCACCTCTGCATGGGCCACTACTTTCAGTTTAAATCCAATGGTATATGACTGCTTCCGTGGCATTTTGATACCAAGAAGTTAATTCTTTTAATTGTAAACTACGGTCATTGATAAAACTCCAGAGACAAATAATTGTACTTTTAAGTAATGAATTACAGTATAACTATAATCCAGTAATGATTATGCAAAATAAACACTGTTGTAACACTAATCTAGCGAGAAACAACGATTCTGCGAACCTGCAATAATTTCAGCCTGAAGTTTTATCAAATGACTCATATATAAACAAAACAACATTGTATTACTTAAAGTTTTCTAGGTTATCTGGGGCACGTGGTCAAAGGCGCGGTCTTTAGGACTTCATTATTTTTAAGGGGTTATAGGGTTTCAATTGTGTGCAATTAAATTCTTTGGTTGTGACTGCTACAATACGCTGGAGAGATGAAAAAATGTTTTAACTAAAACATAACAAATGAAAGTTGTATTTATCATTAATCATTTGATAACTAAATGAGTGTGACAATAGAGATACCACCAAACCCTTCGCAAAAATGCAATAAAAAGTGGTTCGGGTCAAATATAGTCCGCAAAAGTTATGTGTCAAATCGGCGCGATAACTTAACTAACTGAGCGCGGCGAGGTTTATTATTTAAGTACAGTGACACACGTGTTTTGATCTTACGAAACTACGCACGGGGATGTAAGGAATA
Source organism: Chiridota heheva (assembly GCA_020152595.1). Lineage (NCBI taxonomy): Eukaryota > Metazoa > Echinodermata > Holothuroidea > Apodida > Chiridotidae > Chiridota > Chiridota heheva. The sequence goes on from JAIGNY010001303.1 coordinate 2,183,370, forward strand.
TGGCATCGTGTTCAAACCAAGGTAAAGAAACCGAACCAATTTTAACACATCGGATAAATAGCGTTATTCGAGGATTTCACGTGTACAAGGATATTTGGGAAGCAAAGATAGGGGAGATATTAGAGTGCGAGCAAGAGACTAATAATGTTATGGACAAACATGCAGTGTCAGTTTTAAGGAGTGGAGTTGTTGTGGGACACTTGCCTCGGGAATTAGGCTTGGGCGATATTGAACAATATGCAATATCGATATATCGCCTATAAAATATCGATAATATCGAAATATCGATATGCAAATTATGGGACGTCATCGTAAAGTCGTATGTACTGTTCTGGGCAAGGTAATCTCGCCTCGGCTCAAAAAAAAAAAAAGTTAAGTAAAACTTTTTGTACAAATTAACAGAAATCACTGCAAAATATAAACATATCATCTTCAAATAAACACCCATTGTGTTTAAAAATGTTCTTTACATGGTTTCTATCTCAAAAGATCAATCACAGAAACTTTGAAAAAGTTTAGACCTCAGCATATTTAAAAAAAAAAAAAAAAATGTTGTGGAACTGGTATTAGGCCTACACTGTATGCCTTACGAAAATTGGCTCCAATTCTTCCTAAAATTTTATAACTCACTTACTTCTTATGAAAGTTGTACTGAAAAGGCATTATTTTGGTAGCATTATATGGACTTCTAGACATTTAGAAGTCTATATATGATGCGTATTATCCAATTTCTAGTCTGCTTCAATCATCGCACGAGTGTTGTCACTCAGTGATAGCCTAGATGGTATGTGTGTACATAGACTGTACAGTGATACTAAGTGTATGTAATTACTGCACTGTACATTATCTGATCGATCTGGCAAGACCAGTCTGTCACTTTTACTTTAGACTTTCTGAACGAACAAAATAGTGAGAAAAACCTCAGTTTTGTCAGTAATTTGTCAATTAATGATTGTTTGATATAAAAATTCAGAATCAGTAATCCTTTTGAGGAAATTTAAAAGCGATGTTTGAGGATTCAACATCTTATGATTTTTGTTGTCTGAACATCGTAAGCCATCAAGTATAAAATTGAAGTATTGCGCAATGCCTCTGTTCCATGAGTCAAGTGGGTTTTTTTGTTCATGGAAGGATTTTGGGGTAATTATTATCACAATATTAATGTTTTAATAAGTTTTATCATAAGTGAGTGCCTGAAACTTTGATATAAATGAAATCTATTAACTTTTATTGGCTGTTTAATAAAAAAAATACTTGGATGTTTGATAGTCATGTTTAGCTTTTAATAGTTCATGTATTGTGTATTATTAAAAAACATAATATCGATATATCGATATGACCCTTGAACTCAATATCGCCATATCGATATAGGTCAATATCGAAATATATCGAAATATCGATATATCGCCCAAGCTTATCGGGAATCATCAAAAATTTGTTGGTTTTTTTAAAGAACAACGGCAGAATAACAGCCACTGTAACCTCAGACAAACGGCAACATTCACAGGTTGCAGGTGGCTTGGAAATCTCATGTACTTTATTTTTTCTGCGAGCTCATAGGACTCATTTCTTGCTTGAAGAAACTAATGCCATAGGTCTAAAAAGAATTGCCGTTCTTTTGTAAGTTACATTTTTTCTTCATACTTTACCCTCGAATAAACGCCCCCCTGTTTCGCAAATGCAACGCCCCGGGGGCGTTTATTAGAGAAAATACGGTATCTGTTCTTTCTAAACTGAATTTCTATGCAAATTTTCCATAAAAATGATGATTTGTACCGTAGAAGTAAACTTTTTACGATTTGGAAAGCGAAACTCAGCGTCTATTTCGGCAATGCAGCCAGTACTTTTGCCATACTAGTTGCACGATTTTTTTTACTTCGCCTCGTAGTTTTGGAGCAATTTTGGTGTATTTAAAAAAAATTACGGTACTAAACTCGTGTACACGATACACGCTCGCTTTTTTTGGCGTGTACACGTTTACTAAAATCCCTAAACGTTCACAGCTCTAATACGGACCATACCCTTCTGTGTACCACAAATGACATAAGTCTGATATACCATTCATGAGGTATGATGATTACGATTTTTGAGTACTTTCACACATTAAGCCACGTCCAACCACCATTAATGACATCTCTTGATAACAAAACATGTGCACAATAACCAACAATATTATCATGACCAGTATGACGCAAAATGGACATAGGGTTGCTCATGTATTAAGCCCGCCCACTCATTAATATACATGACCATTACAAACAATAGGGTACATCTGCAGACCATGGGCTATCTGTGTACCACACATGAAGAGAATCACTTTGTTCTTAAAATATCGTGTTTACAAGCTCTTTTCAGCAAAATCATATTAAGCCCCTGCCCAGTACACATTTAATGAAATTCAACGTTTTTATACAATCAACACGTACACACCAGCAACATATTTGTACTACATATAAAACAAAAGCAAACATGTAATTGTTGAAATATAAGCATTTGAATTTTTTTATATTTAAGCCATGCCTACTCATTAATATGCATGACATCCACACCCCAAAACAATAGGACACATCTACAGACCATGGGCTATCTGTGTACCACACTTGACGTAAATGCAGTTTATCATTCTTGAGATATCATCTTTACAAACTATTTTTGGCAAAATCATATTAAGCCCCGCCCACTATCCATATTAATGAAATTTAACATTTTTACACAATGAATAAGTACACACAAGCTAACATCATGATTGCACCAAATATGAAGTAAAGCAGACAGACATGTGATTGTTAAAATATGAACATTTTAAAATTAAGCCTGGCCTACTAATTTATATAAATGATCATCATAAAAAAACAATAGGGCACATCTACGACTATCATGGGCTATCTGTATACAACATATGACATGAATCCACCTTACCATTCTTAAGATAACGTGTTTACAAGCTTTTTTCAGCAAAATCATATTTAGCTCCGCTCATATTAATGAAATTTAACGTTTTTATACCATAAACACATACATACTAGCTAACATAATAACTATGCCAAATATGAAAGAAAAACAAACATGTGATTGTTAAAATATAGGCATTTTAAGATTTTTATATTAAGCCCCACCCACTTATCAATATGCATGACATCACCATCGAAAAAATAAGGCACATTTACAGACCATGGAATGGGCTATCTGTGTACCAAATATGACATGAATCCAGATTACTGTTCTTGAGATATCGGTTTACCAGCTAGGAGTCAAATTTTGTTGTATATTACGCTATGGCTGAAATTTCTTACAAGGGTTTTACCTGTGTTGTAAGATTTAGATATAGCATGTGAAATTTTGTGCCAGTTTTTTTAATAACTTAAATGAAAATCATGAACATCTTACCTCTGATGCGATTGAAAGTTTTATTTCACACAAAAATGATTTTTAATTACTCATAAAAAACTATGAGACTAATAGACGAATGATTCAAGATGCCTGTACAAGTACTGTGCATAACATAGCAATATGACTGGGCTTAGAAGGGTGAATCCCCCCATAAAAAACCCAAACTAACAACCACCACCACAAAAAAAAAAAAAAAAAGACGCCCAGAGATAGTAAAGAACTTACCAATGTAGACTTTAGAATTTGTGAACAAATTCAAGCTCACTACCCACTCAGGCAAACCAAATTTTCATTCACTTTAACGAGGCAGGCCTACACAAGTGTGTGTGTGTGTGTTAACAATAGTGGAATAAGTTGTTATTGTGGAAGGTGATGTTGGGGCAGGAATTGTTCTTGAAAAGATCAGAAATGGAAGTGGAGGAAAGATCTGGAGTCAGGTATAAGGGACAGGTTAAGAGAATATGCTTGATCGAGATCAGTGTTGCAAGTATGGCAGAGAGGTGTAGGAGAGCCAGCAAGGAGGTATGAGTAGGTGAGAATGGAATGACCGAGGCGGACGCGGGTGACAACAATGTATGATCAAATGTTTTTCCAGGAAACATTACATAATATGGATCATTTTATATCGATTAATTGACCTCTGACGTTTGACCTTTACATGACATGTGCAAGACAACACTACATCCCCTTCAACCAACCCAGCAAGTAACATTGATTTGACCTCCGACCTTTGAACGATGGGATATATCTTTCACGAGACACCTTTTAACATATTCCACTATTGTTAACACACACACACACTTGTGTAGGCCTGCCTCGTTAAAGTGAATGACAAATTTGGTTTGCCTGAGTGGGTAGTGAACCAACTCAAAATTTACTATTTTAAATGAATTATTTGACCTCTGACACTTGACCTTTAAATAACCTCTCCCAATTTGTGTGGTACATACCCTGTATCACTTTCCACAGACCCCCAAGTACCAACCCAATATCACTTATGGTTATCCCAGGAAGCCAACACAACATTTACAATTTCTAAATCAATTATTTTACTGCTGACCTTTCCATTATGTGAGCCATAATCTTGCATCACCCTCCACAAAGTAACAAACTGGACATCAACCCATCAAGGATCAATAAAATAGCAACTACGTTTTTCCAACAAAATTCAGCACAAAATATACCATTATTATTTGACCTCTGACCTTTAACCTTAAAGTGACAAGTCACATTATTTCTGAGACAGCGTTACATCATCCTTCATCAACGCATGAAGTAACAACCTAATTGCACTTATGCTTTTTCCATTATACGCAACTGACCAAAATTTACCATTATAATTTAGCTATTTGACCTATGACCTTTATATGACTTGTCCCATTTTGTAAGAAACATAACCCTACATCACCCCACCAAATACAAACCCTAATATCACGGTTATCCCAAAAAGCACAACACAAAATTTATCATTTTCAATCAATTATTTGACCTCTGACCTTTGATTTGTAAGGTACATGACCCAATTTGTGTGGGCACAAGTTCACCTCACCCTACCACCAAGTTTCAACATGATAGCTTGTACGGTTTTCTCTGTACACACGACACAACATTTTGAACACCTACCCACCCACAAAAGTAAGTACAATACTTTATCGCCATATATACTACATGTTGTGACAAGGAAATCAAAGCTCGTCTGATAAAAAGCCTATCATAAAGACACTAAACAGTTATTATACATCTATTCATACAAAGTGACATTAGGTTTTTTTAACTAGGCAACTTAAGCCAGGGCATACAAGATGGCAAGCAAAAAAGTACTATTGGTTTATTTTAGAAGGTAAGTCCTCAATAAAAACTTATCTCTTGCAATGGCACCAAGTGGGCAACCATACACTAATATTAAGTCTGTGCAAAAAATTCAGGAATCAAATGGGATCTTTAATCATCACATTTGCAACCTTTTGGTCTACAATCAACTTGTCGTAAAATATACAACACAAAATGTCTCACGTAAACACCTCAAACTTTTCAACAAAATTTACCAAATTTTACATTCGAAAAGACTACAGATGAAGTTTCCTACTCTCAAAACAGAAATTAGACTACTCATAAGCAGGACTAGGCTACACAATCAAGCAAAATCTCTATCACTCCCAAGATATCAATCCAACTTGCAAATGATAGACAGCAGAAGCCTTTCTTTATACAGGAAACCCTTCTAGAGCCATTTAAAAGACAATCATCTTCAAGCTGTTTTGTGCTCATTTGAAAGATATGCTTACACTTTGCACGATATTCGATTCCTTCCATGACATCTTTTTCTGGAATGAGATTCTTCAAACAAGCAATTTTCCACAAATCTGCACATTTCACTCACCAGCACTTTCCAAGGTTCAAGCCTGCATGGCTTATTTTCCACAAATTTGAACTAATTCTGACCATTTTCACAATTATGGCTGTACACCGTTTTTCCACTCGAGAGGAAAGGCAAAATAAACGAACAAGACTAAATCATCGGTTAATTCTCTGTGAAAGACGTGTTTGAGAGTAATTCAGCAAACTTGCTATGATTTCTTCATTTGACAGGCTCAATCAATATCAAACCTCCTATATAATTATAACAAGCACTCCCGGATTTTAGGAATTAAGAAAGCAAGCTTGCGGCAGAACTTGTCCAAAACTCTGTAATAGTTCCCATTTATGAAGACAGAAATAAAAATCTAAACCAAATCCTATCTCCCATTCTTTTATTCAAAAATTGCCTTTTTCTTATTCTCAATACTCACTAAAGAGATAAGAACAGAGGTTAAGCATGTTAGGAAAGTAAATATAATACAATGATTAAGTTTACTCAGCAAAATAAAAATATTCCATGTCAGATTTGAGTAGAAATCAGCATCGTTCGACAAATTGTATGTCCAGCTGCCCGGGACAACTAAAAATCTGCTGGCAGCCATGACATTTACTTGACCTGCCCAGATGAAGAACTTGGTTTTCAGCAAAATTTGCATTGCATGTATGTTAGAGATATTTTCCCCCGTCATGACCCATCTTTATCTTTTCTCTTTATGTCCCTTTAACCATACAGTTACATTATTTACCAGCTTGTATCCTAGCAGCATTAGTATTCAGTGATTACTCCTCCTAGTGATAAACTTCATAAACCTCATTCACCTATTTTGTTCCTTATATGGATCATAATGATACCTCTTACAATGTACTTACTCACAATTCAAAAAAACATACTTGTGGTTGACCTATCCTTCACTGACCATCCAATTCCTCAATTTCTCCCTTTGTAATGTTTTTCACTTGGTTTTATAATACAGTAATGTTCACTTGGTTTCATAATTCTGTTAAAAGTCGAATCTGTTTGTGCTTTTGAGATAAAAACATGATTTAAAAGTTTAGAATTTAATTTGTTTTGCTGTTTTTGTTATTTAAGTGTAATATTTCATGTAACTTCCCACCCTAGCCTTCATCCTGACAATGTGGAGTTAGAGGTTTGTTTGTTTGATGAGGGCTTATCGGCACCATGACAACGAGGGTCAAATTGTGCATGAGAGGTCAGATCATTCTAGAGGTAGGAAGGGAAGGAAACAGGGGGAGAATGAGAGAAATTCCAGAACAAGAGTTCAGAAAGCTGTGATTTAGAGGGGCTACAAGTATACAAAAAAATGTCCACTGGCAACCTTATTTACTTTCAGGACAACAACAATTTCATATACTCCTGCCTGGCGGGTAAATTGGTTTTTGGTTGATTCCTGAAAATCCAGTCTCACAATCCTCACAGTTACAAAATATTTTGCCCTTTCAAAGAGTTACAAATAAAATAATTTGAATAAGTACAAGTGTTAAAGGATTAGTTCAGTGGTCAAGCATGTTTATCTTCAATGAAAGAGGACTTTAAAAGAAACAAAATGGTGAAGAAAGCATTTAAAACTCTTATTTCCATTAAGGAGATATTCAAGTTTAAAATTTGGTATCATTTCTGTAGAAATGACTGAAATCAGACTAGTTGTGACATCACAACCTCAAGATTCCTCAAAAGTCTTTATGTATTTTAAATAAAACTTATTTAATTTGTTTACTATTTAAATTATTCATCCTCGAAGTTTCTTTAGGTGGCTTATTATAAATATCCTTCCCAGATTCAGTTTTACTACTTTTTTGACATATCCATGGTTTTTAAGACACAGAATCACAGGACAAAATATGATAGAATACATTAAGACTTTGAGGAATCTGAGGCTGTGACATCACAACTAGTCTAATTTCAGTCATTTCTACACAAATGATATAAACTTTAAACTTAAATATCTCCTTAACAGAATAAGATTTTGAATGCTTTCTTTATCATTTTGTCTCTTATGTAGTCTTATTTTAAGATAAGACTTGCTTGACCCCTGAACTAATCCTTTGAAATTAAATCTTTCAATAAAATACAATGCTGAAAACTTTGTAAAGTAGCCAACTTGAGACATATTTCTTAAAAATTTGATATTTCATGAAGAGTAAGAAGATATCAAAATAGCTTCTTTCTTCAGTTGTTTGTTTTTTGTCTTGTATCATTCGGGTTCTCAAGATGATCACACCCTGACCGACTAGACCAGCGATTCTTAATAGGCGGCAAATGGGCCACATCTGGCCCGCCAAACAATCTAATCTAGCCCGTGAACAATAGTAATAGTGGGAAAAAATATATAGTCCAGATTGATCTGAATGAAAAGGTCAAAATCGCAAAATCCAATATTTTAGGTTTTTCCAAGGCAGATCAGTGCACTAGAAGCTTATCAAATAAAATGTTATCTTTAGTTCCGCTATAAAATGGGCAGACTCACGGCGTGTAAAAGGAAGGCGGATAAAAGGACCGCCAACATCTGGCGTACATCCTTATAGCATGTGCACTCAGCTTGTTTGTATTTCTGAATTGTTTTGATGGGTTTTGTTTGTCATGTGATGCTGGTTTTGCCACGCGATTAGCCCACGGCCTGAGGCTGTTGTCAAATGGTGGCCCTTCAGAAAACATTAATTAAGAAACCATGGACTAGACTATCATATCAAGATCAAGAATAACTAAATACCATTTGAATACCAGAAAAGTCCAAATCTTAATCTCTCGTCTTCCTACTAACTCGCATTTAAAATGTACTGCTCAACAAAGTGCATACTACAAGTAATAAGCCTTCTTACTTTAAGAAGATAAGCTTCCTAAAAAAAATGTACCGATCATCTTGTCTATGTATAAGTAAGATCATTCTTGTTTGCAAGAGATGTGTTCAAAATGTTTCTACAGTGAGAAATAAGACTGGTCAATCAATATCCCTGAATCATTAAATGGTCAATATCCTTGAATGGTCAGTCCTGTTACTTTAACTAGCTGGAGATGTTTTGATCACCAAAAACAATACTTATGCCTTAAGACTATAGTGCTGTGAACAATTAGCAACTTTACTAAACGTGTATTCGCCCAAATTTGCAAGAGTTTAGTGATTGATCGCCATTAGTACCAAAACTTTCCATAAACACAAAAAAATGCCACAAAACGATGGTAAGTAAAACAAAAATGCCCAACTAGTATGAGAAAAGTATCAACTCCCATGTGCAAATAAATGCTGGAATTCTGATTTCAAAATCATAAAAAATGATTGGAAATTTGGTTTTGAAAATACAGAACAGTTCTTTTCAATGTCATTTAGTCCCAATCTCACTCGACTCATTTGACGTTTTTACTGCTTATCATACATGCATCATACATAAATATGCCTTGCCGTATAAAATTTCAAAACTGCGCCACCACCCGAAAATCAAATTCATTACGATTCTCAGCGAATATGGCCACTTTCTCTGTTGAGCGTGCGTGCTGTGACTCAGCTCTGTTTAAACCTTTTTTTTTCTCATTTTTTTGTAACATTTTATATATTTTTGTACAATTACTTGACTCTGGTAATATTTACATGCATATTTAATGAGCACAACAATTGGAGCTGTTTTGACTGTATTTTGGGTCAGTTTTACAGCTAGTGAAATGGGATTTTGATCCAGAGATTGAAGCCTTAGTGTTGTTATTAACTGTTTATTGTATATTCACGGTGCATATCACAAACTTTTCAGCAAAATCAAAGCAAGAATTATCCCCATTATAAGTGATTACTGCTAATTTCTGCTTCTTGCATTACAAGGATTATTCTAATCCTGTTTAAAATTTGTAAAGTCATTGATTGGAATTTTGCAGGGCCTTGTTTGCGTGTTGTAAGCTTGCACTGTTTTGCCGCGACGTGAAACCGGTCAATTTCCAAAACCAAAACCAGTTTTACCCGAAAACTGGTTTTTCACCAATAATGTAAACAAGCTTTGAACATAAAGTGCATTAACAGTACTATAACTGCAGTACATAATTGCAGTGTACTGCACTGTTATATGATAGCTGCTAACGATGTTTGTATTAGTATTTTCAGTAAATAATGTTGAAAATGAGAACGGAGGCATTGATCAATAAAATATATTAATAAACTCTAATGTTATTTGTGTGTAAAGTGATTTTATATACCCCATTTGCCCCTAAAATTATGTAAATTTCACCCCTTTGTCAGTATATGTCCCAAGCCAGTCACGTAAAAAAAGTTGTAAAAAAGCGATGTCGACAGGCCATCTATATGCCCTTATTTGCTCACGATTTCTAATTCATAATTATGATTTAAATTTTCTTTCATATAAAAAGAAAAAAATTTGTTGGATACTTGTAAAACAAATTAAGCCTCTAAATGAATCATCTTACGGTGTAAGAGTGCATGTACGGCAGGGTTGGTTGTGAATTTATGAGTGAATGTTCTTGTGATTTGCAATATTGTTATCGCTGGGATTTATAATGGATTAACAAAGTATTTTACAAGACAAAAGGACTTGGGAGAGAATGTTAAGGACTTAAAATAAACAGGATTTTAAAGAAATGAAGGTATTATTGTTGTGCTCGTGGAAATATTAGCCCAGAAAGAAGAGACATTATCAAGCAGATTCGAGCCTGTTATTACAAGTACATGTAATATTTATGACTATGCATTTCCAAACATTCTCATTTCTCAATCGTATTATTGATTTAATCTGCATAAATATCACATATTTTCAAAAATACATCAAAAGATACTTCAAAAACACAAAGCATGAACTTTCTTTCTATTGAAATAAAACTGATTTTTAACATCTTTTCAAATTTTTTTAAACAGTAATTTGGTTTTTTCGGTACTTCCAGTTTTTCGTTTTGATAAAACATGAATCAGAGCCAAAACCGCAGTTTCGAGAAACAGGATTTTAGTTACACAACCAGTAAACCATGCAAGCTTAGTGTGTTGTTTGAATGGTATTAATTTTCAATGGCAAGGCTGAACAACAAAAACGACTAATTGTAAGTAGCTTTTTGTAAATGTTTATTTCACATTTGATCATTTAGCGATCATTCTTAACTTAACAGCACTATTAAGACTTCCTTAAACAATTAGAACCTTGAAGTCTACGAACTACTATTTTTTTTTTCTTTATTCATCCTTTTAGGTCAATCAAAAAGATATATCAGACCATCAAGGAAATCAAAATGAACTTAAAAGGTAGTATATTTAATTTTAGGTCAATTTATTGAATAATATTAAGTCAATACCATTAATTTTTGCCATTTGAAGTTTCAGCTTCCGTTTACCCCATTAATCAGATGATAGGTTGAACTCCAGAATGAAGCAATCTTTAAAAATGGATAGCTAAATGGATAGCTGTCAAGTTAAGTACAACATATCTTTCAGAATTTAACTCACAAGAGAAACAAATTAGGCAAGATAATTATCATTTGTATTTGTGTACACTTCCATTAATTTCAAATTTATATGATTAGGCTAAAACGACAAAAGGCAAAAAAACTGCATTCAGAGATTACCAAATTACAGTGCTCTTTTCCTGTCACTAAACAATGCAAAAAGATAGGTACTAAGAAGCGTGCTGGAAGGGAAAGTACAATGAACTGCAGGATGACACCACGGTGCTGATCAAACGCTCGCATAAATGATGATCTAATAAAGGGATGTTTAGTTTGCCTGAAAGTGACTTTATCTTACATCACAAAAGTTAAAGAACTATATTGCATTCATTATTTTTTAAGATATTTCACAAGAGCCAAGATAGTTTAAAAGATTTAAACGCTTTTTAACTTTCAAAATAACTCAGACGGCATTATCTGAAACACATCGCAACAAAATTGTAAAAAACTTATCTTTTATTCTCATGAAAAATATATTCAAAGGATTAGTTCAGTGGTCAAGCAAGTCTATCTTATATAAAAGAGGACTTTAAAAGAAATAAAATGGTGAAGAAACCATTCAAAAATATTATTCCGTTAAGAAGATATTCAAATTTAAAGTCTGTAGAAACGACTAAAATCAGACTTTTTGTGAAGTCACAGCCTCAGATTCAGGAAAGTTTTTATGTATTTTAATAAAAGTTTATTAAATTTGTTCACTATTTAAATTATTTTCTTTCAAATTTTCTTCAGGTGGTGTGTTATAAATACATTTACTAGATTCAGTTGTACTACCTTTTTGACATATCCCTCAAGTTTTTTAACCACAAATTCGCAGGACAAAATATGATAGAACATAAAGACTGAGGAATCGGAGGCTATGACATCACAACTGTCTTGTTTTTAGTTGTTTTAACTAATCCTTTAATTCACAATTTATTTCTTATCTATACCCAAATAACCTTTTCAGCAATGTAAATGTTGTTTCTGCGACATACATAACAATATACAAAACTAAAACCTAGGAAAAATTAAAGTATGATACAAAGAAAAAAAAGTATGATACAAAGAAATGAAGTAAGAGTTATCTTAAATTATAAGAAAGCAGAAACACTAAATGGTTCTAGTTAAGACATAACTATCTGGTATGGAAGAGGAGACAAGGCAAACAGAAATATAAACTCTGCTCAGATTTTCATAATCTCTTTCAACCAAAATAGAAATGGCTACATGCCCATAGACCTTTAATGTGCTTTATCAAATATCAATTTAACATTATTTCTTATTGCAAACACTTTTTTTCGTAATTCCTTTAGATTTAGTGGGGAATACTTACGTAAGTTATACTTACGTTTTTAAGGTCGTTAGAAGTGCATTAGAAGCCAGGTCATGTGACCAGATTGCATAATCATAGCATGGAAGGTAAAGTATAACTTGAAGTAAATGGTAAAGTCCCAAATTATGCAGAGGGGTTTAAGTCAGAAACTTTCAAATTAGTTTTTAATAAATCATTAGGGCTGTCACGATATGGGTAAATCCAGGGTTTGCATTAGCAGAGCGATTGCACAATCAGTTCTCACAATCACGCACAAAATAAGAAGCAATGCGGGATGGTTGCGCGCAATTACCAGGAGCTGCTGGCTAAGACGAGTGTTCAAATCTGCGCTAAGCATTCAGCAATTTTGAAATAAATATCCAGCTGCACTCAATCATGCCTTCCATTGTGATGTGTTGTACTGTACTGATGTAGTGCATGCTGGTATGTACGTGTAACTGTATTTTTAAGACCCTGGCAGCAAACCCCACTGGCATCCCGTGTACAACAAAACGTGAACCAATGTAGGTGATGAAATGTCTAACCAGTCTCCAATTTATAGTCATTTTCTGTAACTACGATATCCAACACTGTACACAATCAATATATTAGTGATGAAAAGAAATTAATAAAGTGACTAAATTTGGTAAATTTTTATGACTGAATATCTTGCAGAGGCCAGAATGCTACATTTGTTTAACAAAATTGTGTTTGTAATTAGGCTTGCATGGTTTTGACTAGATGTAAAACTGGTCGGTTTCCAAAACTGGTTTTAATTGGAAAACTGGTTTTTCACTGTAATGTAAAACAAGCTTTGAACATAAAGTGCATTACAAGTAACTATAATTGTAGTGTACTGCACTGTTACATGATAGCTGCTAACAATGTTTGTATCACAGTATTTTCTGTGAATAATGTTGAAAATGACAACAGAGCCATTGATTAATAAAGTGTATTTATTAATAAACTTTAAATTGTTTGAGTGTTAAGTGATTTTATATACCCCATTTGCTTCAAATAATGCCGATTTTACCCCTTTGTTAGTCTAGGTCCGAAAGGCATTATTAAACAGGTCCCCGATGTCCCAAGGCAGACATGAAAAAAAAGGTGTCAAAAATCTATATGTCCTTATTTGCTCACGATTTTTAAATTCATAATTATGATTTCAATTATTTTTCATATGAAAAGAAAAGAAATTTGTCAGAGTTGTAAAACAGATAAATTAAGCCTCTAAATGCATCATCTTGAGGCGTGATGCTAGCCATCGTATACTTGATTAGTGATCACGCAGTATACCCCACCAAAGGTTCCCGCCCTATATGGTATTCACCGTCTTCAATGCACTATAAAATTGAGCAAATTACGAGTGTAATAAGGCAGAAATGTTCGTTCATGATATTTATTCATAAGCCATATTCACCATGCAGATCAATCCAAATGTTAACATTAGCATTTGCACAATAAATAACAACATTATCATAGCGAGCAAGTATAATGCAAAAATAAAAGCTCATTTATTCTATTTCAAGAATTTGTTAGTAAGCCCGCCTACTCATTAATATTCATGATACTACCACAACATTAGAACATATGTACAGACCATTACCGATTTGTGTATCTGATATAGCATAAATCTGAAATATTGTTCATGAGATACAATATGGTGTTGACATCATTTAGCACTTTCACATTAAGCCACGCCCACCATGAATATTAATGACATCCACTGATAACATAAACATGTACATATCTTGCCCAATATGACTCAAAACGGATATACAGTTGCTCATTTATCACTTTTCAACATTTTCACTTTAAGCCCGCCCGCTTATTAATATGCATGACATCACCACCAAAAATAATAAGGGCACATCTGCGGACCATGGGCTTTCTGTGTACCAAATATGACATGGATCAACATTACCATTCTTGAAATACTTACTGTGTTTACAAGCTCTTTTCAGCAAAATCATATAAATGCATTTAATGAAATTCAACGTTTTGGTACCATGAATACGTATACACTAAGTAACAAAATAATTACACCAAATATGAAAAAAAACAGACATGCGGTTGTTTAAATATAAGCATTTCAAGAGTTTAACAGAAAGTCCCGCCTACTCATTGATATGCACAACATCACTACCAAAAAACAACTACGGACCATGGGATATCTGTGTACCACATATGACAAATGAGCTAGCATCACACACACACACACAGCATCATAGGTTCCTGATGCTATCACATCATAACCAATAATACTCAATATTTCACATTTTCCTGACCATGATCATAAACTCAATACAATATACTAAATATTTTACATTCTCTGCCTCCCGCCCCCCCCCCCCCCTTCCTAACACATAATTAACCTCTGATTAAGGAAATAGGCCATGCCCACCATAGCAAAGTGGTAACTAGGTGGGGAAAACAAACCTCAAATCGACAATCATGCATGACCAATGCATTGCCATTTAAATGTTCATGTGGCCAGCTGCAAGTTATGATCCATTTATGGTACTTTGCATCTTTAGAGCTTTTAGCAAAAGGAATTAAACAAAATTCTGATTGCTAACCATTCTGAAAAATGGGAATCAGATTTACAAAGCCCGTAGCGGGCCTGTAGGTGAAAGTTTAGTTCACCATCTTGTTGTCATTCAGTCTGTGTGTGCAGAAATTTGTTTTAAGTGCCAGAAATTTGTTTTAAGTGCAGAAACAGTATATTGCATTGACTGCATGAGTGCGCACTGCAAGCTAGATGTACTGGTAGGATTTTTGCCCGAATTGGTTAAATAGATTTTGTTGCTAGGCATATTCGCGCTGAGATTGGTTGAAAAAGCTGTCAACCAACTAACTCAGAGCGGTTAATTATCTTGTACGAGAGAAGAAATAGGCAAACAAAACTAGGCAAACAATACTGGGAGGAAACTTCTTAGATCAATCATATCTCATTTATAAATCAAATAAAGTTATTACATATATATACAACATAATCTCATACTTTCGGAATAAAATTCTTAAGTAACATTTTGAAAATAAAAGTTTAATATACACACATATACTGTACAAGACCTTTTAGGAGAATTTTAGTTATATGTTTCATAAACTCATGTTAACTTGTTAATAATATTCTACTTTTCATATTTCTGATCTTATCATTTTGAAGTAGAACGAGGCAACAAAAGCCCCAAAATACTTCTGCATAAAACATGACCAAATTTGCAAAATTGCTGATCTCATGCACATATTATCGCTATGATTTGCATATCAAAGGAGACAAACAAGCAGAGGAAAGACATCGATACATTTCTGCAGATAAAAGAACTTTGTAAAAGTTCTTTACTATTTCCTTTATCTCGCATAGCCTTGACATGCTTTGGATCTGTCTAATGGGAATGGGAATGCATTATGAGATTTAAAGATTTGTGACAAAGAGGCATACAATTTGGACTTCTAAAAGGGATGCGAAAGCGAGTTACGACAGAAAATAGCAAAAAGTATAAAGGGCAACCCGCATGTCGCAAAGCCACACAAGAATACTACTTTACCTAAAGTTCAAAATGTTTAAAAGTGCAATAATTTTCATAATATATACAAATTACCCCCTCCCCCTTTTTTTCCCAGCTATATTTTACATTCTGCTGATCACAACCAATCTTCCTTAAAGTTTAAAATTTGAATTCTGATAATAATCATAAGACATAAACAATAACAGTCTGATAAGAATAACAGTAGCTAGCAGAAACTATTGTCCTTCTTGACTCCTTCCCATCAAACGCTTTCATTATGGTCATTGATATGTATTTTTGTTTGCTTGGGTTAAAATAGCTCTTTAACAGTTAATGTGCCAAAAGAGATTATTTATATTAAAATGTATACTGGAATACTATAGTTGCCACATACGGTAAACAGTTTTTCTTATCCAGTTAAAATTTTACGGTTGATGACATCACAGAATTTTGGTGATCACTATTTACACCTACTTGGCACTTATGCCACTCAACCACTGTAAAAACAAAATTTCAAATAGTATCACACCATTTTTCATAAAATATTGTGTCCACAGGCTGCTTGTTACACCTATCAGTTTCATTCATTTTTAAATCCAACAAAATTTTTGAAGTGAAAAGTTTCTTCAACTTTTCAGAAAGCTATTTCTGGGTCACCACACCTCCTTTTCAGTAATGTGTGAAGTACATGCTGGGCCACACAATGTATCTGATCAATCAATTAAATTGACCAGGTTTTTTAATTACAGATGATTTCGTTTGATCTATAATTCACCATGTCAGTTAGATAAGGTTAGGCCTAGGCGCCCGAGTCCAACTGGTGGTATCCATTTTATCCCGAGGACAATCAACTCCCTCAAAATGCCTCACGAAAGTATGACTAATAATGTAGAAGGAAGTTACTGCAAAAGTTATATTGATGCAAAATGCCATTCCTTTTTATCTCGGTGACATCTTTGGAGTACAGATGAGCAATCATCCAAAATAACTGGCAAATAAAATTGCTCATGGAATTGGGATGCTGTCATTATGCCGATGATTTCATGATAATGTGAATGCTAAAGGTTACACGCAACGAAAAAACGACAGGAAGTTGTGGACATTTTTGGCAAATTCACCAAAGAATGTGCGCATGTTGCAATAAATCCTAATTACACAATGCAGTTATGACATGGAAAATGTTAAACAAGCAAAGGTCTTCATATCAGATAAAAAGATGTATTCTGCTCTTGGGAAATGTTGGTCAATTATCAATTAACTCTTGTAGACCCGAGACGGGTATAACTACACACTGATCACAAGTTTTAAATACAAGTGAGACAAGATGCATTTTTTGATGCATTTTCATGGTACCAGACCTGTAGCTTTGCTGTTTTACAGGGGCGGCCAACCCCGCCCTGCCCCCTGGGATCTGCCCTTCAACCTGGAGTCCGCCCTGTCCCCCTGGGGTCCGCCCTGTCCCCCTGGGGTCCCCCCTGCCCCTCATGAGAAAAAAAAGAAGTTTTTTTTCCAACTTAATAATCTTAATTGACCTCATAAATAAATACAGAACACGGAATGATAGCTTAGTAAGCAATTGTCCTGTTTGTAAAGGGGCCCCCCTTGACTCCCATGCCGAAAAGACGCAGCGCTTCGCTCATGCATTAATGTGCCCTTTAACAGGTCTAGCACCCTCGCCCCTATCTAAATCAAGCTAGGGGTCTGTTTTGTCACTAATCTTGCACTGAAATATGGTTTGTTACATCAATACCATGTAAGAAACCACATACCTCATAAATTCATCTTTAGTGTAATTTTGCCATTTATGGAATATAAAACAAATGCCATTGAAAGACTCAGTGTTGGATTTCACACTTCAAACGATTAAAGATTTACATCAACTATATTATATGATATTATTTGATGCAGTTTATTCATTTATTAAAATATGGACAAAATATGGTTAAAACTAATTACCTTTAGGGAAAGAAATGGATATGAAACTTGTTTAAATTGGCATGAAGTGTGTCAGAGGGAGAACAAATTCAGATCAGTATATCATACAATTGCTTTTTAAAAGAATATTCTTGTGAATTAGGGTTACTATTCTTGTGAATTAAGGTTACTATTCTTGTGAATTAGGGTTACTACTGTACAGTGTTCACACTAGACAGACCCTTAGCTTTGTTGTTTTACACGGGCAGCCTGCCCTGCCCGCCTGGGGTCCGCCCTGTCCCTCATGAGAAAAAAATAATATATAAAAAACAAAACAAATCATTTTTTAAACTTGATAATCTTATAAATGAAATACCTTAACATAGATACAAAGCACAGAATGATAGCATAGTAACCAATTGTTCTGTTTGGCTCATGAATGGTCCTTATCAATCAGAATAGTTTCATTCTGAAGTATGATTATGGTTAAAATCCCAGAGCTAATTAACCATGGGATTGAGCATTAAGGGGGCCACTGGACTCCATGCTGAAAAGATGCAGCGCTTCGCGCGCGCATTAATGTGCCTCAACAAGTCTAGCACCCTACCCCTTTTTAAATCAAGCTAGGGGTCTGCTAGAGTTCATTTTGGGGGTGGGGGAAGGGGATTTTTCGTCCCTTGTGTAATTCTTTTTTTTTAAAGGGGGAATTTCTTTATAGAAAAAAAATCCAAAAAGGCCAAAAATATCAAAAAAGGGCCAAGAATATTCCATAATTAGCATGAAAAATGAAGCCGAATTTTGAAATTTTTTTACCAATTTTTTTTGAGGAAATTCCCTTCCTGCCCCTCCCCCTCATCAAATATTTTTTTGAGGAATGGGATAATGTGCAGAAATCACCTTGATGTGAACACTACTGTATATTGTAAAAATTGTGTGTTGAAAGGTGATCTGCACAGTATTAAAACAGTGTGATGTCATCATTGCAGATTCAAAACATTTTGATTTAATTTTGTTTTCTTCTTTTTTTATTTAGAGAGGCAGGTACAAGAGCACACTTATGTGCAAAACATGTTCTTGTGAAGTACATGTTATACTCGATTTCAAATGTTTAACAAAAAATGTTTTAACAGCTTTAAAACGAGACAATTTTAAAGAAATTTGATTGGTAAGTATGACATCACTGTTCACTACGAGGTCACTTTTCAACACATTGGAGAAATCTTTGAAATGTAATAACTCCAAAACGGAATCATGATGTGAGGATATTAAAGTTGTGTTGTGTGAATTTCTCCGGCCCAAATGAGATTTTGAATTTCAAATCCATAACATAAGTTATTTTCTGGGATAGGAAGTCTTAAAGATGGAATTAATTACACAATTTCCCATGGTTAGGTATCAAAATTCTTCTCACCAAAAATTGGGACCAAAATAATATAAATGTAGTAAAAAACATTATTATATGCCCATCTACCTACTGTGGTGTAGCGGTTATCATACCTGTCTACAGACCACGAGGCCCCGGGTTCAATCCTGGGGTGGGTAGACACGCCAGTGCACCACAACTGGTTATCAAAGGCCGTGGACATTGACTTGGTTGTCGATGTTATGTCTGTCCGTACGTCGTACCTGTGTTCTCGTCCGGGTCGTATTAAGCGTTTTGTGGTAGCATTTGTACTATCATAACCGAATACGCAGGCGACGACCCCGTTATTGTAATTGTGTGTTCAACTCTATTATATGCCCACCCTTTACCACACGTTCCCTCTTTCGCAATTTGATTCATCACACAATTACATGGGGGGGCGGGGGGGAGGGGGAGCTGTTCTTCTGAGAGCGATGAGCCTGAAACATTGTGGCCAAAAGCTTAACTTTTTACCACACATACTGTTGATTACTCAAGAAATTAAAAAAATATTAATAATAATTTTTCATTTAAAAAATATTTCTTCCCGCAAAATGCTGTTGTTCCTGTTGGTTATAACTGCTGGAAAGTGTATTACTGTTTGTTTTAAAGATGCTGAAAGCGGATGCTTGCAGAGGAAATATCATGCAAGTCATCATTCAACAAAAGGAGATTCCCATGGACAGTTACATACTGGGTGGATTGTATCAAAAAAGGACTTACCAAGTCAAATCTTTGAATGCTTTTTGTCAGAATCTGTAAAGAAAAAAATGAGATGATTTTATAAAGCAGCTCCTCAGACTCACATCAAACCATAGGTTTGTTCTTGAAGCAGGGGTGGAAAAACCACTCTTAAAGCAGGGTTGGAAAAACCACTTGCCTGCTTCCCATAGGCGAGCAAAACAAAATTGTGGTGAATAGAAGTATCATAATAATAATATACTGTGATACACATCAATCACACTTAATTCAACCTCACCAAGTTTGACAAGTAACTTTTTTTTGTTCCTTTTTCTTTTTTTCCAACCCCGTCTTAAAGTTAATTAGCTTGTCATATGTGGTAAAAAGTCAATCTTAATACTTTAAGACTCAACTCAATAAACTATTTACCAACTATTCGGGGGAGCAAGTTTTGTTTCAAAATTAACATTTTACAATAGCAGGAAGTGATATGTAAATTTAAGCAGGTAACATAATGACTAGAGGTAATGGGTTTTCCAGGACAGAACAAGATGGCGGAATATTGTTGCAGCCTTATGCTCCAGTGAGGGCAAAAGGCTGCAGTGCCTAAGAGGTGCAGTAGCTTAGTGGTTAAGGAGTCAAGCTCCTATTCGAAAGGTACCAGGTTCGATTCCCGTCGTAAGCGCTGCATTGTGTCCTTGAGCAAGACACTTTACTTGCTTCAGTCCGCTCAGCTGTAAAATCAGTACCAGCAATGCTGGGGAGTTAAATCTGCAACGGACTGGTGTCCCGTCCAGGGGGAGTCTATACTCCCATCCGCTTGCGCCACGGAAACCAGGGATAAGCACCGGCTCTATGGGCCTAATGGCTAGATGGAATTAGCTTAGCTTATGCTCTAGTGGGAGTGATGAGGAGAAGTACAAGTAAGTAAGCAACATAATGACTGATATACTCCAGACAAAGAATTTTTTTTCAGAATATGAGCCTTCTCGTTTAATTTCTCTCTTATCCAGTTCCAAACAGCTACTTCTAATTATTTGGTCAATATATACCCATTGTAAAGTATTCTTTATTCTTCTGTTCCTACACAAAAACATCACGAAAGTGTAGCCAGCCTTTCGGATTGGAAGGAGAAAGGGATGGGGTCGCTGAGGTAAATATTTGAACCTTTGGCATAATTTCTGACCTTTTTAATATTTTACCATTACCATTTAACTTCTTTTTTCCTTTTTTTTTTTTTTTTTTTTTTTTGGGGTCATCCAATCCTGTCAACACCCCACCCCCTCCCCATTATCTGAATTATATTAAGAGCCCTGTTCCCTGTATTGATTAAACTAGGTCGAAGTTAATACAAAGCAGAATACCTCAACAATACACCTTTTAACTTCTCCCTCTATCAAATCTCCACCCCATCACCAAAAAAGAAATGTAGAATTTCCAAAATTTGATAGATGTAGAGCATACCAAAAAAGGTACCATAGTTGCTTCTATACCAAGGGTTCTTAATCAAATTTTTTGAAGGGCCATTATTTCACAACAGCTTCAGGCCATGGGCCAATCGCGTGGCAAAACCAGCATCATGTGACAAACAAAACCCGTCAAAACTTGACAAACCCTGAATACAAAGAAATTGAGAGCGCGCGCGATTAGAAGGATGTACGCAAGGTGTTGGCGGTTCTCTTATCCACCTTCCTTTTATAAGTAGCGAGCCCAATTTATAGTAGAACTAAAGATAACATTTTATTAGAAAAGCCACGATGTTTTAGTGTGCACCAATATAAACAAGTATTTTGTGCTTTCTACTTTCTCATTCGGATTAATCTTACATGAATTGCACTGTATTGCATTATATAATGACTATTGTCTGGCGGGCCAGATCGGATTGTCTGGCGGGCCAGATCGGATTGTCTGGCGGGCCAGATCGGATTGTTGGCGGGCCAGATCGGATTGTCTGGCGGGCCAGATCGGATTGTTGGCGGGCCAGATCGGATTGTCTGGCGGGCCAGATCGGATTGTCTGGCGGGCCAGATCGGATTGTCTGGCGGGCCAGATCGGATTGTCTGGCGGGCCAGATCGGATTGTCTGGCGGGCCAGATCGGATTGTCTGGCGGGCCAGATCGGATTGTCTGGCGGGCCAGATCGGATTGTCTGGCGGGCCAGATCGGATTGTCTGGCGGGCCAGATCGGATTGTCTGGCGGGCCAGATCGGATTGTCTGGCGGGCCAGATCGGATTGTCTGGCGGGCCAGATCGGGATTGTCTGGCGGCCAGATCGGATTGTCTGGCGGGCCAGATCGGATTGTCTGGCGGGCCAGATCGGATTGTCTGGCGGGCCAGATCGGATTGTCTGGCGGGCCAGATCGGATTGTCTGGCGGGCCAGATCGGATTGTCTGGCGGGCCAGATCGGATTGTCTGGCAGGCCAGATTTGGCCCGCGGGCTGCCTATTAAGAATCGCCGTTCTATACCTTTATGAAAGCTTTCTGCAATAATGGTTAAATTGCTTTACAATCTATTTTATAGCCTTTTTTAAATTCTATGCAATTGTTTTTAAATATTTCCAGTAAATTTTTTGCTGCGAATAGGACCTGTACTGCACTCAATTGCAGTCAGATTCAAGGTTTTCAAGTTGAAAATGTTCTTGAAATGACAATTTACCAGTTTTAAGATAAACGGATTTTTTGTGTGTGTATGCAAAGGTAAACATGTTTATGGTTAAGCATACTGAATGTGATCTGCTTGGCATATCACTACAACAGAGTTTATTTCATGTTGCAAATCCTGCCAAATTACTTGTATTACTAATTACATACAGGACATTCAGAGATACACATGAAAAAAATACACTTGGAATAAAGTTGCATGACGTCAGCTAGACTGCTAAGCTATAAGGTTACCTGATATTTGCAAATTGGATTTTTGAAATAGACCACAAAATCCTTTTAAAAAACTATTAAATTTTTCTATTTAAGCCCAGTATGAGAAAAATAATATTACTCTTTGAAAATACATCAGCCTTCTTAATAAATGCAGCATGTAATGACTTTTATACAAATAGCAATATTAACCCTACCCAATAATTTTTCAAAAATCACTACATTTTTATGACTGAAAGGAAGCTATGAATAGTCACTTCAATATATCTTTATTGCATTCAATATCCACACACGTTCTCTCCTGATTGGACTATGTTGCACAATAGAAATGGCTGTCATGGCGATACATAAGCTACAAACAATGCTCTGCCTAAGCTTGCACGCTCTTGCAATTTTCCCCCTTTTTAATGATATTGATTACGTTCAGTCAAGGAACAATTGAGCCATTGAAAAACACACATGCAAAGATTCATACATTTTCAGGAAACAATTTGCTATTTGATACGAACTATGGCAAACACAATACACTGGTGTTTGAAGAATAATTTAGAAGCATGCAGCAAAACAGTGAAAAGGTCTTTACATGAAAGTCAGGCCATTGCTGTGAAGTACACTTTTTGATTTGATGTTCCGGCTCTCAAGAAGCAGCGCATCAATACAGCTTTTAATTGCAGACAATATTGATTTTTAACACAACACATTTGAGATCTTGACAAAAAGCCTTAACAAATAGTTTCAAATACTCCTAACTTCAACAGTAGAAGCTTATTGCAAACATATCTAAAGATGTTAGAAGAAAAATGCTTAAAACTTGGGGTAATTCACATTTCCCGGTTTCCAAAAAGGCCACGGCCACCATAGCAATGCGTTAACTATGTGGGGCAAACAAACCTTAAATCCGCAATTGTTGACATTTAGATGTTCGCGAGCCTGCTGCAAGCTTTTGGTTCATTTGTAGCACTTCTCCAGATCTTTAGAGTTTTTAACAAATGGGATAAACAAAATTCAGTTTGCTAATTGTTCTGGGTCACAGCAATCAGATTAACAAAGCCCGCAGATTAACAAAGCCCGCAGATTAACAAAGCCCAAAATTGTAAGCGCAATTTTTGCCGTCACTCATTCTGTATGTGCATAAGTTTGCAATGACAACATACGCGTGCGCCGCTAACTAGCTATACAGTACCAGTACCACATAGGATGTTTGCCCCACTTAGTTATGCAGATTTTGTTGCTAGGCAAATTCGTGCAGTGATTGGTTAAAATAAGCTGTCAATCATTAAACCCAAAAGATTAATTCACATTGATCTCTCATTAGAGCAACATTAAAAAAAAAGATAAGAAAATTAAGGCAAATACAACAATATCATAAATCAGACCTAATAAAATATTTGACATAATCTAACAGCAGACTTTCTGCAGATGGCCCCCCATCCATGTCCCACATGGCATCCCTCCCTATGTCCATTTGCAGTCACATTCTATCACTCTCCCTGAGTGAGCATACTAAATAAAAAAGTCTGGTCAGTTCATATACTGTAACAACTTTATGCAAATGAACAATAATAAAAGCAGTTTAATAATCATGCCTGAAACAACCGTTGGTGCCCAAAATTTTTTGAATTTTAGAGATTTTAATTCTCCAGTGCAACAAGAGAGACGCTGGAGGATCTCTGAAGAATATTGGAAAATTATTTCATTTTACAGTTATCTTCTAAGGAATTATCAAATTTTTTGTAGACTTTTTAAGGAAACCTACTCTTTAATCTGTCTCAAGTGTCTCTGAAAAACTAAAAATTTGTAAGAAAATATTAGGCTTCCATAAGGATATCTGAAGAAACTAAACTTTTTCCGAGGAAATTCGAAGAAACTTTTGACATTTTCTGAGGAGATCTCAAAAAACTTTTAACATTTCTGAGGAATTCTCAAAAAAAAAGTGTGGACGGCTGGATGGACAAAATCGCCATTACATAGGTTCGCATTATGCTTTGCATGCTCACCAAAAATGGCATCCCACATGGCATCCTATGTCCAACATAGCATTCCATGACCCATATGGCATTCCATGTACCACGTGGAATCCCACCCCATGTCCAACATGGCATTCCACCCTGACATTCCATCCCACCCCATGTACCACATGACATTCCATCCCACCCCATGTCCCACATGACAACCCATAGACTCCACAAGCAGTCTCCTCCTAGCTATCAGTCAGTCCCTGATTGAGCAGACTAGAAAGTCTGTCCATTCATAAAATAAAATATATGCAAATGAACTATTGAATAAGAAAATAAAGCGGAGTTACATAATCATGCCTGATGTAGCCCTTGGTGCATACCACATGGTATATATATAC
The DNA here is from genome assembly GCA_020152595.1 of Chiridota heheva. Lineage (NCBI taxonomy): Eukaryota > Metazoa > Echinodermata > Holothuroidea > Apodida > Chiridotidae > Chiridota > Chiridota heheva. The sequence continues at coordinate 2,208,597 of JAIGNY010001303.1, forward strand.
CACATGGTATATATGTCCCACATGGCCCCCATCTGTCCCACATAGCAGCCCTCCCTATGTCCATATGCAGTCACATCCTGCCTCACTCCCTGACTGAGCATACTAAGTATTAAAGTCTTGTCAGTTCATATACTGTAAAAACTTTGTGCAAATGAACACAATAATAAAGGCGGAGTTTAATAATCATGCCTGATACAGCCATTGGTGCCCAAATATTTTGGAAGAACTTTTCGAGTTTTAAATCTCCATTGTTATAAGACGCTTGGGCATCTCTGAAGAATATTGGAAAATTATATCATCTTACAGTTATCTTCGAAGGAAATATCAAATGTTTTGTAGACTTTTTAAGGAAACTTGGTCTTCAACCTGTCTTAAGTGTCTCTGAAAAACTAAAATTTTGTAATGAAATTCCAGCCTTTCATGAGGATATCTAAAGAAACTAACTGTTTCAGAGTAATTCTTAAAAAACTAACATTTCTGAAGAAATTTCAGGAAAAAGTAAATAGCGTCCACGAAATCGCCATTACATACATTCGCATTATGCTTCGCATGTTCACCAAAAACACTAATTATCTGTCACAATGACATAAGATTATGTAATGTACATTCATTTAGTAAGTACAAATAATAAAGATTATATTGTGATACCCAAAAAGGAAGTGAATATTAGTAATCATCGAAAAAAGCTCGGCATAACAAGGTCTTTTAGCTTAACGACTTCTGCATATCACAAAAATGTTGTATTGAAAGATGATATTTTGCAACTCATGAAGACAAAAAATAAACAGCTATTGTACTACCCAGTCTTTAGAGTACTTGCAAAAGCGTTCACTTCAGTGCTTATAACATTAATAATACCCATAGGCACTCTAGATGAGGCTTACCCAACACAAGCATCATCAGCTTTGTGCACCTCTACAAGCTAATTAATTTGGCTGTTTAATGCAAAAAAAAAAAAAAAAAAGGTTTTTAATGAACTACCATTAGGTTCAGACCTTAGGTTAAGACCTGTGGATTATAGATTGTAAAAAGAATTATTTGGGTGGAAAGAATATGAGAAAAATACAGAAAGTCTTCCTAATGATAAAATATGATTACTTTGTATTCCTGAGGGCCTCATTAAGACAGCTGAAGATGAAATTATTCTTGTCAAGGACATGGAAGCAGCAACAGCTGATGACAAAAAGATTACTCAGGGCTCAGTTCAAAGGCAAAAGTGCATTAGGCAGATTACTTCTGACGATATAAAGTAATACGGCAGTAGAAACTCACAACACTTAGACAAAAGTTTTTTTCATATATTATTTTGCAATTATCGGGTGACTATCAACTAAAACTTGTATTTGGAAAATATTTAGAAAAGGATTATGTTTTATTCATGTTAAATATTCATGGCATTGCTTTGGAAAAAAGAGTTTTCTCATTGTTTCTTCACCAATCAATAGTTGCCAACATGACAATAAATAACACCAATGGTAAATTACACTGGTTTTAGGTAAGGCATCATTCTCACAGTATAAAACAAATAAAGAACTGATTTACAATAAACAAGAACAATAAGCATATTCCCAATGTTCTAAATACATTTACTACTAAATATACACAGAAACATATATAATTTGCTCATATTTAAGAAGTACTATTGCAATGAAGTAGTTTTTTTTTTGAAAATAAAACGGGTTTGATTTGTTGATGTTTAATGGCATTGCAACATTCTCAGTCAAATGTGCCAAGAGGGTGTTAAAAATTTAAGGTGCACGAGTTAGGACGGAGATAAATGGGAGAGGAGATAATAAAACAGGATGAGGCAGGTAAATATTCTAAAAAAAAACCAACTTCTGTTTTCAAAATTTCAAATCCACTACAATTCTTTAAGTTACCTGAAAGAAAAGTTCCATGGCAACCATGCCAAAGCTAACTTCACTCTTTTTGTTCTTTGGTTTCTGATTCTAAAGCTAATATCCCACTGGAATTCTACTTGCACACATTTACCAACCAATCTTGTCTAATAAGCTTGAAATTTTGGTTCTGCTCAGCATTTTCAATAAGAGCTGCAGGTGTTTGCCAACAAAAGTGACTGAAAATGATTATACTGTATTTATCAAAATTTATGAAAGTATGACCAAAAAAAACCAGAAATCAGAAAACCAAAGATTTGAGGTTCCAACTTGCAATATGAATTTTTAACTTATGCACAATTGTATACCTAAAATATTAGCACTCTCGAGTGCATACCTTTGCCCGTTACAATTCCAACATGCCTAGAATAATTTTAGAATTCATTTGATCACCATACCTATATAATCTACTCAGAAATCCTAGGCCCACCAAGATTCATCCCCAAGTTTTGATCTGCAATGAACATTTGTAATCTGAACACTTGGAAGATTATCTTCTGACTGGATTTCTTCCAAGGCCATACCATTGTTTTCAGTTTTATTCAAGTGAAGCATCATTGTTTGAGCTCTTAAGGGAAAGCACGTGAACGGCACCTCCATGTCTAGCAGAGGCCAGCAAAAGCAGAAAAGTGTTTTGAGGGTCAATTCCTCGAGTGGACATGTGGCAGAGGGCTACTTGCACGTCCCACGGAGGGGCAAAGTTCCTGACTGAAGGTCTTCGCAAGAACATTTCTGGGACTAATCTTCCAGTGATCACGAGTCAGTGACGGTTGACCCATCTGGGAAGCCCAGGTGGATAGCTGCTATAGCTGTTAGAAAACCCTTGACTGTGCTGATGGACTTGTTTAGATTAAACTTATATAAATCTGGTACATCACCAAGAGACGCCAAATGTAGAGAAACTGATCTACTCTGACATTAGCCTCAGAACATTCCAAGTCTGTAAGAATACATCCCCCCCAAAGTGGAGGGTCTCCGATTTTGGGCTGCCATTTGGGCAGCTTCTTCAGAAAGACCATGCAACACCAAGGATTGGCGGATAGAGGCCACACAAGTCAAATGAAGAGCTTTTGGATTGTGGTGTAGCTTGGCGGAGCCCACTATCGAGGCTAGGTCGCCCCTGGCCGGAAGCTCGTACGGAAAGCCTGCGATTAGATTGAGCATCTGAAGGAACCAGTTGGCCGGGCCAATTAGGCGCTACCAGAAGTAACATGTGACACTGATCCTCCTTCACCTTGTTTAGCACTCTTGATACTAATGTAAATAGAGGGAAGGGGTATCCCACGAAGTGGGTCCACCTGATTGTGAAAGCGTTAACTTTCCAGACCCTCGGGTCGGGAGTCAAGAGCGCAGAAGATTCATTGGTTGCTTGTGATTTGTCCAGGGACGCGAACAGGTCTACGTCCAGAAGGCCAAAAGTCATCCAGATCGCGTTGCCCACCTGCGGGGAAAAAATCAAATTAGAGGGAAACCTTTACGGTTGGAGCTGCTGAGAGAAAGTGGTATAGAAAAAGGTGAAATTTGAGTAGTCATCGTTGAAGAAAAGTGAAGGATTAAAGGGGTAAAGTGGAGGTCAGGGCTGGGTAGGTGGGAAGGATTAGAGGGGTAAATTGGAGGTCAGGGCTGGGTAGGTAACTATGTTTTGAAGGTCGGTTAGAAGTGCGTTAGAATCAAGTCATGAGACTAAAGAGCATATTTAGAGTATGGAAGGTAAGATATAACTTGAAGTAAATTCAACAACCTCTTTATTACTATTATTGTATAAAGCTTACAAAATTGATTGATTTGTACATTTTATGGCAGTGGCTGTTTCCACTTTTCTTCTTTTCCCTTCCAAACATGTTGGCCCAATATCCTAAATTCCCCCACAAACTGTAAAGTGCATGATTGTTATAGAAATGCCTTCTCAAAAGTGCAACTATTTTCCTATTTGTTCGATTTTAACTGCTTAAAACCTTTTTGCTCTTTAAAACATTTTAACCCTACAAGATAATGGATCTATTCTCCTAAACACCAGAAATGCCTACTAGCACAATCTTATCCAGTGATTGCAGACCCAATGTATCAGCTTTTTAAGTATTTGAATATTTTCCTTCAAACAATTTTCAAGTAGTAAATATAGTAGTAAATTATGATTACTTTACTAGATTCTATTTTACTACTTTCCTATTAATTTTCATTTATTTCCAGTGTAATAATGTACAATTTATAAATAGAAAAAAAAAAATACAAATATAAACGAAAGGAAAGAATGTAGAAAATGAGACACTGAAACATTTAAAGATATGAAAATGAATACAAAATGATAAGTTAAAAAGGGTTAAAATAAGGGCTCTGAAATACAAAAATTAGTAAAAATTCAGCTTTAAATAACAAACAAATTTTTAAAAACTGTTTTTCTAAAACTTGGGATGGTGGCTGGGTTTCTCAGATTATTTGTTTCATTGCACATGGATGTTATTTCTAAATTTAATGGGTGGTCTTCCGTTGAGACTATGTTTTGGCAAGTTGCCAAAATCTTCCTTTGCTGCATCATTTGACTTTATTTACAAGTAATCCAATGGTTTTAAAACTACAAAATTACAGAAAATATATAGGCTCATAAAATACAAAAGACTTCAAGGAATGTGAGATGTGATGTAACAACTAGTCTAAGCTAGGTCATTTCTACACAAATGAGAGAAAAAAAATAAGATTATTCCATTGTGGAATAAGATTGAACCATTTCTTCCACATTTTGTTCTTTTAAGGTCCTCTTTCATATGAGATGGGATTTGCCAGACTCTTAAAATAATTCTTTACAGCAAAATAGAGCAATTGCTTTACATTTTGCCAACAAAGGCACTACAAACCACTTGAAATTGATGTTATGATAAAATCAACTAGTTGACTGGAGTATTTTCAACCCCTTTCAGTCATTTCAAATTTCACATTTGAGGCCCTTTGAAGCAAGCTCAGCAGCTCACTCCACAACAATCTAAACTTTCACCTTTATTATCAAAACCTACAGAAGCATCCCAATTGTATGAATTTAACTCCAGTTATACTACATGTTTCCTCATGACCTTCTATTGTAATGACATAAAACTTCTCAACTAACAGATAACATCAACTAAGAAGATTTTGTGCCACTCTGCCCAAGGCTTTTTGCAGGCAAATTGAAACAGAAGTGATTTATAGTATGATAGAATGTGGATAAGAAAAAGAGCACTTTTTCCTTCAACTGAAAAATACTGCTTAAAGGGTTAGGTTATTGGTCAAACAAGTCCACCTTTTATAAAACAGAACTTCAATAGGAACACAATGGTAAATAAGCATTCAAAAATCTTATTCTGTTCAGGAGATATTAATGTTTAAAGTTCCGTCTGATCTGTGTAGAAATGACTGGTGTAGTAAGTCTACTATGTATGGAAGGTTGGCACTTTTATCCTCACATTCTTAACAAATTGTTAATGAATTTTAAAGAACAATTATCTAACTTTTTTACTATTTGAATTATTTTTCCTCAAAATTTCTTCGGGTGGTAAATTATTATTACCCTTGCAAGATTCTGTTTGACTACTTTCCTGACATATCAAATGGTTTTTAAGCCACAAAATACATAAAGATACAAAATACATAATGGAATGCATAAAGATTTTAAAGAATCTGCAGCTACGACATCACAACTAGTCTTGATTTCAGTACTTTCTACACAAATAATATCAAACTTTGAAATTAAATATCCCCTGAACGGAATAAGATTTTTGAATGCTTTCTTCACAATTTTGTTTCTTTTCAAGTCCTCTTTCATATAAGATAAATAAGATAGACTTGCTTGACCCCTGAAGTAATCCTCTGATGGAATAAGATTTTTGAATGCTTTCTTCACTATTTTGTTTCTTTTTATGTCCTCTTTCATATACCGTATTTTCTCTAATAAACGCCCCCGGGGCGTTGCATTTGGAAAACAGGGGGGGGGCGTTTATTCGACGGTAAAGTATGAAGAAAAAAATGTAACTTACAAAAGAACGGCAATTTCTTTTAGGCCTATGAAATTAGTTTCTTCAAGCGATTTTTGTGTTTTTAGCATTATTGTGCATGGATTATTAATGGAATATACTCTTTGCATATTTTCCACTTGGTTACGTTCGACTTACAGCCTTTTTAAGTCACATTCGGTAAGTTAAACATACGTTGTTACATCCTGAAAGTATGAAAAATGACGAGGGGGGGGGCGTTTATTAGAGGGGGGCGTTTATTAGAAAAAATACGGTTAGATAAATAAGATAGACTTGCTTGACCCCTGAAGTAATCCTCTGATGGAATAAGATTTTTGAATGCTTTCTTCACTATTTTGTTTCTTTAGAAGTCCTCTTTCATATAAGATATATAAGATAGATTTGCTTGACCCCTGAACTAATCCTCTGATGAAATAAGATTTTTGAATGCTTTCTTCACTATTTTGTTTCTTTAGAAGTCCTCTTTCATATAAGATATATAAGATAAACTTGCTTGACCCCTGAACTAATCCTCTGATGAAATAAGATTTTTGAATGCTTTCTTCACTATTTTGTTTCTTTTGAAGTCCTCTTTCATATAAGATATATAAGATAGATTTGCTTGACCCCTGATTTAATCTTCTGATGGAATAAGATTTTTGAATGCTTTCATCACTATTTTGTTTCTTTTAAAGTCTTCTTTCCTACAAGATAGACTTGCTTGCCCCTGAACTAATTCTTAAATGATAATTCTTAAATGATAAATATACTGGGAAATATCTCGCACAATCACACATAGATTAGTCTGGAGATTCAAAACAACACTAAGAAAGCCTATACTATCCGAAACTATTCACACAAGATGAACTCTTCAAGGAAACTTTTGATCTGCATGGAGAAAGGTGATGTTGTACTATTGCGGGGCTCCTTGTAAAATTCAAAACTTCCTTTGCATGCAAAGCAAGCTTCTAGTTTGATCGTAACTTATCATTACTTCTCTACTTTATAGTACTTCCTGTTTCGACTTCATAATGGCAGTTAATGATTCTAACGAACACAAAAGCTGAACACGCCTCTATAATATGAATGTGGAGTGCGAAAGGCAATCACTCCTCAATGAATTTGCCATTAATTCCACAGGGCCTAAGTGTTAGCATCGAGTCCAAAATAGTAAATATCATTTCTTTTTAAAACAAAAATTCAACCGATAAACATGATACGCAGATTGCAAAAGTTCAATGATAAATTTTCAACAATTACAGGTGAACCTTCCTAACAAAAAAATATTGAGCATTTCATTTATTTTATAGAAAGAGCATGAAACTTTGGGTAGAATGGTGAAATGAAAAGTAAAATGATAGTTTCAAATTACTTCTCAAGTTATCATAGAAGAAAGTTCAAGTGTTTTAAACTACATTTCTGATGTAGGTTGAATGCAGACCATAGATTTGTATAAAATATCATACACTTTTGCTTCCAAATCTACTCATTGCATTACCCTACTCATTGCACTACTTTACTCATTATATCAAGGTAATTAGAGGAAAGGATTTTAGGTTGTTGTAAAAGTTTTTAAGCTCTTTTTCAAAGTACAACTTCAAACTGGTTAGCTATGATAGTTAATTAGTTTTATGCGTGATATTACAACTTTGCAGGGTAACATTAAAAAACTAAGTTTTCAAAATTCCTGAAGCTCTACTACTAATCAACTCCAACATAATGTAAAGGCCAGATAGTGTGTTACCATGGAGATGAGAAATATGAAACAATCCAACATTTCTGATAGGTTGAAAAATTTATGCTATCACCGACGAGCCATTCAATTATCGGCACGAAAGTGGGGTTACTTGTGTAATCAGATTTATTGGTTGAGGTCAAGCAATTTTTACAAATACTCCCAAACCACATACATGTACAAGCAATCAGCATTGAAAGAAAATTAGTGTGTCAGACTTTCCCAAAAGTTTTAAATGTAAACAACAGTAAGAATTCTTTAATTAACCCACAAATTTAATATCTTCACACGAATTCATAGTGATAATGTAGCTACCCTTCCCTCAAAAATTGCAACAGATTTGTGAGGTATGTCAACAGAATGAAAAGCTTTGAACTTGTAAATGATACACTAGGTTGCATTCTGATAACTTTCTACATATCCCCCCCCCCCTCCCCTTCCCCTTCCCGAGTGGCTTGGCAACATGGCAGTACTTGTTATACAGTTGAGGTCACATACTAGATAACTGGCTGGAAAAAAAAGAGCTACTTTAAGTGGCATTAAAGTTCTTGTCAGACTTTTTTATTCACTTGGTTATAGCATTATATTTCCATTATGTACTGTCCATATAAACAACTGTCCTAGGAACAACTATCCTTTCTTGCAGAGACGGCAGAGTATTATTTTGGGGAGAGGGGGAGAAGGGGGCATTAAAATTAATCAGAACGAGCTTGAAAAGAAAAGAGCTTAGAATTGTACCACTTTTTATATGCTTTTTTTTCATAAGCTGATTGATTTGCAAAATTTGTATTAACTGTCATATCACTGCATGACACCAAATATGTTCCATATATTTACTCATATGCCACAGCCACCTGCAGATCAATAAATATGTTGACAACATTAGCATCTGCACAGTAATTAAAAACAATATCATAGCAAGTATGATGTAAAATAATGCTCATTTATCCTATTTCAAGAATTTTTCAGTAAGCTCTGCCTAATAAGTAATATTCATGACATCACTACCACAACATTCAAAAATATGTACAAACCATGACCCATATGTGTACGACATATGGTGTTTACATCATTTAGTACTTTCACATTGAGCCATCCCCATCATGTATATTAATGACATCTGCTGATAACATAAGCATGTACACAATAACCAATAATATTATCATGCCCAATATGACACAAAACGGACCGTTGCTCATTTATCACTTTTCCAAAATTTTCACTTTAAGCCTTGCCATCTTATTAGTTTGTTTGATGAGGGCTTAACGGATGCATGAAATCACCACCAGAAACATTAGGTATAGCACATCTGCAGACAATGAGCAATCTGTGTACCACACATGACTTGAATCCAGTTCATAGTTTTTGAGATATCATGTTTACTTTTGTTTACAAAATCATATTAAGCCCCACCCACTCTACATATTAATGAAAGTCAACATTTTTATACAATGAACACATACACACCAGCTAACATCATAATCATACCAAATATGAAACAAAACAGACATGTGATTGTTAAAATATGAACATTTAAGATTTATACATTAAGCCCCACCTACTCATTAATATGCAAGGCATCCCCATCAACAACAATAGGGCACATCTACAGACCATAAGCTATCTTTGCACCACATATAACATGAATCAGGTGTATCATTCTTGATATATCGTGTTTACCAGTCACAAACACACGCATACACACGCCATCATGACCGTATATATATATGTATTATATATATATATATATCAAATTTGCTTGTAACCTTAATGAGGTATAAATCTGACAAGTTGTGTATATAAGAGCAAACTTTGTCCTTCCATCAAGCCAGCCCGACCGAGATGCTCATCAGTCCCATCCAATTAAGAAAATGGGAAATAGTTTAGAAATATGGTGCTTCCATAATATAATTCACTATGTATCCAATGTTATCAAATATTCTGACACTGTTGATGACAAATTGGGGTTCATAAATGAACGATCGAGAGATGGTTTATGTAAGAAAACAAACAGCAGCTCAAAGCAACGTTGGCTCTCTAAATAAAATTTGGAAACGAAGTCGACATGAATTACAAGTAATAATGTAGTAGTTAAGTTGTTTTCAGCTTTTATAACTAGGGCACAACTTTTATATAACAAGGTTCTTGAAAGGATGGGAGTGTCTACCGATGTGAATGAAAATTTGAAGAATTAGATAGCAATTACAATGAACAGCATTCATATTTCACCTCCGTTCTTTTTGGACAATATGCATGTACATCTCGAAGAGGACAAAAAGGAGTATCAGAGGTAGATTCTTTGGGAGGGAAGGAAGGGATGGAATGCTGCAGGTGGTACAAGTAATGCATAAAGCGTGGGAACAAATCTCCTATGGAAAGATCACCTTGCAAAGTGAGTGCCATTTTACTTGAGAAGTCCACAAATGGGAATTTAACTTAGAGTGATTTTGTGTTCCTAAATCTCAATTTTATTTTTCATTTTCAAAATTGGGAACCACCCCCCCACCAAGTACAAAGAATTAGAGAAAAAAAATTCCAGACAATAACCTATGCAACAAACTTCAATGAAATGATGTTTCACTTTTACACAATAAATTGCTTCAAATGATGATTACAAATTTGTTGTGAATTCTTTCATATTCACTGATAGTAAAGCAAAGAACAGGACAATTAAAACTATAGCAACATGAACACATGTGAAAGTACTTTTCAAATTGCACAATACGCATCTGACAAAAAGTGCAATATTCTCTTTTCATTCTCAAGTAAATCTTGCCTCTAAGACGTTGACACTCAAGTCAATTGTACGGTAGAAGCCAAATTAAGATTCACAATACTTCCAGGACATTTTCAATACATGAAATATGAAAATTGTAGAAAGTTGCTTTAATAAGCATATCAGAAATGTGCATATATGATCTTTTTAATTTTCCTATTAAAGTAATCATGCCCATGTTTGCTCTAGGTGCCGACGTGTCAATATTTCTACGGCCAAGCACCAACATGCTATTATAAGTACACAGTAGTGTGTTATTTCACTCTTGCATAACCTTTTAGAAGAATATAAGAGGAACAAACTTTATTTTATTAATGTATCTTTGATCTGATATCCATCCATACCATCCCAACTTTTCCATGAATATTCGGTCAAAATGAAAAGATTCCTAAATGGTATATTTAATCAAGTAAAACAAAACTTCTGCAGCTACCATAATTTTAAGCCGTATCACAAAAACACTCTTGCATAATCTTTCAGAAGAATATAAGAGGAACAAACTTTGTTTTATTAATGTATCTTTGATGTGATATCCATCCATACCATCCCAACTTTTCCATGAATATTCGGTCAAAATAAAAAAAAATCCTAAATGGTATATTTAATCAAGTAAAACAAAACTTCTGCAGCTACCATAATTTTAAGCCGTATTCAAATGAATAAACGAAGGCTGTATTTTTTTTATGTTCCCTTGTTCCAACAAACCAACCAGTTGTATCAGGGAACTAGATCAGATCAGAACCCCAATGTCTCTTTCATGATACTACACCTTTCAAATAATTCAAGTGGCAAACAACATTTTGTGCTACACAAAAACACCTTTGCCCAATAATCACTTAAGAAAATACACTTCATTATAAAATCACAATTTGCAACTTATCAGACTACCAAAATGTTTGTATACAGCATAAGGATTCGAGCAGTCTCTGGCGGCTAGCCTTCACTAAGAAGGAAGCATAGCAACTCACGTCTTGAACGTGTGATCTCACATACGACACACCCTCTTTTGTTCACTTAACAAAATGAAAGGTTTCTGATCAATAATAACATCTTGCCACTTTTTTTCACACAAGAACAAGCATACATTAAACAGAATAAACTTTACAAAACATAAAATATTGTCTAATGTTAAACTGTAATACTTTCAAACATGGATTAGATTTTGCAATAAGATAATAAATACTTTCTAATTCTAGGTTTAATACTTCCAGTAAAAAGATATTTAAAACATTCACAACTGAATACCCCCCCCCCTCAACAGACAAGTCTACAACTAATCACAGGAACAGTGTGTTAACCTTCACGTACCCATGCCCATGTTAGTATGTAATGTGCTGTGGAAAATGTACCATGTTAGATGAAAAGACAGAGAAAACTGAAAATCCTAAACCAATATAACTTAAAGACCTAAACTATAAGACCTAAACTATAAGACCTAAACTATAAGACCTAAAACTATAAGACCTAAACTATAAGACCTAAACTGTAAAACCTAAACAATAAGACCTAAACTATAAGACCTAAACTGTAAGACCTAAACTGTTAGACCTACACTATAAGACCTAAACTATAAGACCTAAACTATACGACCTAAACTATAAGACCTAAACTATAAGACCTAAACTACAAGACCTAAACTATTCGACCTAAACTATAAGACCTAAACTATAAGACCTAAACTATTCGACCTAAACTATTAGACCTAAACTATTAGACCTAAACTATTAGACCTAAACTATAAGACCTAAACTATAAGACCTAAACTGTTAGACCTAAACTGTTAGACCTAAATTGTAAGACCTAAACTGTAAGACCTAAACTGTAAGACCTAAACTATAAGACCTAAACTATAAGACCTAAACTATAAGACCTAAACTATAAGACCTAAACTATAAGACCTAAACTATAAGACCTAAACTATTAGACCTAAACTATAAGACCTAAACTATAAGACCTAAACTATAAGACCTAAACTATAAGACCTAAACTGTTAGACCTAAACTGTTAGACCTAAACTATAAGACCTAAACTATAAGACCTAAACTATAAGACCTAAACTATTAGACCTAAACTATAAGACCTAAAGTATAAGACCTAAACTATAAGACCTAAACTATAAGACCTAAAGTGTAAGACCTTAAGTATTAGACCTATACAATAAGACCTAAACAATAAGACCTAAACTATAAGACCTAAACTATAAGACCTAAATTATAAGACCTTAACTATAAGACCCAAACTATTAGACCTAAACTATTAGACCTAAATTATAAGACCTTAACTGTAAGTGTAAGAGTTAGAGCAGAGGGTAAAAGGCGGAAAATAGGGTGAATTTGGGAGAAAAATTAAGGTGAAAAGGGGTGTGCAAGGTTAGGTGTAGTAGGGAAAAGAAAGAAAGATTAGATATCGTGGTGAAATATGTTGTTGTTGCAGAGGAAGTTGATAATGTTGGAGGAAAGATTGTTTTTAAAGTCAAGATTTTAATATTGAAAATCTTAACAGGAAAATATTTTAAGCTCTTGCTTTAACAACGATAATTATTTCATTCCATTCTAATCACAATTGTACTACTCTTATTAATGGGCCTGTCAGCCAATCACAAGTCAGGGTAGTTTAAATTAAAGCATGGACACTCATCTTGCCAAATACACAATAGATGAAATTGGTCAAAAATTCATATTCACATGCTACATCAATTTTTTGTTCGAAAGTTGCCACTTGTCAGTACAATGAGAATGTTTGCTTGTCTTATACACAATCATATCAATTTCATTTCTTTTGTCAATTGTTCCATGATGAAGAACTTAAGATAGCCATCATCAAACAAAAAGCTTACCTAGCTTCTGTGAACTCTTGAGCATAATTCATGTTTTTTCCTTCAAATTATTTTATACATTGGTTAACAACGCCACAAAGTGCTAAAGAACATTTTAGCATTTTATTCCAAGCATGTATCCGCTAAAAGACGATAGATAATAAAGGAAATTAAATGCTTTAACCTACATCTTTGAATGTGTGGCTTAACATCCTACACAGTGGGTTGTAAATTCTTTCCTACCATTTTTTGTTCAACAATCAAAATAAAATCGGCTGGAAATTTGGATCTTGTGTTGAAAAATGACAATCTCAATCAATTTCGTACTTTTATCAATGTTATCCACACATATTTATTTTCCAGAATATGTGTAACTAGAATCACGGTCAGTAAACCACATATTGCCTAGTGTACTGCACGGAGACACCTGTACGCCTGCCATCTTATTATTTCTAATGGCCTTGAGCCACACCTAATAAGGAAAAATTAAGAGACTTTGTAAAATTGCAACTTATGCTGCGCAGCTACGATATCCAATTCTACATGACAATTGCAGGCATAACGTTTGGTAATGTGATGATTCTATTCAAGCAAACATTTACAAGGTTAAGCTTCTTAAAAGGTTCAAACTGAAAATCGGTAGATTTTGACACCTAAACAGCCATTACTGAAAATTTCACAAGATCCTAATGCTCATTTTCCAGAGTGATGAAAAAGTTCCAATATTTGACACTTCCTTGAAAGGCTCTCTTCGGTTATAAGAGGAAAAATCAAGAGATTTTCTGAGATCTATAAATTTCTTCAACCGTGATAGCATAGAAAATATGTGGGGCACTTTAAGGGCTTTTTCATGCATAAGATCAAGAATGCAGCCAAATACTTTCAATGTCACCAATCTGCGTAAAACACTTTTGGCAGTAAATAAAAAGAAAATCTCTCAATGAAAAATTATAAATCAATATTTTAACGGGTCAGTCAAGTAACTGTAAACCAAAATTTATTAATGAGTGGTTCGAATACTAAATACTTTTAAATCCTTAAAATAAATTATACTTTGTGCAATGTTACAGGCAACATTGTTTACAGATCCACGAACAACCATGACAATAGCAACAAATCCTGTCCGAATTAGTTACAAATTGACCGTCTAACAGCATACTGAATTTTCAAGAGGTAATATGCAAATCTATGCAAATTTGTTAAAGGATTAGTTCAGTGGTCAAGCAAATATATCTTATATGAAAGATAACTTTAAAAGAAACAATGCTGAAGAAAGCATTTAAAAATCTTATTCCATTAAGGAGATATTCAAGTTTAAAGCTGTCGTCTTATATTTGTTGAAATGACTGGTGTAATAAGTCTACTAATGAGGTGTTGGTGCTCTCATCATTACATTGTTAAATGTATTTTGAAGAACATTGTTTTAACTTTTTCAAATTTGAATTATTTTCCCTCAAACTTTCTCAGAGGTGGTAAATTATAATCACCCTCACAAGATTCTGTTTTACTACTTTCATGACATATCCAATGGTTTTCAAGCCACACAATCACAGGGCAAAAATATGATAGAATACATAAAGACTTTTAGGAATCTAAGGCTATGACATCACAACTAGTTTGATTTTAGTCGTTTTTACACAAATGATACCAAACTTTAAACTTAAATATCTCCTTAACAAAATAAGATTTTTGAATGCTTTCTTTACTATTTTGTTTCTTGTGAAGTCCTTTTTCATATTCAATGGTTTGACCCCTGTATGGTACGAACAGGCATACATGCCTACTTTATAATGTGAATCCTTGATTTGGTAATCATGTACCACAATTAGTTGAAGGAGATACAGTAACAAGTTTTTGGATCTTAGCTTACTTAAATCCCAATCAACAAGTAGGTGATAGGGATGAGACCGTTTATCGGTTAAGCGATAAATGATCGTTACTATCGCTTACTGTTACAATAATTAGTGTTTCCTTTCATTTAAACAAAAGTTTGGCCATTTACATTCACTTTGAGAATCAAATCGTTCAGAGAAAATCAATATTTTTTCCCTTTACAACATCAACAATAACTTTGATTTGTCCGTCGTGACAAAATAAAAAAGTCATCAGAATATGAGCACAATACAGTGTGCTGGGCCAAATCATCATTACAAACAACGCTAGGCCTAATCATCGTTACAAACAATGCCAAGTCCCTTTGCCGACGGCAACAAATGTTATTCTGTCCACCACATACTCACTTTGTGGTCAAAATATCCTCAGAATGTCTTGTAATAATTCCTTAATTGCACCAATATCAATATCTTGTCCACTTATATGGCTTTAAAGCAAAGATTATTGTGGATTATCTTTTAACTCTAGATGCAGCGGATGTTGGCAATCTTTCCATTCACTCCTTAAACAAGGAACTACTCGATCAACAATGCATTACACTCAACATTCATCTGGCCACATAATCCGGTGATAAAAGACAGAAGTCTTTTATCTTGATTGACAGTTGTCAACAGAAAGTGTATTTAATGGGTTAAAAATTTTGGATTCATTTCCAATTATAAATTTACTTGTTGAAGAAGTGTTCTCTTTTTAATGTTCTCATGTTTAGGTATTGAATAGAACATGTAATAGTTGCACCCTCTCAAAAATGGCCATGGTAATCGTGTACTTTACACTGATCGAACAGATTATTTATTCAATTCAAAATCTTGATTCCGGCAGTCATTTGTGAATGGTTGTTTCAATTTATTGAATGTTCTTTGTTAGAAAGATGTGTTTGCTAGAGTAAATCGCCAGATATCTTCTTTAAAATATAGCAGATTTCCGACTCCACTCGTGCTAATAGTTTACTGTACTAAACAGGCCTAATACTGTACTGTGCTGTATGTACACACAGTGTGTGCATCCAGATACAACATAAACAATGGGCTTGAATCCATTGGACTTTTCAGCGTCTTATCGGTTAACTGATAAACGATCGATAAAGATGATCGTTTATGCATATCCCTACTAAGTGACAAACTCATTATTTTCAGAGGCTAGTATTAAGGAAAGAAATAACCAGAGGGAGAAATCCCACGTGGTTCTGATGCTAACTTTGGATTAGAAGCAATTTCTAAAATATTTTTTATCATATATCTTTAAATGGTGTATGTATTCTTCCACATTTAGTTTATCATACTGCAACATATAATTTGTGTATTTCTTGTTTAAGTGTTTAGGTTTTTGCCTTAAGCTATAAGCCACAATCACACCACCTAAATTGTTTTATTTGGCTCCGCCTAACATGAATAATGATGAAAGTCAACAACTCAATATTCTATGGTATCCTGTATCATCCTTGCTTTTATCAACAGCATTATACCAAGTATGATTTAAATCTGACATGGGTTTGTGGAAATGAGCATAAACACTTGCACAATTAGTCCCGCCTATGTTAGTATTTATGACATCAACACCAAAAACAATAGGGATCATCTGCAGACCACAACATATCCATATACCAAGTATTAAATAAATCCACCTTAACGATCTTGAGATATCGTTTACGAACTTGTTAACATAATTTTACATTTAGCCCCCCTACTAATATTCATAACAGCACCAAAAACAATAGGATCATCTACAGACCACAACACATCCATATACCAAGTATAACATAAATCCACCTCACTGTTCTTGAGATATCATTGTTTATTTGTTTAATGAGGACTTAACGGCACAACAAGAGCGATGGCCAAATTGTACCCGAGAGGTTAGATCATTTCGGAAGTGGGAAGAAAAGAAAATAGGAATCATAGAGAAGCTTGAATTTTACATTTAGCTAATTAATGTTACTGACATCAGCACCAAAATCAATAGGGCTCATCTACAAATAACAGCACATGTACATACCACTTACGACATAAATTCACATGGTCCTTGAAATATCGTGCTTACAAGTTTGTTAACAGAATTTTACATTTAGCCCTGGTCTACTAATTAATATTCATGACATCAGCACCACAAACAACAGGGATCAAATACAGACCAAAACACTTCCATATACCAAGCATGACATAAATCCACCACACGGTTCTTGAAATATCGTATTTACAAGCTTCTATCACAGACATACATACACACACACGCCAGCATGACTACACCGGTTCCTTATGCTATCGCATCGGAACCAAAAACAATTAAACAACAATTCTGAACTGCCTTCCCTGGCATATAACACAAATTTTGTGTCGTTTTTATTGTTTTACGCATATGGAAAGCATAAGTCCGCGTGAAAGCTGACATAGGATAATATAAAAAATCCACCATTCTAATCCCTAAAGAAAGTATGAAAAGCTTGCTTCAGGGATTAAGGTGGAATTTATCAATATTAATGGAAGTAAATTCTTGATCAAATTGATAATATTTATGTAAATACCATTTCTTCTTAAATAGAAGAGAATAGAGCACTTGTTCTCACTCTTAAATGGTAATTCTGTCCTGACATGTCCATTCGCTACTCTTAGTCTCTAATTAATTGTTGATGCCACAGTTGCCACACACTTTCTTTTCAATATCCTTTTTTTGGAAAATAAATAAAAGCGTTCCTACATAATGCAGTCATGTGTACAGGCCTTCATTCCAATAGAAAGATTTCATCGCATGACTCCAACTCATCTGGAAGCCATTTTGCAGGACAGTGGCTCCGTTGCATTTCACATGGCCCAGTCACATCACATGTACAAAAACATACTACCATGCTAACCTACCAGTACCAGTTGAGCAAATTTTACTCATTGGAATTTTTGTTCGCTTTCAATTTTACTTCATATTTTCCTTCAGTTTTATATATTCACCGGGTATACGTCGAGTAGATAGATAGATAGATAGATAGATAGATAGATAGATAGATATATATATATATATATATATATATATATTGTGGCAAGGCCATAAAATATAATTATTGAAATATCAAATGAACCATAAAAACAGACGTTGGCATTTTTTTAATCGCATATCTATTGAATTAATTTTGGACCAAGACCTTTCCAGTTTACACCAAAATTACCCAATTTTAAACCCCAAAACTTTTCATTTTGGTCATAAATCTTTAATTTTCGACTTCAAATTTTGGACCAAAAATGTTGATGTTTGGATCAAAATCGATATACTGTAGAACCAAAAATAACTTTAGATATAGGGAGGTGAGTCTTATATTGATATCACATTTTTCCGAATATATATCTTGGGTGATATTTTCATATCATTTTATCATACCTTCTCATCATTTATTGTTGTAAATTTGCAAATGAACCGCATTTGGAAGCTTTTCCGGAGTGGTGCATAATTGTTATTTATAAAATTTCAAGTCTTGTTTATTTTTCAAGTTAAACTATTCTATAGATAGGTTATTACTTAAATTGTAATTTAGGTGGTTCATTATAATCGTGACTTTGAGTGATAGGCTATTTCAACATGATCCTGTGAAGGTCGTTCATGATCAGATGAAAATCAAGAAAATGTCTTTTTATTTCCCCGCACAATTCTATTAGTGCAACCAACGGCACAGCAAGATTCCGGCATAACGATCTTACAAAAACAATCTTATATAACAACATACAAATGTATGGAAGTCTAATTAAGTGTACAGCACACGACAGTGTTTTTTCCTACAAAATGGCAATGTAAATAAAGTCATGTGACATAATGACATCAGCTGAAACACCCTTAAATGGGATGAAATATCTTAATCCTCATTTGCAAACCTTTCTGGTTCTGTTATAGGAAAGGAGATGTGACATTTTGATGACTTTTGAAAGGATTGGAATTGGCTAATAATTGCTGCCTGCTGCCATGGATAACATATGAAAAATTTGAATGCTTTTAGTTTTGACTCAATGTGAACTTGAACAATTGGTGCACTTAAGAGAAAATATACCATTGTGAAGCTAAATTTTAAATAATTGTGAAAGTATGGAATATGCATTTGTAAAGTTCTTAAAGCATCAATTAGGTGACCTACTTCGTTAGCTGAATCCGGAAATGGATTTGAAACTGCTGGATCACGCGACTAAAAAACTGCTTGTTAAGATATTGTGCACGTAGGTGCATCATATATACTGCGGCTCATGCCCCACTTAAAATATATTACAAATTGGTAAGAGCAGTATTATATTATACATCTAATGAAGCATATTAATAATGCTCTATGAAAAAGATTATGATAACGAAGTTGAATCATGTGAAAAAGGAAATTTTGATCTGTTTTTTTTTCTTAATGATTTACAAGAAACTTTAACCCTTACTCTATGAGGGCTTTGAAAAATGTCAGCCCAATTTTCGTAACTTTTTTTTTCATATGCATTTTTGACAACCTTCCTTTCATTACAAATTTGGTTGAATTTTGAGTAATGAAAACCAAAGTAGGAAATATTGGACAAAAATATGCAAATTAAAGCAATTTTTGGTTGAATTTGATCCAAAAAAAAGGCCAATCTTTGCACAAATATAACTTCTTGTCAATATTGAAATCAGATAGTTGTTTTACATATTTAGATTCTTTTATAAAATTTATAAAATTTCCTATCCAACAATACTAATCTTAAAATTTCAGAAAGAAAGGAAAGATAAAAAAAAACCAATGATTTTAGTCAAATGACCCCTGAAAACTGCAGCAGAAAAACTACAACGCAGTAGTCATGGTGAGACTTTAACCTGGTGCGCACGCGTGCTGTCCGCATTCATATCCACTAAACCAGATGATCACTGAAAATGCTATGGTGAAATTTAATCATTATAGGAAAGGGTCTAAATAGATGGAGTATGCCTTTATTTATATATTACATGAAAAGAAATTGCAAGCACTTTCAAACGGCGGTTTAACAAAACATTTTGGTACACAATTTTTTGAAGTAAGGAAAAAAAAAAAAAAGGGTAAAAAAATAGCAGAAATTCACGTTTAAATTAATTTCTCCAGAGCAAAAGATTGCAGGTAGGGATTATACAAATTAGACCAGAAAACATTAATATCATGTTTTAGGATTTGCATGTTTGATTTTGAAGCAAAAATGTAATCTTGAAGTTATTGTAAGATTTAAAAATAAAAAATAAACATTTTTTTTGCCAATTTTTTAATTTTACCCTTTTTCTAGCTACTTTTTCTCAAACTTCTGTAATATGACCTCTACACAAAAAGTTAATTTTGTGAAAGAAATATCTGAATTACTGATGATACCAACATTACTCCTATAGGACTTTCTTAGTCCAGATTTTATTTTTAGAAAAAGGTGGTTTGAAAATGGCGATAATATCGCCCCTTGGAAGAGTAAGGGTTAACTACATGTTTAAAACGGCATTAATATCTGCATAAAACTATCTTCAATGTTTAACATAGGATATTTAGTTTGAAAGCTATAAATCATTTCAGTTTTAAATTTGAGTGACTGCATTTAAGTTTTAAATTGGAGTGACTGTACTTAAAGTTTTAAATTTAATTGACTGTACTTCAGTTTTAAATTGGAGTGACTGTACTTAAGTTTTTAATTTAATTGACTGTACTTCAGTTTTAAATTGGAGTAACTGTATTTAAGTTTTAAATTGGAGTGACTGTAATTGTTTTTAACTGGAGTGACTGTATTTAAATTTTCAATTGGAGTGACTGTATCATTATGTAAAATATGTTATGTGTCAAAGGGCTGAAAAAATACTTTGTATATTACTAAATCAATTTTTGTCTTCCTTTTAAGCCACTGATAACTTATTGAATGTCTGTATTTCATTTTTTCCACTTGCAAATTTGATAAAGAATGTCTTGCTTGTTTCACATAAACTTTAATTAGACATTTTATTATAAACTGGCTAATTTTAGATTATTTTTTACTCCCTTTACAAAAGAGGCACATTTCTGAGAGAACAAATCCTAAATTTGTTAAGATTAGCAGATCTTTTTTGAGTTCTTGCTGAAAAAATTTGGAAGATTTTTTAACAAGGATCCAAGATATGACTATGTATTTACTATGTTAACGATGAATACAGAATCATCAGCCACAGGAATAACCATATCAATGGACCAGTTATTTTAATAGCATGATTAAGTAAAATAATAACCCACTTAAACAGAACGTCAAATAAGTATAAACTTGCATATTTTCAACAATTTGACTGAAGCTTTGGATATTTCTATCTATCATTTGCTATCAGAAATCTAAGTTTACTCTTAAATTTTCAGTATTATTTACTACAGCTCTCACTTCAACACAAAGTAAGCTATCCATCCTAGCGTTAATCGCTGATTACAAATCTCGCTAAGACATCATGTTTACCAACAACTAATCCATTCAAAAAAAAGAAGTGAGTGATTGCCTCTCACATTATAGAATTAACAATTTTTAATGAACAATGTGCAAGCGGGGCAATCAAATCTTAGAAATTCCCATGTTGGAAATAACCGAATTTGATTTCACCAATGTATAATTTATACACATACAGTAAGACCCACCAGCGTGCTGAGAACAAAATTCTGCTGCTCCTTCGGTATCTCACAAATGAAGGCAAGTGATTCTTTCACAGATCTACTTAATCTCGTTGGAGGCATAAGGATTTTGTTTTGCCATAGAAAGTTAGGAAATTTGACAAGCAGAGCCAAATTTCACTAGAAGAGAAATTATTATTGCTGTTAGTTTTATTTCAGAAGAAAACCAGGTGTGTGGGTGAAAAATGTTCAATACCTAGTATAACACTCGCATGCTCAAATCTTTACCTTACACTATTCGAGTATTCGGGATGACGTTATAATAACATGCGTGAATTTCATAAACCAGTTTGTCGGTGAGAACAAAGCAGTTTTAACATTACAGCCAATGTAAAGTCGGTCACCTTTTGAGGCCTAAATCTCTACGCTCACTTGGGTATTTGTGCAGGAAATTGTTGCAATTTGGTGGAAATGTCGAAGAAAAGATATTTTTGAAGTTTGAAAACACATGAATCGTGCATAAGTAGGCTAAAGTGTGGTGTTCAGTTGTGCACAAATCGTTACATGTTTTCACCGACAAAATGTTCCGGATGTTCAAATGCTTGGATGACTGAATACTCAAATTCTCACAAGTTGTTTGAGCTCTTCTTATATATCCATAGAGCTATTATTTAAATAGCTTCATAATATATCCTTCTCGAAATCTGCCACATCTTTGAGGAATAGAGTTCTCATAAATATTCATGTAGTACAGTCTTTACACTTCTAACAGAGACAAAAGTATTCAAGAGTACAAACATATTTATGAATGAAGATAATCTATCTGAAAACAACCAATTAGAATATTCTGTCTCTCATTGCACCCCTTTTCCAATTCCTCATGACTTCAAAGCATTCTAAGCAAGGTATTATTTGAGACTATTTGTCCTGTGCCATATATATGCTGCCCGAACAGGTTTTCATAATATACCACAAAACTATGCTTGACCATCTCACAACTGTGCAGAATAACCAACCCGGGCTTCTATCAGTATACATTAGGACGATCATGAAAGACCACAATACAATAAGAAAATGAATGAAATAATCCAAGGCAGACAAAACCAATTCTGCTGCAACAAATATTTGGGTATGTACAGGCAGTATTTCAAGTAGAGAACAGGGGGGTTTGTAAAGGCAACATAACTTTGAAATTCCAGGTGCTTATTATTTTGTTAGATTTCAAAAAAGCATCCCCCCCCCCCCCCCTCCACCACCACACAGACCTGGAGAATCTTCCATTCTCAAGAAAATAATATCAACCAAAATGAGACACGCAGTGAATCAATAAATATATATTCCTTTTCACATTTATCACAACCTTCAAAAGTTATGCTAAGAATGTATGAAAAAATCTAATTGCTTAAAAATCTTTTATGTTTGCCAAAAAGATCAGATCATTCCTTTTGTTGTAGGTTGTCCTACCTCCAAGCAAACCGTCAGAGGACTATCATTGCTTCAGGGTTCCCTTAGTTTTCCTCCATTCAAAGAACAATCTAAAACTGGTTCCCTAAGAATTGTCATGTTTTACCCTCTTGCTATTATGACCAAGTCTGTTCCTGATAGTAGGGCAAGTCAAACCTGACCCAAAAAGGGCAGGGTTTGAGGGCACTTTAGAGGGTCGGTTTTAGGTTACTTTAGAGGGTGGGTTTGAGGGCACTTTAGAGGGGGGTTTGAGGGCACTTCGAGGGGGTTTGAGGGCACTTTAAGGGTGGGTTTGAGGGCACTTTGAAGAGGGTGGGTTTCAGGGCACTTTGAAGAGGGTGGGTTTCAGGGCACTTTGAGGGTGGGTTTGAGGGCACTTTTGGCGGGTGGGTTTGAGGGCACTTGAGGGGTTTGAGGGCACTTCAAGGGTGGGTTTGAGGGCACTTTGAAGGTGAATTTGAGGGCACTTTGAGGGTGGGTTTAAGGGCACTTTGAGGGTGGGTTTGAGGGCACTTTGAGGGTGGGTTTGAGGGCACTTTGAGGGTGGGTTTGAGGGCACTTTGAGGGTGGGTTTGAAGGCACTTTGAGGGTGGGTTTGAGGGCACTTTGAAGGTGGGTTTGAAGGCACTTTGAGGGTGGGTTTGAGGGCACTTTGAAGGTGGGTTTGAAGGCACTTTGAGGGTGGGTTTGAGGGCACTTTAGAGGGTGGGTTTGAGGGCACTTTAGAGGGTGGGTTTGAGGGCACTTTAGAGGGTGGGTTTGAGGGCACTTTGAGGGGGTTTGAGGGCACTTCGAGGGGGTTTGAGGGCACTTTAAGGGTGGGTTTGAGGGCACTTTGAAGAGGGTGGGTTTCAGGGCACTTTGAGGGTGGGTTTCAGGGCACTCGAGGGGGTTTGAGGGCACTTTAAGGGTGGGTTTGAGGACACTTTGAAGGTGGGTTTAAGGGCACTTTGAGGGTGGGTTTGAGGGCACTTTGAGGGTGGGTTTGAAGGCACTTTGAGGGTGGGTTTGAGGGCACTTTGAGGGTGGGTTTGAAGGCACTTTGAGGGTGGGTTTGAGGGCACTTTGAAGGTGGGTTTGAAGGCACTTTGAGGGTGGGTTTGAGGGCACTTTAGAGGGTGGGTTTGAGGGCAGTTTAGAGGGTGGGTTTGAGGGCACTTTAAAAGGTGGGTTTAAGGACACCTTGAGGGTGGGTTTGAGGGCACTTTAGAGGGTGGGTTTGAGGGCACTTTAGAGGGTGGGTTTGAGGGCACTTTAGAGGGTGGGTTTGAGGGCACTTTGAGGGTGGGTTTGGAGGCACAGAAATCAATACAAATAGTGTTCCTGCATCTTTTTTATATTGTGGAACTGTAATCAGCAGGAAAAGAAGGCAAATAGTTCTCAAATGTATGTTTTTGCAAAACAAATGTAAAGTGCTTAGTGAAAAGGGCAGGGTAGAGGCAATTAAGTTCAGAGTGGAGCACCCCTATGATATAGCAAAACTAGGGGGTGGGGTCTGTGGGTTATGACTCAACAAGCTTTCTTGACATAATTTGCTACACGCCTTAAAGTCTCCCAGTCACACATAACATATAAAAGCATACAAATTGGGAGATTGATGCTTGTAAATTAAAAAAGCCTTTATATTGTCTTCAGACCCCTAGCTTCATTTAAAAAGGGGAAGGGTGCTAGACTTATTGAGGGGCACATTAATGCGTGCATGAAGCACAGCATCTTTTCAGCGTGGAGTCCAGGGGCCTCGCTAAGGCTCAATCCCATGATGAAGAAGTTCTGGGATTTTAGCAATAATCATACCTCAGAATAAAACTATTCTGACTGATATTGATAAGGACCATTCATGAACCAAACAGGACAATTGCCTACAATGCTATCATTCTGTGTTCTGTATCCATGTAAGGTATTTCATTTATGAGGTAAATTAAGATTAAGTTAAAAAAAAAAAAAAAATCTAAAAAACCTTTTTTTCTAATGAGGGGCAGGGCAGACCCCAGGGTGTAGGGCATAACCCCAGGGGGTAGGTGTATCCCCAGGGGGCAGGGTGGGCCCACAAGGGGCAGAGGCAGGCCACCCCTGTAAAACAGCTAAGCTAGGGGTCTGGTCT
This sequence comes from Chiridota heheva, assembly GCA_020152595.1. Lineage (NCBI taxonomy): Eukaryota > Metazoa > Echinodermata > Holothuroidea > Apodida > Chiridotidae > Chiridota > Chiridota heheva. Next base: position 2,233,815 of record JAIGNY010001303.1, read on the forward strand.
TAACAGATTTTGAATTTATTTTTGCTATAAAAAAAAAAAAAAAAAAAATCAGTGATTAAGCTACTGTTGTTTCTGCACATCCATAGATGGCACCAAAATTATGAATATTGAATAATTCAAATAAACGAAATACATATCTTTGGATTCCAAAATTGATATGGCTAGTCATTTACCCAGCAATTATAGCAAAAACCAAAAAACATCTTTCACATAATACTTCCTGCAAAGCTACAGCAACAAACCATAAAACAAAATGTATTATTACTTTGGGTTTGAGTCGAATGTTAGGGCGAATAAAAAGCCGGAAGTTCTGGCGCTAACAAGCCAAATCAGATTCAAAAGCAATTTTTATCTTCTTATTCAAACACATAGCATCAGTTCTGCATGGCGTTTTTAGACTTGTGAATCCTTCAATAACTCCATTACTTTTCAAATAACCCTCGGGCAAAATAAACGTGTGAATAATACAAAACTCTTTTTAGACAGCACCAACTGCCTGCTCTAACGACGCTTCATTAACCATTTCACAAACTTCACTGCCTTATGTACTCAATCTTGTTTACAAGACCAACCTGTTTGAATACTATTTTGAATAAGATTTTCAATACATCATCTTCAGAGCACAGATGCATGTTATGTGGTGGGTGTTGTCTTTCTTGCATTAGTATACATGTTGCTGTGATTTTTCGGGAAAAACCATCATTTGCACGAAAACTGCATAGCCAATTTCTGATTTTCCCAAAATGTTTTCTAAACCATTAAAAGTATGACAATCACACTAGCAAACAGGAAATAGAAGACTACACATTAGGAAAATATGGATGTGTCAAAAAGTAAAACATTTATACATATTGTTCAACATAAAACCTAAAATGGGCAGCTCCCTTGTTAACCATTTTCATGTGTGCATTAAGCATTAATAGAGGGTTAGTGAATAACGCACTATGCATTCGGTACAGGATAATGCTTCTATAGAAGCTGGGCACATAGAGTGATTCACGAGGGCGGAGCTCGAGTGCATCCAGCGATATGTGTGCAAGCAACCAGCTTCTATGCATTATCATGTACAAAATGCATCAGGCGTTATTCATTAACCCTGTTCACATATATATTAATTTTGACTCAAAAATCGCACACAAAAAATTTTGGGAAATACATTGAAAAAATACACAAAATAATACTTTTAGAGTAATTGTTTAACATCATGACAATATGAATAAGCGTACAATTATCGCGCGTCGTTTAAAAATATGCTCATTGTACACCACACCAGGCGAGAACATTGTAAAGTTTAGACACGCTGCCAAAATAATAGTGTTTGTGAATGATTTAATGCACTCATGCATTCAGCACAGGATAATGCATGATCATTTGCAATACATTCTATAATATACTAGGTATGTATGAATCCTCACTACCTCCACTGAGTTCAATACGCCCCTCTTTCTCTGAAACCCTCTACATTTTGTTCACAAGACATTTCTTTGAGATTTGCTTTACTTTTTAGTTATGCTGTTTACAATGTTCCAATAGAAAAAAGATAAGGGGTACCCACCCTACTTACTGCGTTTAATCCTCTCTAAATTTACATTTTAAGTACCTTAACCACCATGTTGCATGACCCTTGCCAATGCCCCTTTCAGAGTTGGAATTATACAATTTCTAACGGGTTCTAAATAAAGGTGTGTTGAAAATCTTCCCACAAAAAATTGTGACAGAAATGATATTATTATAGTGAATACATTTTAATATACTTCCCTCTTTCATAATTCAAATGTATTTTTCATCACCCAATACATGGGTGGATGATTTTAGGGCACATATTTACCACATATATACTGTTGTTTACTCAAGAAATCAATAGAAGAACAAAAAACATTCTTTTTTTTTCTTCCCGTGAATTCCCAATTTTCCTACGGCTATAACCGCTGCCACCGCAGATTTTTTTTCCAGCTCCATGCCCCTTTTGGTCTATGGCACCCTACTCCTTTACAGGTCAAGCTAAGAGTTTCAAAGGTACACTTAAAAATTCAAAATAAAGAACTCACATGATCAATTCATTGTAGTTTCAGAAAGGCAATTATTACCTGGAGTCAAATATCATTTCTGACACATTTCAGACAATTCACACCATACTGTAAAAGATGAACATCTTAGAGGCAAAAATGGTGAAATATAAACAAAATGCTAAAAAGGGCACAGTAATTCAAATTAAATGATATAATTAGATTCATAAGCAAGCAACTAAGTAAATATAGTCAGAAAGTCAGAAAAAATACAGTTCATTTAGGAAAGTAGGGATAATCTACCATTCCTTGAATATTTTGACACGAGCAAATAACAACTTGCTATCTACAAAATTCAAGGTATATGATAAGTCTCCACATATTAGTCTGAGCGAGCGAGGGCACTAACACACTAGTGCTGATTTTTCTTTATATTTGCTTTGCCCCCTGAGTGTAAGTTAATTGGAAACCTAACCCTAAAGTGGGAGTATCTGTGTGAAACAGTTTCACAAAAGGTGTCAATATTTTGCGAATGTTTGTAGAAAAGAGGCCATTTGAAGACTGATATAAGTACTATATAATCATCTAAAAAAAAAAAATGAATGTATATAGCATTTCTTACCCTACAAAGTTTTGAAATTGTCCTTATAAAAGATAATAAAGCAATTTTGCGCAAAAAATGTTATTTTTGGCAAAGCAAAAATAACCCTGAGAAGTCCGAGGCTCAAAAATGTTGGAGAACCTAACTGTAGCACAAACCGGTTCTCTACCAGCCTAATCATTTCATCAGTACTTCAGTTATTTCTTTATTTCAAAAACAGTTAAAAAATCTGAAATGCATTATTTTTTCCTGGCCTTACACAATAAAAGATTTGTGTCATCATTTACTATCAAATATGAACATATTTTTCTGCTTTTCAGAGAAAATTTGACTATCTTACACTAAAACAACTTCAAATGAAAACATGGAAAATAATTCACAACAGAAAGAAAAAGAGTAAATTTGGTTACAGACCTCTAGCTTTGCTGTTTCATATGGGCAGCCCTTCTATGGGGCGCCCTGCCCCTCCGTGGGCCCGCCCTGCCCCTCCGTGGGCCCGCCCTGCCCCTCCGTGGGCCCGCCCTGCCCCTCCGTGGGCCCGCCCTGCCCCTCCGTGGGCCCGCCCTGCCCCTCCGTGGGCCCGCCCTGCCCCTCCGTGGGCCCGCCCTGCCCTCCGTGGGCCCTGCCCTCCGTGGGGCCCTGCCCCTCCGTGGGCCCGCCCTGCCCTCCGTGGGCCCGCCCTGCCCCTCCGTGGCCCGCCCTGCCCCTCCGTGGCCCGCCCTGCCCCTCCGTGGGCCCGCCCTGCCCTGCCCTCCGTGGGCCCGCCCTGCCCCTCCGTGGCCCGCCCTGCCCCTCCGTGGGCCCGCCCCTGCCCCTCCGTGGGCCCGCCCTGCCCTCCGTGGCCCGCCCTGCCCCTCCGTGGGCCCGCCCTGCCCCCCGTGGGCCCTCCCTGCCCCTCCGTGGGCCCTCCCTGCCCCTCTCTGGGCCCGCCCTGCCTCTCCGTGGGCCCGCCCTGCCTCCGTGGCCCGCCCTGCCTCTCTGTGGGCCCGCCCTGCCCCTCCATGGGCCTGCCCCACCCCATGGGGTTCAACCTGCCCCTCATCAAAAAAAAAAAGGTAAAAAATAAAAATATATTTTCATGAATAAAGAACACAGATTGCATTGTAAGCAATCGTCCTGTTTGGTTAATGACTGGTCCTTATCAATCAGAATAGTTTCACTTGGAGGTATGATTTATAGCTAAATTCTCAGAGCTTCTTCACCAGGGCTTAAGCCCTAAGGGGGCCCCGGACTCCGCGCCGAAAAGATGCAGCGCTTCGTGCGCACATGAATGTGCCCCTCAACAAGTCTAGCACCCAGCCCCTTTTTAAATCAAGCTAGGTGTCTGGGTTTACTCAAGTTTTTGAGAGATTCTTATATCTTATTCCTTGATTTTCACATTTAAGTACATCTTCTGTAAAATATCTGGAAACACTTGGACCACTTCCGCTCAATTCACTACATGATAAATGATACTACACCATCGTTTGTATAATTGAAAACAAAATGCAAAATATAATAGAACTATCAATAATATGTAATGAAATTTTCTTCCATGAAGGGTACTAAATAAACTGGTCATATTCCCTCATCTCTCTCAGCTTACTACATTTCTAACCTTTCAAAAAAATTCTTTCCCAAGAAGAAACTCATAACACCTGGGAGCATACCTTTCTACATGAGTGGGCCCATAGTTTCACCTTTTCAGAGGGATGCTGCACCCTTCAATAAGCACTCTACATTTTGTTCACAAGAACCTACTTAAATGAGCCGATAAAATTCCCCACTATAAGATGCAGGGACACTATTTGTTGTATTGATTACTTCCTTCTTTACATTTCAAGTGCCCTCAAACCAAAATGATTGAGTTTTAAGAGCATGTTTTCATAATTTCATGTGTACACAAAAATTTCCTCAACCCTTACAAAAGTATAACAATTTTTCATAAGCTAGAAAACTTGAGGTAGATTATAAAGAAATACAAAGCATTCCAACATCCTGCTGGGCTGATGACATCATAATCTGCATGTTTTTAAATCAAAATAGCAGCTCCCATGGTACTATTAAATAGTATTAAAGTTTTTAATAATTACAAAAAATGTGTTAGATCGCTTCAGGAGTTATAAAACATGGTCAGTACATTAATTATTTTCAATTCTATTATATGAAATAAGGATTATGTCAGATTGGCTTCTTTAAATTTACTTCCAAAGTTTTATAGCATGGTAACTTATCATGTTTTTTGTACAGTTACTTTGCAATCTTTCTTATCACGTTCAATCCCCCTCCCCCCCCCCTAGTGTTCAAACTCAATTGCCACCATTACCCAACAAACAATCTGGTGTCATGAATAACATTTTTCTTCCATTTGTTTTCATTCACTCATAGAGAATTACAATCTCCACAGCCACTCCCATATTCAAACAGCTCTGTAGCAATTTCTATACAATCCCAATACAATGAAGAACAAGATGTGTATAAAGTGCTTACCTTTACAAAACCTTTTTTTAACAATAAATTCACAAATCTCCTTGGGTAAATTTCATCAAAATTTAGGAAATATTTTAAATTTCAAGACCATTTACCATATTTTACTTCATCATCTTCCAAATTTTCCAACAAATTGACAAAATCCTGAAAAAGGTTTGAAAACACGACATACAGAATTATTAAGAAAATGCACCACCACACCCACAAGCATCTCGCAAATCAACACTTATACAAGCTCACAATAGAAGCTGGCTGGCACGGCATGTATCCATGGTAACATTATTGTTACTCTAAAGCCGTAAGACCGCATCTTTCAAAAAGACTCTACACAGATGAAATGCTAACTGAATAAATAATAAGCATAGATATACATGATAAAGAAGTCTTCAATAAGATTGTTCGGCTAGATATGGATTTTTTGTGTCTCCATTTTGTAAGTTTTCTTGAGGAATTTACAACAGGGAAATATCTTTTTTGTTTATCTATAATAATAATACTAAAAAACTTAAAATGATAAATGGTAATAAACTAAAATGTGATAGTTAATATTATTTCAAGAGTAAGCCCTTGATAATTCTCAGGAATATATCAAGTTCGTAAAAAGTCCAAACAGAGAATGATTGGAGAATTATAAAGTAGTTAGGATATACTACAGGTGATGCATAAAGGATTAGTTCAGTGGTCAACCAAACTGATTTTAAGTGAGATGACTTTAATAGAATCAAATTGGTGAAGAAACATCTTCAATATCTTATTCTGTGAAGGAGATAATCAAGTTTCAAGCTTGTCTTATTTGTAGAAATGACTGGTGTAGTACGTCTACTATTTATTTGCCGCCCTTATCCACACATTCTTAACAATTATTAATGCAGACCCCTAGCTTTGCTGTTTCACAGGGAAGGCCCACTCGCCCCTCCGTGGGCCAACCCTGCATCCCCTGGGGTCCGCCCTACCCCCTGGGGGTCCACCCCACCCTCATGAGAAAAAAAAGAAGTTATTTTCTTAGATTTAATTTTTCTTTTTAACTTGATCTTAATTAGCCTCATAAATGAAATACCTTACATGGATACAGAACACAGAATGATAGCATAGAAAACAATTGTCCTGTTTGGTTAATGACTGGTCTTTATCTTTCATAATAGCTTTATTCTGAGATGCATGATTGTAGCGAAAATCGCAGAGCTTCTTCACCAGGGGATTCAGCCTTAAGGGGCCCAAAATATGCAGCGCTTTGTGCGTGCATTTATGTGCCCCTCAACAAGTCTAGCACCCTGCCCCTTTTCAAATCAAGCTAGGGGACTGTAATGTATTTTAGAGAAAATTTTAACAACTTTTTTACTATTAGAAAAAGAAAAAACAATTCTCAAAATTTCTTCTGGTTGCAAATCAAACATTTCTCTTACTAGATGCTGTTTTACTATTTTTCTGACACATCCAATGTAAGCCACAAAATTGCAGAGAACTTAAAGACTTAGAGGAATATGAGTACGTGACATAATGGACTAATTCTGATTTCAGTCGTTTCTACCCAAATATCTCCATAACGGAATAAGAATTTTGAATGCTTTCTTCACTATTTTGTTTTTTTGAGTTCCTCTTTCATATAAGATGAACGAACTTGACCCCTGAACTATTCCTATAAATTAAAAACAGAAAAAGGAGTTTATCCTACAGTATTATATCAAGTTATGTTCAGAAAAACAATTTGAAACTTTTAACATCCCCCTTTTTCTCCTAATCAGAATATAAGGTATCTAAAAAGATGAGAAAATCATGTTTCTTTTTTTATTTAAGTGCATGGTATATCCCATCTCAATAACCAAAAAAGGTTTCCGATAATTACAAAGAGGTACCGTATATTCCCTAATAAATGCCTTCATGTTTTTTTGTGCAGTGACAATCCTAAAGTCACACATAAATTGATTGGTAATATCGCAATATTAAATAGTGTGATTTAACACTAGCATTCAACCAAAATCTGATTTAAAATTGTAAAACTGCCCAAAAAATACAGCCTAAATCAAAAGAGTTGAACTTGCTACGCACACAAGAACTGACTGAAAATCTTAAGTGGCGTTTATAAGGGAATTTATGGTATTTAATTTTTGAAATATTTTAAAATTGTCTTGGAAGTGTGCCTATGACATCGCACTGTTAAACTAGAATTGTAGCACTGTGTAGACTGTATACCCTTTCAGAGAAGATTCATTCCATCATTTTTATTTCATGTCAAAAACCAGACCCCTAGCTTTGCTGTTTCACAGGGGCGGCCCGCCCTGCCCCCTTGGGGTCCACCTTACCCCTTTGGGTCCGCCCTGCCCTTTTGGAGTCCCCCTGCCCCTCATGAGAAAAATGTAATTTTTATTTTATTTTCATTTTTTTTATTTTTACCTAATAATCTAAATTAGCCTCATAAATGAAATACTTCACACGGATACAGAACCCAGAATGATAGACTGTTTCTTATCAGTCAGAATAGCTTCATTCTCAGATGTATAATTATAGTTAAAATCCCAAAGCTTCTTCACTAGGGAATTGAGCGTTAAGGGTGCCTACTAGGGAATTGAGCGTTAAGGGTGCCCCTGGACTCCACGCAGGGTTTCGTGTGCGCATTTATGTGCCCCTCAACAAGTCTAGCACCCTGCCCCTTTTTAAATTAAGCTTGGGGTCTGAAAACCAATCGTTTTTTTTATTTTGTTTAATACCCAACTACTCGATTAAATTTTCTTGAAGTCCAGATAATGGATTGTTTGGATTTTCATTCAGAGCATGAATTCATTGTGCAGCAAATTCCATTGGAAAGTTCCAACTAAGTCTTTGACAGATCTCATCCAAACACATCCCATCCCTCCATTTCTGCCCTTCCCTTGTTCCAAATATTAATCGCTTCTTCCTGTAGTAATAAAACCACACACCAAATTTAATCAATATCCAATCACAGACAAACAAACAAGAGGTAAACACATAACCGTCCACACAACTTTGTTGGTGGAGGTAATTAGACTTTAGACTTACTGCACCACTCACTTTTTATACTAAGCATTGCCACTGTATATCAAATTTATGAATCATCAATTTAAAAAGCTGCACCCTCTATTTTGGCCTAATGCAATTTCAATACTTCTGATGTTAAAATAGCATTTACACAGAAAAATAATCCTGTCACATTATAAATAAGATGTTTTGTATCCAAATTTTGTAACGATGGTTTGTTATGTGTTCGACTGAATTTAATATCAGCCAATTTTTTATCAGCCAATTTTTTAATGCTATTTTCCGGTTCACTCGATGGTCTGTGATATGCAGCTATGCTAATAGTGTATGGGATATGCAGAGCAGGGAAAACCCAGTTACAAATAAAGATTTTGCTGCCAATTTAAAGTACAGATTTATAAAACACAATTCTTCCGTAGAATATCAAATTTTAAGCTCTAAATTTATATATGCACGAAGATAATACTCAGTTGGGCAAAATTTTAAGATGAAAATTGAGGTTTTTATCACTTTTTCCTGAGAAAAAGAATTTAAATCGAATATAGAATTAGGAAGTATATTTTTTTCAGCTTTAGGAAGTGTATTTTTTTAGCTTTTCAAACTTGGATTTGTCTCTGTTGATCCGGCTTGGCAAATAGAGTCGGAAAGTTGGTAGTTATAACTAAAATTTCTTGTGGAACTGGTATATATGTTTGTTTTGTGGATAAAATAGTGTAGATGCAATATATTGTATAATTTGATGGATTTACTTATTAAATACAATTTATCAGGTGTTTCTGAATTTATTTCTGCACTGAACATAGGCAGGCTTAACTCACTGTGTACTGTAGGCCCTAGTTGTTTATATTATAAACAGTTGACCACATAAAGGCCTAGCCTAATGTTATGAAAGCAATAGGCCTACTAGGTTAGGTTGCCTTACAGTAGCTTTGTTTTTGGCTACAATTTGTACAAATTTTTACTTGAATTTTACTTTTAGGTCTACTGCCTTTTATTGGGTGTAAAATTAGGCTAATCATCACTATCGAATGTTTTCTAAAAAAGGGTCAACAACACTAGGCACCATTTGCTCTGCAGATGTCTGCTACAAATGAAAAAGAGGGAGGCCTGGGCTCCTATTGTGAAAGCGCTGGGTTGAAAAAGGAAGATATTTTAATTTGTGTTGTGCCTAAGCGGAAATGAAATGGAAGGGCGGTGTTTTTGAAATTAATACGGGTATGGTTCTTGAGTTCTGGAGATTTTTTTTTTGTTGATTTTTCTTTCAAATGTAAGATTCCATGGGATAAAGTAAAGTGTAATTTCAATCATTTGCCAGTTATGGGGTAAGTCTTGTAAAAGTGGATAGTTTTCGGTTAAAATTGAAAAAAATACAGAACATATGGTCTTATGTAATCAGCCTCCTTGTGGCAAGACTGGATAGGCTGTAGAGCCTTTTGGAAGGTTCATATGCAGCTGAACTGACGGTCAAAAGTATAAACTTTGGGAATAAAATAAGAGCTTGTGCTTACACTTTCATTTCACACAAATGCATGTTAATCACTGCATATGGAGTGTATATATATATATATGTGTGTGTGTATATATATATATATATATACATATGTGTGTGTATATATATATAGTGTATATATATATATATATATATGTATGTATGTATGTATGTATGTATGTATGTATGTATGTATGTATGTATGTATGTATGTATGTATGTATGTATGTATGTATGTATGTATGTATGTATATATATATGTATGTATGTATGTATGTATGTATGTATGTATGTATGTATGTATGTATGTATATATATATATATATATATAGTGTATATATATAGTGTATATATATATATATATAGTGTATATATATATATATATATATATATATATATATATATATATATAGTGTACATGTGTATAGTAATGTACTGATCAACTGTTCTCAACAGTAATTCAACATTAAAATCACTTGAGCTGCTTTCAAGCATCACTGGGAGCAATAGAAATGAAAAATAAATTAATTCCATAGTACATAAGACCTCATAAAAAGCTTATTTTGAATAATTGCATGACTTTCTGTCTGTTCGATATCATGCTCATTAAGGATATCATCAATTTGGTAAATTAGTAATTAACTAAATGAAATTGTTTTGTCCTGTGAATACCCATATTCCTATTCTATAGGCAAATATCTATACCCTCCAGAAGTTTGAAGCCGAAGTCAATACATCGTAAAACAGAAAAGTTATGGATTATTGAATATGGAGATTTATAATTAGTGGTAATTGAAATTATCGTGGAAAGGTTTTTTGGTGTTTTCGACAAGTTGCAACAATGTTTCAGGTTCCGAAAAACAATTATCAATAACTTTTGGGATTGATTTTCATTTGTCTAAAAGTGTGTGGCTCATTCTTTACAATAAATCAAGTTTTAATGTTTAATGAGTGTGGCACCTCTTAGAAATTGACAATATCTTGAATATATTTCCATCTGTTGTCATGGAAATGCTTCAAAACAGAGAACAAAAACAAAATCACTTCTACTGGTTATATCTTGGGATTTCCTTGACCGTTTTTGATAATTCCTTTTTGTTGCATTTCTTTGTTTCATTGTTGCTCTTTCAAGGTACATTACTTTAAACCTCTTCTTTTAAACTTCAGTAAAAGCAAACGCAAAAAAGGATTAGTTTAGTGGTCAAGCAATTCCATTGCACACTACGGGATTCTTTCAAATAAAACTCCCTCAACCCGAATAAGATATTAAATATGGTTTTGCACTATTTCATTTCTTTCATTGTCCTCTTTAAAACAAATTCTCATGAAAACTCATGTATTTCTTTAAACGTGTAAGCCACTCAAATATTTTCAAGAATATAACAAAGCTAAAATATAAGAGACCTGAAAGCACTATAATGAAATTGAGGCAACAATAATTTTTTTAGTGCTTAAGGTTATTACAGAAGTAGTGGTCTACAATAGATAGCTGCAGTTGAATTATATAATGAAACTTCAATGTAGTAATTTATTACATCAGTGTTAAGTTCACAAAAAATATAAATAACATATCATAATGCAAATACATTTGTGAACTATTCATGATTTTTGGAAAAAAATACACAAACACTTGTCTCTTGTCAAAGAAAAACTCAAGAAATTGCATTATCTATTTTTTTCCACTTTCTGTAGTCTGTTATCATCAAATATGCTTTGTCATCTTTTTATCTTCTCCTTCACACCAGGAGGGCTCTCTTTCATATTGAAGAATATACTCAATGAGAATTATTAATTCAGGAGAAGCAGTCAGGCGAGGGCACTCTTTTGAAATTACGCAACATATTCATTCAGAGAAGACGATTTTATTTTGTTGAAGAGGAAAGAATGAGATTCATGGTGAGGGAAGCATACTGAAATACTATAAAATACAGGATTGAGATATAACAATAATTTCCTACATAAGTAGTTTAGGGAAAACAAACAGCAAGTTGGCATGCAAATGCAAAGGCACTGGTAGTTTAGGGAAAACAAACAGCAAGTTGGCATGCAAGGGCAAATGTACTGGTAGTTTAGGGCAAACAAACAGCAAGTTGGCATGCAAGGGAAAAGGTACTGGTAGTTTAGGGCAAACAAAAAGTTGGCATGCAAGGGCAAAGGTACTGTAGTGACTTCACAGTGGTTATGAAATATATGAATTTCTTGGAGAGTAAAGTTCCAATAATACTTTCAAATGAATGGAGCTGTCACCCTGTGACAAAACGATCTTAATATTGATATACTGCGCTAAAGTTTTTGTATCTCCAACACCTTTTAAACAAATGACGAAGAATTCAAATGGTTCAAAAGGAAAGAAAAATTAGTCAACCACTATTTTTTCAAATAGTAGAGGCACTTTTTCTAGCTTTCATCAAATATGTAATTTAGGGGTGTAGTGGGATAGCCAACAATTATTATCATAATGAACATCACAAAAGAGTAGTAAACAGAACCAAAAGGTTTTGTGGTTCCGATGCATTTTGCATGCTGATTGATTTAGTATTATCTTTAATGTCATTGCATATCTTGAAATATTCGACATGACATGAATCATTCTTGAGATATCATGTCTACAAGCTCTTTCCAGCAAGATCATATTAAGCCCTGCCTACCTGAAATATTAATAATATTTAATGTTTTTTATAAAATGAACATGTACAAACTAGCTAACATCATGATTCTAGTAAATATGAAACAAAACAGACATGTGATTGTTAAAATATAAGCATTTCAGGATTTATCCATTAACCCCTGCCTACTCATCAATATGCATCACATCACCACCAAAAACAATAGGGCACATCTACAGATCATAAGCAATTTGTGTTCTGCATATGACATGAATCCAGTGTGTTCTTCTTGAGATACCATGTTTACAAGGTCTTAAAGGCTTCAAAGCATTGTGAGCAAGAAAAAAAAAAGGTAAAATGATTTTGTTTTCATAAGATCTTAAAACAGATTTTCCTGTTCCAACACAGCGCTTAAAACAGCACAGCAGGGTATAGGGTTTTGTAGTACCCTCGGACAGCCAGCTATCACTAGCGCCAGCCATACTAATCCAGTTGGCATCAGTCCGACAGAACCAGTACTGGACTGGTTCTATGGGGAGTACTACAGTACGGGTATGTCAGGGCATTTTTGTCAATTTGTAGGAATTAATTTCCCGTGGAAATGGTAGGTACTGCATAGGGAGCTCAACGTTAATGACCCTTAGCTATTAGTCATATCCCACAATACACTTTTTGACATACTGGTGGCGTGTACAGTGGGTTTATTACAGTACACTTTCCATACATAAAGGTGAAGGTGTGTTGACGTTTGACTACCAAACTTAGGCCCATGGTCGATGAGGCGAAATTCGCTCCAAACTTCCGATATTATGTATCTTTCTTGCTTTAATTCTTATACGTACTAAGTTCTTTGAACTTGTTTTAGTGTTCAAAAAGGCAAAATTAGAAGACCATTTATGCTTGTTTTAGCGTCATATAACTTCTATGGTTGTCATACAGCCGATTCTCTAACAACTCATGGTTTAATTTGTTTATGTTTAACTGCACTGCGACAGTCACAGTCAAATGTGCCAAGAGGGTGTTAATAAATAATGGTGTAAGAATTAAGATAGTGAGGAGATGGAAGGTTTGTAAGGGAGATAAGGGGAAAAGCTGAATGTGAGAGAAACATTTCAGTAAAAAGAAAGGGGTAACGTTAGGTGTAGAAAGGGGGGAAATTTCTCCTTGACTTTCAAGGAGCAATTTGTTTGTAAAAATTTGATTAGCAGTAATGATGCATAGGCCTTACTGATTTTGTATTGCTCTTTTGTTTTCATTCGCTTTAAATGGTACTTTTTCAATGCAGTTTTCCCGCTATTACCTAAAAAAAATCGTGCAACCAGTATGGCAAATATTGACTCATTTATCATGCACTTTGATTTCGCCAAAATCTGTATAGGCTAACTTGTAAAATGCACCGCGAATGTGCAGCAGTAAACAGTGAAAATAACAATAGGCCTAACGTTAATCCATAAGGCTTTTAATCCCACGCAATCAAGGCCCGTTTTACAAGCTGTTAAATCGACCAAAAAACACTTGAAAAGTACTTGAATCGTGACAATCAGTGCATTTACATGTAAATACATGTCAATACTAAGTACTGTACACATAATTTGCAGCTTGTACACTTGATGAGTTACGGCGAAGTCTATAAAGTTTTTGAAAATTCACCTTAAATGAGGTTAAAACCATCAACAATTTGGATGGATTACTGAAAGTCCACCTCCAAATGGCAAAGCAACTCCCAGATTTGAAATCCCAAGCCATCAAAGGGCCGAAAGGAAAGTTTAAAAGAGCTTCAAAATGGTGTCTGGAGCACATTTTATTTTGCTGTAACATAGCGCAATACTGGCCTTTAAGCCGGGGTTGGTATATTACTTGGTATATTGGAATTCAAGTTGATTACAGTTTGGCTGTGATAATGTAGCTCAATTTGGCTTTTTTTTCCAAAGTGATTTGACTCTTTTTCCGATTGGAATGATCTTGACATATTAGTTCTTTCTTCAAGCTTTGTTTGGAAATAAATAGGTGCTGATTGTGAGGAGAATTTTCATTAAGTGACTTGCAGATTATTATCTTAATGGTAACAGTGTCATGTTGTGACATGATGGGGAAGGGGATTATTTTCTTTCTTTTAACCTGCCCTTTCTTGTCAAAAGGAAAAATTTACACTCAAAATGTTCAACTGTTCTGAATTTGCAACATTTATTTGAATGAAGCGATACTCAGACGAAAGTGAATGCATACATGTCTTTTCAAAAGAATTTAAATATATTCTTATGAAAATTTCTTATTACGATAGTACTGAAAATACAGGCATATTTCATGAGTTGGGCCTGAAAAGTTTGCACAAAAGTTATAATCGGTACTTTCCCGCTCTGTACTACGTTACTGTACTACATGTATATTGCATATTCGCAAAACTAGCTAGTAGTGCACCATAACTAGGCCAGCTGTTATTGAAAGGTCAAGGAATAGCGGGAATATCTATTCGCAAGTTTTGCAACTATATCTTCCCATAAATATTATGTTCTTATGAAATTTTTAGGTGATGATGTACCATGTTTAAATACATACATATTTCAACAAAAAAAAAGAAATCTGATTTTTAAGCGATTTAAAGTATCTTTTATAGCTTATTCTTGCAAGTACCGATACTGACGGTACTCGGTGGTACTTCTGCATTTTTCATTTGGTGGTATCGTACCGTACCGGGATCGTAAAGTACCGATACTTTTCTTAGTGCCGGTATACCGTGCAACATTATAGACAGCATAAAACTGGAGTTACTCCATTTACAATTTGACAAGTGTCACATAAATCTACAGGCCTAATAAGCCCATATCAATTTCGTCGAGCCGGCACCAAATAAATCCCTCTATCTGCATTCTTTCCTTCGACACTGGCCATTTCTATGAGTCTTACCCCCAAATTATCAACTCTTGATGTATGTATTTGTTAGTTTTCTTTTCAAAAAATGCCTCCTGCCTTTGTTAGTCATCAACAATAATATGCATTGATGAGTCACAAAAGTTTCTTAGATCCTCCCATCCCGATCAACAGCTGTTTTGTTTACGTTTTGAAATGCAGTGTCCGTA
Source organism: Chiridota heheva (assembly GCA_020152595.1). Classification (NCBI taxonomy): domain Eukaryota; kingdom Metazoa; phylum Echinodermata; class Holothuroidea; order Apodida; family Chiridotidae; genus Chiridota; species Chiridota heheva. The sequence continues at coordinate 2,249,057 of JAIGNY010001303.1, forward strand.
ATGTTGTTGGCAAATATCCTATTATGTCATTGCTCATTAGCATACTGAGCACTGCTATTTGCATGATGAATATGTAATTCCAATAGCCGGAAAATCACGTGGACAAAGTTTTCTGAACTTTTCACTACTTTAAAGAGCTTATCCGCGCTGAGGTATATGGCAAAATAATGTCATTTGAATGTTAAAATAGACAAATTTTAGTCATTGGGGACTATTTATACCATATTGTGCCTATTAGATGGGCAATATAGTAAAAGAAAATACAAACATTTTTTCACTAAAACGTTACTCCCTTTTTACAAAATGGTACAGGAATTTCTTAGCTTTCGCTATAATATAAATGAGGGGGAGTGGCCTCTCGGCGCCAAAAGTACCAGCGAAACAAAGAGGCATGGTGAAGCCGGAAATGTGACCAAATGGAATTTTCGGTCGTTAGTGTGTAAAAGCGGTTGGGCAACGCCTCAGTGACCCGGAAAACTCAAGGGATTAAGGAGCATTCTGACAAAATATATCATACCAAACTTGAATGAATAAGGATAGGAAACACTTCAATTGTGGACACTTTTATTATCAGCAGGAAATAAACACAAGACACAAAACGAATAACGCGAGGTTTTGGAGGTATTTTCCTTTTTTTTATATTGCTTTTTTCTTTGTATATTGCTTTGGTGAGAAAACTGCAATTCGTGCACAACGGGCGTGTGGCATGCCTACTAATAGGGTATTAAATTATAAAGTTATAGATGATTGAAAATGCAGGTTTCCACTTAATTAGGCCAATAGGTCAAAATGTGACAAATGTAATTAACGTGTATTTTTCCAATATTTGAATTAACAGTTATGCACTTGTCATTTGTAAGACTCACCGCTACTACCCCTGGCAATGTCAATCAAAGGTGAGTCATATGATATAGTAACTCAGATGTGCGTCATTGTACGAAATTGTCAGTTACCAGAGTAACTCTGGGGTGAGTCAATTTACTTCAGACCCTTTTGACTTTGTACAGAGGTGATTGGTTTGGGTTAGGTCATTTCACAAAAAAAGGTAGTCACTTAAGTGACTGAAGGGTATGTCAATGTACATGTTTTGTCCACCCACTCTGGTGCAATGACTCACCTAGTCCAGGGGTGTAGGGGTGAGTCACACAATTGGCAAGTGCATTAGAGTAAAAATTTAAATATATAATTCATGTTGGTAAAGTTTGTTTTTGTCAAAGATTGTTGCCCATTCTGCTAGATAGGCAAACTTGCGAAAATTCTGAATTACTAAAAGAAAATATACTCATTTAAAAAATGCAATTTAATCCGTCATGACACGGCAACAATTGCACATATTATTATGACGACCATAACTTTGGATTCCTAGAACCAATTTCACTCATCTTTTGTTTTCTTTTTAACTCTTTCCAACCACAGGTGTTCCTAGCATTTAGCAACCTATATACTTAATACACATATATATAAAAAGATAGGTCACTTTCTAATGCGACTTTCAAACCGTATATGAAAATTCTTTTTTTGACCATTCGCGAATTTTAATTACATTTTTTTACCTAACTTACATTTGCTGGAGATTCCTTTCTTCGTTTATAAGCCACAGTATTTGTTCTTTTTTTCTGATGAGATGTATTAACGATAGATTTTTTACTGACATTACAGTCATGACAGTGTAAAAGCCCAACAATTTGCTGCAAACCAAAGAAACGTTGCGCAGCACTTCAATAGGTTTGCAGTGAATTGTTGGGCTTTTACACTGTCATGACTGTCATTAAGGATGCCACACTGAAAAATGAAGTTTAAAGGAAGAAGTTTTAAGTAATATACCATGAAAGAACACAATGAAAGAAACACAAAACACCAAGAATCATCAAAATCGGTCAAGGGAATCCCAAGATATGACTAAATGAAGTGCTTTTGTTTTAGTCGACTTATTCGAAGCGTTTCCATGGCAACGGAAGTGCAAGATATTGACAATTTGTAAAAGGTACCACACTTAATAAGCATTATGTAAGTCAATCAAACTTGATTTATTATGAAGTATGAGCCACATGCTTTCCAAACAAATGAAAATCAAGCCTAAAAGGTTATAAATCAATGTTTTTGGGACCTCAAACATTGTTCCATTTAAATCTAAAACACCTAAACGGTCATTCCAATTTGCAATAATTAGAGGTGTGAAATCTCCATGTTCAATAATCCATAACTTTTCAGTCTTACAAGGTATGGACTTCAAACTTGTGGAGGTTATAGATACTTGCCCATAGAATATGAATATGGGCATTTACAGCACAAAACAATTTCATTCAGTTAATTATTAATTAACAAAATTGATGATTTCCTTAACGAGCATAATATCGAATATAGACAGAAAGTCATGCAATTATTCAAAATATGCTTTTTATGAGATCTTAGTACCATGTAATTAATTTATTTTCATTTCTATTGCCCCTGTGATGCCAGAAAGCAGTTTAATTACTTTTAATTATTGTTAATTACTGTTAATTACTGTTATTTAGTACATTATATATATACTATACACATGAACACATATATACATGTACACATAACACACACATTATATATACACATATACTGTACTCTATAAGCAGTGATGAACATGCATTTTTATGAAATAAAATGTTAGCACAAGCTGATATCCTCAGTTTACACTTGTGACCATTAGTTCAGCTGCATATGGACCTTTTGAAAGGCCCTATCCAGTCTTGCCACGAGGAGGCTGATCACATGAGACCATTACTCATTTGCTCTAATATGTTCTGCAATTTTTTTTCTTTCCATTTTCTAAAGTTTTCTTAACAAACAATACATACCGTTTTGACAATAGGGACAAGTATTAATACAAAAACATGTTTAACGCCAAGATCTAAAGACAAACTTCAACCCCCACCCCTAAATCCAGAACCCTTACCGTATTGATTTTGAAAACACCAACCTCCCATTTCCCCCCAGCCGCAACACAAATTAAAACATCTTCCTTTTCCAACCCAGCACTTTCACAGTAGGGGCCAAGACTTCCCCCTTTTCTGGGGTAGTAGACATACTGCAGGGGGACCAGGGCCTAGGGTTGACCTTTGTAATGTTTTAAAATTACACATAAAATATAACGACAAATTAACTTACAATTTGGGCATATGAATTTACTGAAAAAATGATCTAGCACCAGGGGCCTAATTTATGCTTGGTAATTTAAAAAATGATTCAAGTGATTATTAATTACACCTAACAAAGTGCACTAGGTGTAATACTAAATTTGAACTTGTAAAAAATGTGTACAAATTAAGCCATAAGCAAAGCTAGGGTAGCCTAACGTAGTAGGCCAATTGCTTTCGTAACATTAGGCTAGGCTATCATTGTACTCTGTTTATGCTATGGCCTACACAGTGAGTTAAGCCTGGCTTCGTTCTACAAAAATATAATTTAGAAACACTTTGTCAATGAAATTCCATTACTAAGTGAATCTATCATATTTTAAAATATATTGCATTACCCCGTTTTATTCACATAATAACAAACATGTATACTAGTTCCACTATTTTTAGAAAGACATTTTGTTCATACCCACCAACTTTGACATCCAATTTGCGATCTGGAACCCATGAGACCAATCTAAGTTATACATATTTGGAAAGCCGAGAAAATGTACTTCTTAGTTCTATATGCCCGATTTGAAATCTTTTTCTTTTAAAAAAATGATAAAAACCTCAATTTTCATCTATTATTTAAAAATTTATCGCAATTGAGTTTTATCTTCGGGCATATATCATTTTAAAGCTTAAAATTTCATTTTTTTTACTTGAGAATTGCTTTTGCATTTCTTTATTTTGGATTGGTAACAAAACCTCTTTTGATAATAGGGTTTTCCCCGTTTTATCGTGACCACACACTATTGCATAGCAAACTGGTCAACAGATCAGCGAGATGACCGGAAAGTAGCGTTACAAAATCGGCCGATATTTCATTCAATCGAACACATAACACACCATCGTTACTCAATTTTGATACATTAACATCATTTTTGTAATGTGAGTGGATTATTTTTTGTTCAATTGCTACTTTTTTATTGAAAATAATGACTTAAATGTTCGTTTTTTTTTCCGAGTTCGGAGCTATTGTTAAAATTTCATTAGGCCAAAATAGAGGGCGCGGATTCTGAAACAAATTATTGATGAAATTTGGTATACAGTGGCAACGCTACTGTCATGTCGCTAGAAAATCCATTGTTGTACATCTCATCAGAAAAAAGAACAAATACTGTGGCTTATAAACGAAGAAAGGAGTCTCCAGCAAATGTGAGTTCAGTCAAAAAATGTAGGCCTAATTAAGATCGCAAGTTGGTCAAAAAAAAGAATTTTCATATAGGGCCTACAGTTCGAAAGCACATTAGAAAGTGACCTACCATTTTCTATATATGTATAAAGTATATAGGTTGCGATAACGATAGGAACACCTGTTTCCGACCATGTAACTTTTAAATCCATATCAAAAGCTTCATTTTTCCCAGTGCTAGGCCTAACCTGACCCCAACCTTTGAAAATGTACGTGGAAGACATTCCCCTTGAGAAGCAAACTAGGCAATGGGGAAAACCGTGAAAACCGCAACTTTTAAAAGGTTTCCCCCAACTCATCAACAGAGCTTAGCATTCTGTTTCACCTAGGCTTTGGCCTACTTAAACTTAAAAATAAAGCCTGACTACCTACGCAAGTTGAATTTGGATGAATGCATCATGCAAGATACCTGCCTAGCGTTACAAGCCTAACATATGATTCAACGCATGTTCGGCTTCTGTCCTGATGCAGTGCCAGGACGCTACTTATGCATGGATATGAAACCAGCATTCTTCCAACAAAAGCAGAAAAAAATATTTCTTTAGACTATAAATATATTCTAAAATGCCTACAAAGTATGCAAATTCTAATCTTTACGACATAAATTGAGGAAAAATGCGAAATACCAACCCTTCAAAATCCACGCTGCGAACAAGGAAAAACAGGCGACAAAGAGGAAGTTTACTTTAAATCATATGATTTAAGGTAACAATAAATTTGTAATTCAGAAACCCACTTATTCATAAATGTAGCATAGATATCAGTGGAAAAAGAAATGTAAATCAATTAATTTATATCATCTATACAAGGTAAATTGAGATAATATTTTCCAGAAAATCAGACACACTGCTTGGTTTTTTTTAAAGGTAACTCACTTTGAATACTGTGATTTGTATTTCTTTTTTTCGCACCAAATTTAATGCATATGAATATGCATAATGATTGTCAGGGCTGCCATTTGGCCGTTTTCACAGTCAAATTGCTCAAATTTGGCCGTATAGATTTGCCCCTGGCCGTGAAATTTAACTTTGGCCGTAAAGTCTCAATTTGGCCGAATTTGAATTGATATTGGCCGTCAGTTGCAAAGTTTGACCGGTAAGCTGGTAAGGACAAAAAGGTAAAACAAGGGACGTTTCCAATTAAAATGATGTTTCCTAAGAAAAGAGTAATGTGATATTTCCACTCAATCAACATTGATGACTGCATTATTCATTCGTCAGCATTGCTTCTGTACTGCAGGCTATTAATTAACCAATGGCATTCACAGGACATTGTAAAAAGGTAAAAAAATAAATAAAAAAAACATACAAGGAAATTAATGGTTTTAGTTCTGTTATATTTTTCAAACACGTTCATTACTATCTGACTAGGTAGTCAGGTAGTTCAGGTGGCAGAACGCACGACTGAGATGCTGGAGGGACCCGATTGAAGCCTCGGTTCAAGCCCCGGTCAAGCCATCGGTCCCGATGGTAGGACAGTCACACCAAAAAAGTAGGTAGGGTGAAAACTAGAAAAGATTAGGGTGAAAATCCGGTGTTCATCCACTTCCGCCTCGGTCGCTTGAGACTGGCATCTGCTATGTAGGCTGTAGCTTGGCGTCTATGCTCCGCATAGGAGTCTTGCCAAGTAAGGTTTTTATAGAGCGTACATAGTTGAGTGCAGACGTATTTTCCACAACCAGATTTTTTTATTGGATATTTTACCTCTTACCTGTGGATTCTTTTTACCCCACTTGGATATATATCATTGTTTTACGTTTCTGCAGATTATTCGTGCTTATTCATTGCCTGTCTATTTATTTTTGTTATCATTTGATGCAGTTTTTGTGTTTGTTATTTTTGCGTAACAATTGTGAACCTAATGTTATATAGCCTAACACACTATTTGTAGTTTTACCATTTCCACTTTTTTTTTTATTCGGTGATCGGAACATTATTAATACTGTGACCTGAGTAAGTTTATTGTTTATTGTCATTCCATTCATATTCTTTTCTGTATTACAGTGTTTATTTGCTCTACCATTCTGTATTTCCTGTTTGTCAAGTATATTCATTCTTCTTGCCATCAATCATGTTCATTCTCACTCATAACCTCGTCTTACCTGTACTGTTCTTGTTAACATACTCCCGAGTCTCTGACTCTCTAAACTTCTTGTATTCGTCGCAACCTCATTTATCCCAGGCATCAAATTTGCCTCTAAACGCCCCAGGAACTGGTTACCATGTTTTGTTTGGCTCTAGTGATTATTCAAATCACTCACTTGCAACTTATCTTTGTATCGACGGGCAATTACATTCGTACAAATCAAGTTGGAAATTGACAAAATTCAACTCACGCAGGAGAAAATTACTCCTTTTACTCCTTACCCTTTCTGGTGATATTGAAAGCAATCCTGGACCCTCCCAAAATATCCTTGCAAACAATGCAACAAATCTGTTAAAAATAACCAGAAAGGTATTTGTTGTGATGATTGTGACTCGTGGGTTCATAGTAAGTGTGCAGGCATTAGTAATGCAGCTTACAATACTCTTGCATCATCATCTGATGATTGGTTTTGTTTGGAATGTTTGGCACCTTGTGGCCTGTGTGGACTCCAGTGTAGGAGATCCGAAAAAGCAGTACAGTGTGACAATTGTGATCTATGGATCCACACTAAGTGCTGTAGCATTGACGACCCAAAATACAGCGATCTCATGCATTCTAGCTGTAACCTAAAGTTACCTAAACGTAAAATCTATTTAAAGAAAAAAATCTAACATAAAACGAATAAAAGAAGACCTGACCAAATTTAAACTGCAATATTATACTCAATTTAATTCCTCCATTGATGTTGATAAAAAATGGAATTTCTTTGAACAGGAAATTAATTTGATTATTGATAAAAACACGCCTCACAAATTCACCTCAACTAAACTAAATCTGCCCTGGTTTACCCGTATCCAACGCCGTCTCTGCAGGAAAAAACATAAACTGTTTAAAAAAGCTAAGACTAATCAACAAGCCAATGACTGGACTACCTATAAAAGCTTTAGAAAGGCTGTCCATAAAAACCTTAAAGAAGCTAGAAACACCTTCATCTGTGATAAACTTAAAAACTCACTTAACGAAAACCCAAAGGCATTTTGGTCCTATATCAAAAGATTAAGAAGTAACTCTGTAGGTGTGTCTGATCTACTAAATAACGGTAAACTCTGCAGTGACAGTAAAACTAAAGCTAACATTCTAAATGACCAGTTTTTCAGTGTTTTCACAGTAGAAAACACCTCCCAAATTCCTGTAACTAAACCACTTACCAACAGCAAAATAAACCAACTTATAATTACCCCAGAAGGTGTCAAAAGCAACTGCATAACCTAGACCCCAACAAAGCCTCAGGTCCTGACCAAATACCTCCATGGTTTCTAAAAGCACATGCTGATGACCTCTATGAAATTCTAACTGATCTCTTTCAAACCTCTGTTGATAATGGTACTATCCCTAACAAGTGGAAAGAAGCAAACATATGTAGTGTTTTTAAAAAGGTGATAAACAAAACCCAGCTAATTATAGACCTATTTCCCTCACCTGCGTTTGTAGTAAAATCCTTGAGCATATAATCCACTCACATGTGATGAAATTCCTTGATGAGCATAATATCTTAACTGATTTACAACATGGCTTCCGTGCAAAAAGATCGACTGAAACACAACTCCTCTTAACAATAAATGATATCTCTAAACAAATTGACCAAAACAGTAACGTCTCTATGGCTATTCTTGACTTCTCAAAAGCCTTTGATAAAGTCCCCACCAGCGCCTGTTATCCAAACTTTCCGCCTATGGCATTGATGGAAATCTTCTGGCCTGGTTTGCATCATTCCTCAACAACCGCATCCAGCGTGTTGTTTGCGATGGTGAAATCTCTGATTCTAAAAGGTTTTATCCGGTGTACCACAAGGTACTGTCTTGGGTCCATTACTTTTCCTCTTATATGTAAATGACATCCCTGATAATATAAACAGCACAGTCAGACTGTTTGCTGATGACTGCCTTGTGTACAGAACAATTGATAACCCCTCTGACCAACAAACCCTCCAAGATGATCTTAACAAACTTGAACAATGGCAAAACAAATGGCAAATGAATTTCAACCCCTCCAAATGCTACATCTTGTCAATTTCCTCTAAGAAATGCTTTAAATCACCTGTTTATCCCTTATGCAACCAGCCACTAAAACATGTCAACTCCCACCCATACCTAGGTGTTGAAATTGATAATAAACTTAGATGGGATAAACATATACATAACATAACCAAGAAAGCTAACTCTATACTTGGCCTTTTAAAACGTAACCTCTCAAACTGTCCCACCGACGTTAAATCCACTGCTTATAAAGCTCTAGTCAGGCCAGTACTTGAGTACGCATCTGCAGTCTGGGACCCCCATCACCAGTGCGATGTGGATAAACTTGAATCTATTCAAAGGAGAGCAGCCAGGTTCTGTATGGCAGACTACTCTTATAAATCCAGTGTAAAAAACATGCTTTATAAATTAGATTGGCCCCTGCTTAAAACAAGACGATACAACACCCGGCTACATATGCTATATACAATCAATAACAATCTTGTCGCCATCAATAAAGATGAACTTATCCCCACCGTTAGAACTAATACAAGAAATAATCATGACCTTAATTTCCAGGTTCCCTATGCTAAAAAGAATGTATATAAACACTCTTTCTTCCCTCACACACTAAAGGATTGGAATGCTTTACCGTCAGACATTGTTCATGCACTAAGTCTCAACTGTTTCAAAGCTAAACTTACTAACACCTGTATTGCTAACTAGTTTTTTTTAAATTATTTTTTACTCATACTTTTTACGCTCGGTTGGCGTTCATGTCCTCTTGAAGGATTTTTGCCGACTTAACCGATTCAGATTCAGATTCAGAAGGGAGGATCATGTACAAAAAAACAAAAAAAAACTATCTTACAGTTAATTATCATAAAAACATGAACGTATATGAACTTTATGGCACTTCTAGTTAGGAATTTACGAGATAACCCTTCTTTATGCAATTATACTATTGCAATTACGTTAGAAAATAAATGCAGGATACATCACTATTGTTCAGTAAAGATCCGTATTCTTACAGGTGTTCTTACAGGTCTTCTACTGGGCTTGTTAGGTTGAAGCCTCTGCACCCAGCTCTCCGTCTTTGTCACTTCTAGTTAGGGATTTAAATACTTAGAACTTGAAATCAGCACAGTGATCATACTTCAGGATAATATCTGACCAACTTTTATCTAATCTAGATTCAAATGATTTGACACTTGTTGGAGCGGTTGGTAGGTGGTTTCAGATTTCAGTTATAGGTAGAAAGAAGTTTATTATTATTTTTATTTTTTTATTCTGATGTTGGAGTTGGCTGGTTGAACAAAAAGCTTCTTCTTCTAAATGCGTTCTCGGTGCGAGTTAAAATGTGTAGTCTATATACATGGTGCAAGTAAAAGAAGGCCGCCTTAGGCCGAAGCTGGATATCTGGTACAATCTTCTTGAAACATTAAAGTTATGAGCTGTGTACCAGATGAAGAGTTAAGCCATTCCATAGCCTAATGGTGTCTGGGGAAAAAAAATTCTTGTAAGTTTGGGTCCTGTCGAAGGGAATGAGGAACCTTTGAGTGTGACCCCTTGTGGTTGATGTTATTGGCTGGAGATAGGTGGTAGGTATAGTAACAAGGTCATGGACTATCCTGTACATCATTATTGCTTTACAGCGGGCTTTTCTTTCTGCTACATAGGGCCAGTTGAGGGTTTCAAGCATTGGTGTGACTCTGCTGTATATGTGGAGTAATCATTGAACACAAAGCGTGCTGCTCTTGTCTGTGTTGTCTCTAGTTGGTTGATGTTGTCTTTGGTTGATGGGTCCCAGACCACATTTGCGTACTCCAGTCAGCCAGCAGGATTCTGACAAGGGGCCTGTTAGCATTAAGTCTTGGTGCTGCGTGGACAGTGATGGAGATTCCGTTAGAGAAAAGCTTTGGTAGACTTCGTCTTTTTTTGTGATGTTTTGGGTATGAGTGCTCCCGTTCAGGTTTCTGTGCAGGGTAACTCCCAGATACTTAGCAGTTTCCACCTCCACTAGGACATGGCAAAATAATCATACTGTAGTGTTTCAATCGTTGTCTCAATTTGTAAAAAAATTGATCTGGATTTTGGATTTTATTCAGACTGAGTTTTACCATGTTGTTGTTTTTTACATTTTTTCTGCATATTTGGGATTTTGTTGTTTTCATTAGTTTCCTTAATTGTTATTATTATTTTGTTGTTGCTGGTTTGTGTGGTATACTAACCCTATCCTATTACACACTTTGTTGCTCTTCTTGTAAGCTAGGATAGGCCTTACAGTTGTTGTAAGCTAGGCTTTGGTGTTGTTGATGTTTTGTTAGGCTTTGTTATTTTTTCTATTTAAGTGTATAGGCTTTTGTGTTCAGTGTAGGCTAATATATTGTGTGTTGAAGCTAAGGTATTTCTTTAGGTATTGTTGGGCCTATTGTTCCTCTTTTAGGTTCTTGCTTTTGGATTTCTGCTTCTGTTAATTATATTGTATGGTAATGGAGAGTTTGATTTGCTGCAATAGCTGTAATATGTAGATTGATTTCTAGGAGTCCGGTGTGACATGTAGTTTTGAGGAAGCTTTGGTTGATAGTTTTGTATTTGTCTGTTCAAGGTGTACAAGGTTGAAGGCTTTGGAGTTTAGACTTTATGTTTGTAGTTGTATCGTTGAAAAGGTTGATGCTAGTGTGCAGACTGGTTTTGTGGCTTAGATGTGGGTAGTCAGACATGTGATGTTGACTGGGTGAGGAATTTGATAGGGGTTCTGTTGAGTACCTCACTTCTTAGGTATGTTGACACAGAGTTTTGTGGAGTAGATCGTAATAGAACGATTAGGGCGTGTCTTCCAGGGGCTAGAGTTGATGATGTTAGTTCTTGTATTAAGACTTTATGTAAGGGTGAAAATTCAATAGGTACAAATGATATTTCAAGGAGAAATGTTGATTCTGTTAGGCGTAGTTTCATGGACTTGTTATTCAAGTTGAAGGACATTGGTTGTAGGGTTAGTTGTTGGTCTGTTGCCGCGTAGGGGTAGTTCCTTCATAATAGATGAGATGTTGTTGATCAATAGTTGGCTGGAGAGTATTTGTCGTCTGTTTGAGTTCGGTTTTGTAAATTTCTGGCATAAGTATGAATCTTGGGTTGATTGGTTCATGAGAGTTTGCATTTAACTAGGAAAGGTGCCCGTGTTCTTTTTAGGGGTGTTAATAGGACAATTAAGGATCTGAGCCCTTAAAACTAGTCACGGGTGAGAGTTTAAACCCACCTGTCAGGCATGTTTCTGGGGATAGGGGTTGTTCTAGTGGTAGAATTAAGGTTATGTTTTTAAATGTTCGTAGCAGTTAAATAAACGTAGTAAAGCTGAAGTTTCAATTAGTAGACCTGATATAATTGGTATTACTGAGAGTTGAATAGTGAAATTAGTGATTCAGAGATACATATTTCAGGTTACTCAGTTTTCAGGCAAGACAGATTAGATACTCTCAATGGTAGAGGAGTTGGTGTTTTACTGTTTGTGAAAGACAGTTTTAGTTGTATAGATATGACTGCTCAGTTTTCTTTTGAATTTTCAAATTGCATATGGTGTGAGCTTATTGTTGATGGCGATGTTGATAGTTCAGTGGTTGTTGGTATTGTGTATAGATCACCAAATTCTAGTCCTGAGAACAATAAGAAGCAGTTAGTCAGGCCTCAACTTGACTATGCTATTCATGCTTGGAGTCCCTTTTATCCTTTTATGAGAAGGATAAGTTCATTTTGGAGCAGGTTCACCGAAGAGCCACTAGACTTATTCCCGAAGTAAGGGCTCTCTCTTATGAATCTAGGTTGTGCATTCTTGGTTTGACCACGCTTGAGTTGAGAAGAGTACGTGGCGATATGATGCATGTTTTTAAGTTCCTATCTGGTAGTGATACTTTGACTTCCTGTTACTTCATGCATGTTTTATTTAATCCTCATGTGATACGTGGTAACAGTTAAGTTGATCAAAGAGTTCTCACGGATAGATATTCGGCGTTTTAGTTTTTCGCAAAGAGTTGTTAATGAGTGGAATGGTTTGCCTGAGTGGGTAGTTAGCTCTAATTTTGTTCAAATTTCAAAGTCAGCATTGATAAGTTCTGTACTAACTCTGGACGTCTTTGATTTTTTTTTGTGATTTTTTGTGTGGTGGTGGTGGTGTTAGTTTTGGCTTTTTATGGGGTGACTAAACTTTCTTAGCCCGTAATCTTGTTATGTTATGTTATGACCATGTATCGAATAGTTGGCCTTCAGTGGAGCTTGTAGTTGTGACCTCTTGTACGATTAGATTGATAGAGTGGCAGACAGCTGTAGATTGTTCTAAGATACTGTAAGAGGGAAAACTACTCTAAATTACTGAATAAAATTGCAATAACATTAAAGAAACAGACAGCGGTAGTTTGAGGACGGGCACATCAAGATGTTTGAGACTGTCGTTGGAAGCAGTTTGGTTGGTCGACGTTAAACTCTTTCGATATCTTCAATGTAGCCTTTTTAAGATGGAACCCAAATAGTTCCTGCATATTCCAAATGTGGTCGAATTAAGGCTTTAAACGATAAAAAGAAGATTTCCTTGTCGAGACATGTGAACGAGCGTCGGATAATACCAAGAATTTTGTTGGCTAGTATTGATAATGGTGTACATGTGATTTTTGAATGCGAGGTTGTTGTCGAATATCACGCCAAGATCTTTCTCTTAGACAAAGTAGACTAGTCGTTTGGCTTGTTGGAGATAGTCTGAAGACTTCAGAGTGTAGTTAGTGGTGTGGCACGCTTCGGAGGCGTCCTGTCCACTGTCATGACTTTACACTTATCAGGGTGAAAGCTCAGTAGCCATTTGGAGGACCAGTCTTGCAGGGCGTCTATGTCATCTTAAAGGATACTTCTGTCCATGCTATTTATGATTGGCCTGTATATTGTATATTTTTGTGTCATCAGCGAACACGAAGACATTTTATCAGACAGAATATGGGGGTAAAGTAAAAACAGGATTGGACCATAGACATTGCCTTGTTGAATACAAGGTACTTTGATTGATTTGAAAAACTTGTCTTTGTAACTTACCATGGAGTTTATAAAAACACAGAATAGATTCCCGCCCCTCCCAGTCCCCCTATATCCCCTACCTGAATAAAAACGGATTTTGTTCTAGTGTTGTTTTATTATTATGATATGCCCAAACTAAAAGATATCCCCTCAACGTTCGGTATGCATTCTTCGTTATTGGGAGGCTAAGCCAGGGGTTTGAGATGCCGGGCTACAAAACTTTTCGGCATGGGGTCAAGGGTGGGCCTTGTGTGTCTAGGGGTAAAGCCCTGGTGGGGATCCTGGGGCGAATCCCAGGGAAACCTCGCGTTTTCCAAGTTTTAGATGCCCCCAAAAGACTCTGAACGTGTGCAATACACAGCTCTTTGAACTAAATAAGGATGATTACAAACGATCTAATATATACCAGCGTATAATTTTACAATGATACAGACTACCTCACCCCCATTAAAAAGGTCAAAAATAGGGGTTCAATATTAAAGGAAACCACCCTCCCCCCCTCCTTTCTGGGCTGGGTACATTACGTTTTCGCAGTTATGCATTAACATTTTTGACATCAGGTAAAGAGCATGGTCACATATGATTAGTGTTTAGTCCTTGGCTTGAAAAACAAAGCGCTATGGAAAGTAAGAATGTAGGCTAATTAAGAATTATAATTTACAGACCCCCCCCCCCACCTAAAAAAAAAAAAAACATGAATAAGACATAGTGGGGAGTAGTAAGATATACCTAAAGAGGTTGTGGAAGCATGCAATCTAAATTTGTTTAAGAACAGGCTGGATAAGCACTAGTGTAATTAGGTTTTTGCTTTCACTTCAAGGCCGAGAGTCACGAATTACTTGACACTTCTAGGTCTGGAATCTCAGGCTACTCGCCTTTCGACCAGGAAACATAGTATTATAGGTCAGTAGGTAGGATATCTATTTTAGCGTGTTATTTCCATGCATGATTTTGGCCAAAATTTGGCCATTTCTTAAACACGGCCAAATCGGCCAAATGTGTTGGTTTGGCATCTGGCATCTGGCATTTTGTTTTGGCATGTTTGGTATAGGACAACAGCGCAAGCGAGCAACTAACTGCCCAGGCCATGACTGCATATGTTTTATGTCTGTATGTAAATGTAGTAATGACGCACTGTATACCTCTGCTGACGACGAGACTTTGCAAGTGCAATCCCGGGCCGTCCCGATCGATGTTACAAGATCAATCGCTCCGCGCTGATCAGTCAGCTAGTGTATGGAAGATCAGAAGCCTCACCAACGCTTGCACTGTCAATGTGTCATGTTGCAGTAGCCTAGCGAGACTTATTCACTAACGTACGTAGGCTAGGCCCTAGGCTATTTAGCTATGTTGTGTCAGTTGTGATGGGATTTTAGCCAATATCCAGGGTTAAATAGATCTAACGTTAAAGATTTTCAAAAGAAAGTAGGCCTAGTAACGTGGTTAGGCTAGTATAGTAATGGGTAATTCTTCAGTAAGTTACCAATTTCAAGATTGGATATGTAATCATTTCAAATTTAGTGGTTCAATATTTCTTTTGTAGATTTGAGAAGACTAAGATATCTAGTGAAGGAAATGAAAGTTTGGCACAATCTTTATCACCAATTTCAATTTTATTTTTTTTGGCCTTAAAACTTGTGTCATGGGTGCATCATCCCCGTCACATTCTGTATTATAGATTCAAGGAGCAGGAAAATGACCTTCGCTCTTGACAAAATGCCATTAAAATCAATTAATACCAAGTATGATTCAATGAGCCCCACTGCACCTGAATTTTTTACTTTTCAACACAGAAGTCAATTTTAAATGAAATCAATATAGCAAGCCTAATGTGACAAAATGCAGTTTTCTTGTTCGTTTCAGATTTTGAAGTTGGTCTATCAAATAAACATCAATTAATGATTTTTTCTTTCACCCAAAGGGAAAAAGTTTATATCAACTCATATTAATATTCTCATTTGATCAATTTTAAGGAAGTACATGGCAGTTTTATCAATTGTGACAGTGATGACTCAGGTGTGACAGATGATTTAGGTGTGTCGGAGATGACAATCCTTTCATATCGTGTGACGTATAGATGATTCTATACACTGACGGCGGCAGCAACATCAGCATTTGCGGTTGCTTGTGGAGCAAAAGAACACTAGTTTTCAATCACTCATCATGGCATGCCTTGCGGCCAATAATTTATCTCTCGTGGGGCTAAATACCTTATATGGATATTTCACCAGGGAGCTGCCATTACTGTATTCCTTCTAATAAAAGTCTTTATTTAAAATAAGTTTTGATGTCCAGGTTTTGTATATTTTTCTTCTGGTGTAAGGGCTATCATTTAATTTCTCACTGGCCATGAATGTTTTAATCTGTAAAAAAAGATCTATGAATTTCATTTTATTCAAAACCATTTATTCTAACCATGACAACATTGTAAAAATAGTGCAGCTTATTAGAGTTGCAAATCTTTAGCTTAGTTGTAGGCCCTACCAAGTTAGAAAATCTTTGACTTAGTAGTATAATACCTCGTTACAACTTCTTTGGGATTTGTTGGCTGTTGTTTTCCAAATGCAAGCATGGTGGCTTTCAGTTCCTCTGAAGCAAAATGACCACAAATTTACCCTGCAAATGCATAGGCAACAAATGTGAAAAGAATATCTACAATATATAAAAAAGTTTAAATCTGCTACAATTATCAACTATTACATGAAAACAGTAAAAGTATAGCAATCAAAGCTCACATTAAACTCAGAATTCATCAAATTTAGTAGCAAGTCATGTACAACAGCTTTGGCAACAACTCCATTTTTCGAAATGCAAAATACCAGTATAGGGCTTTAATTTCTGCCCATTTGCTTTCAAAATGTATCATAGCAACACTTTTAACCTGCATATGGAGAACTGGCTATAAGTAATAGAAAATATGACTACAACTGGATATAGTGAAATGAAAAGAGCATATAATTTTGTGAAAGACAACATGGAATATTTAGAAAAATATTGCTTACTTACAAGCCCGAGTATATCAAAAAGTCAACCTCTAAATATTTTCCCTAAAACAACATTGTTGCAACTTCACAAAACTACACTCCCTTTGAAGCAAACATCATCATTTTAAGAAATGCATCTTAACAACACTTTTAACCCCCATATTGAGAGGCACAGGCACAAAAAGGCATACTCTTAAATAATATATTCTGGAAATAAGACTAATTGTTTTAAAAATCTGCTATTCATCTTAAAAGTAATAGAACTGTTACGTAAACTGCCGTTTTCACTTTCTTGCGGCCTTTATTTCCCTGATACAATAATTCTATAGCCACTTTCTCATGAAGCCATTATTTAATTTCTCTCGTTGTCGCTCTTCTCTCTCTCTCTCTTCATGTGACTTTGGCTCCTGGAATGATCATTCTTTATTTTCTCTATACTTTTTAGCCCGCTCGGCTGCACTAAGAGCCATGCTGTAAAAAAATTTAAAAATATTACATTTCCCAAAATAAATGAAACCAGACACAAACAATAAAAATACCTCACCACTAATAGCCTGTTCTCCAGCCTCTGTCACACCTGCCATCCCACCCTCTGTTCCAAATGTTATACCATTGAAATCATACACAAAATCTAGATGCCACCACATGACCCATATGTCATCTCACCTACAATCAAGATAACATACAACTATATGTATGACTTGCCGCCCTGTCCCACGTCTGCCCTGTCCCACGTGCCGCCCTGTCCCACGTGCCGCCCTGTCCCACCCGCCGCCCTGTCCCACCCGCCGCCCTGTCCCACCCGCCGCCCTGTCCCACCCGCCGCCCTGTCCCACCCGCCGCCCTGTCCCACCCGCCGCCCTGTCCCACCCGCCGCCCTGTCCCACCCGCCGCCCTGTCCCACCCGCCGCCCTGTAACCACCCGCCGCCCTGTCCCACCCGCCGCCCTGTCCCCCATGCCATCCTACCTTCATCTCAATTCCTACTTCTACCAATGATAATGCCATCTTCCTGTGTTGGCTCTAGGCAGAAAGAGCTTGAGTTGATGCCCATGTGTTGCAGTGACAGAAGTTTGAAGATTGAGATTGGAGGATACTCTAGGATCATAGTAACCATTTGATATCTTTAAGACTTCAATCATGTCATCTCTAAGTCTTCTGAAGGAAAGAGTAGGTAGCTTGAGTTTCTGCAAACGATCTTGGTAGGGGAGATTTTTTAATACAGGAACTAACTAAGGTGCACATCGCTGAACATTCTCTATTGCAAGTAAGTGCTTCTTTTTAAAAAAGATGCCAGATAGTATTAGCAAACTCAAGGTGATTTAATGTTTTTACCTTTGGACCTAGGCCAGTGGTATCCAGTCAAAACATCCCTTTACCAAAATGTCCCCCATTTTTGCTACTCATATATCCCAGTTAGAATTTAGAAACCAAAACGTCCCCACCTGGAACTTGAAGCCGCAGGAGCAAACTTGTTAATTGTCCAATCTTTTTTAAAGAGTGAAATAATGTTTACTAATTCAAAGCTAACTTCTGCGTTTTATAGTTGGGCAATAGTGGAAAATGTTGGGTGGCAGAGGAGGATTGAATCAAGAATAACATTTACAGATATTGTAAGTTTCTCCCTATTTTTAAAGTATCTTTTGCTTCCGTGTTTATTTTTACGTATTTTTTTTGTCCCCTAATAGACAAGAATTGGAGCAAACAAAATTATTGTAATGAATTTGGATAATAGGCCTAATTAAAAATTGAAATTCTACCCAAATAGACCTATATGTTGAAATTGTGTTGTAATTGTAGCTAAAAAAAAAAAAATCTTAGTTTAAGAGTATAAATCAGAGTAAATTTTCAAAATAAAAATGGTAAATTGGCCAAGTGATAAATTAATACCATATCATTATTACCATGTCCATAAACTAAATGTATGGGCCACTCTCAAAATGACAACCATAGGGGTCATTAACGTTAGGCTCCATAGGAGATAACGTCATTCCGATGGGATTTCATCGCTGCAAAAATACCCCGGTCTACCTACTTATGGGTGCCAAAAATTATGAGAATAAAATCCTTCAACATCCGATTTTTGGTTTTAAAAAAAATCACTATCCACCTGAAATTGGTGTAAAATTGACAATCAGTCGTTTGTTAATACTGATTTATCATTTCTAAACGGTTTTTGTAGCAATCGACCGTTGAAACGACTGTTGAAAGGATTTTGCGGAACACTCAAACGACAGGTATTTTTCAAGCCTGCACCATTTGCGAAGCGATCCTTAATGACAACAGGTGAAAAAGTGCTCCAAAAACTTGGGAAATAACAACGTTTAGGAGGTGGGCAGTGATATTATTTATTAAAAATTAGATGTGGAAGGAAAGTATCTGGATTTTCGGCAACTATAAGTATGGGTAGGCTGGGATGTTTTTGCAGGAATGAAATCCTGTCGAATATGGCGTTATCTCCTATGGAGCCTGATGTTAATGACCCCTACCCCTATGGTTGTCATATCGAGTGTGGCCTATAGGCCTACAATCAGTTTTTTGTATCCAGTATACTTGAAATGTTTCAAAATTTAATTGATATTGAATGTAGACGGACGTTTTACCTGAGGACGTTTTTACCTGAGGACGTTTTTACCTGGGAACATTTTGACTTTTGAGTGGGAACTTTTGGTATGGGAACGTTTTGGCTAAGCGATGTTTTGACTGATAAATAGGCCAGTCTGGAATGTAAAGTATGTTACACTGAAGATTTTTGGCATGGAGTTTAGCCAGTTTGGCAAAATTTGGTATACTTTCCTCTCTGATTTGTACAGAAATACATTAAATTACAGTGGTGTGAGCAAAAATGGCATAAGTAGCTTGGTCTTTAATGATTCTGGTGTAAATCTTTGGTGTGGAGAAAGCAAATTTTCCACTGTGGGCCCTGTGGGTCTGAGATTTCTCTGGCATTGGGTTGGGCATCCATTTTCATTGAATTGCTGTGTTATTGTTTTTTTTAAATGTATTTTGCATTTTTTGTTAAAATGATAGGTCTCCTGCCCGACCACATATTGATGGTGTTAAAAGCAAATCTCAACAATGTATTGATTAACACTGAAGCTTTGGGTTGTCAATGTTGTTGTATACACCATCAAAGCTAGCGGAATCTAGGGCTAGGGTAGCATGAATAATTATGCGTAGATCAAGCAGTGGGCGTGAACGCAAGTTTAGGCTATTGAAAAAGAAACTCCACACACTGAAACAAAATTAAAAGGTCAGGCCTACAACACGTGTCCTAAGTTGCACTAAAAATCTAACAGGACTCGGGCTGGATTTGTGATCTGAAAACTAATTTTTCGTCTAAAAATTCAACCTTGCATACTTTGATTCCTTTAATAATCCATCAAAGAAAATTTATGATAGCCTATTCGGAAGACCTGAAGTTTTCTCTCCAAAAAGTAAGCCTTTTAAGGAAAAAATTATCTGCGAAGTACCAAAGCGATATACACCTGTTTGCTTCTATGATCGTCAGCACAAACCGAAATGCCAGTGCGCAAACACCTGTGATAAGCGTTCGTATCCTCTCATGTACACCAGTGCGAAACGAGCTTACGCACTAACAGGAATACGCAGTTCATCATGTTGTACGTAGTGGACAACTTAGTGGTGGACAGATAAATTTTCTCAGACAACTTTTCAACATACAGTACATGATATTTCGTGATGGTTTTAGGAAGTTGATCTAGGTAAGGTCATGGTATGTCTAACAATAATTTGAACAGCAAATAATTTTTGGAACCTTTTTGCACAAGGAAATCTTTATCGTTTTGAAGAACATAAACTGGAAGTATTCTGTTGAACTTGAGGGGCCCATTTCAATTTGCATTGGATTGCATAGGTATGCTGCCTAACTGGAGCTAGGGTAGAGAGACCAGTATTCGACCATTTATGCACTTCCGTACGAATCACGTTAGTTTCCGCCACTGAAAAACAGTGTTTTCCGCCCATAAAAATGGTGTTTTCCGCCCCTCATTCCCAGGGGCGAACGCTGTTTTAATAATACAGATGGAGGGAGTTATAAGTGTGTTATAGAATGAAATGAAAAAGTAAAATTCTGAGTATAAAGGAAACATTCTTTGGGAATATGGCATTGCAACTTCGGTCTATTGAGTTATGATTGATTGAACTTGTTCATTTATTGACATATTTAATAATTCAGAATTTCCTTGAGTTTAGATGATACTATTAAAATGGGTATCAATTCTGAGTTGCATATTCTTCAAATTTGGGAAATAGCGATAAAGGTTTTGGGGTTGAAAAATCACAAAAGACAATCAGATAATTCCCAGCTTAAAAACCAAACCGCATTTCCTCTTATAAATCTAAATTAAAATGAAACTAATTAGATGAACCCCTACAATGTTATAAACACGCTGGCAGATTTTTATTTCTGCCTTTTATCTCAAATGTTTTTCTCATCCTCCTTTCATGAAAGACTACTGTTAAAACTTTTTAACAGATCTAGTCCAAAATTCATTCATCTTATTTTTTTTTAATGCTAGAGATGTAATCTAACAATTCATTATGCGATTGAAAATTTGTAGTTACCAAAATAACTGAAAAAGGATAAGTTCCTAAACATTGTTTTCCACCCCAAGTTTTTGGGGGCAGAAAACGCCGTTTTCTGGGGCGAAAACTAACAGCATTGCTTCCCAGTGAAGAAAAAAAAATGTTAACAAAAATACCAATAAAATTAAATTGGATGTAACATTAGAACTCAAAAACAAGAATTTTCCAACCTATCAATTATTATATTGCGGAATTGCTCACCCTTTGCAATTTCTATAAAAAAAAAGTCTTGAACGTTCACCCGTCTCTCCGGCTGTTATTACAATCTCTAGGCTAGTCATTTCTTTTACTTTAAAGGAATATTCCCATGATTTTTCATAAACTTTTGTAAGAAAGAAAAATTGTCGAAACAATTTAGTACAAGTGTCATGTTGATATGTTATTTCTTACCAGGAGATATTCAAATTTTTAAGGTTCACAAAACATGCCAATAAACGAATAGGAAAAGGCTTAGTATGACATCACAGCAACACATTCTCCCTCAAAGTTGATGTTTTCCATTAAAATCTATTATCTTTTTTAATTAGTAAAACCTACTGGAAAATAAATTGATGAAAGTTAGGTATTTATATATATTGCCAAATATACCCTACTTCAATAACTTTTGGAAAATTGTTTCTAATCATACAGAAATGACGAATTAACAACGTTGAATGAAATACATAAACATTTGCAATGGAAATTGCCTCTATGAAATCATCGAATTCGTCATACTGTACAAAAACTTTAAAATGCAATTAGGAAATCTTTAAAAATCTATCTCTCCTGAACGGAAATATGATTTTAACCTAATTTTTGTACCAAATTGGCTCTAAAAGTATAATATGCTCTTTCAACTAAAATTTTACAAAATCATGGGAATATTCCTTTAATCAGTGAGCAAGAAGCACTAAATTGCAAGGGCATACAGTATCATTTGTACAAGGGAGCTTACTAAGGGGATGTTCTATGCAAATATCATGAGGTCCATGACTTATTCTGCTAAAATCTATAATTTGATTAGGATTCTATTGACACAAATAATAAACATGAGTTTCTGCTAAAATTACATGTTCCTAAAGCAAATTTGTTATTTTACCCTGCACATGATCATTAGAACTAGGTTGAAGATAATAATAGTGCACTGATAAAGTGCCTGTGAAGAAGTGAAATGGTACCCCATTGATTAGTCTGGTGTTTGCTACTTAAATGATTGTTTTTGGTTCCGATGCGATAGCATCAGTAACCTATGCGGTCATGATGGTGTGTTTGTATGTATGTATGTGTGTATGTGAAGGACAGCTCGATATCTCAAGATCGGTACAGTGGATTTACATCATATGTGGCATATATACAGCCCATGGTCCGTAGATGTACCCTATTGTTTTTTGTGGTGATGTCATGCATATTAAAGAGTAGGCGATGCTTCATGTACAAATCTTGAAATGCTCTTATTTTAAGAACTACATATCTGTTTTGTTTCATATTTGGTACAGCTATAATGTTAGCTAGTGTGTACATGTCCATGGTATGAAAACGTTGAATTTCAATAATATGCATAGTGGGTGGGGCTTAATATGATTTTGCTGAAAAGAGCTTGTAAGCACAATATCTAAAGAATGATAAACTGGATTTAAGTCATAAGTGATACACAGATAGCCCATGGTCTGTGGATGTGCCTTTCAGGTTTTGGTGGTGATACCATGCATATTAATGAGTAGGCAGGGCTTAACCTAAAATTCTTCAAATATGATACATGAGCAACCGTATGTCTGTTTTGCATCATACTTGCTATGATAATGTGAATTATTGTGCACATGCTAGTGTTGCCAATAGGTATGTCTATTTTATTCTTCTGCATCATGCATGGTGGTTGTGGCTAATAAATAAATATCCTGGAACAAATATATTATGATATGCAATCATTGTAATGACATGACAGGTTAATACGAAACTTGCAAATCAATCAGCATTTGAAAAAAAGCATCGGAACAACAAAACTTTTGGTTCTGGTTTATACATAGGAACTTAGAAGTAGGTCTAAAAATAAGTTTTCCTTCGGAATGATTCCTATTTTCCTTGGTCTGTATCTTTTGACCACAGCATCCCGTCATGTGACCTTTGTTTATTCTCCCATCTCGCTGCTGTTTGCCATGATCCACTCACTTCTCTTCTGAACTTCTCAGCAGGTAGTCACTGTCAGGCAATGACTTAATTTTTGCATTCTGTTTATAATACTTTTGACCAGTTTTGGATGTCTTCTTGTGTATAGTCTGCACGTAAATTCTCACAGTGAGTTTTACGTATATGTAAATGCAGTTTAGTTCCACTGGCCCTCTTTCTCTTATTTCTAATTGTATTGACTTTATGATTTTTGTAATATTGTGTAAAGAAATTGTTTAACTGCTGGCTCTCATACCCAACTAGGGGGAGCTCAATGATTGCAGTCCATCAGGAAGATTGGTCTATGATGATGGAATCTTGGTCTGTTCGTGTTTTCAAATACGAAAGTATAGTAGGGACTCTGGTGCTGTGTTAATTCATCCAAGGTCTTGATGAGTGCAACATCATACTGTACTTTTAGCAGTTATTGTGCTAGAAACTATTGTGCACAGATAGATAGACATACCCATTGGCCAAGGGGCAAAGAAGGAGACAAATTTGCTTACTCAATATCAGATTTTAAAATAACATTCTGCACCATTTTTGTTTCTCAAATATCCTTCGTCACAAACAAAATTACAAAAGATGTGTGCAGTATGTGTACTTCTTGTAGAACAGCTGCCCTGCTGTTCATTCAGTTGAACATTTCAATTTATTTATATATTTCTTATCGAAAATTATTACTTTTATATCTCAACAGGTCCCTCAAAATGAAAGCTCAACCAACCGCTCATGTGAAAAGTTTAAACAGAAACTGTATTCTTAACCAACTTGATGATTCATCACCTCTTAAGCCAAGGAAGATACCAAACCAAAATGTAGCGCACAGACTGTTGCGACGCCAGATACATCGTTTTAAGTGTGCGATAGAATTCCATGTTGCCCGTTCATTTCATCAGAATGTTTTTCCCAATTTTACAGTTGTGAATGTAGAGAAACCTCCCTGCTTTTTGAGAAAATTTTCTCCAGATGGGCAGTTTTTCATAGCATTTTCCGCCGACCAGACTTCACTTGAGATTTTTAGATTCAATGGATCGCAAGCTGGTGGAAATTTGTTGAATCAAATGAGATGTAAGAGACCAGACGTGTGTGATGAGGAAGCTGCATCAATCAGAGGAGACCTGTTTGATTGTTTCTTTACTCATTTGCACACTGTCAACATCGCCCCAAATGGTGAACATCTGAATAGAGAATGCAGCTTGTTCACAGATGATGGCAAGTACGTAGTCGTTGGATCTGCTGTGTATATCCCAGATGAGCCACACCCACTTTTCTTTGATGTGTATCGAGACAATGAGTCTGTGTCACCAAACCCTCGCTCACCCCTTGAAGACTACTCATTACACTTGGTGGATTTACACACAGGCACCCTATGTGATTCACGATCTTTCCATTGCGACAAGATTTTTCTTTCCCACAATCAAGGGCTGTACCTTTACAGGAACACATTAGCAGTTCTTTCTGTCCAGCAGCAAGCTATCCATGTCTTTCAGATAACACCTGAGGGTACATTTATTGACGTGAGAACTATAGGACGCTTTTGTCATGAGGATGATTCTTTGTACATGTCCGCTGGCAACAACGGATCCTCATCTCATCTGAGTCAACCTGTTGTCCGCCCATATAGAGATCACTTCATCAACTCTCTGAAACACAGACTTCTTGCGTTTTTGTGGCGGAGAGCTGAGAAAGAGGGTTCTCCAGAATCCATGCGTCACTTTTACAAGTACTTTGATTACATACGTTGGCTAAGAATGTGGAAAATGCAATTGCTTGATGAAGACCATCTCCTAATCAAGTATGCCAGTGAAGACGTCGTCACACTTAGAACTCAGGATCCCAATTCCCAACCTTCGTTCTTTGTCGTGTACAACATGGTCACAACTGATGTGGTGTCAGTCTTTGAAAATACATCAGAGGAACTTCTAGAGCTCTTTGAAAACTTTTGTGATATGTTTCGGAATGCTACTTTGCATGCTCCGGCTCAGTTTACCTGCTCTGCCTCCAGTAACATCCATGCTAGGCAGATTCACAGACGATTCAAGCACACCATCATCAATGCAAAGTATGGTGGTAACATCGAGGCAGTGAAGAGACTCCTGGCCCAGCTGCCCATCAGCTCCCAGTCCTACACCAGCAGCCCTTATCTGGACCTGGCGCTGTTTAGCTACGATGACAAGTGGGTGTCGGTGATGGAGAGACCAAAGACGTGTGGTGACTATCCAATCAAGTAAGTAATCCTTTTGAAAGTATTCTTTCAAATTTGAAATTCGTTTGATCATAATCAGAATCTGCTTCTAGTCATTGCCTAGAAAAACCAAGTAGAAATTAAATGTTGCATCAAAGATTGTGAAGAGAAAATGGAAATGTGCATACAGCTTAAAATGAAAAAGGAATTTTGGTAGAAAGTCTTGTTGAAAACCTAAGAAATAGTTGGTGCTGTGTGCGTATGTATTCAGATTTTCTTTACATTGCGATGCGATAGCAAGTTCCGATGCGATAGCAAGTTCCGATGCGATAGCAAGTTCCGATGCGATAGCAAGTTCCGATGCGATAGCAAGTTCCGATGCGATAGCAAGTTCCGATGCGATAGCAAGTTCCGATGCGATAGCAAGTTCCGATGCGATAGCAAGTTCCGATGCGATAGCAAGTTCCGACGCGATAGCAAGTTCCGATCGATAGCAAGTTCCGATCGATAGCAAGTTCCGGCGCGATAGCAAGTTCCGGCGCGATAGCAAGTTCCGATCGATAGCAAGTTCCGATCGATAGCAAGTTCGATAGCAAGTTCCGCGCGATAGCAAGTTCCGATGCGATAGCAAGTTCCGATGCGATAGCAAGTTCCGATGCGATAGCAAGTTCCGATGCGATAGCAAGTTCCGATGCGATAGCAAGTTCCGATGCGATAGCATCAGGAACCTATGCGGTCATGATGGCGTGTGTGTGTATGTATGTTAGTGTATGTATGTGAAGGCAAGCTTGTAAATCAAAGATCGCGTTAACGACGAATTTGTCGTATATTACGCCATGGCTGAAATTTCTTACGACACAGGTTGTACCTGCGTCGCAAGATTTGAATATAGCATGTGGAATTTTACGCAAGAGTTTTTCATTACCATAACTAAAATCATGAACATCTTACCTCTCTGATGCGATTCAAAGTTTTATTTCACACAAAAATGATTTTGAATTACTCATAAATAAAAGAAAAATGACACAACTACGAGACTAACGGCCGAATGATTCAACATGCCCGTAGTGCTGCCATAAACACATATAGGCTAGCACATAGGCCCTATGCATGATGTACGTTCACTGTACAGTGTATGTAAAAGTTTTGATGTTGTTTTGAATGCAGGCTGTCAATTGTCAACGATATTATTAGCTAGGATTTAGATTTCCTCCTGTATTGTGTTGATTGTGTATCTGTGAAGTGATCACAGTCTGCAAGTCAAGTTACTATACTGTAAGGAAGTAGGCGTGTTCAAGATCTGAATAGTATATTATCGTTGACAATTGGTAAAAGTTCACTAAAACCTCATGAAAGTTTGAAAACGATAAACAAAAGTATTTTCTAGTTTATTTTGGGATTGTTAACCCAAATTCCATGACTCAACAATTAACATTATACAAGGATTGGGTATGAGCTTTCTCGTAATATTTTTTATGATAATAATAGTCCGATTTAGTAATGTTTTTGGTATTTTAAGCGCAATTTTCATTTACTTTAGCGAGGCAGGCCTACACAAGTGTGTTGTGTTAACAATTACTTGCATGCTTCGCTAGTGCGCAATGCCCTGTACATTACGCAATGCCCTGTACATCCGACGGCAAATTGACAAAATACGCCAAACTTCAAGGGCTTGTCGTAAGCAAATACGCCAGGCAAATTTTTTTAACGCAACCTCTGTTGTAAATACGATATCTTAGGCACGATATACTGAATTCATGTAATATGTGGTACACATATAGCCCATGGTCTGTAGATGTGCCCTATTGTTTTTGATAGTGATGTCATGCATATTAATGAGTAAGCTGGGCTTAAAGTAAAAATCTTGAAATGTTCATATTTTAACAAGCACACGTCTGTTTTCTTTGATATTTGGTTTAATTATGATCTTAGCTGGTGTGTACATGTTCATGATGTAAAAAGTTAAATTTCAGTAATATGCATAGTGGGTGGGGCTTAACATGATTTTGCTGAAAAGAGCGTGTAAACACGGTATCTCAAGAATGGTAAACTGGATTCATGTCATATTTGGTACACAGGTAGTCCATGGTCTGTACATGTGCCATATTGTTTTCAATGTTGATGTCATGCATATTAATGAGTAGACAGGGCTTACAGTGAAAACCTTGAAATGTTCATTTTGTTAACAACCACATGTCCGTTTTGTTTCATATGTGGTATATTTGTGATGTTAGCTGGTGTGTACATGTTCATAATGTAAAAGCGTTGAATTTCATTAATATGCAGAGTGGGTGGGGCTTAATATGATTTTGTCAAAAAGAGCTTGTAAACGCGGTATTTCAAGAATGGTAAACTGGATTAATATATTGTGTAGTACACAGATAGCCCATTATCTGTAGATGTGCCCTATTGTTTTTTGTGGTGATATCATGCATATTAATGAGTAGGCGGGGCTTAATATACAAATCTTGAAATGCTCTTATTTTGACAATAATATAACCTAACAAAATGATGAGCAAAGAAGGCTTAGTCACCCCATAAAAAGCCCAAATTAACACCACCACCACCACAAAAATTTATAAAAGCTGCCCAGAGTTAGTAAACAACTTATCGATGTCTGTTTTGTTTCTTATTTGTTTTAATGATGATGTTACCTAACTAGTATGTATGTTTTCATTGTATAAAAACATTGACTTTTATTAATATACATAGTGGGCAAGGCTAAAAGCACAAGTAAACATGATATCTTAAAAACTATTAACTGGATACACATCATGTGTGGTACACAGATAGCTCATGGTCTGCAGATGTGCTCTAATGTTTGTGATGATGATTTCATGCATATTAATAAGTGGGCGACTTAAAGTGAAAATTTTGAAGTGATAAATGAACAACTGTACAGTATGTCCGTTTTGTGTCATATTGGGCACAATAATATAGTTGGTTATTGTGTAAATGTTTATGTTATCAATAGATGTCATTAGTATGCATGGTAGGCTTGGCTTAATGTGAAAGATCTAAATGATGTAAACACCATACTGTATCTCATAAACGATATATTGGATTTATGCCATATGTCATACACAGATGAATCATAGATTGTACATATGTTCTAATTGTGTGGTAGAGATGTCAGGAATATTAATGAGTAGGCGGGGTTTACTGAAAAATTATTGAAATAGGATAAATGAGCAGCCATTTTTGCATCATACTTGCTTTTATGTTTTTAATTATGGTACAAATGCTAATGTTGTCAACATTTTTATTTCATGATATGCACTGACATGACAGTTAATACAAATTTTGCAAATCAATCAGCTTATGAAAAAGCATCGGAACCACAAAACCTTTCGGTTGTGGTTAAATAATGTATTTATATTATTATATTTATAGTAAAGAGTTTCTGCTTGTAGTTTCAGCAACTTACGTAAAAAGTCGATGGATGTCTTTATTTGAATAATCTAAAGAATTGAAAATTTGTCTATGAATTTCAGACATAACCCTTTTAGTTGGAGTTGTGGCTGATCAAAATTGTGAATATAAGCTAAATGTGTCACGTACTGTATGATGTGGTAAACAGCTGAAAACCTGTATGTAATACTTTTCAAAATTTAAGTTACCGTAATTGAGAAGGATTACAAAGTCTATTCCTGTTATAGATTGTTTAGGGGTATAGTAAAAACTCAAAAGTTTTGCTTAGAAATTCCTGCACTGCACCTCTCAAAAGCTTTATGATAGACAAAGTACCAATGTAGCTCAGTCACAAATCAGACATAAGCATAACAATTAGCATAATGATGCCTGAAAATTCAAAAACTTAAATGTTGGTTAATTTTTAACCAGTTTCAATGTAGTTTTTTTAAAACCTTCTTTGTTTTGAATAGATATTCAAGCATCTTTGCTAATGTTGATTCATACCCTAGTCAATATTTTCATGTGAATGGTGTTCTTGAAGTCATTAATGACCAAATTGAAGCTCGAAAAGATCTTGGCACAAATTCAGCGTACTGTCGTAAATTTCACAGGGAAAAAAAACTTGAATTAACTTTTTGTCATGGGCAACAATTCTTAAATGACGAGGAATGCTGACACCAAAGAAATCTTTTTACTTGGCAGATTTGTAAACAGGTAAATTAAGCCCCGCCAACTCATTAATATGCATGATATCAGGTAGAGATAAATTCTTGTATGGTAACAATCTAGTCACTTCAAGTTTAACATCGGATAATGGTTCACACTAGAATTACTTTGCTTTTACAGATTGTTGCGCTGATGTATTTGACATATGATAATGCATGAGCGTATTGCAATTACACATAGTTTATATGAATAATTGAAAACATTGTAATACTTTCCTATTTTTAATGCAGGTTTTACTCAAGAGACTCCGGGATTTTGAGATTCAAAATTTATCCCGGACTGCTGACTCGCACCTCTAGTTCCTCAGCTCGAAGACTGGTAGCATTTACATTCCATCCGTACGAACCATTTGCCATTTCAGTTCAGCGCACAAACACGGAGTATGTTGTCAACTTTCACCTCAGACACCAAGCCAATCAGGATGAGAATTCATTGTTGATTTCACCGCCTCCACCAAAGCAAGTGGGCGGAGCTAGCTTAAGAACTTCTCCATTCTTATCAGCAAGACAAGTGACCTCAAGAGGTCGTGTGTTCCTGTTGTGATACCATGGTTTTCAACTTGCCAGGTGACAGTCGTAGTATTGTGTGCAATAAAGGATTTTCAAAGTTTTCTATTACATTTGATTGTCATTTTCTATTCCAGTTGTTATTTTGTAGAATGTTTTGGGACATAATCCTTCATATTTGTCCTATATTGTGTTTTTTTCCTTCATAATTCTGCAGAAAACGTTGCATTAAGTTCTTAAGTCATAACAGCTGTTGTAGTTAATCAACCCGTTTGATACTAAGGTCAGAATGACTGGCTGGAATTTGGGGGAAAGTATCTCAAGATATTGACTATTTCTTAGAAGATTATATTTGAAGGATTAGTTCAGTAGTCAATGTTTTATAATCCACAAAATCTTAGAAAAAATATGATGGAATACATAAAGAATTTTTGGAATCTGAAGATACGACGGCACCACTAGTCTGACATCAGTCGTTTCTTCACAAATGATACATAACTTTAAACTTAGATACCTCCTTAACGGAATAAGATTTTTAAATGCTTTCTTCACTCCTTCGTTTCTTTTGAAGTCCTTTTTTGCATGAGATAACTTTGCTTGACCCCTAAACTAATCCTTTAAATAAATAGAAACGAAAAAAAAAAAAATGTTTTGAACTCATCATCAGGACTTAAAACGATTTTGGTCCCCACAAAAATTGAAAGTTTTTACAAGTGGTATTATTTGACAGTTTTGAACTGCAGTGTTAAAATAACTTGTTTAGTTCTTTACACATGAGATTCTGTTTCCAATCTATAATATTTGATTGGCTTAAAGATATTTGTTGTGAGTCTTGGAGGTAGCATGTCAAAGGTCAAGCCGCGAGTCAAACAATGACCTTTAAAAATGGTGTGACATTCAAGCTAGAATGGGATTACTTTAATGGTCTAGGAAAAGATTGAAGGTTTGTTCAAAACATTACAGGATGGAATGAAGATAGGAAAGATGTGAAGGTATGATTTATGAGACACTGAAAAAGATTTAAATGTGAAAGCAAATGCACTTAAAATGCAATTATGATTTCATAAAACCTTTGGTGTTTGCAGCAAATAGAATGGTTTTAATCTTTGAGTTAATTGTAAAAGAAAAAAATGAAAACCTCTCTCATGGACCTTAGTTTTCATATGTCAAAGGCAGGAAATAACCATTTGTTTTCAACAATCGAGTATCTGATTTTTCATCAGAAATGCTCTTATTGATTGTTTTATATAATGTGGTTTTTTTTTGGTTTCCATACTTTTCCAGACAGTACAAATGTGGTGAAATTCGTCAATTAATCTATTAAGTAATTGAAATATTGGAATTTTTGTTTGTAACTTATGTTGGTGTATGTCTTAAAAGAACAAAGATTGATAAGTTATTAATTACATCAAGTGCCTTTTGTCTATAGGTTTTATTCTTGACATTTCACATGACTTAATATTTGAAGGACAACGTTAGTGGTCAAATGTGGCCATCATCATTTGGAATGGTAAAATGGGTTCAAATGTGGCCATCATCATAAAGAATGGTAAAATGGGTTCCAAATCCGAATGCTTTGAAAATCTTGTTCTAACTTAAAGGACTGGTATCATCTAAAAACTTTTCATTGAATGTGTATTTAGAATAGAATAGCATTTTTGAGTGACCTATCTTTAAATTTTGTAGAAACTTGAGATCTCATCTTAAAACTGAAAAAAAGTTACAAGACAACTTTTTAAAAATCATCCAAATCAGCTGTTTTGGAACAGTCTGCTGTTTTGAAACAATTGGCTGATTTGAAAACAATCGGCTACTTTGAAAACAATCAGCTGTTTTGAAACAATCGGCTGCTTTCTTCCCTGGAATTTATTTTGACAGTATGCAGTGACCATATAAACATGTGCTCAGAAATTTGTCTCAAGTAAAATTTTGAGAAAATATTGCTCAGAATGTTGTCAAGGAACACAGGCTGCCTAAGGCTTAAAAGGTAATTGGTTTGAACTTTACAGTAACACACTTTGATGACAAATTTGGAAGGTGGGTATTATTATTATTATCAGAAACCTATGCGGTCATGATGGCGTGTGTGTATGTTTGTGATGGAAAACTGGTAAACACGATATCTCAAGAACGATACACTAGATTAATGTCATAGGTGGTATGCAGATAGCCCATGGTCCGTAGATTATCCCAATTGGATTTTTATGGTGATGTCATGCATATTAATAAGTAAGCAGGGCTTAATGTTAAAATTGTAACAACCACATGTCTATTTTGTTTCATATATGGTGTAATTATGTTGTTAATGTCTACATGTTCATGGTATTAAAATGTTAAATTTCATTAATATGCATAGTGGGTGGGGCTTAACATGATTTTGTTAAAGAGAGCTTGTAAACACTGGACAGTATCTCAAGAACGATACGTGGGGTTCAGGTCATATGTGGTATGCAGATTGTCCCTGGACTGTAGATGTGCCTTATTGTTTTTGGTGACAGTGTTATTAATGAGTAGACAAAACATAAAGTTAAAATGCTCATATTTTAACAACCGCATGTCTGGTTTGTTTCATATATCAAATAATTATGTTGTTAGCAAGTGTATACATGTTAATGGGATAAAAAAGGTTGAATTTAATTACTTGTGAAATTCCATTCTTGTGAGAATACTGAGTTACTTGGTTGTCATCGTTATTTTGAGCCCATTATGCAAATAACATTTATGATACATAGTTCAAACTTATAATCTATATTGCACGTCGGAACATCAAAACCTTGGTTTTCTGGTTTATGTCACTTGAGCCCTAACATGGGGACAAACAATCTGGTATGCATGCACCTGGAAATGAAAAGATGACACTTAGGATTAATGACACTTTTATGACGAAAAGAATCATTGTTTATAGCATACAGGTTGTTTGGAGTATCAATACCGGTATGATTATAGGCAGCGGTGAAAATAACACTTTAAATCAAAGGGGAAAAAATCCAAAATGGGCACTTCATGCTCTGTGGTGCAGGCGTCCTTGGCTATTTTCATTATGGCATATACCATCCACTTCATACATACCCCAGGTGAGCCACAAGTAGACTGATAAAGCCTGGAACATCAAAAGTGAAATTTGAAATGACGTTTGCAGGTATTATCCGCCTGATTTGTTCATATTTAGCAGACTACTCAAAGCGCTTGACCAAGATCAATAATGCATAATTTAAAAAGTTCAATTGATGAATAAATTAATTTTTAGAGGACGTTTCAAAGAATTAACAGATGGTGCATTGTGAATTGAAGATGGTAGATTGTTGTAGAGAAGGTGCAGCGGAGATTAAGGCCCTTTCACCTAAAATTTTGTGTTCGGATGATGACAGGCAGCCAGAAAACATTTTGTTGAGGAGCAAAGCTGACGTTGAGGATGGTATTGGGGAATTAATTGCTTAATGTATTCAGGAGCAAGAGAGTGTTGAGATTTGTAAGGAGGAGCATCTTGCACAATGATCGCTGTTTTACTGGAAGCCAATGAAGTGATTGAACAACTGGTGATATGTGATCATAGCGGGATGAACAGGTTATGGTTATAAGCCGGGCAGCAGAGTTCTGAACAGTCTGTATTTGTTTAAGTGTAGAGTCAGAGAGGCCAAATAGAAGTGAGTTACAATACTCCAGTCTGGACATAATACAGGAACATACCAGCCTTGTAGTTATTTCATTCGTTAAAAATTTTCTTCTTCGGCTGATGTAAGATGATGTACAAACGGCATTAATATGAGCCCTATTGATTTCGGTGCTGTCACAAATATTAATGAGAAGGCGGGACTAATTGTGAAATTCTGTTTATGCTCATATTTCCACAAACCTATGTCAGATTTAAATTAAACTTGGTATGATGCTGTTGATAAAAGCAAGGATGATACAGGATCCCATAGAACGTTGAGTTGTTGACTTCATCATCATTCATGTCAGGTGGAGCCAAATACAATTTTTCATTGGTTGTTGTGATTGTGGCTTATAGCTTAACCCCTACTCTACCACGCGGCGATATTATCGCCGTTTTGGGTGCCCCGTCTTTGGCCCCGCCTCCCGAGCGCATTTTCAAAAGAGTGCTGGTAGAGTTAGGGTTAATCAACCCGCCACATATGCGCCAAGCCGAAAATATAGGCAGCATGATCCCGGTGGGCGGCCCAGCGGGTCCCGAGAGCGGAAGGGGCCCGACTTTTCTACCTAGAAGACAGAGGACCCTTTAATAATCACGCCTTGATTAACCCTTACTCTACCACGCGGCGATTTATCGCGTTTTGGGTGCCCGTCTTTGGCCCCGCCTCCCGAGCGCATTTTCAAAAGAGTGCTGGTAGAGTAAGGGTTAATCAACCCGCGACATATGCGCCAAGCCGAAAAATATAGGCAGCATGATCCCGTGGGCGCCCAGCGGGTCCCGAGCGGAAGGGGCCCGACTTTTCTACCTAGAAGACAGAGGACCCTTCAATAATCACGCCTTGATTAACCCTTACCACGCGCGGCGATATTATCGCCGCTTTGGGTGCCCCGTCTTTGGCCCGCCTCCCGAGCGCATTTTCAAAAGAGTGCTGGTAGAGTAAGGGTTAATCAACCCGCGACATATCGCCAAGCCGAAAATATAGGCAGCATGATCGTGGGGCCCAGCGGGTCCCGAGCGGAAGGGGCCCGACTTTTCTACCTAGAAGACAGAGGACCCTTCAATAATCACGCCTTGATTAACCCTTACTCTACCACGCGGCGATATTATCGCCGTTTTGGGTGCCCCGTCTTTGGCCCCGCCTCCCGAGCGCATTTTCAAAAGAGTGCTGGTAGAGTAAGGGTTAAGGCAAAAACCTAAACAAGCAACAAAATATACACAATTACATGTTCCAGTATGATTAATAAAAGTGTAAGAACACAACATTTACTGTGAAAAACGAAATTACTTTTAACCCATAGTAAGCATCGGAACCATGTGGGATTTCTCCCTCTGTTGTCTTTACCAGTTCTTTGTATTCCTGTATGGTGGTCATGGAAACTTCCTGCAATGACTTCTATAGAATAGAATTGTATATGTTGTGGGTCATTTGATAAGAGTGTCCTATTTGAATTTATTTTTATATTGTACTATGAGAGAAATAAATATATATTAGACAAATTTTTTCGTCTCTCTTAATTTTAAAGTGAATAATTAGATGCCATAGGCTAGTTAGTGAAATCCATTTTAAACAAAAGCCTTCCAATCAAGTTTAGGCCTTTTCTTTTACTCGGAATGAAGAAAATTGTAATCTAATCTCTAGTACAGTCCCCTGAAGAAAATTGTAATCTAATCTCTAGTAGTCCCCGGGGAGGGGGGGAGCACTTCCATATTTGTTAGGTATATATGTGTGCCGCGCGAGCAGATGCCTTTTTTTGCATCATTTTTGTAGTGTAGGTGTTAAAAATATAAACAAAAATTGGTAAAAAAGTGTCTTTTTCCATCATATTCGTAGTGCAGGTCCCAAAAAATGAGCTTTTACTCTGTTTGATGAGGGCTTAACAGCACCATGACAACGAAGGTCAAATTGTGCCTGAGAGGTCAGATCATTCTAGAGGTAGGAAGGAAAGGAAACAGGGGGAGAATGAGAGAAATTCAAGAACAAAAGGTCAGAAAGCTGTGATTGAGAGGGGAGGTGCATAGTTGAAACAAAAACAAAGTAGAGAGAGGGTGGAAGAGGAGAATTAAATATGGTTGTAGAAATAATGAAGGAAGGAGACAATTTTATCCCGAGGATTTTTCTGGAAAAACTCAGCAATTGAGTTGTGGGGAGCGAGGGAAGCTCTGGGAAAGTTGTACAGGGGGCAAGCAAGGAGAACGTGATGGATTGTGAGGGTGCAATTTACTCTGTTAAATTTGTACTGCTGGTCCATTTTTACAATATGTTTGTTGATACTAATACTGCAGGTATCAAAATTGGGACTTCTTTCATACTCTAGGTATCAAAATTGTATAATTTCATACTGCAGTTACCAAAATATGTCAATCTGCAGGTATGTTTTTCAGTTGGTGGGCTGCACACCCCTACCACTTAGTATGAAGTGCCCGCCCCCTCCCCCTCCTCCACCCCGATACCTTTATAACACTGATGCATTCATTAAAACCCGTTGATTTTGAAGGAATTAAAACTTTTCCTTTCGTACGCTGTCAGAAAATTTGGATGCATTCCCCATATTCTTTTCAACTCAGTTCTTCTTTAAGATGACCAGTGTAAGATAATAGGTACTTCATCCCAAACATTTTCAAAACCCTAGGAAATAATCCCATGGTGCGGCTTTTTAATCATGGGAGTAAATGTACAGAAGTTCTGATGGGTACAAATGGATTTTTCATCAATTTCTATGAAAAGCACAAACGTTTGGATGATAACAGCAACCCAGGCATTCTCTTCCAGGTTTGCACAGGAGCAAAATGGCTAGGAATTTTGTGGGATTACTTTTAAATTTAAGGTTAATTTTAAAGAAACATTTCCCTCAACAAATTATATCTTTGATACCTAAAAACCACTAACAAATAAGGTTTGTAACATGAGTAAAGGTAAGACATCCCATCATGAACCCCACCTTCTGTCCAAGTTAGGCACAGACTCCCCTGTGCAATTGGGGAGGACACATGCCACAAATGACCTCCAAATCCCTGCAAAAGGCTTAAGAAGAGGGCACATTTTACAACCAATATATTGAATACCCATAGGTGCATCATTATTGGTATAGTGAAGGGCATATTATTGCATCTCTGGGACACTTCATGACCCTGTTGGAAAAGGCTAGGTGTGTACTATTCACACTTGGAACTGAAAGTTGAAGGGGCATTATTGGTTTGATCAACTTATCTATGCTGAGCTTTACATTTCAAGTGATAAAGCAATCAGCACCCTCCCCCTTCCCTTTACTGTAATTTAAGTGCTTCTGTCTTAGCCCCTCACTAATATTCATTCTTGATGGGTGATTACCCTCATTGTGCAAACATAACTTTTGTCATCATTTGCATAAGTATTCCATTCCCCATGTTAGCCACCTATAAATAAAATGGAAATGCCAGGACAGATTCCCCTGACTGTTAGCCACCTATGAATAAGATGGAAATGCCAGGACACTGAAAGTACTGCAAAGAATTTTTCATTCGCTTGACCAGCTTTGACCATGTTAGCCACCTATGAATAAGATGGAAATGCCAGGACACACTGATTACTCAAAGAATTTTCCATTCCCGACCAGCCTTGACCATGTTAGCCACTTATGAGTAAGATGGAAATTCCTGGACAGTAACTACTCCAAAGAATTTTGTTCCTCAACCAGCCTTAACCATGTTAGTCACCTATGAATATACTCCTCCCTTAACCATGTTAGTCACCTATAAATATTCCCATCTCTTAACCACCTAGGAATAAGACAAGAAATCCTGGACACAACTGCAAAGCATATTCCCTTCACATAACCAGCCTTGACCATGTTAGCCACCTAGAAATAAAGACAGGATAGCCAGGACAGTGGAAACTAAAGAACAGTCCCTTCCCCTAACCAGCCTTGACCATGTTAGTCACCTAGGAATAACACAGGAAAGCCAGGACACAGTGACAACTGCAAAGAACAGTCCCTTCCCCTAACCAGCCTTGACCATGTTAGCCACCTATGAAGAAGACCGGAAAGACTTCATAAACAGTGACAACCATAAAGAATATCCCCTTCCCTAAACCAGCCTTGTCCATGTTAACCACCTAGGAATAAGACACTAATTCCAGAACAGTGATAATTGCAAAAAATATTCCCTTCCCCTAACTAGCCTTGACGATGTTAGCCACCTAGAAATAAGACAGGAAAACCAGAACACAGTGACAACTGCAAAGAATATTCCCTTCCCCTAACCAGCTTTGACCATGTTAGCCACCCATGAATAAGACTGACACAATGACAACTGCAATGGGGCCCATTTGGGTAAAAAGAAAATGGCTTCAGGCTCTTGCCTTAAAAAACAGAAAATCCAAATTAATTTTGTCAGCAATTTTATTTACAAATCTAAACTATAAATAATGATTAACATATACTTCTAATAATCCTTATCATCTAATTCACATAAGTATCTAATTCATTTTTTTTATGGGTACCAACATAATTATGAAACCGATCCTTATAATAGATCCAGAGTACAGAAGGTACTCCCAGGAGAGCTGAGTATATGCAATGGTTGAATGGGATCAGTGTTGATACTCTAGCCAAAATAAGGCACTTATTTCGAAGTACATGCATGTGCCCAATCTTTTTTGCATAACATTTAAGTGGTGAAAATGCTATTGTGTTGCTAGTTATGCACTTGTCAGTTGTATAACTCACCCCTACACTAATCCCAGCAATGTCAGTCAAAGGTGAGTCATTGACATAAAACAGTAACTCACATGTGTCATTGTACGAAATTGTCAGTCACCAGAGTGACTGTGGGAGTCAATTTACTTCACACCCACCGACTTCATAAAGGTGAATTATTTGGGGTAGGTCATTGCACAAGAAATGTCAGTCACCTAAGTGACTGAGGGGTGCATGTTTTGGTCACCCACCTTGGTGCAATGACTCACCTTCTCCGGGGGTGTGTCACACAATTGACAAATGCATTAGATTGATGTTAGTATTATAAATCTTTTAAGCAGAAAGTGATACCAGACTATTCCTCACTATTTGCGTATTAATCAACAATTTTTTCGAAATCCTGACACAAGTGGTAGGAATTTCCCATTTCAATTGATATCATTCAGGTAATGTGATGGCTTTACAAAACTATTAACACTAGTATACAATGAGAATTCTTCGTCATCTTGTTTTTTTATATTTTTGGCTATAATTAAAATTATTACCACGATAGACTGATAATAAATCCTACTAACTAGAATAATGTATTTTTTTCATTTTAGAAAGTAGTTAAGCAAGGAAATTGTGCTCGACAAATAAAGACATTTAAAAAAAATTCTCAATCTCAACTTACATGTGCAAATGATGATAGGCTATAACAATGCCATAGCATTGCTCCCCCCCCCCCCCTTCCTTCTCCTCTGCTTACCCACTTAACGCTGGTTACCAGCTCACTGAAATTGTTTGGAAATGAGCCTTGCAAAATAAACCCCTCCATCCAACTTTTCATTTGACTTAAAAACAAACTATAATGATCAGTAAGTCTGTTGTTTGCTTTGTTCTACCATAACCACCCTCACGACCGGCGATTCTTAATAGGCGGCCCGCGGGCTAAATCTGGCCTGCCAGACAATCTAATCTGGCCCGCGAACAATAGTCATGAATGCAATGGAGTGCATGTAAGATCAATCCGAATGAGATCAGTAAAAATCGCAAAATACTTATTGATTTTTTCCTAGGCAGATAATCTCACTAATACATCGCGGCTTATCAAATAAAATGTTATCTTTAGTTCCCCTATGAATTGGGCTCGCGGCTTGTCAAAGGTAGGTGGATAAGAGAACCGTGCACGCTCCCAACTTGTTTGCATTCAGGGATTGTTTTGACAGGTTTTGTTTGTCACTTGACACTAGTTTTGCCATGCAATTGGCCAAGCTGTTGTGAAATGATGGCCCTTTGAAAATTTAATTAAAAACCCTTGCTATGCCTGGAATGTAAATAAACACTTTAAGCAGGGTCAGCATTACAGGAAGAGGTTACCCTTTAAATTCATTTAACAATTTGTTTTCAAATTTAAGCTGCAATATCAATTTTCAGACTTCACAAACATACTTTTTCTTGCAGTTTCATTCTCCACAAAGTTTTGCTGTTAGTAATCCTACGAATTGGGTGACCAGGGTTACTAAAACCTAATGGGCTACCACTTATAACATGTCTTACATAATAAATGATAACTTGGGCTACAAACTAGCCTTGTTGAAGTTGTTGGGCTGCAATATGAATATGCTGGTAGCCCATAGCACCTCTTTGAGCCCTGAACCTGTATTCAGTATCCCCATTTTCACAACCAAAAGGTCAAACAAATCAGATGTTTTATTATCAGTTGATCAAAAAAAAAAAATTGGGAAAAGTATATCTTTTTAATAAAATATTTCACAATAGTATTACCAAACATTTTTATTTATTGTCATCTATATACATAACATGCAATTCCAGTCCTCAACATGCAATGTTTAATTCTATTTCAGTCTATTGAACGCTTGCAAATGATTCCATTCATATTTCTTCTAAGATATTTCATAAGTAGTTAAAAAGGTCCAAAACATCTCTCCCATAATAAATTGCTCAGACAACATGATACAATACAAGCTTCAAATTCCTGTCTACACCAAAAAGTTGTCTGTTTTATAATGCAGAATTTTTTTCAAAATTTTCGAATCTTCAAAAAAATTGGGCTGCACGGGACGGCCAAAAAAATCTTATCCGAGTAACCATATTTACTTGACCTGCTTAGATGTCAACTTAAAATTTCAGCAAAATTTGCATTGCAAACAATATTCCGGGGCAACCTTATTTAATTTCAGGACAACCACAAAAATTTAGATTCTTCTCCTGTCCG
Source organism: Chiridota heheva (assembly GCA_020152595.1). Classification (NCBI taxonomy): domain Eukaryota; kingdom Metazoa; phylum Echinodermata; class Holothuroidea; order Apodida; family Chiridotidae; genus Chiridota; species Chiridota heheva. Next base: position 2,289,672 of record JAIGNY010001303.1, read on the forward strand.
GTGAGAGAGTTTTTGGTTGATTTGTCTGCCAGCTCTATTATGGAATATATAACACAAAAGAAAACATTGCTCGAGTGACCCACAACTTAAACAAGCATCCTCTCTAAATTTGATAAAATGATTTATTTGATAGATATTTGAAAAGACAAAATCTGTGAAGATATGAAAAACACAGAAAGTTGATCCACCTTGTAGAACAGCGGAAAGCTGAATCTGATCGAGTTTGTTGAATTGACCTCAACGTTCATCAAGATATAATTGGAAATATTTTACACATCTGAAAGCAAAGATAGAAATCAGCCTTCACTGAAGTTATTCACATGACTACCACACTTTGAATGTAAAACTTTGACTAAAGCCATTTTGTATCAGCAGTCTATGTACATGCAAATCATGAATTATTTGGATTTTATTCTCAGAGGCGGCACCTCTTTGGTCATGGGGATGGGGCGGGGTGGGGCGAGGGTAGAGACATTTTCTCATGAGGAAACCTATAAATCAGACAAAATATGTCACTTTCCAAAATTCCCAGGGGAAGTTGGGGTGGGGGGAAAGAGGGAGGGAAGCGACCTCATGGGGGGTAAATTCCCTAGAATCCTTGCCCCTGCCACTGGTTATCCTATGATTTACATACCAAAACAGAACTTTAATATGAAAGCAGATACAAGTTTGTAAGTGCTTATTATTTAGAGAGGGGCAATTTTGTCTCATGGGGGGAGGGGGAAGCCTATAAATCGGACAAATTGTCACTTTCCGAAATTTCTGGTAGGCAAGAGGGGAAAATGCCCCCTCCACCTAGGGCCTCCACTGTTTATCCTATGCTTTACAAACCAAAACGGAACCTTAATATGAAAGCAGGTACAAGTTCGTAAGTGCCTATTATTTCTTTTATATTCATAAAAGTTTGTATACATACATCCAAAACCACCAAAATTGTGGAAGAGGATCCTTGCATAATTAGAAGATGAAGACAAAACAGGGGGAACTTGGGGGCACAAAAGTGAAGTTTTGAAAAGCTGCCCAACAGCACAATGAGCAGCTAGTCCTCAACACTCCCTCGTGGAATTCCAGGAGGTAGAATCAAATCATTCAAATCAAATGGTGCATCCTCATTACCTGTTCACTTCAAAATTTCATTTCAGCTGTGGGTAATATTTAAGCTTAAATATCTCATACTTTTTACTTTCTGAAAATGACAAGGTTGAAAAACCTTGCGAACCTCTTTTTCAGGAATGACTTTCATCTCAGCGGAAATAAATCAATCATGAAAAAAAAATTAAAATATGAAAGAAGTTTCAAGAACATACTTTTTCAATTTCATAAATTTTGAAGGCTAAAAAGCATGAAAAACCTCAAATTCGCCCACTGGACGGCCACAAGAGGTTCCACCGCTTGACCCAGCTGGAGCCCTTAAGCAGGCCCCTGAACCCCACCCCGTTATGGCTCCTATGCAAACAACTAACGGGAACAGCAGCCATTAGCAGCACAATACTTCCATAGTAGATTTGCTACATCAGTCATTTCTACACAGATAAGACAGAACTTTAAACTTGATTCTTTCTTGAACAAAATATGATTTTTGAACGCTTTCTTTACCATTGTTTTTCTATTGAAGTCCTCTCTCATATAAGGTGGGACTTGCTTGACCACTGAACTAATCCTTTAAAGAAGCGAAAAGCTCTGCCTACAAGATAGACTGAGCAAGAAACCTGTGAAGAGTATATGGAGAGGGCAATCTAATACCCTGAACTTTACTCTATAATTATGACTTCATCATCTTTAGTTTTGTCTTTTGGGCTAGGTTTGCTTTTCATTGCAAAACAGGCTTCTAAAGAACGAACTGAAAGGACCTGAGATTTTGTCTGAGGAGCCTTTTGGTGTTACAGGGGTGTATCCTGCCCCTGCACAAGGGAGCTCTTTTAGATTCAAATGGATCTGAGAAGGGGTGGTGCTTATGATTGTACTTGGCTGCAATTTAGGACTTTTTTCATTCGCTTTTATCTTGTCTAAAGTTTGCACTTCTGACTTCTTTGTGGGTGGGGTTAATCCTGGCAGAGTAGGGTTTGGTATATGCTGTTTAGGACTGATGGTGGAGCTTTTCTCTTTGCTAGTTTTTACTGCTAGTGATTGGAGGACAGCTGCCGCCGAGTCCATTGAGTAATCGACAGCCAAAGGACTGAACAAACTGGGGGATTTCATGGCAGTCAGAGCTGGAGATTTTGGAGAGACAGCAGGCGATTTTTTCAGCATTCCAATCAAACTAGCTTTCTTCGCACTTTGGTTTGGCGTGGTGTTACCATTGCACCTGGAGAGATCAGACGCAGCACTGCCCTGTTTACCCTGAACTCCTGACACCAAAGGTGATTTCTGAGACTGTGAATCGCTGGGTTTCCCTTTAGCCACTTCTCTAAGCTTCTTGGTCACGTACTCCCATTGGTTTGGAACACTCAAGTCCATAAGTTTGTATTTTGACCGTATATGATCATGAACATACCAACACGTCTTGTATTCATGGCGCTTTTCCCTGACTGCTATCTTCGCAATCTTTTTCTCCAACTGTCGCTTAGAAATAACATAGTAGTCCCCAGACTTGAAAATGGAATACTTCTGAGCAGCCTGAGACGTGGCAGTTTCAGGAGCTGCACTCTTGGATGGAATACTTGCAAAATTTGGAGATGACGCTTCTTGGGTTTCCCCTTCCTTGACACCCTCTGTATTCTTCTTTTTCCAAAAGGCACGAAATTCATTTATCAAGTTTTGCATTCCAATAACATTTCCATGTATCAACCGTATAAGGTCATGCATAGCTGTGAAGATAAAAAGTTAACGTCATTTAAGTCAAGATTATAAGTGACAAACCTGATATAAACTATTGATTTTTTATTAATTTTTTCTATTTTTATTGATTTTACTGATTTGATTTTTACTGATTTTTTATTGATTTTTTCTGATTTTTTATTTATTTATTGATTTTCTTATTTGATTTTATTGATTTTTCTTCTTTCTGGTGGCAGAAAATTTCCCTCTGACAAAGCTTAAACAATAGAGGATGGAGGTAATTAAGATAGAAAGGTACACAAAAATAAAAAAACTGAATCAGACGGGACTACGTACCTCAAATCCCATAAAAATTAGTTTGAAATGTCAAAATGATCAGCACAAGGATGTCCCTACCATTCTAAAGGAACTTGACTTAGACAATTTGTTCAATTTGCTCAAATTCTTTCCCAAATTGCTAAATCTGGTTCAAGGTTATAATAATATCAAAATTTCATGTTCACTATAGCAAACTTCTTCTATTTAAAATACTTAGAGAAACAAAAACAGTGACTTAACTAACATTAGCAATTTTCTAGTTGTCCCATTTCTTGGTCACAAAATACTGTGTAGTTTGTTATTAAGTGTCTAAGTTATAAAATGCTGTAAAATGGTCTTCATGTTTAACAAATTTTGATGTGACTTTTTGCTGTTTGCATCATTTTTAGTATATTTTAAACCATTTAAGCGACATGTTGTTGCTATCTGTCCATACCTATAATTAACTATTCAAGGACAAACAGATTTTAATAACTTTTCAGGGATTTAAATCATATTTCCAAGCAACATGAAACCACTCATAAATGTTTAAAGATTGAGATTTAGATAATGAGATTTAGATAATGAAATAAATCTAACATGTTAATAAATAAGGTTGCATAGTTAACCGGTTTCGTAACTAAAATCAGTTTTACCTAAAATCATGGTTTCTGTCTTATTCCTTATTTTACAATTTATATATAAACCAAAATGATAAACCCTGCATCTGATGGTGTACTTTTTATCCAGATCTATTCCATTTTATCCAGATTTATGAAATTTTATAAAAATTTATTCCAGATTTATAAATATATATCTTACTAATTTTTAAATCTGGAATAAATCTGTATAAATCTGGATAAATTTAGACACACCTAGACAAAAAAACTAGTCAGATGCAAGGGGTCCATCATTTTGGTTCATAAAAATAAAAAATGAATTTAAGAATATATTTTTTGGGGGATGAGGGGAGGGGATGAGGGGAGGGGGGATTTAAGTTTAGGGGAAGGGGAGTTGTGTTTTCAAAACCAAATGATTTCACATCAGGACAAAACCTTGCAAGCTCATTATTAAAGCTCTTGGGTGATCTGCCCTTTTCTGCATCACAAATTATGTAAATGTGAACAATATTTTTGTATTCTTAACCCTTACTCTACCAACACATTTTTGAAAATGCGCCTGGGAGGCGGAGTCAAAGACAGGGCACCCAAAACGGTGATAATATCGCCGCGTGGTAGAGTAAGGTTCAGCACAGGCTAATTATTGAAGGGTCCTCTGTCTTCCGAACAGCAAACCGGGCTCGTTCCGCTTCAGTGGGCCGCCCACCAGACCATGCTGCATATATTTTCAAGTTGTCACACTTGTCGCGGGCTGATTAACCCTTACTCTACCAGCATTTTTTTGAAAATGCGCTTGGGAGGCTGAGTCAAAGATGGGGCACCCAAAACGGCAATAATATCGGGTAGAGTAAGGCTTAAACTAACATTTCATTTTTAACACAAATATTTTAACAAGAATATGCTTCATTTACAATTATTTAAAACAAATTTAAAAATCATCAAAAATTCTTAAAACTTTCAGTTATTTTAATAACAGAATATAGTTGTACTACAAGAAACACATTTTGCCAAAGTCAAACTGCTATGCTAGGAATTTACCAATCTTCTTAAAAAGCCAAGTCAGTCCTAATGTCAAATTATTTGGTATCTTAAATATTTTCTTACCTGCATCTGGTACAGGCCTGATTTTGTTATTGACTGCAACAAGCTGTGTTCCTTGGGAGAATTTCCAGCATCTTTCTCTGACTGGCTGTGATCAGCCTCGCCCACCTCCTTTAAACGAATCGGAAGAGCTACGAGCGGAACCATCTTAAAAGAGGTTAAAGTACTGAGCTCCCTGCTACTCACTGAGCAGGATGTAAATCCATTCCAAAAACATCCAATTTGAAAGATTTTGAGAACTTCTGCTTTTTTCTTCATTTCTCTTTCCCAATCTTTAGCCTTGGCAGACCGTCTGGCTTCCCAGCTTTCCTTATCCTCACCCTGTTGAAGGAAATAAGGGTAAGAACTAGGCTGTCACGATTTGGATAAATCAAGTATCGATTATCAAAGACAAAAATATTGCGATTTATCACCATATCTAAGTTAGGGCCACTCATTTAGGAGCACTGCTCTCAAATATAGTTTTCAGCATGCAAATTTCCAGTTTTCCCATACAACTCAACATGTAAGGAAAGAAAGCCTAAAATAATCAGATTTGCTAGAATACCAAGTGACCCGTCCTGTGAAATTTTGAGGAAGTGAGTATATTATTATTTTATGGTATTTTATGAAGACGGGTAAATATAAGAGACAACAAATATATGTAATCTATTTCTTTAGTCACAAAAACAAAGATATGTTTAAAAAACAAGAAATATCACAAGATTTTACAAGGTACACACACTGTTAGATTTTAACACTACTTCTGCGAAAAATATGGAAAAGCCCTTGTCGGCACGTTGGATACCCGGACACCCGACCGATAATGCAGGTCGGGTACCCGGTCAGATTTTTGGACCCAGTGTAATCATTAGTAAAAGCCTTGGTCATTTGAAATTATTCTGACATATTTGTTTCACATATTTTTGATTTAATAATATGTATTTTACATATGATAACGACATATCACGACATGTTGGTAAGGTGTTTTTTTTAATTACGAAGAAGCAATATCACGATAATTGACATATCGTGACAACACTAGTTGGAAAGATTACCAGCAAACTAGTCGGTCAGGTATTAGTCACAATCATAAAATGTTTGTTTCATCCCTATTAAAAACAGAACAATCAATTATAAGTAGTTAAATCTTTCAATTTTGTAAATGGGTTTGAATAATGTTGGTGGTTGGTTGGTGAAGTTTAGCGGTAGCCTGACAACGGTAGCTTTTGTAATGTCAGACAGCAATTGATGACATCAACATAACTTTTCCTGTTTAAAGAAAAGAAAGCCTTTCAAATACTACCATCTTTACCCATGATCTCGCCATCTTGCAGTGCACATTACCCGTGTTTCTCAAGCCACATTCATTTTACTCTCCACTACAAGCAACCTCACCCACAAAAAATCTAAACGATCAGAATTAGATTAGCTTCTTTGTCTGCTGTGTCCACAGGCTAAACAATTTTACAATGATTCACACCGCTCATAGACTTAACATTGCAAGAGATTAGGAGTGATGATTGATGGCTGGCTTGTCACAAAATGTCACCTCACAAAATTTAAACTTTCTGACATAAATGTCTCAAATGTCACATCATTTTTGGCACCTTATTATGCACAGAATGTCACATCAGTTTTGCCTGTCACATTTGATTGGCATAGATAGATTCACACATCATGATATTCATAGAAAGGATCATTTGGTTATATCTGTTTCATGAAAAATTCCACCACTAAAATGCAACATGAAATTACAGCCTGTGTAAATCTAAAGAATACTACATGGTCATTAAAGACATGGCCTAGTGCCAATGAGTGATGAGGTTAAACATTTCACAAAATGTCTGACAAATTTTAATACATCTGTTCATGTTCATTTTGTCACAAAATTTTCAAAATGTCACAGGATTTTTGAACAATGAAATTTTGTCACAAAATGTCACGGACGCTACATATTCTCTGCATTGCTCAGAGCAAGATTTGCTGTAGAGTATGGATCCTGCAGCAGGGGGGCATTGCAATATGTGATGTCATAGTCTGTGGCGAAGAAACAGTCACAGGACTTTTCAGTACCCAGTGGAAAGCATTCCGATGCCGGCAGCTCTATTTTGGTGTCATTCGGGAAGATATGAAGTCTGTAATCCCAATGTTGCACATGTGCTGTTGAGGGTGTTGAATGAAGCGGTGTAGTACTGGTTAGAAAAGGTGTCCTAGCTTACTTGTATCTATACTCCTGACAACTCATTGTCCAATATGAATGTATCTTACTATTAGTATGTCCTAGCTTACTTGTATCTATACTCCTGACAATTCATTGTCCAATATGAATGTATCTTACTATTAGTATGTCCTAGCTTACTTGTATCTATACTCCTGACAACTCATTGTCCAATATGAATGTATCTTACTATTAGTATGTCCTAGCTTACTTGTATCTATACTCCTGACAATTCATTTACTATTAGTATGTCCTAGCTTACTTGTATCTATACTCCTGACAACTCATTGTCCAATATGAATGTATCTTACTATTAGTATGTCCTTACTTGTATCTATACTCCTGACAACTCATTGTCCAATATGAATGTATCTTACTATTAGTATGTCCTAGCTTACTTGTATCTATACTCCTGACAATTCATTGTCCAATATGAATGTATCTTACTATTAGTATGTCCTAGCTTACTTGTATCTATACTCCTGACAATTCATTGTCCAATATGAATGTATCTTACTATTAGTATGTCCTAGCTTACTTGTATCTATACTCCTGACAATTCATTGTCCAATATGAATGTATCTTACTATTAGTATGTCCTAGCTTACTTGTATCTATACTCCTGACAATTCATTGTCCAATATGAATGTATCTTACTATTAGTATGTCCTAGCTTACTTGTATCTATACTCCTGACAATTCATTGTCCAATATGAATGTATCTTACTATTAGTATGTCCTAGCTTACTTGTATCTATACTCCTGACAATTCATTGTCCAATATGAATGTATCTTACTATTAGTATGTCCTAGCTTACTTGTATCTATACTCCTGACAATTCATTGTCCAATATGAATGTATCTTACTATTAGTATGTCCTAGCTTACTTGTATCTATACTCCTGACAATTCATTGTCCAATATGAATGTATCTTACTATTAGTATGTCCTGACAGTTCCTGAAGCTTACTTGTATCTATACTCCTGACAATTCATTGTCCAATATGAATGTATCTTACTATTAGTATGTCCTAGCTTACTTGTATCTATACTACTGACAACTCATTTGTCCAATATGAATGTATCTTACTATTAGTATGTCTAGCTTACTTGTATCTATACTCCTGACAATTCATTGTCCAATATGAATGTATCTTACTATTAGTATGTCCTAGCTTACTTGTATCTATACTCCTGACAACTCATTGTCCAATATGAATGTATCTTACTATTAGTATGTCCTAGCTTACTTGTATCTATACTCCTGACAATTCATTGTCCAATATGAATGTATCTTACTATTAGTATGTCCTAGCTTACTTGTATCTATACTCCTGACAATTCACAATATGAATGTATCTTACTATTATTGTCCTAGCTTACTTGTATCTATACTCCTGACAATTCATTGTCCAATATGAATGTATCTTACTATTAGTATGTCCTAGCTTACTTGTATCTATACTCCTGACAATTCATTGTCCAATATGAATGTATCTTACTATTATTGTCCAATATGTATCTTACTATTAGTATGCTTACTTGACAATTCATTGTCAATATGAATATCTATACTCCTGACAATTCATTGTCCAATATGAATGTATCTTACTATTAGTATGTCCTAGCTTACTTGTATCTATACTCCTGACAATTCATTGTCCAATATGAATGTATGTTACTATTAGTATGTCCTAGCTTACTTGTATCTATACTCCTGACAATTCATTGTCCAATATGAATGTATCTTACTATTAGTATGTCCTAGCTTACTTGTATCTATACTCCTGACAATTCATTGTCCAATATGAATGTATCTTACAATTAGTATTATTAATTTGTGATTTGACTTACAGCACCATCTGCTTCATCGTCCGAGAGGTATCCATGGGGAACAAAGAAACCATCATCATCAGAGTCCTCACCATCGCTATCACCTTCATCTTCAGTCTGCGAAAATGAATTATGCACCCAAACGTTAATAACCGATTGTCTTGATTATCAGGTTAACTTGGTTAGTATTGATTTTTGATTCGTTGAATGAATTGTTTAATTAATTTTTCCACATTTAATGATATTTTTTGTCTTTTCATCAACACATTTTTATCTGCAAGTTATGCATTCAAGTACAATACATGTAGTGTAATCATAATGGGTCTTTTTTTTTGTATTTCTTTTTTTATATATTTTTTATTGATGGCACTTTTGAGTCTTGTGCCAGAGGTTAGCAACAGGTTATGTTGACAGGTTAGTGTGTTTAGGGGCAAAAATCCTAGCATGGCGGTAAATCGCTATACAGGATTTAATTTCAACATTTTTAATACTTATAGGTGACCGATTTTCTTGAAACTTTCAGAAATTATAAAGGAAAAATTAAAAAATCTTAAAATATCAATTTTAGTCAACAATAATCTAGGAATTTTCAGGCAAAAACACAGGTTTCATTTTAATCCGATAAAATTTGGATAGAAAAAAATTAGGCTTCAAGAAAATCATGCTTATTAGTCTTTATGAAATATTTCTTACCTTCTTGCAGCAATTTTACTGGTCTTTATCTTCCCATTATTCCTAATTAATTTCAAATTTATAACTTTTCGTGCAAATATCGTTAAAAAAGAATAATAAATCAGGAGCTCACAAATTTTGCATTCTTGTCGGCCATTTTGAATACAACTAAATAAAAAAAGCTGAATAACAGTGCGGAGGAATTTTAATAATGTCACAATCCTAAAACCTAATCCTAAAACCTAACCTGAAAATGATGATCTACATTAGTTATGTGCACGCTTTTTTTTTGTTTATTTTAGTTTAAACGGCAAAACAGCTTGCAGCATTTCAACATTTGTAATACTTATAGCTTAGTTTCTACTGAAAAGCTTAGTTTCTACTTAAAAGACCCAAATCTAAAAATAAAAATAGTTAAAATATATAAATACAACAGAATAAAACCAAAATTAAAAAAGCAAAACAGCTTGCAGCATTTCAACATTTGTAATACTTATAGCTTAGTTTCTACTGAAAAGCTTAGTTTCTACTTAAAAGACCCAAATCTAAAAATGAAAATAGTTAAAATATATAAATACAACAGAATAAAACCAAAATTAAAAAAGAAAAAGCAAAAATCCTCAAATAGAAATTTATCGCTATACTAGGATTTTACCAAGTGTTTAGGGTCCTGTTAATGTAATGGGCTAATCATTTTAGTTTGAGAGATAGAGCAGTGACATATACAAAATATGTAAAACTGAAATAATAAGCTGATGAAGTATCGGGACTTCCAAAAATAATTTAAACTTTTATTACAGAAGTTAGAAAGCAGAGCCATCATTAACGAGATATTTTGCTTGCGGGTTCAAGAGAGGGCATGGTTAATGGCAGGGCCTTAACTTATGGGAGAACAGAACTTTCAACAACTGTCGGAAGGATGCTCCACTATTCAAAGCTAGTATAGAGAATTGGCTTATTGAGGGAAGTATATAGGGTAATAGCAGATGATTTCAAATTACTTGAGCTTTGAAAAATGCACTTACATTTTCATTTGCTTTGTTAATTTTCACATTTTACTACAAGCTTCAATATATCTTTCGAGTTTTCCATAGATATTTTAGGACAAAAATAAATAAAATAAAAGCTCAAGGTTACTTCACCCAAGCAGTAACTTAGAAATGTAAAAGTTAGCAGTCTTTATAACACCTCTTTTAGTTCTATCAATTGAACAACAAAGAAAGGAGAGGCCCTAACTTGCCAATGTCAATGAAGGATGTCATTAAGCCTTTCCAACCTGTACCCTCCCCCAACCCCTACACATTCGCAGAACTACATATTGGATGGTAATACAGCTTCAAATTTAGGATAATGTGTGTCAAGCAACATGAAAAATTTACAACATTAAAGCAAAATTATGCAAAACAATATTGCTTAACATATGAAAAACTAGACATTGAAAATGATACAAATCCCCTCATCACTAATAATGCATACTCCAGACTGTCCCACATTCCAACCTGTCCCAAATGTCATCCCATGCCTATACTCTATCACACCTAAAAACCAGATATATATTGTATGTCATTTCACCACTTGCATGACCCACATGCCATCACAACTGAAATCCAGATGACACCCCACCACATGCCATTCGGCCCTGTTCCACATGTCGACCCACCCTGTTCCACATGCCAACCCACCCTCCTGTCCAACATGCCAATGCAACCTGATCCACATCCCACCCCACCCTACACACAATTCCACCCTGTCCCACATGAAATCCCTTCAGCTACTTTATCATCACGTTATCGTCTACTTCACATTCCACTTATTGTTTATATTTCCTAAACCCCTAATTTAAAGTTCTTTAGAAGCGAGGAAACTTTTATTTGGTTCTTTATTCATGGCAAGACAAAAAATTTGATTCAGTTATATTTTAAGGAAATATTAAATGATTTAGAAGACTTTTTATGGAAACTAGTTTTTAACTTTATGGGTTTTTGAAAAACTGTAACATTTTTAAAGAAATTATAGCTTTCTCTGAGAATATCTCAAGAAACTTGAACACTTCCTGAGGAATTCTGAAGAAAGTAGCATTTTCTGAGGAATTCTCAAAAATCAAAATCGCCATTACATGGGTTCACATTATAAAAAATTGCCTCCCTGTATAAAAGTTAATAATCAAAATTGGTATTTTTACCAAACTTGGTGTGGGTGTGCCCACCCACCCCCCTGCACTGATATTTATGCCATGCAAGGATGACTTCACACCGGATTAAAAAAGACTGCCATTTTAAAAGTTATTTCAAACCAATTTAGGCCTAAAATTGTTGTTTGTTTGCCCTTCTCTGCCGGAAAATAGAAGGGGGGGGGGGGACTTTTTGTTTCTCCACACAATCCTACACTTCATAAAAATCTCACAAAATGAGGCAACCACTTTTGCCTGTTAATGTTATCCTGCCTAATTGTGTCAGGCAAGGCAAAGAAAATTTCAAATCACACAAAACGCATCAGTGAGATATAAAAACTAAGCAAAAATAAAAGGAACCAACAAACTGAAAATGAAGTGAAGCATTTTATTTCTTTCTTAAAAGTTTTCTTGATACTTAATACTGAGCTAAGCCCTCCCCACCCAAAAAAAAAAACTATTTTTTTAGGCCTAAGAATTCATGTTAACATAAAATTTGGGAAGATTGTGATGTTATGTGAAGAAACATAAAATAAATGAGTGCCTAAATAGTGGAACATCATTTTAGAATGTTCTCAATAAACCTACCCCAGAGTCTGTAAGACTTTCACCAGGATCCTCCCATTCCTCGTCGCTGTCCACGTCATAGTCCAGAATATCCTGCAACGAGAAAACAAACGGTAGAATGAAGTCAGTTCAGAACAAAATATAATGAAATACCGGATCCTAACATTGAGGCAAATGTATATTCAATGTAAGTCAACATCAGTGTTTGCATTAGAACACAGGATTGCAGGAGCCCCGTAAAAATGTATTTAAATCCTTCCCTCCCCCTTCCTCCAATAAGGAATATTAATTTTGTTTTAAAATAGTCTTTCTTCCTGCCCACTCAAGATTTGGCAAAATAAAACAGAAAGTAACAAAAAAAATCTTGGTCTGAAGAAATATAAAATTTACAAACTACACTCGCTTAACAATTTTTGCCACTCTTCCTCTCTGGGCTCTTTGCCCCTCTCGCAGGCTCTTTCCCCACTTTGGAAAGGTTGTAACAAACCTTTAATCCCGACTTCAACTTCTGTATGACTTTCACACCTTTTTCATTAGCATGGCATTTCTCAATGAATTCCATGTAGAAGTCCCTCTCTGTCAAATTAATGGGAGTCCAGACCACCCACCCCATCCCCTCATGGTTACTCTCTGTGTTCACATCCAATAGTTTCAATGCCTCCCCCATTACACACCAAAAACAAGACACTTTACCTTATCTTTGCCAAATGGTTTCCTCCCAGATATAACTTTACTCCTCTTACTCCATGTTCCAAAGTATGCTGGTCTGTGGTTTTCACAAAATTGAATGAGTTTGGCTTTGACAGTCACCATCTTTGGTGCCTTTTCCGAAGTTGTAATCGATACGAATTGGACTTCATCGTCATTGCTAAATGAAATGGAGGTATTTAAAAATATTTCTTTTAAAAATAAGAAGAAAGAGTATTTGATGTAATTGAAATGAAAATAAATGCAAAAGATATTTAAATAAATTTAGATACAGAAAACTTGCATTTACATCTTGAAGGTATAGGGACGTATGACGGCAGCAACATTATCAAAACTAGAATTTCAGCACTCTTGCCAAGTACATACCTCCCTCCGCCCCTCTGCTTCCAGTTCATTTCCATCCCCATATAAAAAACTAGAGCCACCATGATTTATCTCTAAAGAATCTCTTCTCACTTTTAATCTGTATTGCCCATTTGCCTTGTAAACACTTCAGGATTATCTACCTTCTGACTGATTTCTTTCAAGGTTGTATCATTATTTTCAGTTTTATACAGACTAAGCATCCATTGTTTGGAGTTCTTTTCAGACAAGATTCACAATCCATCATTTTCCATTCATGCGAGAAACAAAGTGTTCTGCTTTTCGTTGATACCATGAACCACCTAATTTGATTTCCTTAAGAATCTGGAAAATTTATTGTTTAGATTTTTTTTCAGGGCATGAAATCATTGTTCAACATATCCAAATGTAAAGTTTCAACCCAAGTCTTGGCATATCTCAACTTACAACATCGCTACCCCATCATATCCATCTTTCCCGTTTCAATATGACCCTAATTTTATTCACTTCGTCGTTACGCAGTGAAAAACCATCACCAAATTTAATCAATATCCATACATTCATTCTTGAGAAATGTTGATGACAAACAGACAAACGCATGCGAAAACGTAACCTCCGTCCAACTTCGTTGACGGAAGTAATTAGTTTAAAATCTATTAAACACTATGAAAGTAGTATAATTTTATCAAAATCATTTACAAATTGACCATTTTATAGCTTAATGAATTTCCAGTCATTACTAAGCACATTTACACAATCAAGTTCTGGCAGTATTTTCACTGACTGAGATTTAGGAAAGAACTCCCAGTCATACATCACAAATTTAGAATATATTAAAAATTCCAAATTGTTAACAATTTGGGGGAAGCTTAGCAACTCGGGAAAGCAGTTGGCCTTCCAAAATGAAGAAAATGTATTCCGCTAAGCGTAGCAGGGATATTTACGGGAGGCTCGGGCTGGGTTGGTAACTACGTTTTAAGTTCAGTTGGAAATGCGATAGAATCAGGTCATTGGACCAGATTGCATATTTATAGCATGGAAGGTAAAATATAACTTGGAAGTAAATATGTAAAGGTGTTTCATTAAATCATGCAAATTGAATTACCTCCACCAACGAAGTTGGATGGAGGTTATGTTTTCGCCAACGTTTGTTTGTCTGTTTACCATCAAGATATCTCAAGAACCGATGATTTGATTTGGATTAAAGTTTGTGTGTTGTGTTTGCTGCTTAAGGAAGAGGTAATTAAAATTTGGGACATATTGGAACAGGGGAAGGGCCCAAATGGAGGGGTGGGGATGTATCAGCGTGAGATCTGTCAAGACTTACATAGTTCAAACTTTCCAGTGGAATGTGCTGAGCAATGAATTCATGCCCTGAAAGGATTTCCAAACAATCCATTTTCTGGATTGTAATGAAAATAAAATCTAGTGGTTGGGTATCAAAGAAAATCAAACGATTGCTTTTGGCATGAATGGAAAAGGATGGAATGTGATTCTTGCCTGAAGAAAAACTCAAAACAATGAATGATTATCCTGAATAAAACTGAAAACAATGAAGGTAGATAACCCTGACGTGTCTAGAATGCAGATGGAAAATACTGATTTAAAGTGAGGAAAAGAGTATTTGAGGATAAAACTTAGTGGGTCTAGGATTTCGGAGACAGCTTGTATTGAGGATGGGGGTGGACTTTAATTTTGGGCATGTTGGAATTATCACGCGGGCAGAGGTATGCACTTACAGAGTGCAAAATTTCTACTGAATGTTATGTAATGCACAACCCACAATCATTTCACAGCTTCACTTACTTTTCACTTGTTTCTTCCATGGCTTTTGCTCTTCTTATAGTCCTCTCTGACTTTCCAGGTTTGTAATTGCTTCTTTTAATTTCATTCAGGTATAGATCCTCCGCATCCTGCACAGAGAACACATGGCTACAATATTTGAATTTGTTCTAACATTGAAATTTGCTCAAATATTTAAATTTACTAAAGACATCTTAAGTACATTAATCCTTCGTTCTGGATTGAATTTTAAATTAGAAATCAAATATTTGGAGCAGTTTAGCAGATAAGCTTTAAATAAGTTTAAATTCTTACAATTGCTTACCAAACTTGTTTTTTAAATTATAAACGATCTGAATGTTTGCTGACTTTGTACTATTCACTTGTGTTGTATATCCGGGAACTTCGTGACCTGAGGTCATCACGCCACATACTAACCGTGCGCTGCTGGAGTGAAAACAAAGCGATCAGCTGTGTTTGTTTATATGCCATACATAGCACGATAAGGCACAAATTTCAACAAATATGTGATTTTTTTCCGAAATATTGAATAATCAATGTTCCGTTCCAACTTAATCTACAATCCTTTAAGACAATGTAGATCATCGATTCAGAATATGTGGCATCGCTTTGTTGAATTTTCGGTAAACTTTTATTATTTTTGGTCAATTAAAAAATTCGTGACTGACCCAAATTTCATCCGTGCGTGTTCAACATGCAAATACCCAGCAGGTGTACCAGTAACTCGTACAATGGCCGATCATCCGTAAAAAATCGATATAAACTTTAAATAATTGTTATATTTAACTGGACAATCAACTAACAAAACATCTATTTAATGAAAATAGACTTAAATTAATAATTGGTAATCGTAAAATTTGTCTGACTTTGCATACCACATGCAGACACACACAGACTTGCCATTCGTGTGATGCGCAAAGCTTTGTTTTAACCAGTTGATAACAGTGGACTATCTGGCCGGTTAGTGACAAAAAATCCGATACCGGTTAAATTTTCACGAAAATCGGGCGGATTATTCTAAAAATCTGGCTAGAATGATCTCTTAAGAAGATGTTGGTAATAGCTTAAATTTAAGTAACATCTTTCCAAAAATTAATAAAAACTATCTAAGTAAAGAAAGATACAGTTTAACATGATATTTTATTTAATATTCTGAAAAGTTTGAGCTACCATTAGAGTAAATCAACCAAACCAAGTATGTACTGTATGACCAAACTGATACAACTATTGTAATGAACTGAAGCCTTTTCATAGTATATAAGGCACGGATTCTTAATAAATCCCTAAATACAAACAAAGGGTAATAAAGATGTACGCCAGATGTCGGCGGTTCTCTTATCAGCCTTCCTTTGACAAGCCACGAGTCTGCCCATTTTCATAGCAGAACTAACGATAACATTTTGCTTGATAAGCCACGATGTTATAGTGCACAGATCTGCCTAGGAAAAACCTAAAATAAACGAGTAGTTTGGGATTTTTACCGATCCCATTGAGATTTTGTTTTGCCCTGCTACGACTATTGTTCGTAGGCCAGAGTGGATTGTCTGGCGGGCCAAATTTGGCCTGCGGGCCGCCTATTAAGAATCGCCGGTATAGGGCCTACAACCATGTTAAAAAACAGTTAGTATAAAGTTAACATTTCTGGCAGTTTTTATCAGTGTAATACAAACACCTAGCTTCATCCAGAAAGGGGTAGTAGGCATGTGTCTGACCAAAAGGGGCTTTTACATGGAAGGCATTAAGGGCACTTTGAAGGCAGGTGTGAGGTTAATTGAAGGCAGGTGTGAGGTTAATTGAAATGTAAATAAGGGAGTAATCAATGCAACAAGTAGTGTCCCTGCATCTTATTATATTGTCAGGGAAACTATAATCAGCATGAAAAGAAGGCTAAATAGTTATCAAGTTTGTTTTTGTGAAGAAAATGTAGGGCTCCAAGTGAAAGGGGGCAGGGTGAAGGCAATAAGGGGCATAGTGGAGCACCACTCTGAAAAAGCGAAACTATGGGGGATAAATAAATTAGGTGAAAAATTTGAGTAATTAAATTGAACCATAGACATTCCTTAATTTTATCATTGTTTATTGCCTCTATATTTTACCCCTTTTGTAGGGTGTTGTCTTTTCTTTATAATTTTCATCTGTGTGTAACTGCTCCCCTTAATTTATTGCTAAACATCTGAACTAATTATATAATTCAACATAAAATACATGTCTCTTTTTAGATAGATGGGGCAGAAAAGTTTCCATCTCCTGGGGTCAGTTACAGTACAATGAAATACCATCTATTCATCTAAAAAAATCATTCTTTGATCAGCATAATAGTTGAAAAACTGACCAATCTAAATTAAACTTACTGTAGAACTGTTGAATTTTTAGCATTATTAAGCATGTTGAATAGCCTAATGTTGAAAATGGTCAAGGGTCAGAGGTCAAAGGTGTGATTTTAGGGGGTAATTATGTACTAATTGTACATTTTTAACTCAAAAAGTACAAGACCTATCTATACCAACCCTATCTTGTACCATGATACCTTGGTACATGAATTTGTCCCCGTAGACTCTGGGGTCAAAAGGTCAATTTGTACTCGCATGAGCAGTACAATCCATCAACATGCTTAAAGAAAGATTGCAAGCCTGTCTCAATATCTGCTTGTACTCAAGCCCGCATGGGCAGTGCAATCCATCAGGTCACAGAGCTATAGTGACCCTGTTAGCTATTTCCCCCACTATGATGTAAGCTTAACCCATAACTCTACCAGCACTTTTCTGCAAATGCGCTTGGGAGGCCGAGCCAAAGACAGGGCACCCAAAACGGCGATATTATCGCCACGTGGTAGAGTAAGGGTTAACCAAGAGCTGATTATTGAAGAGTCCTCTGTCTTCCAAGCAGCAGAGTCGGGGCCCGTTCCACTTTAGTGACCTGCTGGGCCGCCCACCGGGATCATGCTGCATATATTTTCGAGTTGGCGCATTTGTCGCGGGTTGATTAACCCTTACTTTACCAGCACTTCTCTGCAAATGAGCTCCAGAGGCGGAGTCAAAGACAGGGCACCCAAAACAGCGATAATATCGCCACATGGTAGAGTAAGGGAGGGGTCAAAAGGTCAAGGGCTGATTATTGAAGGGTCCTCTGTCTTCCGAGCAGCAGAGTCCGGCTCGTTCCGCTTCAGTGAACCGCCCACCGGGATCATGCTGCATATATTTTCGAGTTGGCGCATTTGTCGCGGGTTGATTAACCCTTACTCTACCAGCACTTTTCTGCAAATGCGCTCGGGAGCCAGACTGGACACGCAAAACGGCGATAATATCGCCGCATGGTTGAGTAAGGGTTAAGGTGATGAGATCTGCAACTCTGTGGATTGCTTTCTTGTTTCATTTTGTTAATGATATTTTCGTTTGTAAGGAAAAAATCCGGTCCGGCCAGATTTCATCTAAGATCCGGCAAAATCCGGTTCCGGCCGGATCGAAAAATTTGGATCTAGTACATCCCTAGAATTTAACTTGTAAATCAGTTTACAACAGATTGATCAGCTGCAGTTTTTGTTTTAGTGTATGTAGCATATAAAAAAGGGGTTTTAATATTAGAATTTACTTGTATTATGGAGAAATGGTACTTTTACTGTTCTTCACCTTTCAGATGCACATTAAAACTGAGGTGGTTCCAGTATAAGTTACTTCACTGCTTTCTCTCAACAAATGTATTATTATACAAGATGGGATTTGTCTTGAATAATTCTTGCTCCTTTTGTAAGTCTCATGTTGAGTCATTGCAACATTTATTTTTTGATTGTTCACTGGTTAGTTCATTATGGATTCATTTTGTTTAAAAAATTATTTTACAAGTTTTCAAGTGCATTAAAGGCCTTGCTCCAAAATATTTATGTGAAATGGTAATTGAAAAACCATCCCGCTATGACTTTCGTTTCAAGTCCCTATTTGTTCCCCGTATTAAGCATAAAACTCTTGGCGAAAGGGCCTTTGCTTATAAAGGTCCTTGGTTGTGGAATTCACTTCCAACTGAACTCAAATGTATTGATAATGTATCCCTGACCTCCTTCAAAAGTAAGTTTAAAACTTTCATGTTTAAAAAGACATTAATCTAATGTGCAGCTTGATCCATTGTATTTCTATTAAGGTTGTCGTTTCTGTATTCTTATTTTTGTTTTCGTATCTAATTTCCTTGTATGTAAAGCGCTTTTGAATGTTTTTACAAAATTAGCGCTATATAAATTTATGTATTATTATTATTTTGACAATATTCTTAGAAAAGTAGCATGTTTCACATTAATGTCTACAGATTTAATTATATTTGGTATGGATGGAGATAAGTTGCTAAATATAATAATAATCTTAATTAAGTTTTACATTTTTCAGACAAAACTAAAGGATAAAATACCTTTCAGTTGTTGGACTGTACAAATATTTAAGATAATTTTGTATTGCAAAAGGCTTTCTTGAAGGAATATATGAATAATAAGTGAAAAAATACTGAAATTAAAAATACAAGTGACTAATTAAACATGAAATCTAAATGAGGATTAATCTTGAGGATATACAGTACCTGAGATGTGGTTAGATGATCAAATTTTTCTCTAACGTCAGCTTCTTGCAGCTTATAGGTCCGTATGCATGGAGCAAGAGCCATGTCTTCCTTTGGTTCAAATGGAGCAAAGGGGCCACAGAATTGGGTTTCGATCTCTTTGGTTGGAGTTTGGGTTGGGGTGGCTGGTTTCTCAAAGAAACCCATGAAAAACTGCTTCTGCTTTTCACTTTTCTTTTTCTGTGGAAAGAGAAATAATTGGGATTAATATACTTCAACTAGCACTTTTTAAAGATTCTGAATTATTTGTCAATCCACTGGAAATTATAGCAGACAACTGCACCAATGGTCCCAGAAATTTGTTTAGGTCTTCCAAGGGGAAAAATAAAAACGGGACAGGTTTGTATATGTTTAACGATCATAGTCAAATGTGCCAAGAGTGTTAATAAATAATGTCGGTGTTAATAAATAATGGTGTAAGAGTTAGGATAGTGAGGAGATGATTGAAGGTTTGTAAGGGAGATAAAGGGGAAAAGCTGAACGTGGGGTTAGGTGTAGAAAGGGAGGGAAAACGGGACAAAGAAAGGAAAAGTGGAGAAAGAAAAAGGAGAAAATACAAAATAAATTTCAAAAATGGAAAAGGAATGGGGAGAAAAGGTGTGAAAGGAAGAAATGAGAAAAGACATACAATTTTCTTCTGCTTAATAATACTCAAGCCCACTGTATTGCTATTTCCTGCTGGAATGAAGCACCCTGCTGTTATTGTGGTATACTCACATCCATTTTTTTCAATATTTTCTCTGGTCCCAGAAAGTGGAGTTGAAAAATATGACGGGATTAACAGGAAGAAACATTTTATTCATGTAAAAAAAGGAAAGAAAGAAAAAACATGGAAAAGAAAACAAACAAAAAAACATGGAAAGAAAGAAAGACAAAAAAAAAAAACATGAGAAAAAATAATAAAACATGGAAAGAAAGCAAACTCTACAAATTCATTATTTAAATACTTCCAGATTTTTTGTCATTTAAAAAAATGAAGAAAACGAATTTAATACATGAAAGAACAAAAAAGCAAATGGTAATTCATTGCACTTTTTCTTCTTTCGATTTTTCACGGAAGATTTGGGACACATTCTTAAATTTCCCGCGGTCCGGGGAATTTTATTAATAATTCCAACTCCGCCAGAAAGTTAAATATTTTACCACACCTGCGCCAATGAGGGCAGCCTCAAGGATTCAGTACTTGGGGCTTGATTGACTAAGGAGACTTATCAGCAAGTCAACAGTAATGGCCATTTTGTGATAGAAAAGTTTTAATCTTAAAAAAAAAATTGAAAATTTAATCTTAGAAAATTATTTAAATAATTACAAAAACAATGCTTGACATGCAAGAAGAATTATAGCAAAACCAAATATACCCCAAAAATCAAAATTAGAAGTAAGATTTTGTGAAATTTGATGAAAGTGCAACATGACAATCTTCCAATGTACATAGCTGCATGATCATGTACATCATCTTAAGGTTGGAAAACGTTGCCAACCTCGTGCTCGCAGGAACGCCTTTCATCTCAGTGGGAATAATTCCATCATGAAAAAATAATAATATAAATCAAAGTTTCCACAACATGCATTATGAAGGCTTAAAAAGCATGAAAAATCTCAAATTTCTTCACAATGTTATTGCTCACACGCTACTAACGGGAACAGCAGTCATTTTTTGTTCGTTTGTGGGAACAGTTGCAAGGTATTCCAACCCTCCTTGAGCTGTATCAGAAAACATTCTCTCATCTCTTTATCCCAGAAAATGAGATTTTTTATATGATTCTATAATACCTAGCAACTGTTGAAAAAAGAATTGACCGCTTGTCCGACTAATCAGTAAAGCTATTATTGACTTTCAGCATAATCTTTGATTACATAACATTTTTAAGAGGAAACAACGTGCCCCAGAGGTATATAATCTGTAAATAATTGATGAGCTTACCAGTTCTTCCTCCTTGCGTAGTTTCTCATCTTCAAGTTTCTGCTTCTCCTCCAGTTTCTTCTTCTTTTCTTCTTCCTTGGCTCTACAAGAAAAGATGAAAAACTTAAAGTGAGGCATATTTTTGGGGGTCCCCAAAAAATCAAATGCTTATCTAGCACACAATGGTGTAGCAATTTTCAATTTAATATGAATATTTAAGAGACCTTTGACCTCATGTCATCTGTGAGCTATGGAGGCATGAAGTTTATTGATCTGTTGTGGATAATATCTGTAAAAGTTGCAAAACCGAACGCCCTCACTTTTCGGTCTTAAGTGCTCCTTTAAAATGTCTGGAACCACATGAGAAAAGGTCATATACATCTTTTTCTATAGACCTTTTCAAATCTAAATCGGCAATTTCCGGATAATTAATTTAAATAATGTCACATGGCCGAGATTCACATGTCGATAATGGACCAATCGTATACTGAAGGAATCTCATTGACCAATAAAATACTGCAGAAATCTTGGCCATCTGCACAATATGGGACCAAAAATATGAAGAAACATTTTTTTCAAGCGAATGTATCATAAGTGCGTTATACATGAAGGAAATACACACATCTATTGCTGCTTACATTTTTTCCTCAAACCTGCACCAGATTGGTTAGGAAACAAAGGAAAAGTTTCCCCAGCATTTGATTGGTCAAAGTACTAAAGAAATCACATTCGGCTAAACTCAGTTTGAAAATGTCTATAAAAGTTGCAATGGTCCTGCATAGCAATTCTGTTTTCGTTATGGTAGAAATGTGGACCCCCAATCCCACTTTTGGATGTTGATGTCAATAGTCACGACTCCACACACACACACTTATTGGACGCTGGCTACTCTACTGTGTACATGATAACAAGCTTAAAAAGTGTCATATGCTTGTCATACCTCAGACATTAGTTCTGTAAAATTACCCAAAAAAATTACAACTTTCAGCATATAGTTTTCACTTGTTACAGCACATTCTCAAAACAATTACTTCTTATAGATATGTTGGAAAGAAAACTATCAGCAATTCCAATTTCTCTGGATTCCTTTGGTGACTCAAAAATTAAATAATAATATCTTAATAATAACATCTGGTTCTTATATAGTGTTTTTCTACATGTATTCAAAGCACTTTACAATGGATATTGGCCAGTCATAATTTTCTTGACATCAGTGTCATGAACTTGGAACTTGACTGGAAGTGAATGAATGAAGTGTTCAGAGAACCAGGCAGGGGAGACTGTCCTGCTGTCAGGACCGCCATTTAACGTCCTCATCTGATGGATAGTAAGCGACACCCAAACATTGGTCACTTGTCCTAAAGGTCGGTTGGGGGAGTTGTGATGGAGAAGACAAACCTGTGCTTCATTTCAGCATATCTGTGGAAAAATCGCTGGTTAAATCGCCATAGGACTCAAACCTGGGACCTCAAGTATCTCAGTCTTACGCTAAGCCAACTAAGCTACCCGTCTCCCTAACATAACTTTATTAAGGAGTAACTTACTCCAGTAACTCCATCTTCTTCTGCCTCATATCCATCTTCATCTTTCTCTTCTCCTCCCGTTCTCTCTCCTCCTTCTCCTTCAAGGCTTCCCTTTCCTTCCTCTTCAGCTCTCGCTGCTTCCTGGCCTCTTCCTGCTCTTGTTCTTTCTTGGCCAGAGCTTCTTTCTTTATCTTCTCCTTCTCAGCTTTCTCCGCTTCCAGTTTCTTTATTTTCTCTTCTCTTAATTTAGCCTGAACAAAAATCAACAAGTTAAAGGAGCTGTCACGATACGGGCAAATCAGATATCGATTATCACGGACAAAAATATCACAATACCTACCTAATGTTCATGTGTATGTTATGATAATTAATTTTAGAAAACTACTTAGGTTTTCAGCATGCAGATATCATTGATCTCATGAAACCTAAGGAAGGAAGCATAAAAGAACCAGCATGCTGCAAATTTTCTGTAAACATCTCCTTCATTTGATATATTTCTTAAATTATGTGTCACAAAGTTTTGATTTAATATGCATGCAGTTTACATCTTAAAATCTCCTTCATTTGATATATTTCTGTTTCACAAATTTTTGCTTTAATATGCATGCAATTTACATGTGAAAATGGCATATCAGGATATGTTGGCCAGGGTATTTTTTATATGAAGAAAAAAAAACAATACACATTATCCTGATAATTCACATATCGTGACAGCACTACAAATTAATTCCATGGACAGTTCGGTACATATAGTATATCTAAATTATTAAATCCTGGTGATATATTGACGGATGTAAGGTTTTACAACATTCATTGAGCAAAACTTGTCCATAAGTTTACAAAACTTAAGAAGTATTCAAATTTCTTTATATTGCATTTCAACAAATTTTCAGTGGACCCTTCTATGACCAGTTTCCAGTTGAATTGTTAAAGTGCTGACCATAAAACTTTTATTGCGATTTCCAATTTATTAAAAGAAAAAGAAAGCCTGCATAAAATCGAATGGCAATTTTTGTGAAACTTGTATGCATTGAAATATATTATTTTGCACAATTCTTCTTTCACTAAGTTTAAGTAATTCTTCAAATAGATATTTTGGGGAAAAGAAAATCGAGAAACTTAACATGTATTTTATTTTTGTTTCACTTTTTCACCTGTACTTCTACCCACTGCAGAAGGGCATATATTCCAATGTCCTTTTTAAAAATATACTAATATGGCCAACAGCATGGTTACATAAAACTTAAGCTGGACATCCCATTGTATTAAATTTCACCTATCATTGTATTAAACTCTTACATTTATAAACAAGCACAGAAAAGCAATTTTTGCCAAATTCGTAATAGGGATGTGACCATTTACCAATTATCGTGTACACGATCGAAAACATTAGTTTACTGTTTACAAAATTAATCTATCGTTTACAGGAAAAATCACCAAGAAAGTGCCCCTATCAGTTTCCCAGCAATACTTTGCATTCAAAATCAATATTCATTCACACCACAGACAAAACTTTCAATCAATGATCTTACAATTTAAACTTAACAAATGATCAACCAAGGATTTAATCCTTTTTAATGAGGGAGTTAATTCGCACATTTCATGTAGGTTGTTGCCAGGTTAACAATAGAAGCTTAGACTAAATCTAAAATTGGTTAACACCCGTTTTACAAGCTGTCAAACGGACCCAGAAATACACGGACAAAAAAGCATTGATTGTTATTTTCACCACAAATAAATACAAAGATTACCTGATGAGTCAAATAAATTGTGCAAAAAATAAAAAAAGATTGCAAAACAAACAAAACATGTTTTGAAGTTCTGAGATTTCAACATGCATTAGTGCCATTCTGCCAAAGGGTTGCATAAAATACAGTACTGTTGGGAATGACACAGGGTTGGAATATTTTTAAACAGTACACTAGCTACAAGCTAGTGGCACACTTGAATCTTGTTCGGCACGGCGATGTTTGAAAACATATCAAAATGCTTGCAAGACACGGCAATTTACTTGCTAGTATTTCATTTCTGCATCATTTTAAAGCACGTTAAAACCATGGATCATTATTTTTGGCAACTTTTTTCAGCCTTACTGGTAATTTGAAGACTTAATATAGCCCCCTACTGAAGTTTTGTGACATTCCGTTCTTATTTCTAAGACTGGAAATCGCGATAGTTGCGTTGTTTATTGTAGGGATAGAATCAAATCTGCAAAAATTTCTGGAATTTTCAGCGTGTGATCGCATTTTCGACAATCGTGTACACGATAAATGATCAAAAAATGGATCGTTTATCGTTTACTGAATTAAACGAAAATGCACATCCCTAATTTGTAATAACCAACTTGAGATGAACAATCTGTAAAAACATGTGGTCTGAAATTTACATTTCCTCACTCACATTTCCCCCCACCCAGATCAGACAGTTACAATTATAAATCTAAGAGAAAATATAAAAGATGCTGGCCATACACTTAGTGTTACTTAGATCTGAAAAGCATAAATTAATCAGATATTTCCAAAGGATAGCAATGGGTTTCATATTAATCACTTTACACTACAAAATTTGACTAATGGGTCACAAATTTTTCTTTAATTTTATTCCATTCCTAAATTTGACTAGTTTTTCCAGAAAGGTTTTTTCTTCATCTTACTGACAGTAACTGACCTTTTCCTCCCTGAGTCTCTGTTTTTCCTTTTCCTTCTCCAACAGCTTCTCTTTGTTTTTGGGCTGTTAAAATAAAACAAAATTAAAATTAGTTTTACAAATTCTGCTGAAAGTTTCTCTTTCATACCCTGCTTCTAGCTAACAGTACATGAACATGGGAAAAACATTTACCAATGATCACCCATTGTCTGAAATAATTATGAAGGGAAAATTGGAAAATAGAATCTACATTTATGCAAACTGGTTAACAGACCAGACAATAACAATATGTTATTAAAAAAAATAATCCCTTTCATTGGTTCATATGAATTACCTTTCTCCCTGGTTTAGTCTGCTTCTCATTTTCAGAATTGGGGGTAGAGCTATCAAGTTCCGCAGATGAATCTTTACTCTCAGCTGTATCATTCAAAGCGTCAGACTCTACTGATGAAGCGGTGGTGTTGTTCTCTTCAATAGAGTCATCTGCCTCTGTAACTTCTTTCTTATCCAGTGCCCCATTACTTGTCTCAACAAGGTATACAGCGATGGGTGGGTCTTCCTCTGTTTCCAAGGAAACCTCCATGCAATCTGCTTCTGCATCCTCAACTCGATCTCCAAAATCAGTTGCTGGAGACGTTGAGTGTGGCTCCTGACTTCGTTGAACAAAGCCATCCAAAGAACAAGCTTTGCGATTTGGCTTAGGACTTACAACCTCGACCGACAGAATCTCGACATCATCCCTTCCTGAGCTGGAGGTGACCTCTTCCTCTTTTCCATCTTGGTTGGCATCACTTGTTTTTACAGGTCCTTTAATATCCTTGCCTTTACTTGTACCCAAATTTTCTTTGCTTAATTTCTTGTTTTTAACGGGAGTTGTACTATGGTCCGAGAGTTTTCTTTTCTTTATCACAAGGCTCTCTTGGACTGGGGTTTGTAGGACTGGTGTTTGGCCATTGGACTGCGGACCAGACAGGACCATCAATGGTAGCAGACCTGAAACATAATTTTTCAGAAAATTCAGATGTAAGGTTTTGTTTCTAAAATAAGCTTTTATAGGCAAACTAGCAAAAGTGAGGGGTAAAAACTTGTATCATATATTGCTACTTGCTACTACTATCAAAGACATAATAAGCACCTATTTCTAAAACCTGTCAATATTGAACATTTGCCAAATAAATTGTTTCAACTGTTTTTGTTTTTTTAACCTTCAGTTTAAAGCATACTGGAAAATTTCAAGTTCAGTTCGTATCGCCCCTACCCACATCAGGTATTAAAAACTACAAGCAGGTCTATTAGTTCTATGGTGAAATGAAATAATTACCGTATTCGACATATTAAGCACTCCTACTTTAGCGCCCACACAACATATTTAACTGATAACATAATTCATTTAGCATAGCATAGCAAGGTTTAACATCCTGAAAGCATCCAGTGCCACGGCCTTTGATAAGCAGTTGTGAACTCACTGGTTGCAGACCCACCGGGATATGAACCCGGGACATGCGGGTGAGAGGACAAAGCACTTACCATTAACCACTGAGGTCTGTGAGAGGACAAAGCACTAACCACTACGGTCTGTTAATTTGAAGACTTAAAATACCAAAGCTTTGTTACATTCTTTGTTTATTTTGCGTGTGACGCTTACGATGTTTTTGTGTTTGTTATTGTGGGGTTGGTATATAACCAGTTCACCATATATGTACAGGTCAGTTCGAATAGCACACTGTACGTAGCCCCTGAGTATGGGCGCTTATTTGGAAAAAACTTTGGGCATATAAGTGGTGCAATTTTATTTTCGTAAGTACCCCGGGCGTTTATTACGTCCAATTCAGAATGACAATCATAAAATTCAATCCCCATTTAATTCTGCTGGGCAATAACACCTTACACTACAAAAAGAAGCATAGTGTATAGACTGAGAATGTAAAATGATATCAAGCTTCACAATAGACCTTATGTAAACAAAATTACTATTTATCTGGAATAATGAATTTTGATTCATATGGGTATATAAAATAAATATCCTGATAAATGCTCATTTCATTACCTACACAGCATACTAATGGACAAATCCTAGTATAGCAGCTCATTTCATTACCCACACAGCCATACTAATGGACAAATCCTAGTACAGCTGTAAATTGCTATATAAACTTTAATGAAGTATGTTTACTATGTGTTTCTTAGTTTAATTATTTTTATTCTGAAATTTCATTTTAAAATACAAAAATTTTGCAGAATATTTTGACTTATGATTGATTATTTAAACAAAATTTATAAAATCATAAAAAGATCTTAAAAATTTCAGTTATTGTAATAACTTAATAACTTTCACAAGAAACTCATTTTGCCAAAATTGTAGCACTATACTAAGATTTTACCATATAAAAATAATAAACATTGCTAGTGACACTTACTTTGTTTCATCCTTTTAGAAGGTGGGCTTTGAAAGTCTTTGACAGGATCATTGTCTGTAAAGAAAAAAATAATAATACCATGACTATTAGCTTTTGTGAATTCAATCATATCAAAATCCTACAAGATAAATAAAAAACAATTATTTAAGCCAAAAATTTCAATTTATGCATTGCTAGCATCACTGTGACTACATGAAATTTATCGCCAGCATGACATTTTTAGTGTTTGACACATATAAAAGCTTTTTTTTACAACAAAGATTAAAATTGTTTTCGAAAATAATTCCAGTGCAATAATAGTGCAAAGATAAAAATATAAATCAGAATCTCCTTTTGGTCACATGCACTGATGCAGTACCACACTGTGTCATGCCATAGGCCATGTTACCTATAGATGTTACATTTAAACTTAAAAGAATGACCATGTATTAAATAAGTAATACTAAGTTGAAGTTGAAGCATAAAGATATTACCAATGTTACATTTAATTGAAAGAACCAGTAATATAAGCAAAGTGTTAATTTCGGAATATCATAGGCCTACAGGCAATATAGGAGTCCAGTAGCTCAGTTGGTAGAGTGCACGACTGAGATGCCCTGATCAGGTCTAACCCGCTTTTCCAGAGCTATGCAGACAGATATGCCAATCATCAAAGCGGAAGTAAGTCGTTTGCAGCTCCAGCTTCCCCATTCAGCTGTTGAGAGAAGTGGCAATGTTGAATGGTGCCGCCATCCTTTGGAGGGGACGTTAAGCCGTTGGTCCCGATGGTAGGACAAGTCACACCCTACCTGGTTCTCTGAACACTATTCCAGAAGAGAAGCGAAAACGCGGTGTTCATTCACTTTCTGAGCTAATGGATGGATGATGCTCCGTTTGGGCAGCTCTCCCTATGAAAGCTCCGATGTTTGTAAAGCGCTCTTGAATATACTTGTATAGAAAGGGTGCTATATAAAATAATTACTATTATTACTATTATTAATATACGAGCATGAAGCAGGCACAAAATAGTAAGATAGTAAGTTATAACCGGTGTTGAGGACTTCCCAAACCCTGCATTTGTCCCCAGCAATGTAATCAGCAATCTATCTTGTTTCTCTTAAAAATTAAAGCACTGAATTAAAGTGGGGTAGGCCTAGTAGTCCCTGTTGTACCAGACTGATGCCAGCCGTGTTATGGCTGCCGTTGGTGATGGCTGGCTGTCCGAGGGTACTACAAAATCCTATACCCTCCTATAGAGGAGTCAGGTAGCTCAGTTGGTAGGGCACACGACTGAGATGCTGAAGGTACCCGGTTTAAGCCTCGGATAGGTCTAACCAGTTTTTCCATAGCTATGTAGACAGATACACGGATCATCAAAGCAGAAGTACATTGTTTGCAGCTCCTGCTCCTCATTCAGCTGTTGAGAAAAGTGGCAATAGTTGAATGGTGCTAGCCGTCCTTCAGAGAGGACATTAAGCCGTCCGTCCCGATGGTAGGACAGTCACACCCTACCTGGTTCTCTGAACACTTCTCAAAAAGAGTAGGGTGAAAACCCGGTATATATCCACTTCCGTCCCAGTCGCACGAGACTGGCATCTACTATGCAGGCTATAACTTGGCGTCTATACTCCATATAGGAGTCTTGCCGAGTTCCCGTAAGGGAGGATCATGCACAAACAAATACCCTTCTGTACTGATTTAAGCCGCGTGCTAGAAAGTATAGCAAAATTTCAGTTTTTAGATCTTTATAAAAACGAAACCATTTTACCTTTTGTTTTCGCCCACAATGATTATAATCAATGCTTGAAGCCCATTCATGTCTTTGAAAACAGTTTTTAAGCTTATTTTAGGTACTTTCATTGAAGTATTTTGTACTACTTTTCTTTTCGTAAAAATCGTTGACGAGCTCTCCAAAGTACCGTCAAAGTTCAAAACACTGCCATTGCGGGGCTATTACATTTTAGTGGGGGTAATATGTTTTGGAATATTTGAGGAAAACATTAAGATAATACTTATAAAGTACAATTATATAATCTAAATAAACATATGTTGATGTTTTATTTATTTGTTTTTGCACACAAGTCTTTTCTACCAAAACTATTTAATAAAATTATGAACAAAAAAATGTTGCCAACAAAAAATCAACTTGCAGTTTAGTGGAAAATTTTAAAACTTATTTGTGGACAATAAATAATTAATCACAAACGTGCGTTAGATAAGAAAATGGCAACCAAAATTGAATTCGGAGAGCTTTATCCTGTAGTGGTGCTAAATACGTAAAGATTATTTATGAAGTTTTTGTGATAAGTGTATTAATTATGACTATAGTTGATATAAGAATATCCAAAAAGTAAGATATTTTTCAATCATTAATTTTCTATGTGTGAACTTAAAAAGACATAGGAATTGAACATGAGGCCTAGGCTATCCAGAGATCGCGTTAACGACAAATTTGTCGTATATTACGCCATGGCTGAAATTTTTTACGACACAGGTTGTATCTGCATCGTAAGATTTAGATATAGCATGTGAAATTTTATGCTGGAGTTTTTCATTAACATAAATGAAAATCATGACATCTTACTTTTCTGATGCGATTTAAAGTTTTATTTTACACAAAAATGATTTTGAATTACTCCTAAATAAAAGACATGACACAAGTACAAGACAAACGGCCTAATGATTCAACATGCCCGTAGTGCTGTACATAAACACATAGAGGCTAGTACATAGAGGCTAGTACATAGACCCTATGCATGATGTATATGTACGTACACTGTACAGGGTACGTAAAAGTTTTGATGCTGTTTTGAATGCAGGCTTTCAACGATATTATTAGCTAGGATTATACTTTCCTCCCGTATTGTGCTGATTGTGAATCTGTGAAGTGATTACAATCTGCAAGTCAAGTTACTATAGTATACTGTAAAAAAGTAGGCGTGTTGACAATTGGTCAAATTTCACTAAAACCTCATGAAAGTTAGGATACGATAAAAAAAAGTATTTTCTAGTTTATTTTGGGATTGTTAACCCAAATCTTATGATTCAACAATCAACATTATACAAGGATTGGGTATGAACTTTTTCTTAATATTTTTTATGATAATAATAGTCAGATTTGTTTATGTTTTTGGTATTTTAAGCGAAATTTTCATTCACTTCAGCGAGGCAGACCTACACAAGTGTGTGTATTAACAATAACTTGCATGCTTTGCAAGCGTGCAGTGCCCTGTACATACAACAGCAAATTTACAAAATAGGCCGAAATTCAAGGGTTGTCGTAACCATATACACCAGGCAAAAGATTATAACACAACCTCTGGGCCTACCTTATTAACAACCCTTGTAATCACACGGCAATCCCAATGTCAACCCTTACTGAGGGATGTGTGTAACAACTAGGGCAGCCCTAGTGTTAGTTGCGTTTAGAGACGTATGCATAAGTTACACCTAACGTTAAGGCCCCTATGCATACATTTGCTCTGAATAATTTACTAACTGTTAGTGTTACAGTATTAGTCTAATGACTTACTAATGTTAATATTAAATAATGTTACACTTAACGCTAGGCCTACAGTGGACAGCTTTAATTTTTACATCATGACATATTCAATACAGGGAGGCATATTCTATTCTCGAGGTCGGACATCCGGGAATGTTGTGGTGCATGGCGACGTAACAATGCTTTTGACGATCTCAAACTTCAGTCAAAGGGAAAAACAAACAGTCAGTTATCTGACATTACGTCAATGGGAGACAAACCTATTTTGTCATTTTTAACAAATACTGCCATTACTGGACAGAATTTATGTTTCTTCAAATATGCTGTGTATTAATAGTAATACTAGATAATAGTTTCCAACATATATGACCATTAATTTTCGCTGACTGGCTGAGGCGACACAAGTAATGAAGTATTAATACAAAATATCTGTAGCCTGTGGAGGCCTAGGCCTAAATCATGATAAAATTTCCCTTCCAAATTAGCAAATACTGCAGACTGAGCTCGTAGGCCTACACAGTTAGCCTACGTCGATCCGACCTCGAGAATTCAATTTAGAAAAGTTAAAAGAAGAGCACGTCATTAATCATCGTGTTGATTTACGTTATCAAGCCGGTAATGCCAGCTGAAAAGGCTAATGCCGGTCACTAACATTAGGCAGTTAGGCCCAGCAGTAGCCTACATTTTAAAGTTAGGCCTAGCCTAGGCCTAAGTCGTTACACATTTATAATGTTGTTCACTCGCGAAATGCAATGCGAAGTTAGGATAAAAAATGCAAATCTATCATGTTTGTTAAATTTAATTGAAAGAACCCATGCCATACCTGTTTTTACAATAGGCTTCTTCTTCTTAAGATCGAAATCAATAGCTGATTTTCCTGCGCTAGTTCTCCTATCATTTTGGTTGTAAATTTGGATCAAATTTTGTTTAAAGATATCCTATTTTCCCTGGTCCTGTAGTCCTAGCTGTGATATGTATGATGCGTGTTTAATAACCTATTGAAGTTTCGCGCCAAGTCTGGACAAGGCCTGTCAACGTAATGATTTCAGAGTGACAACCAATGAAATCCTTTCTTAAAGAAGTCATTTATAATAAGATTGCCTGGACCGCCCTTTTTACAATTATACTGTCGAATGAACCAGAAAGATTGTAAATAAAAACATTGAAAATTTGTATAATGTATACCAACTGTGGAGTAGCGGTTATCATACATGTCTACAGACCTCAAGGCCCTAGGTTCAAGCCTGGGTTGGGTAGACACGCCAGTGACCCACCACAACTGGTTATCAAAGGCCGTAGACATTACCTTGGTTTTCGATGTTATGTATGTCCGTACGACGTTCCTGTGTTCTCGTCCGGGTCGTATTACGCGTTTCGTGATAGCATTGTTATTATATATATATACATATATATGTATATATATATATATATATATATATATATATATATATATATATACTCCACTTTTGACTTTTCCCTCCAGGGACATGCCCCTTCTTACCACAGTCCTCGGTATTGGGGCTCCTGGTATAATTGTGTCAAATAAATAATATGTATGATACAACATTTGTGAGTGAGTGGATTTTCTATTTGTTTTCAAGCTTCAAGAGTGACCTAAAATAATTCTATATAACTTTTAAAAGGGTACCTCCCGCCCTGGTATAATTGTGTCAAATAAATAATATGATCCACCCTCAACTTTTAAAAGGGCACCTCCTCCCCTCTCCCTACCTTCACCCCTACATCCCCTACTGCCCTTGCCCCCCGTGGTTCCGATATAGGGCACACACCGTGGAAACGTGTTGGGGGTAAACCTGCAAGACAGTGTGGGGACTGCCCTACAAGTCGGACAAATAGGCACAAAACAAAAAGTAAACAAGCACCTGATAAAAGATTTAACTTCACACAACTTGTTTCTATCTGAGGGGGTGTATCCCTAAACAAACAGAATCAGGGGGACTCAGGGTTTCTTAATTGATATAATAAGATAATTACTGGCTTTTACTAGGAAATAATAATACACACACTTAAGAACAATCAAAGGGGTACCTTTACCTTATGGCAAAAGAGACAAAAAAAGCTACTTACAGTTTGTAGGGCCTGGCCTGCAAATTGCTAAAACTAACAAAAGGTAATTAATAACTAAAACAGTTCTGTCCATTGATGGATCCATCACATAATAACAAATCCGATGAAAACGTTCCTAGGTGATTCTAGAATCAGTTTGTGCACATATCACATTCACACAGAGATTTATGGGCAAGAAGGCAAGTATCACAGGTACAAGAAGGTAAACCAATGTCAAAAAAAAAAAAAAAAAACGTCGTCGATATAGAACTTTGAAGATAAACTGTCACAGCTGTAAAAAGTAAGGTGAGAGGAGAATGGAGGTAAATGAAACTTTTACAGGTCCTGCACAAATATGTTCTGGAGATAACTTTAGAGAAGATTTACTTCAACGCAGAAGACTTTTGAACAGATACATTATGTTCCATGAAAATACTCCAAGTCGAAAGAAGATTTGGGTTTACATTTTCAAAAAGAGATTTTACAGAGATTTATTCCGGGTATAGGTCCAAAGATATGCAGGTATAATCCAGAAAAGATGCAAATTGAGTTATTTATTCTAAAATATATTCCAATTTTCGTGCTACTGATAAGGTTACAGCATGTGTTCAGTCTGGGGTCTTATTCACCCTCTGGGCATGGTGATATTAGAAAAAGACTGGACATGTGGTTATCCCATAATACTCTGGATGCAAATGAGTCACAAGGTCTAGTGTAGCTCTTCCCATTGGTCAGGAGTTTCACATTAATAATTAAAATTCAGCTCCCATCCCAGACAAGGAGATACCGCCTGGTACTGCGCCTGGTACTGCGTCATACCCTCAAACAGGAAGTGTCTGCTCTCTTAAGGTGAAACTAGAAATCAATGTTCCCTGGGTGGGCTATGGAAACATTACATGGGGCTTAGTGCAAAGTTCTCACTACAGTAATGTTTATACACAAGGATGAAAGGTAGGATATAGATTTTAAAGAATTAGATAATATCATGGCTAGAAGTAACTTAAAGCTGAAGCAAATACACCAAAATATTTGGTTTAAAAATAACAATAAAAAAGTATACTAAAAATTGATGGGCAGTTTGTCCCCTTTACATCGCTCCTTGCTTAATGTTGGCTCTACGTGCCAACGTATGACCAAGAAAAGTAATCTTGCATCCTAGCTATACCTAAACCAGAACACAGCCACTCCAAACTGATAACAACAGGCTTCAGGTCACAATTAATTTGTTGTTGATGATAGTCCTCAGGAGGGATCCCTTTCAATCTGTTTGACCTTTAGCATCGAAGGTCTGCACTCTGAATAGTGGGCACTGCTAGTAAAGGGACAAAATTGTCAGCTGGTAAAGGCGCCGACACAGTTCCTGCAGCTTCACTACACTCTGGGTTGTCAGTTGAGTTCTTGTGCATGTCTGAAGCAAATATTAAGGAGCATGGCTTCAATTGATTCATGTGAAGTGTCCTTTCCGTCCCCTCTCCGTTTTCTGGTTTCACTCTGTACACAGGGATGTTTGGGGTTAGGTTGGTCTATTACCATATATGGAGCTGAATACCAGCGATCCTCAATTTGCTGTTTGTTCTTCAGGTCATTGCGTTTGACTAACATTCTATCACCTCTGCACAAAGGAAGATGTTTCGTCTTTCGGTCATACAGTTTCTTCTGCATCTGAGATGCCTTTGCCTGCTCTTTCTCTGCTTGATGATGAGCTTGTTGGTAGCGTCTCTAGTGGCTGGCTACCCATTCATCTGTATCGCCAGTGTTTTGAGATTATCCCAGGCCATAAGCAAGGTATATTGGTAAAATACCATGTCGTCCAAACATAAGGTATAATGGTGAATAGCCTGTGAGGGAATGTTGAGTGTTGTTATACACATAGGTCAATTCAGGTAACATTGAAGGCCAGTACTTCTTCTTGTTCTGTGGCAAAGAACGAATCATGCTGATTAATGTCCTATTGAACCTTTCACATAAACCGTTGCCAGATGGATGATAAGGGCTGGTGCGGCTTTTTAATTCCATAAAGTTTGCATAGTTCAGCTATGAGACGGGACTCAAAGTTTGCCCCCTGGTCTGAATGGATGTGGCTTACGTAAATTACAGCGCTCGCACTTGTTACAATACAACTTCACATCATTCGACATCC
Organism: Chiridota heheva; assembly: GCA_020152595.1. Taxonomy (NCBI): domain Eukaryota; kingdom Metazoa; phylum Echinodermata; class Holothuroidea; order Apodida; family Chiridotidae; genus Chiridota; species Chiridota heheva. The sequence continues at coordinate 2,325,536 of JAIGNY010001303.1, forward strand.
CTGGCCAGTAGAATATTCTCCTTAACAGAGCAATGGTTCTTTCTGCACCAAAATGACAGGCTTGGTCATGGAGTCCTTGTAACACTTCCCTCTGAGCACATCCTGGGATAACCAACTGATTTTGAGGTTCAGCATAGAAATTGGTTTGATAGGAACGATACAACAGCCCGTCTATCAACTGCAATTTATTCCACTGGTTTAGTAGAGATCTAACTTCCTTTGGTTCTGTTTTCCGTCGTCTTGGACGTTTCCTTTCCTCACATAACCTTTCACCTTCTCTATGGCTGCGTCAGACTGCTGTTTAGCAATCAACTTTGATTTGGAATAACCAAATAAAACTTCAGCTGTGGTGGTGCTGTTTGGAGCTGCCACTACTTCTGTCTGTTGTTGCAAACCATATACACTTCAGATTCAGTTTCTCTATTAGGTTCAGTTTCTTCATGACTCTCCACATGCGGCATGCGTGACAGTGCATCTGCGTTGGCGTTATTCCGTCCTGAGCGGTATCGGACCTTAAAATCAAAGTTGGCTAATCTGGCCATTCATCGTTGCTCAAGTACTCCTAAATCTGCCGTGGATAAATGAACTAATGGGTTGTGGTCAGTATACACGATGAATTTTGACCCCATCAGGTAATCCTTGAACTTCTGGGTGATCGCCCACGTGAGTGCCAGTAATTCTAATTTAAAGGCGCCGTAATTTTGGTCATTCTTCTCGGACTTTCTCAAGCTTCTGCTACCAAATGACACAACTCTCTCGACTCCATCTTGGACTTGCATCTGTGTATAAATTGAAGGGTACAGAATAGTTAGTATACGCAAGAATGGGGGGAGATGATAAGCAAGACTTCAGTTGGTCAAATGCTTCTTGGCATCGTTGGATCCACACAAACTTTGGTTTCTTTCTCACCTCTGTGCCCTTAGGTTTATTGGTGAGCTCGTATAGTGTGCCGGCTATCTTCGAGAAGTTTTTGACAAACCTCCTGTAGAACCCTGCCAACCCAAGAAAGCACCTCACATCTTTGACGCAGGTAGGGGTAGACCAGTCGTTGATCACGTTGCATTTCTCTGGTTCCGTTGCAATACCTGATGCCGATACAACATGTCCAAGGTACCTGACCTCTCTCTCTTCAGCAAGTGGCACTTCGACGGCTTGGCCTTCAGGCCATAATTTGTCAGGCGGCTAAGGACGGTCCCCAGTCGTTCAAGATGAAAGTCAAAATCAGATGAAAATACAATCACATCATCCAGGTAAAGAAGGACACGTTCGAAGTTGAGATCCCCAAGGCAAGCTTCCATAAGGCGTTGGAAGGTAGCTGGGGCATTACATAGTCTGAATGGCATGCGGTTCAACTCAAAAAGGCCCATCGGAGTGGTGAAGGCCGTCTTGGGTTTGTCTGCTGGATGCATGGCTACCTGCCAGTAACCGCTGGCTAAACCCAAGGTAGAGAATAATCTTGCAGAACCTAATGCATTTAAAGATTATTCTATCCTAGGGAGGGGGTAGGCATCTTTCCTTGTTTTCTCATTCAAGCGTCTATAGTCTACACATAAGCGTATACTCACTTTATTCTTCTTGACTAAAACAATCGGTGCCGCCCATGGACTATGACTGTCTTGAATCACTCCTCTATCCAGCATCTGTTTCAAATGGTTTTTAGCTTCTTGGTACATTCTTGAGGGTACCATTCTGTACCGCTCTCTGAACGGGGGTTTATCACCACTAGGTATAGTGTGGGTGATAATGTCAGTACATCCATAATCACAGTCATCTTTGGAGAATACATTACAATATTGTTGCAGGAAGTGGGTCAATTTGGAGAGTTGAATAGTAGTTAGACTGCTAGTGTCCACATCTACTGGGATAGTAGGTGGCTCCATATCAGCTGGTAAAGAGTGTGTGGCACTCTGTTTGTATATGCCGACATGAAGGGTATTGGGACCAGTCTGCTTAAGCCTTATGTCTTCCAGTTCATATTGGGACCAGTCTGCTCAAGCCTTATGTCTTCCAGTTCAGTAGGCAAAATATCAACACTGTAAAGATCTGCCGAAGGGGTACCCTTCGTGAGTACGACATCTTTGGTGCCAGTATTCCTGACTTTAAAATAGTGGTAGTTCTGTTTGCAACAGTCACTAATGTCTTTGCTACGAGGATGCTTTGGGGTAGGTGATTTCTGTCATCTGGCAATGGTTCAATCAGACCTTCAACTTTTCCATCTACAGAGCAGCATGTTTCTATAAGAACTTCAAGCCGGGCAGGAATAGTGGTTGGTCCCCTCCCTTTAAGGGTCACCTGACCCAACTTCTCGGCTTAAGAGGTCGACTTAGCATCTTGTAACCCTTTGTAGTACCTGTGAAAGCACCTTGACATCTGATTGACATGACAGATAATCTGGATAGCCTGGTCCATAGTCTTGAAACAGCTGGTCTCGACAATTTCCAATGACATTCATACCTAATAGGCAAGGTACTCCTTTAACTGGCTCAGTCTGCACAATAAGAACCACAATGTCCTTTAATGTCACCCCTGCAATCTGTATTGTCAACTCAACACACCCTGTAAAAGGTACAGCTAACCCATTAGCCGCTGTAAGTTTAAGCCATCGTAGTGGTCCAGTTTCGACGGTATGAACAGGAAAATATTCATGAAAGAAAGTCTCAGTCATTGTGGTAACTTAAGATCCTGTGTCGACTAGGCATATCGCTTTAACATTCTCAAACATAGCTGTGACCAACAAATAATCTCCTACGATGTTGCCATTGTGAGCCTTCAGTGAATGGCAAAATAATCCTTCACTTTCAAAACCCACTGTCCGACTCGTAACAGTGGACTGTGCTAGTTTAAAGTATCCCTAGATTCTGTTTGCTGTCCCTGGTCTCTCTGCTTCTTGTAGCATCGACGCTCAATGTGGCCCGGTTTTTTGCAATAGCGGCAGATGCCTTAAACTGACCAAATAAGGTATCCGAGAGTCCGTCGGTTGGCTTGTTTGTTTGTAAGTGCGGCGGTATATGTGAGTGAAAAGCTAACATTCATACCAATACGAGTTCCACGAGACACTGAGTCCTTGTAAACAGGTAAAGTAAATTAAGAGTTTCCATACATGGAATACAGAGTCTCTATATATGGAATGCAGAATCCATAGGTTAACAGATATATTCCATATATGGATCAGTCATATTTCTATGGAGTAGCCATATCTCCATACATCTATGGATCGGGAGTATCCATATGTGCCTATGTATAAATTTTCATTAAGATGTCTTGATTGAGTTATATATGTCGAGAATTGAAGAACCAACACCAATTGTAGTGTCACATCTATATACTAGATAGTCACAACCTAGCGCATTTATTAAAGGCACCATAACCCCCATCAATCTCGACCCCCCAGAACTCGGTCATGTTACATATACAGATATATATATATATATATATATATATATATATATATATATATATATATATATATATATATATATATATATATATATATATATATATATATATATATATATATATATATATATATATATATATATATATATATATATATATATATATATATATATATATATATATATATATATATATATATATATATATATATATATATATATATATATATATATATATATATATATATATATATATATATATATATATATATATATATATATATATATATATATATATATATATATATATATATATATATAAGTATAAATATAAATATATACATAAGGATTAAAAACCGAATCGGAAATCTCCACTTTGTGTACCTTAAGTACGAATTGTATGTATCATGGTTATCATCCCAATAATTTCTTACCGCTTGGAGAGGTAATTAGATCCTATGGGCAGCGGAATATGTTTAAAACTGGCATAACTGGAGGCTCAGATTTTTAAGGACACCTTGCACTTTTTTTGATATACAGCAGTACGATATGCAGATATGCCATACGGAAGTGTCATAATTGAAAGATCCCTCCCCCTTCCCCTCCTCCCACAAAATTTAGAAATCTAATCAGTCCGAAAATTGCTGGTGGTGTTTTTCTTTTCCTTTAATTTGAAATTTGCAGTCATGCACGAAAATTAATCTCTCTGGGTTTGATGTTTGGCAGCTTGTTTTAACCAATCATCGGAGGAATTTGTGTAGCAACAAAATCTGCGTAACTAAATGGGGTAAATATCCTACGCGGCACTGGTACAGTACAGCTAGCTAGCGGCGCGCGCTGATGTTGTCAATGCATATACTGTATCAAACAAATTTATACACACACACACCCACCCACACACACACACACACACACACAGGCGGAGTGACGGCAAAATGGTGAGTGGTGCCTAATACAGTCTTTGTTAATCCGATTCCCGTTATCCAAATCGGTTAGTAAACGGAATTTTGCTAAAAACTCGAAAGATCCGGAGAAGTGCCATAAATTGATCAAAACTTACCGAAAGCCGAATGAACATCTATATGCCAATGTATTGGTCATGCACGTGATTGCGGATTTGAGGTTTGTTTAGGCGCGGCCTATTTTGTAACCTGGAAAGGTTAAGTGGAAAATCGGAATATTTAGGACCGTAACAAAATTATGAAAAATCGCAACCACATTATCAACATCTAAAAAAATATTCGAAAATTTCGGACCGCTGATAATTCTGAGAAGAAAAAAATCAAATCAAATCATGGCTTCACACCATACAGTCTAGCTACACCAATGAGGCGCAGTGGACTGGGGCGTAACAAATGTCAGGGGCCCAAGTCAAACCAAAACATGCATGATGTGCCTTATAACGTATCTTGTGAGCAGTTTTGTCATGATTAATGAAAGATATTCGGACAAGTGATTAGAGTTTTATAATCGGGGAGCAGAGAGAAAGGCACCCTCTGAAAGGTTTTCTCTCGATTAGGAAAAATGGGAAATTATCAAGAAAAAGTTGAATTTTTTTTTAGTAAAATCATTTAAAATGTGGGTAAAATTTGGCAGCAAAAGAGATATATCACAAACATTGAAAGAAATTTTCCAAAAATTGAGGAAAACTTACCGAAATTTGAAGAAAAATTGAAAGAAATGAAATGAAAGAAAATTTTCTAAACATTGAATAAAATTTACCCCAAAATAAAGGAAATTAAAAAAATGCACGAGATTTAAGGAAATTGCCCAAAATTGCTCCAAAATGAAGGAAATTTCCAAAATTGCTCCAAAATGAAGGAAATTTGCGAAAAGTGAATAAATTTTACCGAAATTAAAAGACAAATTGCCCCAAAATGAAGGAAAATCATTCAAACATTTGGAGAAAATTCAAAAGAAAATTGTAGAAAATTCATCAAAAATCGGATTAAAAATGCTCCAAAATAAAGAACTTTTTGACAATTAAAGAAAAGTGAACTATGATTAAGAAATTGTCCAAAATTCAAAACATTTCCCAACATTGAAGGAAATTCACCAATAATTGAAGAAAATTTAACACAAATCTAAAAACAAAATGCCCCCAAATGATGGAAATTTACCAAAAACTAAAGAAAATTTTCCAAAAATTGAAGGAAAATATCAACGAGAATAAAAATTCTTCACAAAGAATGAATTCAAATGTCCCCAAAATTGAAGAAAGTTTACATAAACCGTGACTAAGAATTATCTCACGGTAAAAAAAGATCCCAGGGGCCATGCCCCCCTCCCCCTCACCCTCTGGCTCCGCCCCTGACGGTGCAGGAAAGTCCTAAAATCTTCACTTGTGCCCACCATAATAGAGGGCCTCCTTCAAATCAGTAGAACTATGAAAACGAATTTTGAAAGCAATGATAATGAATCTGACATTTGGTAAATATTAGATTAACAGAGCAAAAGTTTCTCTTCATCGTTTGTACAAGTAGTCACCGCTGTATATTGCCCCAGCCACGGGCTCCAAATCAGTGTTGAAATTCGAGATAAAAGGCTCTTTTTGAAAGTTACATTGCGAATTATAAAAACTTTTTAATATAAAACTATATATCAGCTATCGGGACTTACATCTATTATTGTTTATTGGACTGTTGGAACATGCTTTGATGTTCCAGTGTAGAAAAAATATCAGACCTCATGTAGGTGGCCCAGATACGGGTGGTTCATAGGGTGGCTCATATAGGTGGCTCATATAGGTGGCTCAGATAGGTGACTCAGATAAGTGGCTCAGATAGCCCAGATGGATCAGATAGGTGGGTCAGATATTGGTGGGTTAGATAGGTGGCTGAAATAGGTGGCTCAGATGGTGGCTCAGATATCAGTGGCTCAAATAGGTAGATCAAATAGGTGGCTCAGATAGGTGGCTCAGATAGGCAGAACAGATAGGTGACTGAAATAGGTGCTTAATTCATATAGGTGGCCCAAATAGGTGGATCGGATAGGTGGCTCAAATAGGTGTTTTACATAGGTGGTTCAGATAAGTGACGCAGATGGTTCACACAGGCCAATTGATGATGGGCCTCATCTCTTCGATAATTGACCAAATTCCTTAACTTTTGGACCGAAAATCTTTAAATTGTTACCAAAACTATTCAACATTGGACCACCCACAACCCTTACTTGTGCCCCTGTTCGCATACTTATACTTAACTTAAGGTACGGTATATGTGCACGCCTAATTTACCAATTGAAATTTGAGCCATTTTTTTTGCACTATCGCTACACCAAATTGAAGATTGACCTGGTGCTCAAGCTGGATAAGCCCGGCTGTCTCCAAGTTCCCATCGTCCCATATGTTCTATTAACTGATTAATTTCGACAAAACTGTTTAGAACATACGTTATCAAATATCAGCTCTGGTTTGTGGTTTGGTTTGGTTTGGCTTCCTTCCCCTCCCCTTCCCTGTTTGTTAACCAATGAGTTGTTGCCGAGCACCCAATCGCGGGAGGACCATTCTGTTTCCCGCGTATACGGAGAAATAGAATCACCCACGATTGTGGAAGGGCGGGGCGAGCACCCGCGATTGGTGAACAGCGGGCGTTTCCCTCCACTGTAGCACGTTTTAAGACAAAAATACACACAAGCGGGTTTCATAAGGTGCTTAAGGTTAACTTACATGACTTATACAGTTATAGGATGCTCAAGGGTCAAGCATGTCCGTTTTATATAAGATAATTATAATATAGGGGCCTATCACCTGAAGAAAGTTCGTGGAAGAATAATTAAAAAAGTCAATTTCTTTAAAATACATCCATAATTGTTAAGAATGTGAGAATAAATACGCAACCAGCGATGTCGGAACCACGGGGGCAAGGGGCAGTAGGGGATGTAGGGGGTGAAGGTAGAGAGAGGTGAGGAGGTGCCCTTTTGAAAGTTGAGGGTGGATCGGGGCGGGAGGTACTCTTTTGAAAATTATATGAAATTACTATAGGTCACTCTTGAAGCTTGAAAACAAATGGAAAATCCACTCACTCACAAATGTTGTAACATACATATTATTTATTTGACACAATTATACCAAGGGCCCCAACACCGAGGACTGTGGTGAGAAGGGACATGTCCCCCAATAATTTTCTAAGCAGTAATTTTCAAAAGTAGGCCTTTTAACTATTCGCCCGAAGAACAATTGCCAACATGATTGGTCCTGGCTCCTCAATCTCAAATACATAGGCTGCATTTGCCTATCAAAAGTGGGCGAAAAGTCAAAAGTGGAGGAAAAAGTCAAAAGTGTGTGGAGGAAGTCAAAAGTAAGGAGAAATCACAAAAAACAACTTAATATACAAAATATCACCGTACAGAAAAAGTATGCATTTGGAAAAAGTGGGGTGGCGCAAGGGGCCGAAATTTTCAAACCAGAAATTCATTGTGTTGGATTGTTTTGGTAACCCTGATGAAAGCGATCGGTCTCAGAGTTCAGATGTATAGCAGCCATCTATTTAGCAGTTTAGAGTTAGCAAATTAATTTCTTCAAATTATCCGAAATTTCCCCAGCATTTCCAAACTTTTTCCTTAAAATATTTGACTTTCTCAATATTTTCATCAGTTTTGCTCAAAATATCTGAAGTTTTCTTCAAAATTTCCGAAGTAGGCCTTATTTGTCAAAATATCTGACTTTTCTCAATATTTCCGGTTTTGCTCAAAATATCCAAAGTTTTCCCAAGTGGGGGTGGATGGGGATTGGGTGGATGGGGATTGGGTGGATGAGGATGGGGTGGATGGGGATGGGGTGGATGGGGATTGGACGGATGGGAATTGGGCGGATGGGGATTGGGCGGATGGGGATTGGGCGGATGGGGATTGGGTGGATTGGGATTGGGCGGATGGGGATTGGGTGGATGGGAATGGGGTGGATGGGGATGGGGTGGATGGGGTGGATGGGGATGGGGTGGAATGGGATGGGGCGAGTGGGGATGGGGATGGGGTGGATGGGGATGGGGTGGAATGGGATGGGGCGGATGGGGATTGGGCGGATGGGGATGGGGTGGAATGGGATGGGGTGGATGGGGATGGGGCGGATGGGGATTGGGCGGATGGGGATTGGGGGATGGGGATTGGGCGGATGGGGATTAAGCGGATGGGGATTGGGCGGATGGGGATTGGGCGGATGGGGATTGGGCGGATGGGGATTGGGTGGATGGGGATTGGGCGGATGGGGATTGGGTGGATGGGGATTGGGTGGTTGAGGATGGGGTGGATGGGGATGGGGTGGATGGGGATTGGACGGATGGGGATTGGGCGGATGGGGATTGGGCGGATGGGGATTGGGCGGATGGGGATTGGGTGGATTGGGATTGGGCGGATGGGGATTGGGTGGATGGGGATGGGGTGGATGGGGATGGGGTGGATGGGGTGGATGGGGTGGATGGGGATGGGGTGGAATGGGATGGGGCGAATGGGGGGGATGGGGTGGATGTGGATGGGGTGGATTGGGATGGGGTGGAATGGGATGGGGCGGATGGGGATGGGGTGGATGGGGATCAGGTGGATGGGGATGGGGTGGATTGGGATGGGGTGGATGGGGATGGGGTGGATGTGGATGGGGTAGATTAGAATGGGGTGGAATGGGATGGGACGGATGGGGATGGGGTGGATGGGGATGGGGTGGAATGGGATGGGGCGGATGGGGATTGGGCGGATGGGGATGGGGTGGAATGGGATGGGGTGGATGGGGATGGGGCGGATGGGGATTGGGTGGATGAAGATGGGGTGGATGTGGATGGGGTGGATTGGGATGGGGTGTAATGGGATGGGGCGGATGGGGATGGGGCGGATGGGGATGGAGGTGGGTGGGGATGGGGGCGGGTTGGGATGGGGTGGGTGGGGTGCGGGAATTATAAAGTAATTTAAATCCAAGCTACCTCTTAGGCTAGCCTCACATTCTTATCAATCATCATCCCCACCCCAAAAACGGCTCCCCAGAAGGTAAGAAAGGTCCAGATATTTTGGTAATAGGTGCAAATTTTGAGGAAATTACTTTTATTTGTTTTTGCTCTGTAGTAAAGCTTAGCCCTCCGAACACTATTTTGGCACAATTTTGGAAAGAAAATAATTCTTTTTCGTTCTACTCCCAACCCAAAAATGCTGGCTGCACCTAAATTGATGTTCAAGTTTAAAAAGTATAAAACAAACGTCATTTTACACTATGAGGCGTGAACCGACTCCTTGATTGAAAAATTCGTTACTATGCCTTGCCTTCAAATTGATACACTGGCAAGTAGACTCTAGCTACTACGGAAGCATCGAAACTGTACGTACGTACGTACGTGGTCAGCCGATATTCGATTCTAATATTCCGATCCGTCACGTCCATAACTGTCATACAGACGTACGTACATGTAGCCAACGTACGTTATACTTATACTAAGCATATGTATGCCTATGTGTGTGCGTTATAAACATTAACACATCTGAAGAATAAAGTCTGACAAGTGACAGCAAGAAAGGAAAGTGCAGCGTTAGCACTGAACCATCTATTTCGGAGAATTTATTCACTGAGAGAACTTGTTTAACAACTCATCATTGCCAGTCGCTGACAAGTTTGAGGATTACTTTTATGGATATTGACTTTTCCTTCTAACGAGTAACGTTACAATACAGCTGTAGTTAGGCTAGCGTAATTTGTTTCCCGATAAATCCTCACTGCAATAATAACATTAGGCTCAACGTACAGTGTAAGATTCGGGAGTTAAAGTGTACTAGCCCCCTCCCCTTTCCCCTATTACACTGTCACTTGCACTGTCACAGTATCAGACCAACTGTGCAAGCAGTGCCTAGTAGTAGTAGGCTAGTAGTACTAGTAGTACGCTCACTACAGTGATACTAGCACTTTTCTAACAATAACTGATGCCATTGATATTGCAGAGATTTCTAACTTAAGGCAAACCAGTTGGCGTAACGCAACTTGTACTGTAGGCCTATTAGTATTTATTCATAATTTCATTTAATTTTTTCTTCTGAATTTCAAAATATTGAAACTTGAAAGTAAAGAACATTAAGTAGGCCTAAATGGTTGAACAAATCAAAGTTCAAACTTAACTTGAGAACATTTTTTGTTTTGGTAAACTTTTGCGGACTAGGCAAAGTTTACTGTACTACAAAGTAGTGAAAAAGTACTAGACTACTAAGTTACAACTTACAATTCAAGATTACCAGAGTTGTAACTGCAGTGTAGTGTGAACAGATTGTGGTCGTGATACTTTTTTGTGTATTTTTCTTCAAGTCAAAAGTACTAACAGTCACCTTTTAAGATGTCTCTGGCAGGATTGAAAAAGCAGTTCAATAAAGCTAATCAGGTGAGATTAATAAATTATGTTTGGATGTTGTTTTTTGTATTTTATGACAGACCAGACTTCAAAGTGTGCGTGGAAGATAATTTTGGATGCAAAAATGCATGTGCGCCTATGTCTAGAAAATGTACGCCAAGATCTAGAAAATGTGCACCAATGTCTAGAAAATGTACACCAATAATCATCTATTTGATAGTGGACATAATACACAAATATTTAACAAAAGGCTGACATTTTTTTAGTGTTTAGGCTATCAAGAAATTGACTTTTCTAAAGTTTTTAATAAAGAAAACTAAAATTTATTGAAAGATGTGCACCTTGAATCAAAAGTACACCTTGATTGAATCAAAAGTGTACACCTACAATTACAAATACAACTGTGCACTAAAATCGCGAAAATAATCATAAATCATAAAAAATATAAGTCATAAAAATAACAAACTATGCAATCTGGATGAGAGGAGAGTAGGACTAGTTCAGTGGTAAGAAATCCAAACAGATATATAAAAACATGCTTCAATATCTTACTCCATTCTTCAGGTATTGAATTTTAAGGTTGGTATGAAATGAGTGGTGTAGAATTTCTGTCTACTGTATTAGAGTGATGTCACACTCAATTTTTTAACATTAAATGTATTTGAAATTGAAAATTAATTTCACTTTTTCACTAATTTGAAAAAGAAAAAAAAACTTCAAAATAACTTCAGGAAGTATAGGCTATATTATAGCTGTTTCACTGGGTGCTGTTTAAATACACTGTACTAGTTTTTACATGTAAGTAACAAAACTAATAAATCATCAAAAATCTACAAACACTTCAGTTATTTTAAAGGATTAGATCAGGGGTCAAGCAGTTCTATCTGATATGAAAAAGGACTTCAAAAGAAACAAAAATAGTGCAGAAAGCATTCTAAAATCTTATTCCGTTAAGGACATATCTAAGTTTAAAGTTTGGTATCATTTGTGTAGAAATGACTGAAATCAGACTAGTTGTGATGTTATAGCCTCATATGAACTTACTTGACCACTGAACTTTATATCCTTTAAGACAAAAACTTTTAACATTGGCTTTCAAGATTTTTGATATACAGCACAGTATAGGCCGACGTTTTTTTGAGATCTTTACACATTGAATTTTTAGATAATCTTTGATTTATGATTTTCCATGACATTTGAAAGGTTTTCATGTCTGCATGAGCAACTTCAAACGCAGGTCGCAAGTGTCATAATATAAATGTCACATCGCAGGTGTCATAATATAATTGTCACATTTATGAAAATGTCAGTATTTGAAAATGCTGATCTTATAATTTTCATATTCATCAGACTTTGATGATAAGAAAGCCTTTTGAGAATATTCCTAGTGTAGCGATTAATTGCTATCTAGAGTTGAATGAAGTACATTTACCATGCATTTCTTAGATTATTAATTTTTATTGTTATTTTATTCTTAAGACTAATATTTCATTTTTAACACAAAAATTTAACAAAAATATTATCAGTTGCAAGGATTTAAAACAAATTTATAAAATCATCAATTTAAGATTAAACAATTTTCAGTTATTTCAAAACGGAATAAAGTTGTATTACAAGAAACACATTTTGCCAATATTTTTCCGCCTTTCACAGATAAGTGTTTAACTGTTGAACATGATGTAAAAAGCATTTGTGAACTTAATCATTGTATGATTTGTTCTTTTTTTAATTTCTGCAGTACATGAATGAGAAGATTGGCAGCGCAGAGAAGACAACAATTAGTGATGAGTACGTCGTAATGGAAAAGGTAGGATTTTAAGCCAATGTACAATGTACTCTGTGATACTGTATGTCGTACACTCTGTGATACTGTTTGCCGAACAGTACTTAAGTTTTGAACTTGGCAGAAAGAGGTACTTATTGAGCATCCCCCGAAAAACGTTTGTAAATCAATAGGTTTAAAGTACATACAATTAATTCTCTCAAAAAGTGTTTCTTTCCGAAATTTTTTAATTAAATGAGCTGACGGTCGAGAAGTGGGGGCGCATTTTTCTTGAGGCTCAAGAACATTTAAACACACTTTTCGTTTATGTGATGGCACTGAAAATTTTTGATACGAATGTTCAAATTAATCACAATCATTTCTTATGAATCCTTAAGTAACTTTTTAAGCACACAAGTATCATAAATTAGACCTGTGATATTTCAAAATTTCTTTGACTGTAATGTAATAGCAACAGAGACACCCCGCTTTTCGACTTAGCTCCATTAAGCCCTACTCTACCATGTGGCGATAATATCGCCGTTTTCAAACTACCTTTTTCTAAAAATAAAATGAGCACCTTACCAAAATCATATTATGGTGTGAATAGTTTCATTGCAAAGATCTCAGAAAGATCTTTCATGATATTGTATCTGTTATTATTTTTTTTTTTTTTTTTTTTTAGGGAGGAGGGTGGGGGAGTTCTATGCTCACTTTTTTGGGGGTAAATTTTGTCCAAACGTTAAGAAATTTCTTTTTTTGTTTAAGATTTCCCCAAAAGTGCATATTTTTAAAAATTGACAAAAATTGCTTGGAAAATAAATTTAGATTGTTTTTTTTTTATATATAATACGTAGACAAGTGATACTGTCCAATTCTAATCAAATTTTGCTCATACCTTATTAATCATAATTTGTTAATTATTTGTAAAATATGTAAAATGTTGTGATATTTGGTGATTTTATGACCCTTTCTGTTAAAAAAATGTGTAATCCACCCCCATAACATAATGAAAAGTTTCAAACACCATTCTGTAGCAAAAACAATGTGCTTTCACATAGATTGCTACAATAAAAGAGATACTCCTCGATCATTCCTCAGTAACAGTATCTTATAGCTGCGTCACTAGAGTTATTTTTAGATTTGTTTGACTTTGACATTTACGGTGAGACGGCAGAAGAACGTACATCTTGAATCTTGTTTCAAAGTGAAACTGAGGATGAGGAAGAGTCAGAAGGCTTATCGATAGTGATGGAGATCTCTTTTAGTACCTGGACCCAACCCAGAAGAGGCCCAGGGAATATCAGAACCAGCTGAAATGGATAGTGCTTTTTCAAAAACTTCATGCTTACTTACTTTAGGCCTAGGCATAGCTAGTGCGCATCTGTTGCAAAATAAAACACTATGATTTAGCTGGGAATATTTACTGGTAAGGATTATAAACAAGTAAATGGGTCTCTAAAATCTGATGTGATGAACATGAATTGTTATTTTTATAGTAATTTTGGATGAAACTTTACAGACCAACCCCTAATTCGTAGTGCAACAGTGCCCATATACCTATTTCGCCAAATCTCAATACCATGTTGTGAGGTTGTGGTGCAGTGGAGTAGGATTAAATTTTAAGGGAAAAGAGACCCATGTTTGGGGCAAGAGACCCATGTTGGGGGCAAAAGATCCATGGTGGGGCCAAGCAGTCCCATGGTGAGGAAAATCCTTTTCTTTGAAGCAATTTAGATCCTGTAAGGGGGCCATATTTTAGGGGGAATAGCATTACCCTGGTCTCCCTTCCCAATATAAAAAAGCCAGAATTTTTGACCAGAACATGCCAACCAACTTAAAGTCCAAAGTCTTAGCTTCTGTACAACATAAACTTGTGGAAAATAAACAGTGGAATATGAAAATAAATATATATCACCTTATGCTGATTTATGCACTGCCAACTGATGATGTTATTTTGCAGAGCTTACAGTATCTGAATAGTACATGTTTAGTACAGTAGGAAATCATATAAAGCCATGATTCCCTTTCACTGATAAGATAAACTTTTACCGAATTTGTGCATTGATCAAGTGCAAAAAGATTTTTATTTTTTTATTTGTGCACTGACTGAATGACCTGGTTTTTGTCTCACTTAGTGCAGCTTTACATACCTCCCCCTCCAAAAAAAAAAAAAAAATATTAATAATTGATTAATAATTGATTGTGTTCAATTCTACCCAAGGCCTGGTCTTCCAATTTGGCTCTAAGCCTTGTAGATGAAGGACTGTTGGTTTCCCTTGTACCTGTGTGTGATGGTCAGTTCATTGTTGACGCATGTATTTTTTCTGCAGGAAGGAAAAGGGTTTAGATGTCGTCCTGTTGAATAACTTAGTACGGTACTTCTTCTGCCAGCCATGTGTGCTGTGTCTTGCCTTGCAACAAGTTTATTGTTTGTTTTATTTTTGAATAGTCAAAGGTACAGGGTTGAAGGATTAGTTCAGTGGTCGAGCATGTCCATCTTATATGGACATGCTTGACCAAATTTCCAACAAATTTTGAACAAAGTCCAATTCTATATTTTAGACAACATTAACCGATGAATAAAAAACAAAGCATTGATGTCACACATTATTGCACAATAACAGCTAAAAATTAAAAATGCTATAAATTAGTCAATGTTTAACCAATTGTAATGGAATGTTTTGCTGTTTTAATGGTTTAGATTATATTTTAAACCAATTAAGCCCATGTTGCCTCTAGATGTTCATAGTCCTTTAAGTACGTACATGTACTGTACCCACATTGTGTATATGTACAGTGTGCTAGTCAATTCCGCAGCGGTTATTGATTGGTTGTCGTTATTTGTGTTTGACCAATCAGAAACCTTGATTTTTATTGTATATTACTGTCTCTGTTTACACAATATCTGGCCTTTAACTGACAAAAGAAACAAATCTTGCAGTCAAGATATTTTTCCGTTGTCGTGTGGCAGTTTTGGCAAAAAATATTATCAGGACCAATTTGGAAAATATAATTTTCCAGAAAGGGTTATACATGTGTATGCCCTATTCTTGGCACAAGTGACAAGAGTAAGGAAATCATATTTTGAAAGGGTATTTTATGATGTTAGGATTTGAACACGTAAAATATCAAAACTTTGTACTGGAGTAAATGCAAAGCAACATTGTATAACCCGCTGATTGTAAGGCACATACACTTTGCATTTGACCAAAGTACCCTGGTCATCCAAGTACTGCAAGTCTTGTATGAAGTAATGCAAGTTGCGTAACTTGTTTGCTTTTTTGCTAAACACAGTGTAAAGGTGTGTATACAATGCATACATAGGGAAATATCTGTCTGTAGCACACATGTATCACTGAGCCATGCAAATAGATATTGTTCTGAATGATGTGAAGAAACAAAATAAATGAAATGAAATATTCAATCACTCTGCCAATCCAACTTATTAGCATGGCTGTAACGATATAGGTAAATCAGATATCAATTACCATGGACAAAAAAAACGCGATATATCACCATATCGCGAAATATCTGTGCTTTTGGTTTCGATGCGATAGCATCGGGAACCTACGAGGTCATGATGGTGTGTGTGTGTGTATGTATGTGTGTATGTCACACGTATGTGTGTGTGTGACGTTAGCTCGTAAACATAACATCTCAAAAACAATACTCCGGATTCATGTAATATATGGTACACAGATTGCCCATGGACTGCAGATGTGCCAGACCGCTAGGTTTGCTGTATTATAGGGGCGGCCTGCCCTTCCCCTGCATGGGTCTGCCCTGCCCCCTGAGGTCCGCCCTGCCCCCTGGGGTCTGTCCTGCCCTCATAATTTTTTTATATTTTTTTTGATCTTAATAATCTTAATTAACCTCATAAATGAAATACCTTACATGGGTACAGAACACAGAATGATAGCATAGTAAGCAATTGTCCTGTTTGGCTCATGAATGGTCCTTATCAATCAGAATAGTTTCATTCTGAGGTATGATTATAGCTAAAATCCCAGAGCTTCTTTACCATGGGATTGAGCCCCTGAACTTCCATGCTGAAAAGATGCAGCACTTTGCGCGCATTAATGTGCTCATTAACAAGTCTAGCACCCTGCCCCTTTTTAAATCAAGCTAGGGGTCTGTGTGCCCTAGGCCTGTTGTTTTTGGTGGCAAGGTCATGCATCTTAGTACTGTAGATTGCTTAAGGTTAAAATCTCAATGTAGTGTAATTATGTTGTTAGCTAGTGTCTACATGTTCATGGTACAAAAATGTTGAATTTTGTTAATATGCATAGTGGGTGGGGCTTAACATGATTTTGTTAAAAAGTGCTTGTTAATACAGTATCTCAAGAACCATACATGGGATTCAGTTCATATGTGGTACACAGATAGCCCATGGTCTGTAGATGTGCCCTATTGTTTTTGGTGGTGATGTCATGCCTCACCCTTGCTCAACAAATTGCATTGGCTTCCTGTGTCACAGCGAATTTTATACAAAACATGTGTTATTGTCTACAAATCCCTGATACATCAATCACCTGAATACATATCCAACAGTCTGAAACTTTATACACCAGCACGATCCCTTCGCTCCTCTTCTGAAAACTTCCTGACTGAACCCAGAACTAACACCAAAGCTGGTTCTAGGGCTTTTTCAGCTGCAGCACCCCATGTTTGGAACTCTTTGCCTTCACACATTCGCCATGCCAGTTCACTTGGACAGTTCAAAACACGTCTTAAGACTTTTCTTTTTTAATCATGTATTACTTACTGAACTTTGGGGCAGCATTCTGGGCGCTTTGTATCCTATGGAAAAGGCGCCTACTACAAATGAACATGGATGGATGGATGGATGCATATTGATAAGATGATTAGGGGGTTTATTGTTAAAATTTAAAAATGCTCATATTCTAAATCGCATATCTGTTTTTTTTATATTTGGTGTAATTATGTTGTTAGCTAGTGTCTACATGTTCATGGTACAAAAATGTTGAATTTCATTATTATTTATATTGGGCGGGGTTTAACATGATTTTGTTCAAAAGTGCTTGTAACACAATATCTAAAGAACTATACATGTACATGGGAGTTCAGTTCATATGTGATACACAAATAGCCCATGGTCCGCAGATGTTCCCTATTGTTTTTGGTGACGATTTCATGCATATTAATGAGTAGGCAATGATTATTGTTAAAATACTCATATTTTAACAACCACATGTCTGTTTTGTTTCATATTGAATCATTTTGACAAATAACCCTTCCCCAAAAAAAAAAAAAAATACAAGAAAACGTTTTTTCCTGCACTATGAAGTCTAAAGAACAACATATCAGAAGTTTACTGAAATCCAACCACCGCAAAGGGTCTAGTTATGACGTCATAAAAAAGATGCCCGCCAGTGTTAAAAATGGCTAATATCTGCCATATAGACCTTAAATTCAACAGTTTAAACCACTCTAGGTGTGAATAATATCTTTAAATATTATTATCTAGGTCAAGTTATGATTCTCAGCACTTACAAATTAAAAGTATCCCACATGGGGTCATGATCTTAATTATGACATAATGACATCTTTCATGACATCATAACCAGGCCTGGTCATAACATAATTGTGTGTAATTTCAGATTGCTTTCCACAATGATGAAAAAACGTCTTATTTATCATATATCTATATCTTTAAGAGAGTATGGTGACATCTTAATTCTATTGATGACGTCAAGAATTCGTAACGCATAACACCATTGATGATGTCATGAAGTCATAGTGTTTTTGTAACTTTCAAACAGTTACAAAACTGTACTGAAAAAAAAAAATTATCACCCTTTTTAGTCATTTTCTCCAGCTTCTATTAACTGAGATAACAACTGAGAGGAAAGGTATCGCCCCATGAATAAACTCGGAAGTGAAACTTCTGTAGACTGTCTGCTCAACATTGTCATGTAGTTAACAATGTACAATCTGGTACAAAGTTTATAGTACCGGTTTTTTATTTAAAAAAAAATTAAATGGTTTGTGTAAATATTGCATGTTTCACATTATTTGCATTTGAAAGTGGTCTACTGTATGTAGTAACAGACTGGTGATATCATTTAATGTATGGTAATGATTTTTATGTACTTTTCAAAGCAATATTGTTGCATATTTCTCTGGATGATGTTTGACTTGCATGGATGTCTGGCATCCAGGTGTTTAGGAATAAATCAACAGCACACACTGTATTGATTCTATCTGCTGACTTTAAAAGAAAAGATGGAAAATGAGACGATGACACAGGTGATGAGAATTAAGTGTCATCTCATGCTTGATATTTCAGGCAGATAAAGAAAACAAGAATGAGGGCAATTTTTACCAAAATGGGCGAGGCGGATCGGGGGACATGAAAGGCGAGATATGTAGAAAATGTCTGAAACAAATCAAAGTTTAACATCTAAGAAATTGTCTCAAAATAAGGTGCATACACTTGTGTAGAGAAGGGAAAACCCTATAATTATTTTCAAACAGACCTCCGTGAGCTAGTGGTTATAGCATCTGCTTGGCAAGCTGGGGGTCTCAGGTTCCAATTCCTGGTGAGTATTCATTCACAAGTGCTTCACAATGGGTTTATCAAATAGCCATGGATATCTTTACAAACACCTTAGCTGTTGAGATTGGGATGTAAACTACCTACCCCCCTGAAACACTTTTATGTAAAAAAGAGGTTGAACCTTCTTATACTGTACCTGCATTGTAAAATAATAAGAGCTATAGTGAGTCACAATTCATCTTATATGCATCATGTACAGTATGCATCCCCTATTGTATATGAACTTCTAACAATGATTTATTATGCACTAATGCAGACACACTGGAGATAAGTCCCTGTAGCTACTGTAGGAATCTGTTCTTGTCATCTTACTCCAGGCAGATGAACTTCACACATCTGTCCACAATTCGGGTGACAGTAGATTAGATGCTGACTGAGAGTGTCTTAGCAGTCAGGGAGAATCCTGGACTTTTGGTGTAGTAAGAAAATACACCAAAACTTCTAGTTTTGTATTTATTTAGATCCATGGGGGCCGCCATTTTAACTTGTGATAACGTTGTATCAATGGGATGTTTACTATGAGAATGGTAGTATTTGTGTAATATGACGTATGATGCAAGTGTGCTGCAAGCTAGAATTTCTGTAAGGTATGATAAGAAGACTACAAAAGAAACAATTTGGTATCACAATCATGTTTATATCTTTTTCCGTTTAGGAGTTATTGTATTTCAAAGATTGCGCGAGTATGTTGAAAAGTGACCTCACAGTGTATAGTGTGATGTCATAAAGGCAGATCCAAGACAATTCTTTTGTATTTCTATAAAACAAACAGCTTTTATTCTGCTTAAGAGTGTAAGGTTAATGAGAAGATGGGCTAGCACGTTCTTATAAAGTGTATGTTATACCAATTTCGATAAATAAACAAAAATGCTTCCAGTAATTTAGGAAGAGGCAATTAATTTTTAAAGAAATACACCAACAAAATTCTTGGATTTGCCTTTATGACACTGTGAGGTCACAATTCAACACACTCATGCAATCTTTGAAATGCAATAACTCTTAAATGGAAAATTATGAATATTTATGGAAAATTCCTTTACAGTTCCTGTGCATGTATACATAAGGACATCTGCAAAAAAGTATTTCTCATTAAAAATAGTGCAAAATTCAGACTGTTCTTATGAAAACATTACAAGTAAAGTTTTGGAGTTTAGCTTATCAAAGCTTGAGGATTTTTTGTTATGTTTCATGGTTTTTGCTGGAGTTCTTATTTTGTATCTACTGTAAGTGTCCATTGAAGGATGGGATGTCTCTGCAGGCTTAGAAATAAACATGCAGTGTTTTCAATCGATAGTCTATTATGGGTTACAATTCGGGAATTCATGTTACTTTAGCCCGTCATGCTCAATGCAAAATAAAATCAGCAATATTTGTACTCTGTTTAACCTTCACTCTACGACTCCATCTCAGACCCCTTTCAGAACATTATTAGCTTCATACATAACTAATATATTTCACAATATTTAATTGGTATACCTTTATGCCATTTGAGTTCTTTCTATTTCACTTATTTCTTCTCTCTATCTTATACCTCACTTCATATTGATCTGATCTTGATCCCTTTCTTATAGCACTCTAGCTCATTTTACTTTTACAGTACCTTAATTTCTGTAGGGAAGGGGGGGGGGGTGCACTTCCATATAGTAGGTATATATTTATGTGTGCTGCCCAAGCAGGTGCATGCCTTTTTTGCATCATTTACATAGTGCAGGTGCCTTTTTTGCATCACTTTCATAGTGCAAGTGTCTTTTTTCATCATTTTCCAAAAAATGCTATTTTATTTGTACTGCTGGCCCATTTTTACAATTTTTGTTAAATACTCAATGCTGCAGGTATCAAAATTAACTTCTTTTTATATACTGCAGGTATCAAAATTGTATAATTTTATACTGCTGGTGCTAAAAAATCGGCCTTATTGCAGGTATGGTTTTTGGTTGATGGGCGACACACCCCTACCAATTTTAGTGTGAAGTGTCCCCAACCCCTTCCTGGGCTTAATTTGGCAGGTTTAACTGGGCTACAGTTGCTGTTCTGTACATTCTCAACAAACAAACATGTGTACCTTTGTCAATCTTTATAACACCTTTGGTGGTCACCCTTCACCTTTTGTAACCTACAATAATCAAGGGTAAGTTTGAACTAGAGTACTAATGTAGTACTTTTCAATAGTCTCGTGATTTCCATGTCACCTTGTACTATTGGATAAAGGCCCAAGGTTTATTACAAAAAAATACAAGTTATCAAACATATATTATTTACTTTTATTGATTCATCAGCAGTAAAAAGCTTGTGCCAGTTGTACAGGAGTACTGTAAACTCTCACCATCACTTATTGTATTTACAAGATCACTGAGGTAGTAAATTTGTTTAGGATTTAGTCACTGAATATATTTTTGATTGTTAGAAGTAGTTTAAACTTTTGCTCTTTAATTAGGAGGAAGGGGGAGGGGGAAGAGTGTATATATGTGTTCATATTGTGATATTTTGGATTTTGATTGTCCCTTGTGTAGTTAAAATCATTGTTGAAATTGGTTGCACAAAAATGGAAATAAATAACAAAATAAGAATTGATGCAAAATTGAAGGAGAGATTCATTGATGTGTTTTAATTGTTTGTTTTGCAACTTTCGAGAACACAATTAAGGATTGAATAGACCCCCTCTTCCCCTCCCGAGTGTTTTCCACAAATGGTTAGCCTGCTTAATTGCTTAATTTAGAAAATGATGTACAATTTTATTCAAATTTTTGATAAGCAAGAGTGTATTTGTGGCCCATACTTTCCCTTTACAACTGCTGTAATCCTTTAAGGTTCATATATTAGCTGGTATCAGGGTGTATAGATTATAGTACTGTACCATACCTTTAAAGGAATATTCATGTGGGTTTTCATTTTCATATATACGATCGTAGACTATGAAATAAACAATTTGGTGTAAAAATCATGTTGATATCTTTTTCCGTTCAGGAGTTACTGCATTTCAAAGATAGCGTGAGTGTGGGGAAAAGTGACCTTGCAGTGAACAGTGTGATGTCATAAAGGCAAATCCAAGACAGTTTTGTGTATTTCTTTATTAATTGCCTCTTCTTAAATTACTGGTAGCACTTTTTGTGTATTTATAGAGATGGGGTATAATATACACTTTATAAGAATGTACTTGCCTCATTTGCTCATGAACCTTACACTCTTAAGTAAAAGAAGAAAATGTGTCTTGGTTTTATAGAAATACAGTACATAAGAATTGTTTTGGATCTGCCCTTATGACATCACACTTTTTCCACACTAGCACAATCATTGAAATGCAATAACTTTTAAATGGAAAAGATATCAACATGATTTTACACCAAATTGTTTCTGTAATAGTCCTCTATCATATTATGAAAATGAAAATCCACTGAAATATTCCTTTAAGACACATTCATATTCAGTACATTATAAGTCGATTAAAAGTAGTCACAACTTGATCAGGAGTTTCAGTTTGTGTCATGAAATGAAACCTAATCTACGCATCTGTCTGAAATGACCTTACACCCAGGCATACAGTACATAAGGTGAACTGTAAGATCTTTGCAATTGTTCCTTGCCTTCATATTCGGTCTTAGTCAATTGACTTATCCATTCAAAATGCGTAAATCATACTTGTCATAAAACTTGTCATAAAACGTAACTCCATATTTTTCATAATGCCCCAGTCACAATGTCAGGTGATTGCTTGATTAGTCATGCCATTCTTGATTCTTCAGAAGTTTGACAAATTTGGATTAAAGTGTAAACAAGGTTGGAATGATGAGGTGGTAATAGTCTTCATTTTACACTATCCATCAAAATGTTTTTGAAATTAAGATTTTTACCTTGGGTTAATGAATCCCCAAGACCTTATTCATAGCATGATTTGGTAACATATCACATACAGTACATGCACATTATGCTTACAAGTGATTTAACTTCATTTAAATATTAAGTTTTGATGTTTAGGCCCAAGTTTCACTTTCTGGATGAATGAATTTCATTCATGATGTCATGGTTATATATGTTCTAAGGTGGATATTTAATCGGAGCTGGACAAAAATATACGATTCCAGCGGTTATAACTAGGAAAATTAGGAATTCACGAGAAGAAATAAAAAATCATCAATTTTATCAAGTAAACAACAGCGGTATATGTGGTAAATATCTGCTCTAAGAACGTCTCCCATATAATTGTGTGATGAAAATACATTAATTGCAACAAAGGGAAGTATATAAAGATGTGTTTACTACATTAATGTTATTTCTGTCGCGATTGTTTGTGGGAAGATTTTTGACACCTTTATCTAGAGCCGTGGGAAATTGACTAATTAATTTTAAGTCCACAGTCAACAGACATGGGTTGTACACCTTGATCATGATTAAGCTATGATGTCATTGATACATACTGCATGGTTTGCTATTTGTTGTAACTTCATAACCCCAGTCAAAGTGCTTTTATATCGAGTGAACAAGAAGCCTTGCAGCTCGTTTGGAGGATTGGCTATAATGACTAGGGCTGTCACGTATGATTAAATCAAATATAAATTATCATGGAGAAATACATCACCATATCACGTTATCTACTGTACTTTATGTTATGATTTGTCATTTTGGAAAACTGCTTGGGTTTTCAGCATGCACATCTCAATTTTCCCATAATTCAAGATCTAAGGAAGGAATTAAGCCATAAGAGAATCAGATTTGCTGCAAATATTCTGTTAAAATCTCATTCATTTAAAATATTTTTCTGAAATTATGCATCGTAAGTCTTTGCTTTAATATGCAGTTTACATATGACAATAGCGTATCATGATACAGTATAGTAATTAGGATATTTTTCATATCATGGAAGAATGAATAGCATGATATCGCAATACAAAGTGTCGTCTTCTGCCTACAAGAAACTTTCTTGAAAACCACCGACCATTACTCCCTTAACAACTTTGCTTGCTATCACAAACATCAAGTGGATGCTGACAGGGCCTGTGGTGGCGTCTCCATTCTCGTTAGACACGATATCCCACACAGCCCTGTTCGTGTGCACACCGACCTTCAGGCCATCTGTATTTCTATCTCCCTCCACAAAACTTTCACTCTCTGCAATATCTATCTCCCTCCCAACACCAACATTCAACCAACCAGCCTTAACAACCTCATCTCTCAGCTTCCCACCCCTTCATCCTTCTTGGTGACTTCAACGCTCACAACCCTCTGTGGGGCTCTAATACCACCACCCCTAGAGGCAAGTTCATCGAAAACGCTCTCCGTCAGCACAGCCTGTCCTTACTGAACACTAACTCCCCGACCTACCTTCATCCTGCCACAGGCTCTCTCACCTGTATTGACCTGTCTATCTGTTCCCCTAACCTCCTCCTGACTTTAGTTGAGAGTCACTGCTGACCTCTGTGGTAGTGATCATTACCCTCTTCTTATACACTCCAATCTTCAAATCCCCACTGAGCACACCCCCAACTGGAACCTCGACAAGGCTGACTGGTCCCTTTTTGAAACCCTCTGTGACTCACACCTCTCCCCCCATCTTCTCGAGGATGAGGATCCCATGTCTAACTTCAGTAATATCCTTATCAACATCGCCACCTGCTCAATTCCCAAAACCTCCAAACCCCCAAATCATCCCCCCAACCCCTGGTTCTCAGATGACTGCAAAACCGCCATCAAGAACAGGAAAAGAACCCTCAGGAACTTTAAAACTAACCCGACCACCCATAACCTTAACCTCTTTCGCATCAGCCGTGCAAGGCCAGACGCACTATCAAGGACAGTAAAACCAACACTTGGAACAACTTTATCTCTTCTCTCACCACCAACACGCCCACTAAGAAGATTTGGAGAATGGTTAACAGCTTCCCACGGCAGAGTAGGCAAATCTTCCATCTCCCATCTCTCTTGGAATGGAGACCTTCTCACATAAAAAAAGACATCGTTGACCACCTCGCCGCCTCTTTCAGCAACATCTCGGCCTCGACCAACTACTCCAATGCTTTCAAAATCAAAAAAAGCTTGCGATGAAGCCCGGAGAATCACTTTTCCCTCTGACAACTCCGAAAGCTACAACACCCCTCTCACCCTTTCTGAATTAAACCAAGCCATCAGCGACGCTGGCTGCACCTCCAAGGGCCCAGATAACATCCCCTATCAGTTTCTGAAACACCTCCCCATCAAAGCCACCACTACCCTACTCACCATCTTCAACCACATTTGGTCCTCACACTCCTTTCCCCCTATCTGGAGGACAGCTATTGTCATCCCCATCCTTAAACCGGGAAGGATAGCACCGACCCACCAGCTACCGACCCATCGCCCTTACTTGCTGTCTCTGTAAAATTATGGAAAAGATCATTAATCAGAGACTAAACTGGTTCCTCGAGACCAACAGAATCCTCTCTCCTCACCAAAGCGGCTTCCAAAACGTCGCAATACCTAGACCAGTTAATTACGCCGACACCGCTATCCGGGAATCCTTTGCAAAAAGGAACACCTCATTGCCATATTTTTGACCTCGAGAAAGCTTTCGACACTACTTGGAAATACGGCATTACCCGAAACTTCACACCATTGGCCTCAGAGGCCACCTCCCCATCTTTATTCAAAACTTCCTCTCACCCAGGCAGTTCCAAGTTCAGTATTGGCCACACCCTCTCCAAGCCGTACCCCCAAGAAGAGGGCGTCCCCCAAGGCAGCATCCTCTCCCCACTCTCTTCAACCTGAGCATTAATGACATCGGGAATGACCTTGGCCCCAGCATCAAACGTACCCTCGTGGATGACTTCACCATCTTCTACTCCTCCCCTAGCTTTCCTATTGTTGAAAATAGGCTTCAAACCAGCCTCAATCAGCTGCAAGTCTGGAGCAACAATAACGGTTTTAGATTCTCCAAAGACAAGACAGTCTGCATGCACTTTTGTCATTTCAACAACCTCCACCCCAACCCGAACTTTGTGCTCAATGGGAATCGCATCCCTAAAGTTGAAAACACAAAGTTCCTTGGTCTTACTCTTGACCCCAAGCTCACCTACAAGCCACACATCACCAACCTGAAACTAAAATGCAATAGCTCCCTCAACCTCCTCCGACTGCTCTCCAACACTACTTGGGGAGCGAACCGCTATGCTCTCCTCAAAATTTTCAGGCTCACCATTCGTGCCAAGCTTGACTATGGCAATATTGTTTACTGTGTCGCTCACAACTCATACCTCAACCACATTAACACCATCCAAAATGAAGCCCTCAGGCTTTGTCTAGGAGCCTACAGGACCTCCCCAATCACTAGCCTTCATGTTGAAGCCAACGAACCCCCCTTTCTACTTAGATGTAAAAAGCTTAGCCTCTCCTATGCTTTTAGAGTCCTCACCAACACTCAGAACCCTGTTTACAACCTCATTAGGTACCCCAATTTCTCCTCCCTCTTTGATAGGACTAAAACCCTATCGCCCCCTTCAGCTTACGATTAAATCAGACCTCTTTCAACTTGGCATCAACCCCGCCACTCTCGGCACCTATTCCTGGCCCACTTTTCCGCCTTGGGCCACCCCCCTTCCTTCTGTCCACCTTGACCTCTCCACTTATAACAAAACTCATACTCACCCTAATCTCTTCATCAATCTCCACAACCAAATCAAAGACCAACTCTCAAATTACACCTCTATCTATACTGATGGCTCCAAGGAAGGCAACAAGACAGCTGCTGCTGCCATCATCCAAGACATCACCCTCAGTAGCAGACTTCCTGACCACTCATCCATCTTTTCAGCCGAGGCTAAGGCCATTCTCCTCGCCCTCAACTTTATTGAGTACTCTCCTCTTAGTCACTTTGCCATTTTCTCTGACTCAAAGGCTGTTCTTACTTCATTACTCAATCTTAAATGGGATAACCTCACCTGCCACCTCCTCCTCCGGAAACTCTTTTCTCCCACCCTCTGCAGGAAAAGTGTTCTTTTCTTCTGGATCCCCAGCCATGTTGGCATCCCTGGCAATGACAGGGCTGATACAGCCGCTAAGCTTGCCCTTAACCTCCTCCCTTCCCCTTTTCCCAAAACCCTCTCTGACATCAAACCGCTTATCGCTTCTCTTGTTCGTGACCGCTGGCAAACCTTATGGAACTTCCAAATTGATAACAAACTCCATGTTATCCAGCCCACAATCCCGATCAAATCCACCATCAACAACCTTTCTCGTATCGACAACGTTCATATTACCCGTCTTAGAATTGGTCACACCCACCTCACTCACTCCCACCTCCTTATTGGTTCCCCCAACCCCTCTGTAACAATTGCCACTGCATCCTTACAATCCAACACGTTCTCCTTGCTTGCCCCTGTACAACCTTCCCAGAGCTTCTCTCGCTCCCCACAACTCAATTGCTGAGTTCTTCCAAAAAAATCCTCCAGATAAAATAGTCTCCTTCCTTCAGCATGCATCCCTCTACAACCATATTTAATCCTCCTCTTCCACCCCCTCTCTACTCTGTTTTTAGTTTTACCCATGCACCTCCTCTCTCGATCACAGCTTTCTGGCTTTTGTTCTTGAATTTCTCTCATTCTTCCCCTGGTCTCTTTCCTTACTACCTCTAAAATGATCTGACCTCTCAGGCACAATTTGACCTTCGTTGTCGTGGTGCCGTTAAGACCTCATCAAACAAACAAACAAAGTGTGTTGCCTCGTCCATGGAGGGATGAGAGCTCACACTCCTTTAAAAGCATCCATGATTTAGCAGTTTCAAATGTAAGTGGGCGTTTACAACATGATTTCTACTTGTTTTGGGGATAAATGTTGTGTTTTATGGCCACATACAGTAGTAGTTTCTCCAATTGCAAGTCCATATGGGAATGTTTTACTTGAAAACACGAATAAAGGAAACAATTTGTGGAACTAGCTGTGATGTGTTACGGACAAGCTAAAAATAAACTTGTAAGGTCCTTGGGTTGTACCATTATTATGTGGGTTGGTTTTAAAGAACAAAGTTGTTGAAATGAGTTGCCTGCAGTTAGGCCAAGTTCATTAAGTTAGGATTTTCTTTGACGCAAACAAATTATGGATTTATCAACACACATGAAAGCCTGTTCATGTGTGGATATTTATCCTACAAAAGTATTATGGGTTCTCAGATTTGAGAGTGTTTACGTGTAGCGTGGTCATAGCCAGGATTGTCACTCTTGATAATAACCATTGACAAGAGGCTGAGATGGCATATGGGAGAGAGCGGGACAGCATGTGGGAGAGAGTGGGACGACATGATGGAGAGGGTGGGATGGCATGTGGGAGAGGGAGGGATGTATGTGGGAGAGAGTGGGATGGCGTGCCATATTTGATGTCATGGCATGCAGCATGTGGGATGTTTTTTATATAAATTATTTTAAAAAACATAAAAAAGGCCAAAGTGGAATGGAACTTTAGACAACATTTATTTAACAACTAGCCAGTTCCAATGGAATATCTTTGAAGCAAAACAAATTAAATGAAATTTAATGCACACACCTTCAGTTCAAAAGTTTAATAGACAAGGCGTTACTAATGAGAAACTTTTTAAACTTCTTTAGCCAATGTATGGCAAACTGTACTTGTGCTGCATAGTAAACAATTTTTAAGAATGCAGTGATAAGGGAAGATATAAAGGAGTTTATTTAAGGATATTAGTGTTTGCACCGGGTCCAAAAATCAGACCAGGTACCTGACCTGCATTATCGGCCGAGTATGCGGCGTACCGACAAAGCATTCTCAATATTTTTCGCGGAGGTAGTATATGTGTTAAAATCTAACAGTGTACATTGTAAAATCTTGTGATATTTCTTGTTTTTCAATCGTACCTTTGTTTTTGTGAATAAAGAAACAGAATACAAATGTTTCTTGTCTCTTTTATTTACCCGTCTTCATAAAATACCGTAAAATAATAATATACTCACTTCCTCGAAATTTCACAGGATGGGTCACTTGGTATTCTGGAATATTAAATACACGATTCCACCTCATTAACGCTATGGTGGGAATTACTGACTGATTCCATGATTCTGTTACGTGCATGCTCAGTAACACGTAACAATTTCATTTGAACACAACTTGTGATTGGTTCATGATAGGTGTTGCAAATTTTTTCAGCAAATAGCAGACACGCTTTCAAAACAGTTTGGTAATGTATATATTTTTTCTATAGCATACTACACACACACATTGCTTGTTGCTTGTTGTGCACTAGTTGGATATTTTTTTTTACAGCAAAGTTTAGAGAGTTTAAGTTTTGCACTACTAGTACATGTAGTACTACTAGCGTACATACGTTACTACATGTAGCCACATCGCTTGTTCATCATCTTTTTGCGATCTGTGGAAATATTTTGTGATTGTTTTATTGTATTGCGTTGGAATAGAAATACACTTTATAATTCTTGTAAGTTAAGATTGATTCTTTTTAATATACAATTCTGAAACAAAAAAGTCTGCAATTGGTAATATTATGAAATTCCATACCTGGGTTGTATTTTTGGAACCGGGTAACAACACAATCGGTCGGGTATCCGGATATTTTGAGTACCCTTGTAAACACTAAAGGATATAGTAAACAGATAATGATTTATACAAAAAGTGTAATAAATAGCACAGTTCTTATTTTTTTTGGTATCATATTCATGCAACCTAATGTTGTCATTATGCCTCGCTCTTGCAGTTCTTCGTTCATGATTGTTGTCGATGATATTTCAGCCAAAGAATGTTTTAATTTCTGATGAATACAGTCATATGATAAGAAATATATCTCAGTGTAACAAAATATACAAGAAAACTGTTAAAAATGGAAGAAAATTCAGCCAAAATCAGACATTGGATAACATTTATTCGCCTCTTCACAGCATGTTTACAATACACAAACAACAGGAAACCCTCTGCACACAATAGTACAGTCCATGCAGCTCGGGCATGATAGGATTACATCAGAATTAAAATAAAGGGATACATAAGCAGATGCAAAATGTTTTCTCTCATCGCTTTCTATTTGTTGGAAAGTACGGGCCCCAAATACTTGTATTCATAAGTTACAAAGGTCGGCGGTGACCTTGTGATTTTGCTTGCGCTCTCATTCATTGAAAAACAAGAAAAAAACTCATATTGTAGTTTCGGTACTTTTATTTGGAATAATTAATCGAAAATGATCTCAAACAATTGATAATAAATTTAAGTTTTCTGTACCATTTGAAATGGAACAAAATATTCAGAGACTGTTTAGTTATAACGTTTAAAGTGCAAAGATGTACAATTTTTTAGAGCGTTTTGCACATTTAAGGAGATCGCAAAGGTATGAACCAAACATTCCCATATGTGGTACAGTAACACCAGTGACTTACTGTGTATCATTGGCAAAACCATGAGGTTTGACTGTATAAACCTTACAGTGTAGATTTAGAATCACTGCGTCCTAAAAGTAAAATAACTATTATTACAGCAAAAAAAGTCTTTGTGAGGTAAATGTGAAAAGTACTGTACAAACAGAACGGTAGTTTTGTATCCCAATTCTTAGTATTGAAGTAATAACAATATCTATCATTAATTCTAAATAATAATAGCTAAATATAAACCATTGTCAAGTACATACTGACAGAAAATAGAAATGAAGTCAGCAAAATTTGGTTAATTACAGTGTGGGTGTACATGTTTTACTGTAACTACTATCATGTCAAACATGGACCAAGATTAAGTTCATAGGAAAATTTATGGGTTTTGTTATTGAGTAGGCAAAAACCTCCGGGGCCTAACCATGCAGAAGTGCAGCAATTAATACCAAGACTGATGTGTTTCAATTAC
Organism: Chiridota heheva; assembly: GCA_020152595.1. Taxonomy (NCBI): domain Eukaryota; kingdom Metazoa; phylum Echinodermata; class Holothuroidea; order Apodida; family Chiridotidae; genus Chiridota; species Chiridota heheva. Next base: position 2,356,403 of record JAIGNY010001303.1, read on the forward strand.
TTTATTAATAGTATGTGGATGAGTTTAAAGAGTTCCTGATTTTTATATATGTTTGCTCTGAAAGTAAAATATAGTAAATGCATTTGAAAGGAAGCATGGTATAAATCAACAGAAACTATCTGAGTTGATTATCTTTGTTATAAAAGTGGGACATTTTTTAAAAACAAACTCGGTTTAGATATTTTTGCTCTTGAGCTTATTGCATACAGTTTTTGTTTGCATTATGTGTTGACATTTCACCATAAAACACTGACAACAAATAAAGGCGATGTTTAACCCTTACTCTACCAACACGTTTTTTGAAACGCGCTCTGGCAGCGGAGTCAAAGATGGGGCACCCGAAACAAATGCTAATATTGGCAGGGTGGTAGAGTAAGGGTTAAGCACAGGCTGATTATTGAAGGGTCCACTGTCTTCTGAGCAGCAGAGTCAGGCTCGTTCTGCTTTAGTGGGCCGCCCACTGGGATCATGCTGCATCTATTTTTGAGTTGGCACACTTATTGGAGGTTGATTAACCCTTACTATATATGCATCCAAATTTTTTTGATTAGCTTGATAAGGATTTTTTCCCCTGCAAAAAACCTACAAAATATTTTTTATGAATCTTAAAGAGAGAATCTCGTCTCAAGATACAATTGCTTGACCAGTAAATATACTACATATACTAGTAACGTCACTTTTGCGGTAAGTGATTGGCTTGTCAGTGATTGTTGAAATATTTTAACCAATCACAAACGTTTGATTGTAGTGTATTTTGATCTCCACATAAAAGGAAAGGTATCGTCCCATTAATACATTAGAAGTGAATACCGCTGTGCTGTGCTGAAATTGAAAAGCGGAAGTGACGTTAGCAGCACGGCGGCGTTTACTTCTAAATGTATTTATGGGATGACACCTTTCCTTTAACAGGATGGCCTCATTTTAATGTTATAATTTGAATCTCTCTCCCTACCTTGATTGTTTGGTTAGTATATTACCCACTTGATCAAATCAAAAGTGTGCTAGGATTACTTGAAGTTTAATGTATGAGGATATAGCTATAACAGATACTGAAAGTACGCACTTGATAAAGACAGACAATGGTCACCAAGGTCATTTCTATGAGACCACTGATATATGAAATGAAATTGTAAATATGGAACTATTCTTTTATAAGTTGTCATTGATGAATTAATAGCCACTGTACAAGCTCTACAAAGACATACTTGGACAAAGATGTTTTGGTATGATGATTAAATTGCATTGTATGTAAGGTTATATATGACGGATTCCATGGTAATGGTCCCATTTCTATGTTTTGTGGGGGAAGGTGGGAAGAAATAAAAGAAGTTACAAAACTACCAACTTTGTTGTTTGTTTTTATTTTCCTAAAAAAAAACATAATATCAATAGATTAAATACTTTCAACTCTATGCATATGTTGATTGAGAAAAGAAATTATAATATGGCAATTTTGTTGACATCTTTTAGTCCCAGGTATCAGACCTATCATCAACATATCCCTGGAACACAAAATGTGTGGGGTCTACTTTGAACACACCCAATGTGGACATGTCCACAAAGTTTACAACTACTGTCAAATTTAACTTCAGTCTCATGTGACTGATGTCAGAGCTGCTCATGCACCTTGTGGTGCTAAGGTTACGTTATGCTGTCAAAACTTGCTAAAAATAAACATCAATGATTTTGGTCATTTTTTTAATTTAAAGCTTTTGAGCAACACCTCAAAAAAATAAACACCTTGAAATAAATATTCAAATAACTGGTGAATTAAAATCACAAAAACAAACTAATTAATGTCCTAAATGGTTTAACGATGATATCCTGTCGGCCCAAACAAAACACCACAAATATGAGCGTAAGTGGAGAAAAACCCTCAGTGATACTGATTGCTTGAAATATCTTGTGCAAAATATAGTTTTAAATGAACTTATTGTTAAATCCAAAACAGAACATTTCAAAGGTGTTTTGGCAAATGCTGATGCAAAGACAATGTACCGTACAGTTAACTCACTTCTCAATAGTTCCACCAAGGCTTTACTAATCTACTGCTAAAATGAAACTCTCAGGAATAATTTTGCTAATTTTTTTATTGAGAATGTGGCAAAAATAAGGTCTGAATGTGTTAATGTAAATATATCTTCTCTTGATACCACTAAACAATGCAATGATGATGTATTTCTACTTGATTCTGACGATGATTTGATGATTTTCATATGCACAGTACTAATATCTTTAAAAATTTCCACCCTGTTTATGAAGCTGAGATTCAACATATGATTTGTAAGATCCCAAACAAGACAAGTTCTCTTGACCCACTGCCCAGTTGGCTCTTGAAGGAATGTGTTGGTATCGTGGCTCCTATAATCATGTCTCTTGCAAATAGTTCATTTAGTGCTGGTTGTTTTCCATCCATTCTTAGGAACGCAATTATTTCTCCTCTTATCAAGAAGTCCCCCTCAATCCCCTTGAAAAATTATCGACCCATCTCCAATCTTCCCAACCTTGGTAAGATCCTTGAATATCTTGCAGTTTCTAGGTTTAGTGAACATCTTCATTCAAAACATTTTACTGCAGATTTTCAATCTGCCTACAAACCGGCACATAGCACCGAAACTGCATTATTGCGTTTTAAGAACAATATTTTAAATGAGTTATGATTTGGGTAGTTGTTTTATTTGTACTTCTAGGTATGTCTGCAGTCTTCGATACCATGGACCACACTATTCTTTTAAATAGGCTTCAGTGTGAGTATGGTATCGGAGCTTGTGTTTTAAACTGGTTTAGATCTTATCTTAGTGATCGCAAGAATTTAGTTCCTATTTCTGGTACTTATTCTACTGCCCATCCTCTGAAATATGGTGTTCCCCAAGGATCTGTTGCAGGTCCTCCGATTTTCACTGCCTATTGCCAGCCTGTTACCCACATTTTCAAACTCTTTAATGTTGCTTACCATACATGTATATATGCTGATGACAATCAGCTATATGTTAGCTTTGATCCTAAAAAGCTGGGTGATAGAGAAGCTGCCCAAGTTCACTTGTCAAATTGTATTGCGGTGGTTAAAGGCTGGATGCTTCATAACAAACTTATAACTAAAGGATTAGTTCAGTGGTCAAGCATGCCCATTTTATATGAAAGAGGACTTCAAAAAAACAAAATGGTGAAGAAAGCATTGCAAAATCTTATTCCGTTAAGGAGATATTTAAGTTTAAAGTGAGGTATCATTTGTGTAGAAACGACTGAAATCAGATTAGGTATGATATTACAGCCTCAAATTCCTCAAAGTCTTTATGTATTTTAAAGAAAGTGTATTTAATATTTTCACTATTTAAATTATTTTCCCCAAAACTTTCTTTGGGTGGTATGTTATAAATAACCTTCCTTGATTCAGTTTTACTACTTTTTGACATATCCCATGGTTTTTAAGCCACAAAATTGCAGGACAAAATATGATAAAAAATGGTTGTTCTACAAAAGTTGTAATTTCTACAAATTAAGAAATATCCCACAAAAACACTTAAAAACTATGGAATATTTCTTTATATACATTTCAAGTGCCCATGTTCGTCCACAATAAAAAAAAGATTAACACTTTTTTACTCTGAATTTTTGGCCCATTTTGAAGGCAAAACTGTGGGAACGTTTATGACTCATAATGTCAATATCATCACATTCTCAACACATTGCGTGACGTTCGCACCATTCTGTTTTCAACCCGTAATATAATCGGGCAAATTTGTTTGAAAGTGTGATTGCACAGAGGGCTGGAGGTTATTATGATTGTCAGAAATATATGTATTCTTCATTTATTATTTCTTGGTGTAGTAGGAAATTGTGTGCATTTTGATGTCAAATGCTGAAAAATATTTTTTCCTCCATCAGGTTATTTGAGCTAATTCCACAAAATGATTGGCAAAACTGGGTTTGGTGTTATCTACTATGTTTGCTATTTCTAATAACAACCAAGAATAGAACCCTGTGTGATACCACACCCACAATATTGTCAATGAAAATAAGTTTTTTGCAACATGGTGACATGGATTACCCTCAAGTAATGGACCCCCATTTTAGAAAGGGATTGTTTTATGTCAGACCCAGAATTTTTATATCCTAATGATCCTATCAAATAAAATTTGTATGACTGATAGTAGATTGTGAAACTTTAATTTGGTGTTTGGGTGGGAGTAAATGGGACCTTTATCATAAAACCTGTCATATGCTTAACATCCTTAATTTAGGTACTTTTGACACCTTGAGGCAACATAAGCTATCTTGTCTTAATATCTATTAAAAACATCATAAAAATAGCATTTGGAAAGTTTGGGACTGCAATGAGCCATAATTCAGAATGAAAATTTGTTTCCACAAAATTGAGGACTAATTTACATGTAATCTAATGCTCTTTGAAAAGCTATAAGACGGAGAAATAAATGTCACCCACTTGATTTTAAAGTCTATGGATATCCATACATTTCCTGAGTAAACAACAGTATATGTGGTAAATTTGTGCTCTGAAAACATCCCCCAATTGCGAAAAAGGGAAGTATATAAAGAAGTATTCACTACATTAATATAAGTCTTACCAACTGTGGTGTAGCGGTTATCATACATGTCTACAGACCACGAAGCCCTGGGTTCAAGCCTGGGTTGGGTAGACACGCCAGTGTGCCACAACTGGTTATCAAAGGCCGTGGACGTTGACTTGGTTGTCGATGTTATGTATGTCCGTACGTCGTAGCTGTGTTCTCGTCCGGGTCGTATTAAGTGTTTTGTGATAGCATTGTTACTGTCATAACCGAATATGCAGGCGACGACCCCGTCATTGTAATTGTGTGTTCACTCGTCATCGTCGCCATTAATATTATTTCTCTCACAATTTTTTTTATGGGAAGATTTTTGACACCTTTTTTAGAACCAGTGGGAAATTTTATAATTAATTTCCAACTCTGCCCACAAAATACCCACAAAATACTTTTCTTGATTGCTAGAACTTAAGGCTGATCAAAGTTTAAACTTTGCAGAAGAAAATTGTGAAGAGAGGATGGCAGCTCAGTTAGATCTTAGTGTAATTCTTTCAATTCTTTTCCAAAATTTCAGTCAAACTGTTGCAATGCCGTTAAACAGCAACAAACAAAGAAACAGAATGATTTTGTAGTTAGATACCCATTGTAAGCTGAGATGAACTCTTCCTTCCTATAAATGTATTATTTCCGTTAAATTGAGGGTAGTTTTAGTACTGTTTGGGTTGTGTTTCTCTTGCTAGCTACACTTTCAGATGTCAGACATAAAGAGTGATACATATTTTTCGGTTTTGACTGTACATCCCTAATAGAAACTGCATAATTGTTATTATCCCGAATGTGGCACAGTATACTGTAATAGGAAGTACAGTTTTGACATACAGTACATGTATCTCGGCCATACCATTTCAAATCCTTTGCCAATTCTCTTCCTACACTCTTTTAAATGTAAATACCACATGCCACACAAGGTAGAAATAGTTGAAGATCATACGACTGTTTCCTTATTTGCTAAGAACAAATAGAATTACAGCCCTTTAAATAGATTTGAAGGAGATTTAGCCCAGTAAAAAGAAGCGAGGCTGTGAACATCAAAAATCTCATTCATACTGTAAGTGAGATTTTGCTGAAAAAAATATGGTGCTGTTGTCATCGAGAAATTTAACCTGAAATAAATCTGATATGATTAAAATTCCTAGTTGAATATTTTTTTTTCTATCAAACATTCATGGGCCATTTTTAGCTGGTCACACATGTAAGGTAACAGAAAATGGCCCAAGTGGACCCGTGGGGTCTTCCAGGATCCACTGGGGCCATTCTCTGGTTGGTCACACGTAACATAACAGAAAATGGCCCTCACATTGGTGTCGAAATAGCTGTATTTAAACTGTTTGGAGGCGCTAAATTTTACTGAGGAGCTAAAAATAAAAGGTCATTACTTCAAAATCTGAACCTTTTAACAAAATTTGTATATATTTCTAGACCTTATAGCATAATTTCTTGACATTTTAGCAAACTTTCTGGACCTACAGTACCTTCTGGGAGCCATTGGGGAGGGGGCGGGGGGGGGGGGGTGGTATTGAACAACACTATATACACCATATGTGCCTATCCCTCAATGTTCATGCGTGTATTTGTTTAAGCTCAAAGTAAATAATGTAATAGTGTAATCAGAGCTGAAAGGAAACAGATCAAAAATTTGGCAAAGGACAAGTTCATAAAAAAACAAAGAGGTATACATGTACAAGCATTCTGAACGACAGTTGTGTAATCGCAAGTTGTCTTAACAGATGCAAGCAATGGGAAACTGTAAGATATTCAAGGATCTTACCAAGGTTGGGAAGATTGAAGATGGGTCGATAATTTTTCAAGGGGATTGAGGGTGAACTTCTTGATAAGAGGAAAAATAATTGCGTTCCTAAGAATGGATGGAAAACAACCAGCACTAAATGAACTATTTGCAAGAGACATGATATATAGGAGCCACGATATCAACACATTCCTTCAAGAGCCAACTGGGCAGTGGGTCAAGAGAACTTGCCTTGTTTGGGATCTAACAAATCATATGTTGAATCTCAGCTTCATAAACAGGGTGGAAATTTTCAAAGATATTAGTACTGTGCATATGAAAATCATCAAATCATCGTCAGAATCAAGCAGAAATACATCATCATTACATTGTTTACTAGTATCAAGAGAAGATATATTTACATTCACACATTCAGACCTTATTTTTGCCACATTCTCAATAAAAAAATTGGCAAAATTATTCCTGAGAGTTTCATTTGAGCAGTAGATTGGTAAAGCCTTGGTGGAACTATTGAGAAGCGAGTTAACTGTACGGTACATTGTCTTTGCATCAGCATTTGCCAAAACACCTTTGAAATGTTCTGTTTTGGATTTAACAATAAGTTCATTTACAACTATATTTTGCACAAGATATTTCAAGCAATCAGTATCACTGAGGGTTTTTCTCCACTTACGCTCATATTAGTGGTGTTTTGTTTGGGCCGACAGGATATCATCGTTAAACCATTTAGGACATTTAATCGTTCTTTTTGTGATTTTAATTCATCAGTGAGTTTGAATAATTATTTCAAGGTGTTTATTTCTTTTAAGGTGTTGCTCAAGAAGCTTAAAAAAAAAAAAATGGACCATAATCATTGATGTTTATTTTTAGCAAGTTTTGACAGCATAACGTAACCTTCGCACCACAAGGTGCATGAGTAGCTCTGACATCAGTCACATGAGACTGAAGTTAAATTTGACGGTAGTTGTATACTTTGTGGACATGTCCACATTGGGTGTGTTCAAAGTAGACCCCACACATTTTGTGTTCCAGGGATATGTTGATGATAGGTCTGACATGTGGGACTAAAAGATGTCAACAAAATTGCCATATCATAATTTCTTTTCTTCTTTTCTCAATCAACATATGCATAGAGTTGAAAGTATTTATTTTATTGATATTATGTTTTTTCTAGGAAAATAAAAACAAACAACACAGTTGGTAGTTTTGTAACTTCTTTTAATTCTTACCACCTCACCCCACAAAACATAGAAATGGGACCATTACTATGGAATCCGTCATATATAACCTTACATACAATGCAATTAAATCATCATACCAAAACATCTTTGTCCAAGTGTGTCTTTGTAGAGCTTGTACAGTAGCTATTAATTCGTCAATGACAACTTATAAAAGAAGAGTTCCATATTTACAATTTCATTTCATATATTAGTGGTCTCATAGAAATGACCTTGGTGACCATTGTCTGTCTTTATCAAGTGCGTACTTTCAGTATCTGTTATAGCTATATCCTCATACATTATACTTCAAGTAATCCTAGCACACTTTTGATTTGATCAAGTGGGTAATATACTAACCAAACAATCAAGGTAGGGAGAGAGATTCAATTTATAACATTGAAATGAAGCCATCCTGTTAAAGGAAAGGTGTCATCCCATAAATACATTTAGAAGTAAACGCCGCCGTGCGTGTGAACCAGCTGTGTGAGCACATGATTGTGTAGTGAAAGTAAAGAAATTAGCATAATTTACATAAAGACTAGCATTAGTCTTTACGTACACGTACACTCATTCAAGTAAATGTCAATATTATGTATGATGTATTTCTTCAGTATTAAGTATTTCCTTGTTAACTGAATATTATTCCCAAGGAGTGCCAACTTTGACGTTAAATCGTTTCATTCATAATTATGTCAAATAATCTAGGACTACTTGTAATAACCTAATCTGAAAAATTACACTTCCAAACTTTTACTTGGATTTTCTTGGAAATTAGAGAAATGTGTACAAGTTTCTTGTATCAAATAGCCCTTATATTATAGAAAGTCATACTTACTACAATGGAGTTACAGTACAGATGGTTTTGCTTCTTTTGTTTTAAGTATCATCCCCTTCTTGAGTCATCATTGCACATCACTTGCGGACAATAGATATATTTTTAAATTTAAGTGTAAAAAGAATATTCTACTATAACTAAAATATGTTATTTATTTATAATTTTAAGAAGTTACGCATGTAAGTACTGCAAGTATTGTATCTGATACAGTTATAACTTTTGATGAAAATTTGATTTCTAATGATTTCATTTTGAGCCAAACACGGCAACTCTTTAAAGGAATGTTCTCTTGGATTTTAATTTTTTCATATATGATAAAGAAAATATGTAGAAACAAAGTGGTGAAAAAACTATATTAATATCTCATTTAAAAGCTATAACAATTAAAGAAATATTCCCATGGATTTTTATTTTTTCTTATATGATAGAGATTTTTTTTTTGAAACAAAGTGGTGAAAATACTATGTAAATATCTTAATCCATTTAGAAGTTATGAAATTTCAAATAATTTTTAAATTTGGACAAAAGTGACTGATTGGCAACATCTGTGATGTATTTTAGTTATAACAATCTAACGAGTAGAAAATGTTCTTAAAAACACCTGGTACAGTATATGTCCTTAAGCGTGGCGATGTCAGCACAGTTCTTATGTATTTCTTATCAATTTAATCCCAATTTTGTTACATTATCGAACAGCATTTTTGGTTCATTGGGTGGAATAAATAATTTATAAGAATTTTTTTTTTTTTTTTTTGTCTTGGTGTACATCACATTAACAATGAGCAAAAAAAAAAATCCAAAACATTTTAAAAGAAATATTAAAGACATGTGGTTGAAATTGTCTCTATGACATCACAGATGTTGCCAATCAGTCACTTTTGTCCAAATTCAGAAATTCTTTAAAATTTTGTAACTTCTAAACAGAATGAAATATTAACAGAGTTTTTTCACCACTTTGTTTCTAAAAAATTTCTTTATCATATATGAAAAAAAAAATGAAAATCTATGGAAATATTCCTTTAACTAGAATATCTCACTTACTCACTAGTATGAGAATTTTAATCAATTTCTTCCGGCAACATTCTCTCAACATTGTTTTTCCTCTTTGATATGCTATACAGTGAACATGACAAACTCATAAACCGTTACTTTTCAATGAGACCATTCATTAATTTCATTACACGTAATACAACAATTTGCAGTAAACTAAAAAAAATGTGCATACTTTACTTTTGCAGTATTGACAATATCTTACATTGTCACCACCTGCTATGAAACATTATTTATTAACTTAACAGTACATGTTGAAATTTGTCTCTCTACATATTTCCACATGTTGCAGGTGTGTTTAAACTAGTTTACACACAAGACATTAAATTACAGAATATTTGGCAGTGATTCCATATTGTGAAGTTAAACAATCAATTCTTGGACCACTATCTAAACATATGCCACATATCAATTGCTTATTTTTGTTCTTTATACATTTATTTAACTGTACCTTTTGACAAAAACTTGTAGCTGATGAGTTTATGAAAGATGGCAAAGAAAAAAGGTAGATAATTTGCCCAACAATGAATTTCTAAACAGTGGGAGTTTGTGATTTTAAGTAGTGGGAGTTTGTGATTTTAAGCAGTGTATAGGGAAATAGTTATGGAAGTACCTAGCATTTTAATGACTTTGACAAAATATGGGCCCCTTATAACAATCGGAAGCAAAGAAAATCAAATCAATTAAAGGCCAGATACAGTATCGCGTTAACGTGCAGATCAGATATACAGTACAATACAATCCAACAGTTTGTTTTATTTTTGTTACATTTTTTGTTTATTACAATCACCGACCATGCACCGGCAAGCCAATCAATTTCTGCAGCGGAAGTGACGTTACTAACACGATCAGATTTATCGGTGAATGTCAAGCAATTTTCTTGAGATGAGAGTCTCCCTTTAACAGTGAAAAGGTCTTTGGCCTATACAATATCTTGTGTTTCCCTTTTGCTTCGTAATTGGTTTATGACAAAGTGATTAAAACGAACATTTACTGCGATGTCAATTCATGTGGTTGCATTGCTATAGATATTTGACTAGATAGATGTTGTGCTCTGTTCAATCACATTTTGAAGTATTTTGATTTGGAAGAAAAAGCACTCTTGTTATTAGCTAATTTTCAGTACATAAGTACTGTAAATACTGATGCATTGAATATGTGTAGAGATGTACGTGATGAGTACCATGAACCAAACCTTGTCTTTAATTTTCTGGGAGATTCTCCCTAAAGATACTAATGAGTGCTTTGCAGTGTGTAGCCTATTCTTTACCTAATCTGTCATGATTTATAACCTAACATCTGTTGAAACATGATGCAATTCTTATAAAAAAACAACTTCAAGATTAAAGTAGTAAGACATGTAACTGTTAGGGTATTGGTGTATTTTAACAATATTAGCTTTCATGTTAGGATAGCAAACTAGCAAAGGATCTTGGGAAAGAATACAAAATAGTGGTCTTTATGTAGCATTTTCTTTTCTTTTTTTATTAACGTGGACAACTTCACCATCTTCTACTCCTCCCCTAGGTTTTCTCTTGCTGAAAATAGGCTCCAACTTAGCCTCAAACGGCTGCAAGATTGGTGCAACAATAGCGGTTTTAAATTCTCCAAAGACAGGACAGTTTGCATGCACTTCTGTCATTTCAACAACCTTCACCCCAACTCGAACTGCGTGCTCAATGGCAATCGCATCCCTATACCTGACCACACTAAGTTCCTGGGTTTAACCCTAGACCCCAAGCTTTCCTACAAGCCAACACATCACCAACCTGAAACAGAATGCAACAGCTCCCTCAACTTTCTCCGCCTCCTCTCCAACACCACTTGGGATGCGAACCCCCATGCTGTCCTCAAAATCTTCAGGCTCACCATTCGTGCAAAGCTTGACTACGGCAATATTGTCTACTGTGCTGCTCACAACTCTTACCTCAACCACATCAATACCATCCAAAATAAAGCCCTCAGGCATTGCCTGGGTGCCTACAGGACTTCCTCCATCACCAGCTTTCATGTTGAAGCCAACGAAATCCCTTTCTGCTAAAGTGTAGAAAGCTTACTTAGCCTTTCCTAGACTTACCAACACCCAAAGCCCTGTATACAACCTCATTAGGTACCCCAAATTCTCCACTCTCTTTTATAGGACTAAAACCCTTGCCCTTACCTTCAGCTTGCATATCAAACCTCCACTGTATAGGCATTAATTCCGCCACTCTTGGCACCTTTTCCTGGCCCACTTTTCCTCCCTGGGCCACCCCTTCCCTTCTATCTACTCTGGACTCTCCACTCATCACAAAACCCAAACCCACCCCAACCTCTTCATCCACAACCTCCACAATCAAATCAACTTTCAAACTACACCTCCATCTATACTGATGGCTCCAACGAAGGCGACAAGACAGCTGCTGCAGTCGTCATCCAAGACATCACCCTCAGTAGCAGGCTTTCCAACTACTCATCCATCTTCTCATCCAAAGCCAAAGCCATCCTACTCACCCTCAATTATATTAAGTACTCCTCGCTCAGCCACTTTGCTATCTTCTTAGACTCCAAGTGTGTCCTTACCTCTTTACTCAATCTTAGGTGGGATAACCCCACGTCCCACCTCCTCCATAGACTCCTTTCCCCCCTTCCTCTGCAGGAAAAGTATTCTTTTATTGTGGATACCCAGCCATGTTGGCATCCCTGGCAATGACAGCTGATTTAGCCGCTAAGCTTGCCCTCAACCTACAGTACCGCTCACGTAGAACTACCGCATACTCTCGTATACTACGTAAATATACTTAAGTCTACTTTTGTATACCTTTGTATGCTACAGTATGCGTTTGTGTGCGATTTCGTATACGTTTTTAATCCGAGATTATATGTTAGATTATACGCAACCGCGTGTGCATGAATGGGGATTATATACGTATACAAAAGTATAAGAAGTTCGTATGAATAGGGATTATACTCGTAGAGAAACGTTGATTTTTATATAAGCTTCTTAAGTTCTCCACTCTTATTGATTGTTTGTGAATTAACAGGAAATCTGTACACAATTTGTAGTGATGGTTTGGTATTACAAACAGGTAGGCTACAGTATCGTGTATGTACAATAACTGGCTAAACATGTTGACAAACACTTACACTTCAACTTTGTTCACTCCTAAGTCAACATTAGCCAAATTTGCTACACTATTTCAGCCTATAAAACGTTCACATCTTTAGAAAGTCGGGAGCATAAAACTGGCCTAACGTTATATAACATATACCGTTACACTAGGAGTGGTACTAGGCCTACTATTACTATCACGCCTTTACTAACTACTCGGCCTACATCGTTCCGATTTCTCGCATGGAACTATGTGACGGCTGTATGCATTTCTTTGAGAAAACATACTTAATATTATAATAAATATTCTTCAAAAGGCCAGTTATATGTAAGGACAATTCCTTCTAAAGCAACTAAGGAATATAAGCCATAATAATGACAATGTACTGACCGTAACGAAGCAGAAATATAAATGTTGGTTTATCTTGTCCCACAGAAATATAATATTTTTTTTTCTTTCTTTCTTTTATAGGAGATAAGTATACTTTATCTTCGTATTATGTTTTTGACTTAACTGTTGAGCATGCTTGTTTTTTGCCTTCAATTTTTCTGTAATGAGTTTCTTCACAATTTCTTGATTTTTTGTTCATTTCCATTACATTTCACTGTCAAAAGAATCACAAATAAATATCCATGACAAATCTCATATTTTTCGTTTGCTTGTTACTTTGTGTTATATCATATATTTTAGACAGTTGTGTTAATTTATTTCCCTTGGGTGTTTAATTATTATTATTATTTTTTTAAAGAGAGTTGTATTTTTTTTTTCTGCATGATTTCTTAATTTGTTTTGGTTAATTTCCTTTACAGTTCATACTGCAGTAACAAAAATAAGGGATGATTTTTTTGGAAAGAAATGGCCAGTGATATAGTCCCGGGAAAATCCTCTCCCTTTTATATCTGCCCCACTATCAACAGGCCCAGTAGAAAACAAGTAGGCCTACTATAGCGCCCAAAGATGTAAAAACATGAGGATGCTGATGCACATGTCATGGACTTAAAATTGTATCCTTGTATAGTGTCGGAGGTGGTATATTTATGTTTGTGCGATGTCTTTTGTCTATACACGAAGAAAATTACTGTACGCCCTTGATTTTGATTTTTTTTTCAACAGGAGGGTCATTCAATTTTTATTTTTGGAGTCTTTTAAGTGGCATATTCTGTACTTTTCTCCATTTTTGCTAAGAGAATGTCATATTGGCCAGTGATATAGTCCCGGGAAAATCCTCTCTTCCATATCTGCCCCACTATCCAGAAGAAAACAAGTAGGGCCGCTGTACAAAAAGGGCAACAATCTTAGTATATTCATATATCATTGTTCCCAACCGGACCGTATAGAATAGCTTCCTGTTAACATTTCAGGCCAGCACACGAGAGGTGCCACTCATCTAATCTATAAACCCATGGTACTTATGCCGCATGGATAGGGTAAATATTGGCCAAGTTAATCAAGGACCGGTCGTTTGTGGGTATGGGGAGTCACAATTGATTGCTGAATCTTGATAAAAGTTAGGTTTATCGCTGTTGACTACATAGGCCACCAAAATACATAACGTTGGTAGAACATGTCGCAGAACCCCAAAAAAAAAAAAACGTTTTCTGCAATGTATTTTAAAGCAATGTATTATCACAACAGAATGGAAGGCAAAAGTGACAAAGCAAGTAAATGTATTTACAGAAAAATTAATTCATCTAAAGAAAACCATAACAACGCAAAATACGTTAATGATAAAGGCGTATGTTATATCATCACTAAAGGTTAATGTTGAGAGTTTATATACGCCGTTAATGCAAATATTGAAAGCAATTTATTGCTGGCACCGAAGGCGGCGAGCGCAATGCGCGAAACACTTTTGGCGTGGGGGCCAGGGGCCCACTTAAAGGCCCCTGGTGGGGGTTCAAGGAAACAGAAAATTTGATTTTCTTTGACTAGGAAAAAGGTCTGAAAGAATTTTTTTTTTTTTAAAGAAGCTGATTTTCTTAATAAATCACCCCCACTCCAAAAATAACTGCATTACAATTGCCACAAACCCCATTAGCAATATCATGGCACCCTTAAGGGTAGAGTTGGTTCTCTATTCCCTTCTACCATAGCACCACAGTGGACATAGGTTGGGCCAAGTCCGGGGTGACATAATGGCGGGGCCACTCCATGAATGTTGCCAATAAGGGTCCAAGGAACCATTAACTGACATCCATGTACCAATATTCCATTTTCACAAGTACATAGTCGGGCCGAAGCCAACAGTCGGGGAAATGGCAGTGACAAGTTAAATGCTTTCTAACAATTATCACATCTTTTTATTCTTATTGTGAGTTAAGTCTTCACTTCTCTCATTTTTTATGGAATTAAGGATTTTTGTGCGACATTTTATGTCTTGTGCGACATTCACGCAGAAAAATATGCTGGCTAGAACACTGCACTGCCGAGGCATATATCGGCACCACTTTTTGGTCCGATTTCGTTAGTATACAACTCTTAAAAAACAAAATTAAATACCAAAATGAAAATTGTAATAAAAGTTCATGCAATAAATAAATTATGAACGAAAGGAATATATTCAAATCTTATCATGTCAATGAATATAATATGCACTGTATGTTACATGAACGGCAGAACAGTTTTGAAAGCGTGTCTGTGTGTGGTTGTATGATGAACAAAATTATACCGAAGTCACCGTTGGGAATAACGGGGATCAGGGCACAGGGCGAAGCCTCTAAAATTTGGAGAATTACAACTCTCATTTTTTCATTACATTTTTAGCTATCCTTGTTTAATAATTCCCGTGTTCACTGTTTCCCATCCCAATGGTCATATGGTTATTGATGTATTATGATAAATTGATTCACAATACTGTCAGAATCCATTATGTATTACCTTTCCATGCATGCACGATATATTTCATGGCTACTAATTATGTGAATATTATGTACACACTGTATGTTTAATTCATATCCCAATATCTCTCATTTGGGTACAATGACCCGATGTGCATTCATTGTCGTTGTCAGAACGCTTTGGGTTTATCTGTTAAGATACTTAAACCATCCTTTGTCCGGGTTTCTTTGATGTCTCTTTCTATCAGCTACTGTATGAGCATCCTAAAAAATTCTAAACCTGGTGTCAGGAAAGGACATGGTAGACATGTGTTTGTACTAGGGAATACATAAAGGAATTGGCCTGGATGAAATCAATGATTTGTTGTTTGATTGTACAGTGGCGAGATCATTACAAAAATTACGCCTACTTTGTAAAGATATCTCAATTATAAAAATCATGCAGAGAACAAGATACATAGTGAATGCTATCTTTCATTGTTTGAGGATTAGTTATATGAAACAAAATTGAGATAACTTCAGTGTAAACTGCATGCTGAAAACAAGATGTATGAACCAAATAGTAAATGGTATATTGTATTGCTTAAGGATCAGTTATATGAAACAAAACTGTTATTGGGGTTAAGGAAGTGTGATTCTTAATAGCAGTAAACAATCGAAAACAAACAAAACATCAAATGATAAAAAATTTTTTTATATACTTATCTCCTTTAAAGAAAACAAAACAAGAGAAAGAAAAGCATTAGAATATCACGGAATAGAAAAAGGATATAACATTCAAGGTATAGGGCCAAATTTCTTTCAGGGGAAAAAAGTTTTCCAAGAACTAAGAATGTTAACGATCGTCAAATTTTTATATGCAAAGGAAAAGAGGCCTTCAGCATAAGTAGTGGCCGGTGGGGGTTGACCACCGACGAAATTCAACATTTTGTACTATGAACATGTACACACTAGCTAACATCAATATTTACATTAAGTCCCACCTACTCATTAATGTGTACGACTTCGCCACCAAAAACAATAGGACACATCTACGGACCTATAGCTATGTACCACATATGACATGAATCCGGTGTATCCTTCTTGAGATATCGCGCTTACGAGCTTGCTGTCACAGACGCACATACATACACACACACACGCCAGCATGACTGCATAGGTTCCTTATGCTATTAACCAAAAATTGTGAAACCATGTTGTCTTAAGCCAGAAATCTGAACTATAACAACATTATAACACTGGGCATACAGTGTGTATAGGATTTAACATTAGGCCTAAGCCAGTTTACAACACTGGGCATACAGAGTGTTTATAGGATTTAACATTAGGCCTAAGCCAGTTTACAACACTCGCCCGTTTTTCCCGGCCGTATTGAATTTGAGAAATGCAACAGAAGATGCAAGTCTGTATTCCTACTAAGAAATATAATACACTAGGCCAGAGTTAGAAATACGTTCGTAAACTTTCTTCAATCTCGCCGTAACTTTCTAAAAAATCAACAACTCATGGCCATCGCAGAATGCGTGAGGTTGTACACAGTTAATCGGTGGTGTATGTGTGGTTAGGTTTGTGATTTTTCCGAAAATCTATGCAAGAAGAATTATACGGGGATTACACACGTTTATGCGTAAAAGCTTACGCGGGGATTATATTTTGTGGGGCGGATTATACGTGACTCTGCGTGGAGTATCTACGTGGCTTATACAGGGCTTATGCGAGGATTGTATGGGGCTTATGCGACAGCTAAAACTGTCTACGGTTTTACGAGGGAATATACTTAATTATGCTAAGTTCTTCGATTCTATGCGTTTTGTATGCGGTAGTTCTACGTGAGCGGTACTGTACCCCCTCTCCCAAAACCCTTTCTGATATCAAACCGCTTATTGCTTCCATTGTTCGTGACCGCTGGCAAACCTCATGGGACTCACAAATTGACAACAAACTCCACGACATCCAGCCCACCATTCCGACCAAACCCACCATCCACAATCTCTCCCATATCGACAACATCCACATTACTGGCCTTAGAATAGGTCACACCCACCTCACTCACTTCCACCTCCTTACTGGCTTCCCCCTACGCCCTCTGCAACAATTGCCATTGCCCCCTCACAGTACACCACATTCTCCTTGCCTTCTCCCTGGATAAAATTATCTCCTTCCTTTATTGTGCCTCTACAATCATATTTAGTCCTCCTCTCCCACCTCCCTCTACTTACTTTTGTCATTTGTTAGCACCCCTGCACTTCCATTCACAATCCCAGCTCCCTGGCTTTTACTCTCTGTACTTCTCTCAGACTTCTATATTCTTTTCTTCCTACCTCTGAAATATCTAACCTCTCGGGCTCAATTTGACCCTCACTGTCGTGGTGCTGTTAAGCCTTCATCAAACAAACAATAAAGAGCTTTTAAACTCGATATCCGAAGAACAATAAACTGTGATTTACGTCATGTGTGGTACCAAAGAGTTGGAAATATTTCCAACTCCCTGGTGGTACACAGATAGCCGCCCATGGTCTACAGATGTATCATATTGTTTGTGATGGGCATATTAATGAGTGGGCGGCGCGTAATACATGAGCAAACGTATGTCTGTTTTGCATCATACTGGTCATGATAATGTTGGTTATTGTGCACACGTTTATGTTATCAACAGATGTCATTAATATGCATGGTGGGCGGGAGTGGCTTAATGTGTGAAAGTGCTAAAAAAATCATTGTAGTCACTATACCTTTTTTGCATCCTACTTGCTATGATAATGTTATTAATTATTGTACACATGTATGCTAATGTTTCAACATTTGTATTGATCTGCATGGTGGGTGTGGCTTATGCATAAATATCATGGAACAAATATATCATCAGATGCAATGACATGACAGTTAATACAAAATTTGCAAATCAGTCGGCATATGAACAAAAAAGCATAGGAAGCACACAACTTTGTGGTTCTGGTTTTACTTGTCTTGCCATGTATAGAAGTCTAGAAGATTAAGATGAGTTTCTGCACAAACTAAACATTGACATCATCCCTGTGGCAGCTCAGTATTTCAGCTTACAGTTTGTGCTGTGATTGGAAATAGATTAAGTTCAAGTCAGGGATGCCATTAATTCTTGTTACATGTCTTATGGTGCATTGTGTGGTTTGGGCCCCTGGGATTAATCCACTTGATGGATCAATATTAATGATGATGAATACAGTGTTCAGCTGCACTTTATATAAGCATTGTGGACTTAAACTTTTTATTTTTCTCTTTCCCCTCTGCCTCCCCCATTGATCTCCAACACACTCTAGCAGCTTCAATTTTTTGGCACATTTGACTCTGACTGTCGCGGTGCCGTTTAACTACAAACCAAACTACCCCGTAGTAATATGGAAAAACTATTAAACATGGCATGGCAAGATTTTAAATGATTCCTTGAAGGTCTAGATGTCTAGCTATAAAGTTTTGTTTTCCAATACACGTGTGAAAAAGAGCTATTCAGGAGTGACATCTGATCATTTGTCATGGCAGTGCCAAATTTACCAAACAGATTGTCTGTACAGTAGAGTAGGTCTACTCAAAAACTATATCATATACCACAGTAGCAGTTTTAGCGAAAACACGTACAGGAAATAGCCTGTACATTTAGTGCTCTGTAGATTTCCTGTTCAGTACATGTTGTTTTAATTGGTTTATGCCTTTTCAAATTGTGTAAAAAAATGTACATGTAGAAGTTGGAATGAGAATGGTAGAAAATAAGGTGCCTCTTGATTCAAGCTATTATAGGAGTTATAGGAGGTTTTTATATCTTGTTCCACGCAGGTTAAAAAATATGTTAGTATTATAAATATTGCCCACCCTTACTGTATCTTCCGGTCTTAGCCTGAAATTAAATTTTATGTATAACATCACAACGAACGCAAAAGCAAAATTTATTTACAAATGCATTTTTGCTGTTTTTAGTTGTAGTATGGAATGGAAGAATAAAGAGGGCAAGATACATAGCAAGAAACTTTAGTGGGGCAATTAAAGTAAACACAGTCAAACATTGACATGCCTTTACTGATAGCAATTAACGTCTCTGAGTAAGATGATTTACAGCTTTTTCAACCAATCACTGCATAAATTTGCCTAGCAACAAATCTGTGTTACTAAGTGGGGCAAAAATCCTACGCGGTACTGGTACAGTACATCTAGCTAGCGGCACGCGCTCATGCAGTCAATGAATTATACTGTGCAAAACAAATTTCTGCATACACAGACTGAGTGACAACAAAATGGTGAACAAAAATTGCGCTTATGTGCCCGCTACAGGCTTTGTAAATCCGATTCCCGTTACTGAGATCGGTAAGCATATGGAATTTTGTTTATTCCTTTTGCTAAAAACTTGAAAGATCTGGGGAAGTGCCACAAATGGATCAAAATTTGTGGCAGGCCATATGAACATCCAAATATCAATGCGTTGGTCATGCATGATTGCAGATTTGAGGTTTGTTTGCCCCACCTAGGTACAGCATTACTATAGTGGGTGTGGCTTATTCCTCTAATCGGAAAGGTTAATTAAGTGGTGTGAGTAAAAAAAAATGGATGAGATTCAGGGAATTCATGAAATACATGTTGCAATGATGTAAGTGTCAGAAAATTTTCATTTTCTTTCCAAAGACAAATTAATCTTCCCAAAGAAAGAAATTTTAACAAGGGAGAGTGGGTGGGGAGGGGGAGTAATAGCCCTCCAAAACACCCCTTGTTGTGCCGGGCACATTTACTGCAACTGGGGAAACCATTTCAATAAGAACTTACCAATATTGAGAAAGAGATTTGAATTAAAACCAGTGCATTTTTAGGTTGCTTTTCCTTTTTGGTTCCGATGCGGTCATACTGGTGTATGTATGTATGTACTATGTATGTATGTATGTATGTATGTATGTATGTATGTATGTATGTATGTATGTATGTATGTATGATGTTTATTGATTTTGGTGCTGATGTTATGAATATTAATTAGTAGGCGGGGCTAAATGTAAAAGTGTGTTAACAAGTTTGTAAGAACAATATTGAAAAAACTGTGCAGTGGATTTATGTTATACGTTGTATATAGATGTTCTGTTGTTTGTAGATTGATTTTGGTGCCGATGTCATGAATATTAATTAAAGGGGGGCTAAATGTAAAATTGTGTTAACAAGCTTGTAAACATGGTATCTCAAGATCATTAAGGTGGATTTATGTCATACTTGGTATATGGGTGTGTCTGCAGATGATCCCTATTGTTTTTGGTGCTGATGTCATAAATATTAATGAGAAAGCGAGACTAACTGTGAAATTCTGTTTATGCTCATATTTTCATAAACCCATGTCAGATTTAAATCAAACTTGGTATCATAGCAATGATTATGCAAGATCATTGGCATAGCTAAGGCCCTACGGGTCAGGGGCAACTGTGTCCCTGTGGGCCCCTATGGTATATAGGTATAATGATATAATTTTTTCACCGGCCTTCTTATAGGGCCAAAACCGCACCCTTTTTAGGGGGCGGGGTGCGACTGCCCTCTGCTCCCCCTTAGTTATGCCACTGTACAGGATCCCATTGTTGAGTTGCTGACTTTATCATTATTTATATCAGGCCCCTTAGTTATGCCATTGTACAGGATCCCATTGTTGAGTTGCTGACTTCATCATTATTCATGTCAGACGGAGCCAAATACAATTTTTCATTGGTTGTTTTGATTGTGGCTTATAACTTCAGGCAAAAATCTTAGCACTTAAACTTAAACAAGAAACAAAAAATATACACAAATTACATGTTTCAGTATGGCACCCAACCTGTAAGAACAACATTTAAAGGAAAGGTGTTATCCCATAAATAAATACAGAAAGGAACGCAGCCGTGCTGATAACATCACTTCTGGTTTTCAATTTTCCTAACTGATTGCGAGAAATAAGTGATTTTTTCGATAACTCACATTAGGCTTCTATGTTCTGTCCAGCGAGTGTGTGATCAATAACATTGCAGATATCTCGCAATCAATAAGGAAAATTGAAAACCGTAACTGATGTTGACAGCTTGGCGGCTTTTACTTCTGAATTTATTTATGGGACGATATCTTTGCTTTAAGATATACAATGAAAGAAAATTGGTTCTAATCCACAGTTAGTATCGGAACCACGTGGGATTTCTTTACCGGTTTCTTGAATGATAATTAGAGGAGCACTAGACTGAAAAGTAAGGGCGCTTGTTTTTGCGAATTTCACAGATATGTTATCCACAATAAATCGATAAACTTCATACATGGCCCACAGACAACGTGAGGGTAAAGGTCACTTGAATAATCATAGTAACCAGAAAATTACTATACTGTTGCATGCTAGATAAGCACTTTTGGTCTAGCGCTTCTTTAATAGAATGGGATATACTGTTACATGTTGTCAACTGCTTGATAGAACTGGATGGATTACATGTACTTTGTCCAAAGCAAAGCTGCTACAGCTATTGTAGGACCAAATAATGTGTGGTTGATCATGACTATGCAGGATCTGAATGCTATGCATGGGTAGGCACAATCTATAAAAGGCTTTTAATGGCAGTGAAAGGAAGTGCAGAGATATTCCTACAAATGCTCAAAAGAGTGAGTAATAACAGTAACAGTTTCAAAGTAATTCCATATTTGGAGATTTTTTTTATTGTTGAACTTTTAAGGTTCAGAACTTGATTACACTGCTTATTGATAGTAAATATAATGTAATATTGGATCTGAGATTGTGTTAGTGGTATAAACTGCTATGTACCTTCCCAACCACAGTGAAATAAAGTTTTTTTTTTGCTGGAGTTCAAAACTGTAAGATGCGTATAAACTTTAAAAGAGATTTCTTGATGTACTTGACCCTTAAAGCATTAGAGCAACAAAAAAGTCTTAAAAATAATTTATAGGTAGATTGTCAAATGTTATACTACCGTGTGTTTCCTAATAAACATCCTGGGTGCATTACATTTTCAAAAAGGCGGGGGAGAGGGGGTTGTTTGAGGTTAAATTTCAAATGTACTTATGGACCATGGGTAGAATATAACAAAATCGTGGAACTATTATATGAAGTGTATGGACCCCTTTGGTTGAAATGCTTAATTTTCCCTTTCTTAACCATGAAAAATGATTTCTTTAGTATGAATAATCATTTTCCTGAAAAAATGCAAAGAATTATTGTCTAGAAAGAAAGGAATGGTACACTTTCATTATGATTAAACCCACCTCTCCCTGCGTATTTTGCCGTAAGCCAGAACTATGGAGCTTCATTCTGACTGCAAGAAATTTTGAAAGTATGCCATCACCTGCCTCTTTGAAATGGCCGCAATCGGTTTGTAACTACGGTGAATGAACTTCACCTCTGTTGACACATATTATTCACTTTATTTTCTGATTTGTTGCCCTTTTTTGGCATGATTAATTTTGCTCATCAAGTAATTTTTTAGTCAGTTCTTGTGTGCATAGCAAGTTCGACTCTTTTGACTGTATTTTTCTGGCAGTTTTACCATTTTTACATGAGTTTTGGCTGAAGCCGTGTGTTAAATTACACTGTATTACCATTAAACTGATGTGTGACTTTATGATTGTCATTGCACAAAAAACATGAAGGTGTTTATTAGAGGTGAGGGGGTGTTTATTAGGGAAAATCGGCAAAATTGACTTTTTTATTGGAAAATATTCTATGACCAAGTAGACTACTTTCTATACCTCTGACAACATATTTCATCTAGGAAAAAAATATTATGGAAAAAGAAAATGTGCTACGTGCTGAATGTATGCAGAATTAAGAACTTAAAATGTAATTATCTTCGAATAGCATTTTTAGATATACTACAACATTACTTTCATGCGACAATATACGGTATATTGCAAAAACCGAAAGGAAAAAAATGCAGCAATACTGTTTTTGAACCTGCATCCTTCCTGCCCCCAGGGCCTGTACATCTCATTACCTGTCTTAGAATTGGTCACACCTACCTCACTCATTCCCACCTCCTCATTGGCTCCCTCCAACCCCTCTGCAACAATTGTCACTGCACCCTCACAATCCATCACGTTCTCCTTGCTTGCCCCCTGTACAACCTTCCCAGAGCTTCCCTCGCTCCCCACAACTCAATTGCTGAGTTCTTCCAGAAAAATCCTCAGGATAAATTTATCTCCTTCCTTCATCATGCTTCCCTCTACAAGCATATTTAATTTTCCTCTCTACTTTGTTTTTGTTTCAATCATGCACCTCCCCTCTCGATCACAGCTTTCTGACCTTTTGTTCTTATATTTCTTTCATTTTCCCCCTGTCTTCTTTCCTACCTACCTCTAGAATGATCTGACCTCTCAGGCACAATTTGACCCTCCTTGTCGCGGTGCTGTTAAGCCCTCATCAAACAAACAAACATCTGTGTTTGGCAGAGAAGACTGCGACTGAGACACATTTAATATTATTAAGGCGGGAAGAGTATATTGTGTGACGCTATTCAACTGTTTTTCTTGTTGTCTTACTACTACTATATGGCCCAGGTCTAGAACACCAGGCTGTATAGGATATATTGTTCAGACGTTGCATTTAGTAAACATACACAAATTGTATGGTACCATACCCAGCCAGCTCAGATTACTGTAAATAAACACCAACTCGAAAACACTGCTGTTATTATGGAGTTTATTCATGTGGAAAAAGCCCTCAGGAAAGTAAATATTTGTTCAATGAATTGTCCTGTTGGGTACTTTGAGACGTGAGGCCCTCTCTTCTCAAAACCTGCAGTAAATATCCCGTTATTATCGTAAAAAATCATAACAACACATGCATATCAACATTAGCGACCCATAAATAATAAATCAGTAATAAATTTTAAGTTTACATGCCTACAAAAAATTTTTAACTGATGAATAATATGCACAGTACCTAACAACTGTTTTTTTTTCTGTTTAAAAATCCAGCTGAGTGTAACAAGATTTGTATTTACACTCAGGGCTTTTATTATGCAAAAAAACAAGCTATCACACCCTAGTACTGTACATACTCTTTGCTAGCTCCTGGCTGTTTAATGCCGTTTTAGATGATGTAGCAGATCTACAGCTCATACTTGATCTGTATTTACATTTATAGTGACCTTTTGAAAGTTAAAGGATTAGTACAGTGGTCAAGCATGTTAAACTTATATGAAAGAGGACTTCAAAAGAAACAAAATGGTGAAAAAGCATTCAAAAATCTTATTCCGTTAAGGAGATAATCAAGTTTAAATTTTGGTGTTATTTGTGTAGAAACGACTGAAATCAGACTAGTTGTGATGTCATAGCTTCAGATTCCTCAAAGTCTTTATGTGTTCTATCATAACTTGTCTTGTGATTTTTGTAAATTAAAAACCATGGGATATGTCAAAAAACTAGTAAAACTGAATCTAGGAAGGGTATTTATAATATACCACCTGAAGAAAGTTTTAAGGAAATAATTTAAATAGTGAAAAAATTAAATACACTTTTTTTTAAATACATAAAGACTTTGAGGAATCTAAGGCTGACATCACAACTAGTCTGATTTCAGTTGTTTCTACAGAAGTGATACCAAACTTTAAACTTGAATATCTCCTTAATGGAATAAGATTTTTGAACACTATCTGCACCATTTTCTTTCTTTTGAAGTCCTCTTTCATATAAGATGAACATGTTTGACCACTTAACTAATCCTTTAAAATCATTATGTTATGGGACAGCTCATAACAGGGTTGAAAAAAACACTCACCTAGAAGGCAAGCAAAAAAATTGTGGCAGTAGAAATTGTACTGTGGTACTCGCCTTACTTAATTAAGCCGTGCCAAGTCCTGGTTCATATTACTAAATGTACAGGAGAAAGGATGTTGTTTCAGTATTTGTTTCTTCTTTCGATGTAAACCAGACTTCTTAGTACAAGACATTAAAACAATTTTACTAAAGCCAAGTTGTTAGCATCCAAGTCAAACATATGCCTTCTGACTGGATGCTTGTAGGTATCACTAAAAACAAGTTTCTTTGCTAAATTTCATGGATTCTTAATTCTGCCCTTCAAATTTGTGTCAAAGGATCCTTTATTTAAGTTATTTGAATTTGAGACAAATTGTGTTAAAAAGTTGAGATAGTGGTGAATCCTACCTGAATACTTTAAAATTATTAAAAACTTAGTGGTCATAAATGTCATGGTCTAATGAAATCACATAAATATCTGTTGCTTATTAAATATGATAGAAATATGAAGATCCTGCATAGAATTACAATTGCAGGGTGGGGGGGGGGAGTGCAGAGACACCACTTGTTGAGAAATAATTTCAGGCTGGTCCCACGATTTTGGATGGTAACATGAAAACTCATGCTTGGAACTTTGGACCCCCATTTTTTGGAGCCTGGTTACATCGCTGGTCTCAAGTGTATCAAAATAATGTTGTTTGATGTGTAAAATTTGCTGTAAACCTCATTGCATTAATAAGAAAGTGCCTCAAGCATTTAGTTTTATCCATTTTAATTATAATGATATTCAATGCACGACAGGAGCACATGTGACAAAGTCTTCGAGTTCCATGAATGTTATTTGCATTGCTCATATATATATTGTAGCTGTCAAAACTTTCAAAATTGATGGGAGGTTTTGATAAACTCGACCAAATTGCTTTTGTATAAAGAAGGGATCACATTTACTTAATCTTGGCAAACGAAAGAAAAAACAAGATGTAGGTCAGAAAATTGTCTTCAAATCAAATCATGATTTCAGTTGTTGACAGACGAGAATCAGTTTGCTGACAGATAATATTTGACTGCATAATAATGGGAAAACATGACAAATGAAATTATAGAAGAATTTCATGTGTTGATTTAACTTATCAAAGTAAGATAGAAAAATGAATAGTCATGCATAGAATTGAACAAGAAACAATGAATCAAATCAAATCAATTGAGTGTCCAGAGACCAACCCCACCCATTTTCAGAAATAATGTTATGTAAGTCACATGATTTTAGATGATGACATTAAAAGTGGTGGTTGGACCCCACCCCTCCCCCACTCCACCCCATTTCTTGGAGGCTGGCTACAACACTGGTCACAAGTGTCTAAATGAAATACTGTTGTTTGATGTGTAAAATTTGCTTCTAATTTCATTTGCATGAATAAGAAAGTGCCTTATTTAGTTTGATCCAATCTTGTAATTACCTTTGATGCATGACCTCCATACTGCAATATGAATGCTGTGCATGATCAACTTGTTCTGATTTCTATCATGAATGTTATTTCCATTGCTCACATATCTTGCAGCTTTCAAAATTTGATAATCTCAACCAAAATGCTTTTGTATGAGGAACAATAACATTCCCTTAATTGTAGCAAAAGAATTGTGGCAAAAGAAAAATACAGACAGATGTAGGGTCAGAAAATTGTCTGAGCACGTTCCTGATTTCAGTCGTTGACAGATGAGAATCAGGTTTGGTGCTGCAAGATGATACTTGACAGGTAATAATGGAATTACAAATCATGGAAATTGAAAACAGAAGAAATTTCATGTTTTTCTCAAATGTTGTTACACTTACAAAACAAGATTCAATGAATTTATTAGCGAGATAATAATGGACTGTCATAGATGATAATGGACTGTCATACATGATAATGGACTGTCATAGATGATAATGGACTATCATAGATGATAATGGACTGTCATAGATGATAATGGACTGTCATAGATGATAATGGACTGTCATAGATGATAATGGACTGTCATAGATGATAATGGACTGTCATAGATGATAATGGACTGTCATAGATGATAATGGACTGTCATAGATGATAATGGACTGTCATAGATGATAATGGACTGTCATAGATAATAATGGACTGTAATAGATGATAATGGACTGTCATAGACGATAATGGACTGTCATAGATGATAATGGACTGTCATAGATAATAATGGACTGTCATAGATGATAATGGACTGTCATAGATGATGATAATGATGACTGTCATAGATGATAATGGACTGTCATAGATGATAATGGACTGTCATAGATGATAATGGACTGTCATAGATGATAATGGACTGTCATAGATGATAATGGACTGTCATAGATGATAATGGACTGATAATAGATAGATGATAATGGACTGTCATAGATGATAATGGATGTCATAGATGATAATGGACTGTCATAGATGATAATGGACTGTCATAGATGATAATGGACTGTCATAGATGATAATGGACTGTCATAGATGATAATGGACTGTCATAGATGATAATGGACTGTCATAGATGATAATGGACTGTCATAGATGATAATGGACTGTCATAGATGATAATGGACTGTCATAGATGATAATGGACTGTCATAGATGATAATGGACTGTCATAGATGATAATGGACTGTCATAGATGATAATGGACTGTCATAGATGATAATGGACTGTCATAGATGATAATGGACTGTCATAGATGATAATGGACTGTCATAGATGATAATGGACTGTCATAGATGATAATAGATGATAATGGACTGTCATAGATGATAATGGACTGTCATAGATGATAATGGACTGTCATAGATGATAATGGACTGTCATAGATGATAATGGACTGTCATAGATGATAATGGACTGTCATAGATGATAATGGACTGTCATAGATGATAATGGACTGATAATGGACTGTCATAGATGATAATGGACTGTCATAGATGATAATGGACTGTCATAGATGATAATGGACTGTCATAGATGATAATGGACTGTCATAGATGATAATGGACTGTCATAGATGATAATGGACTGTCATAGATGATAATGGACTGTCATAGATGATAATGGACTGTCATAGATGATAATGGACTGTCATAGATGATAATGGACTGTCATAGATGATAATGGATGTCATAGATGATAATGGACTGTCATAGATGATAATGGACTGTCATAGATGATAATGGACTGTCATAGATGATAATGGACTGTCATAGATGATAATGGACTGTCATAGATGATAATGGACTGTCATAGATGATAATGGACTGTCATAGATGATAATGGACTGTCATAGATGATAATGGACTGTCATAGATGATAATGGACTGTCATAGATGATAATGGACTGTCATAGATGATAATGGACTGTCATAGATGATAATGGACTGTCATAGATGATAATGGACTGTCATAGATGATAATGGACTGTCATAGATGATAATGGACTGTCATAGATGATAATGGACTGTCATAGATGATAATGGACTGTCATAGATGATAATGGACTGTCATGGAGATGATAATGGACTGTCATAGATGATAATGGACTGTCATAGATGATAATGGACTGTCATAGATGATAATGGACTGTCATAGATGATAATGGACTGTCATAGATGATAATGGACTGTCATAGATGATAATGGACTGTCATAGATGATAATGGACTGTCATAGATGATAATGGACTGTCATAGATGATAATGGACTGTCATAGATGATAATGGACTGTCATAGACGATAATGGACTGTCATAGATGATAATGGACTGTCATAGATGATAATGGACTCATGATAATGGACTGTCATAGACGATAATGGACTGTCAAACGATAATGGACTGTCATAGACGATAATGGACTGTCATAAACGATAATGGACTGTCATAGACGATAATGGACTGAGACGATAATGGACTGTCATAGATGATAATGGCGATAATGGACTGACGATAATGGACTGTCATAAACGATAATGGACTGTCATAGACGATAATGGACTGTCATAGACGATAATGGACTATCATAAACGATAATGGACTGTCATAGACGATAATGGACTGTCATAGATGATAATGGACTGTCATAAGATGATAATGGACTGTCATAGATGATAATGGACTGTCATAGATGATAATGGACTGTCATAAGATGATAATGGACTGTCATAGATGATAATGGACTGTCATAGATGATAATGGATTGTCATAGATGATAATGGACTGTCATAAATGATAATGGACTATCATAGATAATAATGGACTGTCATAGATGATAATGGACTGCCATAGATGATAATGGACTGTCATAGATGATAATGGACTGTCATAGATGATAATGGACTGTCATAGATGATAATGGACTGTCATAGATGATAATGGACTGTCATAGATGGTAATGGACTGTCATAGATGATAATGGACTGTCATAGATGATAATGGACTGTCATAGATGATAATGGACTGTCATAGATGATAATGGACTGTCATAGATGATAATGGACTGTCATAGATGATAATGGACTGTCATAGATGATAATGGACTGTCATAGATGATAATGGACTGATAATGGATAGATGATAATGGACTGTCATAGATGATAATGGACTGTCATAGATGATAATGGACTGTCATAGATGATAATGGACTGTCATAGATGATAATGGACTGTCATAGACGATAATGGACTGTCATAGACGATAATGGACTGTCATAGACGATAATGGACTGTCATAGACGATAATGGACTGTCATAGACGATAATGGACTGTCATAGACGATAATGGACTGTCATAGACGATAATGGACTGTCATAGACGATAATGGACTGTCATAGACGATAATGGACTGTCATAGACGATAATGGACTGTCATAGACGATAATGGACTGTCATAGACGATAATGGACTGTCATAGACGATAATGGACTGTCATCATAAACGATAATGGACTGTCATAAACGATAATGGACTGTCATAAACGATAATGGACTGTCATAAACGATAATAGACTCAAACGATAATGGACTATCATAAGCGATACGATAATGGACTGTCATAAACGATAATGGACTGTCATAAACGATAATGGACTATCATAAACGATAACGATAATAGACGATAATCGTCAAACGATAATAGACTGTCATAAACGATAATAGACTATCATAAACGATAATAGACTGTCATAAACGATAATAGACTGTCATAAACGATAATAGACTGTCATAAACGATAATAGACTATCATAAACGATAATAGACTGTCGATAAAACTGATAATAAGACTGTCGCAAACGATAATAGACTATCGCAAACGATAATAGACTGTCATAAACGATAATAGACTATCATAAACGATAATAGACTGACGATAATGACTATCATAAACGATAATAGACTGTCATAAACGATAATAGACTATCAAACGATAATAGACTATCATAAACGATAATAGACTGTCATAAACGATAATAGACTATCATAAACGATAATAGACTATCGCAAACGATAATAGACTATCATAAACGATAATAGACTGTCATAAACGATAATAGACTATCATAAACGATAATAGACTATCAAACGATAATAGACTATCATAAACGATAATGGACTGTCATAAACGATAATAGACTGTCATAAACGATAATAGACTATCATAAACGATAATAGACTGTCATAAACGATAATAGACTGTCATAAACGATAATAGACTATCATAAACGATAATAGACTGTCATAAACGATAATAGACTGTCATAAACGATAATGGACTATCATAAACGATAATAGACTATCATAGACGATAATGGACTGTCAAACGATAATGGACTGTCATAAACGATAATGGACTGTCGCGATAATGGACTGATAATGGACTGTCATAACGATAATGGACTGTCATAAACGATAATGGACTGTCATAAACGATAATGGACTGTCATAACGATAAAATAACGACTGTCTGTCATAGACGAAAATGGACTGTCATAGACGATAATGGACTGTCATAAACGATAATGGACTGTCATAGACGATAAATGGACTGTCATAAACGATAATGGACTGTCATAGACGATAATGGACTGTCATAAACGATAATGGACTGTCATAAACGATAATGGACTGTCATAAACGATAATGGACTAGACTGTCATAAACGATAATGGACTGTCATAAACGATAATGGACTGTCATAAACGATAATAGACTGTCATAAACGATAATAGACTATCATAAACGATAATAGACTATCATAAACGATAAAGACTATCGCAAACGATAATAGACTGTCATAAACGATAATAGACTATCGCAAACGATAATAGACTATCATAAACGATAAAACGATAATAGACTGTCATAAACGATAATAGACGATAATAGACTGTCATAAACGATAATAGACTATCATAAACGATAATAGACTGTCATAAACGATAATAGACTGTCGCAAACGATAATAGACTATCATAAACGATAATGGACTGTCGCAAACGATAATAGACTGTCATAAACGATAATAGACTGTCATAAACGATAATAGACTGTCATAAACGATAATGGACTGTCATAAACGATAATAGACTGTCATAAACGATAATGGACTGTCATAAACGATAATAGACTGTCATAAACGATAATGGACTGTCATAAACGATAATAGACTATCATAAACGATAATGGACTGTCATAAACGATAATGGACTGTCGCAAACGATAATGGACTGTCATAAACGATAATGGACTGTCATAAACGATAATGGACTATCAAACGATAATGGACTATCATAAACGATAATGGACTGTCATAAACGATAATGGACTATCATAAACGATAATGGACTATCAAACGATAATGGACTGTCATAAACGATAATGGACTATCATAAACGATAATGGACTGTCATAAACGATAATGGACTGTCATAAACGATAATGGACTGTCATAAACGATAATAGAGCGATAATAGACTGTCATAAACGATAATGGACTATCATAAACGATAATAGACTATCATAAACGATAATAGACTGTCATAAACGATAATAATATCATAAACGATAATAGACTATCATAAACGATAATAGACTATCATAAACGATAATAGACTGTCATAAACGATAATGGACTGTCATACGATAATGGACTGTCATAAACGATAATAGACTGTCATAAACGATAATAGACTGTCATAAACGATAATAGACTGTAATAAACGATAATGGACTGTAATAAACGATAATAGACTGTCAAACGATAATAGACTGTCATAAACGATAATAGACTGTCAAACGATAATGGACTGTCGCAAACGATAATGGACTGTCATAGACGATAATGGACTGTCATAAACGATAATGGACTGTCATAAACGATAATGGACTGTCATAAACGATAATGGACTGTCATAAACGATAATAGACTGTCATAAACGATAATGGACTGTAATAAACGATAATAGACTGTAATAAACGATAATAGACTATCAAACGATAATAGACTGTCATAAACGATAATGGACTGTCATAAACGATAATGGACTGTCATAAACGATTATGGACTGTCATAAACGATTATGGACTGTCATAACGATAATGGACTGTCATAGATGATAATGGACTGTCATAGATGATAATGGACTGTCATAGATGATAATGGACTGTCATAGATGATAATGGACTGTCATAGATGATAATGGACTGTCATAGATGATAATGGACTGTCATAGATGATAATGGACTGTCATAGATGATAATGGACTGTCATAGATGATAATGGACTGTCATAAATGATAATGGACTGTCATAAATAATAATGGACTTTCATAGATGATAATG
Source organism: Chiridota heheva (assembly GCA_020152595.1). Lineage (NCBI taxonomy): Eukaryota > Metazoa > Echinodermata > Holothuroidea > Apodida > Chiridotidae > Chiridota > Chiridota heheva. The sequence goes on from JAIGNY010001303.1 coordinate 2,389,363, forward strand.
GACTGTCATAGATGATAATGGACTGTCATAGATGATAATGGACTGTCATAGATGATAATGGACTGTCATAGATGATAATGGACTGTCATAGATGATAATGGACTGTCATAGATGATAATGGACTGTCATAGATGATAATGGACTGTCATAGATGATAATGGACTGTCATAGATGATAATGGACTGTCATAGATGATAATGGACTGTCATAGATGATAATGGACTGTCATAGATGATAATGGACTGTCATAGATGATAATGGACTGTCATAGATGATAATGGACTGTCATAGATGATAATGGACTGTCATAGATGATAATGGACTGTCATAGATGATAATGGACTGTCATAGATAATAATGGACTGTCATAGATGATAATGGACTGGGATGAAAGATACACATAGCGCACATTCACTGTTACGATGTTCTTTCATACAGTACTGTATTTTCTTGAAGTGATTAAAAGCTATGAAAAATGCGTTGATGCAGTTTTGATTTCTTATTCAGTCTATTGAGTGTGACCAAGTATTGGGCTACAAAGGAAATAAATATACAACAATGTGTTAGATATCATCTAGATATGTCTGGTTGGTGCTTACTGTCACTTATGTTTTATTCTATATGGTAGCACAGAACTAATTATTTGCCTTATTAAAACCTATGATAAAAGAGTCAAGTTTAAGGTTTTTTTTTGTTGTACCAGAATGGGGAAGTTACGCAAACTTTTTCAATGTTTTCGGAAAAGTACCATCTAATATCTTGCAGGTGATGGAGTGTTTTGATGTTTAGTAGAGGTTCACCTGAGGTTTTGACCCCCTTTTTAGGCTGAAGTGAAGAGGCATTATGCACACACCCTCACCAAATAACCCAAACATTGGATTTTGTAAGTTAGTGGCAAAACACTTTCAAACACTGGATATGAATTGCATTGTGGAAGAAATTTGTAATTTAGTTGTATAATGCATAGGAAACAAAATAGATCACATGTCATTTTTACAATGATTTCTTTGCTTTCTTTTGCAGGCAATTGATGCAACAGGCATTGCAGTGGATGACATAATGACAAAAACAAATGAATTTTTACAGCCTAACCCAGGTTTGTGGTGATATTTCAGTCGTTGATACATTATGATCAACCAGAAGTTTAAAGGGTACTAGACCGAGAAGTGAAGGGGTATTTTAAGGAGGTTCAACCAAAAAAATTGAATGCTTATCTAGCACGTAACGGTATTCTGTAGCAATTTTCTGGTTAATACGAATATTTATGTAACCTTTGCCCTCATGGGCTATGGAAGCATGAAATCTATTGATCTGTTGTGGATAATATATCTGTGAAATTCACAAAAAAGAGCCCCCTCACTTTTTGATCTAGTGCTCCTTTAACATCAATTTACGGTACCATAAAATTACTATCCATGTTGTTCTCTGAAATTTAGTAATGGTACCAACTGCTGCATTTTACTAAAGATTTTTTTAAAACTCTGATTGAAGAGGGAATCTTGTCTCAAGAAAGCTTGACAGGAGTGACCAGTGTATCTACTACATACCAGTGACGTCACTTTCCTGGCGGTAATTGATTGGCTTGTCAGCATTTGTGAATATTTCGACCAATCAGAAACCGTGAATTGTATTGTATATTTACCTCTATGTTAAGACGTACGATAACTGACTATTTAAATATCCTGGACAGTCCGTTGAACCTGGAAAGTGGATGATTACCTGTATGCAGACATATTTAGGGGAAAATGTGTAATGTGGAATGTTTGAGCCATTCTCCTTTAATGTGTTTAACAAGGAATACCTTAATGGGAGTTATGTCTTGTTACAAAGAGACCTATTTTTCAAATGACATTCAAATTAAAGGAGTACTGACTGTATGTGGGGAGGGGGACGATATTATTGAAAGGTTTGTAGAATATTTCTCTTGCACACAAAGGTACTGAATATCATGAAAAGTTATTCAATTCTGAGTGGAATACCCAAAATCTGTATGTATGATCCCATTAATGTTTACATGTGCCGACATGGTAGGTTACATTATATCTGTAAGAAACAAACTAAGCGCAAGACGGAATCAGGCTCACCTTTTCATTAAAATCACCTGCAAAAAGTCTAACCTCCCTGACCTCTGACCTCGTGCAAAGATTCACTCCAGTATTTGAGGTGCCAGAAGAGAGCTCCCTACATGGGGAGGAGGGAGGGAGAAGGCATACAGGTACTTTGTATTAGGAGAAAACACTTTCTATGGGAAAAGAGGATTCTGTCAAGTGTCCGAAATTAGCACTTTGATTTGACTAGCCCGTTGGGCATCACTGCTCTATTTTCAACTGGCCAGATTTAACTTTGTACTAGCCCGACTTTATACAGTATTATTTAATCTTGTGATTTGATTGTAAACATGTTTCTGTTGCATTGTCATGCTACCTAGTTCAACAACGTCAACAGCCATTGTCACACCAGTCTTATTATTATATTTCACGCAAAATAAATGATACACCATAGACCAAATTAAATGTATTGTAAATGCAACTCATTCAGATGTATTTTGTACCTTGATTGTATTACTGAATAAATCATCCATGCAATTAAAGAATGTTTCATTAACAAAAATTTGTTTATATCAATTTATTTATGCAAAAGAGCTTGAACAATAAAGTATGGAAAATGTTGCTTTTCAGTAACATTCATTACGAGAAGTTTCCCCAAAATAGGCCTATTAATACATGCGACCAAGTTTTTCTTTTCTCAAAATCAAGAAAAAAACTCCACTTTCATGTTTTGGTGAGCATGCGAAGCATAATGCGAACCTATGTAATGGCAATTTTGTCCATCCGTCTGGCTGGCCGGACTGAGATCTTCTCAGAAATGTTAACAATTTTTGAGAATTCCTCAGAAAATGTTAAAGTTTCTTCAGAGTTCCTCAGAAGAAGTTAAAGTTTCTTCAGATACCTTTATGGATGGTTAGAATTTCCTTAAAATGTTAACAATTTCAGAGACACTTAAGACAGATTGAAGATTAGTTTCCTTGTAAAGTCTACAAAACATTTGTTATTTCCATAGAAAATAAGTGTAAAATGATATTATTTTTGCAATATTCTTCAAAGATTGTCAAGCGTCTCTCGTTGCACTGGAGATTTAAAATCCAATTGTTGTATCAGACATGATTATTAAACCCCGCCTTTATTAGTGTGTTCATTTGCATAAAGTTGTTACAGTATATGAAATGACTAGCCTTTTCATTTTTATGCTCAGTCAGGGAGTGTGACAGGATGTGACTGCATATGGACATAGGGAGGGATGCCATGTGGGATATGAATGGGGGCCATGTGGGACGTATAATATAATATTTACCATGTGGTATACACCAAGGGCTGTATCAGGCATAATTATTTGACTTCGCCTTTTTTTCTTATTCAACAACTCAGTTGCATATGAGTTATTATATGAACTGACACTTTCATACATAGTATGCTCAATCAGGGACTGTGATAGCTAGGATGAAACTTCTTATGGAGCCTATGGGATGTCATGTGGGATGCTATGTGGGACATGGTTGAATGCCATGTAGGATATATGGTGGAATGCTATGCAGGACATAGGGTGGATTGCCATGGGATGGGATGTCATGTAGGACATTGGATGGTATGGGATGTCATGTGGGACATAAGGTCTCACCCCATTTCAACAAGTCATTTGCATATAAGTTATATGAACTGACAATTTGATTCATAGTTTGCTCAATCAGGGACTGTGATAGCTAGAAAGAGACTTTTTATTGAGCCTATGGGATACCATGTGGGAGGGACATGGGGTGGAATGCCATGTGGGACATGGGTGGGATGCCATGTGGAACAGGTTGGAGTGCCATGTGGCACATGGGGTGGGATGACACGAGTAACACAAAGAGTGTGACATAGGTTGGGATGCCATGTGTGACATAGGGTAGGAGGCTATGTGGGACATAGGGTAGGAGGCCATGGGAACATGGAATGTGATGCCATGTGGGACATAAAAGTTGGATGTCATTCGGACATTGGGAGGGATACCACGTGGAACATATGGTGGGATTGAATATGGGACTTATTGTGGGATGCCATGTAGGACATCAAGTGGGAAGCCACTGATGCGGGACATAAGGTGGGATGCCATGGAGGACATAGGGAGAGATGCCATGTGGGGCATGGGGTGATGCCCTGTGGGACATAGGGAGGGATGTCATGTGGTACATATGGTTGAATTAGTGTGGGACATACATGTAGGATGGAATCCATGTGGGCCATAGAGTGGGATGCCATGTGGGCCATAGGGTGGGATGCCATGTGGGACATCTGGTGAAATGCCATATGGGACACATGGTGGAATGCTATGTGGGACATCAGGTGGAATGCCATGTGAAACATACTGTATGGTGGAATGCCATGTGGGAGATATGGTGGAATGCTATGTGCGACGAGGCATGGGATGGGCTGTCATGTGGGACATGGGGTGGGATGTCTCTTGGGACATGGGATGGGATCCATGTGGGACAAGGGATGGGATGGGATGCCATGTGGGACATCAGGTGGAATGCCATGTAAAACATAGTGTATGGTGGAATGCCATGTGCAACGAGGCATGGGATGTGGGACATGGGGTGGGATGTCATTTTGAACATGGGAAGCAATCCATGTGGGACATGGTGGGATGCCATGTGGATAATAGGATGGGATGCCATATGGGACATGGTGGAATGCCATGTGGGACAAGGGACGGAATGGGATGTCATGTGGGACATGGGGTGGGATGCCATGTGGGAGATATGGTGGAATGCCATGTGGGACAAGGGAAAGGATGGGATTGTCATGTGGGACATGGGGTGGGATTGCCATGTGAGACATTGGATTGCCATTTAAGACATGGGATGGGATGCCATGTGGGACATCAGGTGGAATGCCATATTAAACATACTGTATGGTGGAATGCCATGTGTGACGAGGCATGGGATGTGATGTCATGTGGGACATGGGGTGGGATGTCATTTGGGACATGGGAAGGGATCCATGTGGGACATGGTGGGATGCCATGTGGGTAATAGGATGGGATGTCATGTGGGACATATGGTGGAATGCCACGTTGGACAAGGGACGGGATGGGATGTCATGTGGGACATGGGGTGGGATGCCATGTGGGAGATATGGTGGAATGCCCTGTGGGACAAGGGATGGGATGGGATTGTCATGTGGGACATGGGGTGGGATTGCCATGTGAGACATGGGATTGCCATGTGAGACATGGGATTGCCATGTGAGACATGGGATTGCCATGTGAGACATGGGATTCCATGTAGGACATGGGATGCCATGTGGGACTTAGTGTGAGTGCCATTTTTATAATTGGCCGGGTTATGGGTATGCGAACCATGACTGTATTTACCATTCTAGTTAATATTTACAATATAGTTCCAAAGTCGCCATTATTTCATGGTTGTATAATTTATTTATAAAAGCATTGGGTTATATAGGTCACTTATTCACTACTGATACCCATAATTTTACATGGACTTACTGCTTTTTCACACGATGTACATACAGCGTAATAAGTATTCCTGTTAGAGCAATGATCAACGATAAGACCAAGCCTTTCAAATATTTGTGTGCAGAGCTAGAGCTGAGCTTGGGCTCATTAACATAATAATGCCAAAGTTGATTATCCTGATTGGTTACAATATTGGTTACAATTTCAGTTTTTTCAAAACAACATCATCACACTCAATAACCTCACGAAATAGCATTGTACAAGGCCATTTCCCCAAAAATTGTTGTAAAATGAAAATCCTCTGTATTATCATAATTATCGATATTATTTTGTATGAAAAAGAAACAATGGCCAGCGCAATTGAGAAGAACACAATCAAGGCATTCAATTATTGAACATTCACTGTACATTAATAGTTCAATGCAATGCCCACTCGCATCCCCCGCGAATAAGTCCAGTACTAAAGCACTCCATGTGCACGCAAAGAAGTTCCGTAATTATATTTAGATCACGGGAAATCCATTGATAAACCACATTCCAGAACACACAATCTGTGAATGTGCATGCCCCGAGCCCTAGTCTCTGGATCTGGCAACACTTCAAAAACTTTTGCAAACACTGTGAGTGTATACAATCTTGTAACATCTAACCAGGGATACTGTTATAGACACTAACAGTGCGTGAATACACATGTATACAGAAATATGTACATGTATGCATAATCGGTAAACTTAAGTATTGAAAACATGGTAAACTGACGGAATAGGATTTAAATCGGAAATATTGCAAACATTATAGCATAAATATCAACGTTTAAAGTCAGCTATAACTTGTAGGTATGCTGTCTTGTCTATTTTGTCATAAATCTAGATCATTCTATCTGATTTTTGGACTAGCATGTCGGGCATTCAGGACTAAAATGCACTAGTCCAACGGCCGTTTTAGCTAGCCCCGGACTGTCAAGACTTATGTTAATTTTGAACACTGGATTCTGTTAGATTAATGTTTATTTGCAAAAAATGACACCCTCTTTATGGTCGAGTGCTCTCTCAGCTGTATTGAAACGTTTAAACTGTTTTGGCTATAGACTAGAGTTCATTATGTGAAGTGGTTACCAGTCATTCTTAGAGTAAAAGCTTTGAATTCAATTGCTCTGAAAAGCAACAATCTTTAGAGAAGTGCATTTCTTACAACAGGCCAGTAGTCAGAACATTTTGAGGGGAGGGAGGGGGCATAAATAAGCACTTCTAGGGAGGCATTTGGGTTAAACCTTCATAAACCCCTTGTGTTATATTTTTGGTTGGATTTTTTGCAAGGGGCACATACCTTTACAAGGGGGCACATACCTTCATAAGGGCACATTCTTTACAAGGGGCACATACCTTTACAAGGGGCACATACCTTTACAAGGGGGGCACATACCTTCACAAGGGGGCACATACCTTCACAAGGGGGCACATACCTTTAAAAGGGGGCACATACCTTTATAATGGGGTACATACTCTCACAAGGGGGCACATATCTTCACAAGGAGGTACATACCTTTACAAGGGGGCATATATCATCACAAGAGGGCACATACCTTCACATGGGGCTTATACCTTCACATGGGGCACATACTTTCACAAGGGGGCACATACCTTCACAAGGGGCACATACCTTTACAAGGGGACACATATACATACTTTTACAAGGGGGTGCATACCTTTACAAGGGGGCACACACCTTCACAAGGGGGCACATACCTTTACAAGGGGGTTCATACCTTTACAAGGAGGCACATATCTATCTTTACAAGGGGGAACATACCTTTACAATGGGGTACATACCTTTACAAGGGGGCATATACCTTTATAAACAGGCACATACCTTCACAAGGGGCATATACCTTTACAATGGGGCACATACCTTCACAATGGGTACATATTTTCACAAAGGGCCACATACCTTCACAAGGGGGCACATACTTTCATGAGGGAGGCACATACCTTTACAAGGGGGGAGAAGGTGCGGCCCCCATGCTCCATGCTGGCTACAGGCCTGCCTTATAACTACCGTATCTCATTATTTTGCATCATTTGTGATAAAAATGTTGTCAAATCTTTGATTAGACTTTTATTTTATTATTTTATTTGATCAGAAGTGTCCAGGAACTAATGTGATTGCTAGTTGATTTAATTGCAGTTTCCTTGATTTGACTTATAATTAATTTATTTGTTTTTCTTTGACAGTCACCCGTGCCAAGCTGAGTACTGCCAAAACAATGAACAAGATGCGCGGCCAGTCTTCCAATAACAGATATCCACAGGTGGAGGGAATGTTAGGGGAATGTTTCCTAAAACATGCTGGTGAACTTGGAGATGATTCCTATTTTGGTTAGTAAGAGTCAGTTACAAATGTTGTCATGCTTGTTGGTATACCACATATTAACATGTGAATTTTTTTCTGATCTATGAAATTTTTTCTGAACTATGAAATTTTTTCTGAACTATGAAATTTTTTCTGAACTATGAAATTTTTTCTGAACTATGAAATTATTGCTTGGCCTCCTGTGTGTTTCCAAAATGTTCATAGTGTTTCCTCATTAGCTCAACATTTAAAAAAAATTGGATGCATTTTTGTTTTCAGTGCCTGTCTCCCTCTCTATATATAGTGTCAGTGTAAGATTAAAATGCCAGAATGTTCCACTGATTTTGATGCTTATGTGTATTTTTTGTTCTGATAACACATACTGGTAGCTATATTCTGTACCATCCCATGTTGGTGCGCTAACGGCTGATTTGGGTTAACAAAATAATTTAAAATTACGAAAGCATACCGTGTTATTTCTCCTGGTGCAGATTTCCTTCCTGTCTAAAATTGGTCCGAGATTTTGCCCAGATTTGAAATGAATCAAATTCCTTTCATGGATATTGTCAGAAAGGAGAGATTATTCCATATTCAGATGATTCCAGAATGAAAATCTTTACATTGCTTGAAGTACAGTAGCATACTGGTTTTTAAGAGCAAAGATATGTTAGTGATTTATGTAGAGAGGTACCAAGAAATGCCCCTAAAGTGGCACATGTGGGTTATGAATTCAGCTTAACATTTCCCTTGGAGGTATCATCTTTTTATGAATCACACTGAGTCTTCCCATCCCCCCCCCTCCCCTGTCTCCCTTTCGCAGGAAGGTGGTGATTGGTTTGGCAGGTTTGATTAATTACATCTTTTAAACTAGAAGAAGTGCATATTTTTATTTAATTGCCAAAAAGAAGTGCATTTGTTGAAAGGAGATATTTTTCCATATTCAGATGATTCCAGAATGAAAATCTTCACATTGTTTGAAGTACAGTAGCACACTGGCTTTTGAGGGCAAGGATATGTGGGTGATTTACGTAGAGAGGTACAAGAAATGTCCCCAAAGTGGCACATGTGGGTTATGAATTCAGCTTAACATTTCCCTTGGAGGTATCATCTTTTCATGAATCACACTGAGCGTTCTTTTCCACCCCTTTTCCCGCCTACCACAAACACACACATTGGATATATTTGCTGCCTCTGTTAAAGTTTTTTCAGATGGAAGAAATAAATGAGTTTATTTTCCATTTTCCCCATTATTTTGCCATTAGTAGTCTTGGTCATTGCCAAGTGGGTATCTGTAGTGAGTCATTCGAAAAGGGTTCATGCAAGCTACATTGCATCTGTTGTTGCTGTGATGAAAGGTAGCACAACAGTACTTCGCGTTACTCACATTCATGTGATAGTATTGTCAGAAATCCAGCCAAGGTAGACAGCATTGTCATTAAAGGTCACAACCTCTACAGGTCCATTGTTTGTACAGGAAGGTGGTTGATTAACCAAGTTGATCCACAGAAAAAAGATAAGGCTTCCTGGATGAAAAAAGATTGCTTCCTGTCAGCTGGTCTTAATTTGGCAGGATTTATTAATGATTACAGCATATAAAACTAGAAAAAGTGCACATTTTCATTCAATTGCCAAAAAGAAGTGCATTTGTTGAACGTTCACTTCTGAATTGGATTGATCGAACCTCATGTATATTATGCAAGACTAATGGGTTGAGCTGAAAGATGTTTTCCAAATTGTAGAAACGATGTCTGGTTGGCTAAGAGATTAATGTGATAGATTTCCTCTAAGAGTGTTTGATCCTCTTATGTCAATTAAAGTAATCAAATTTCAGTCCTTATTTCCCAGGGGGGTTTGGATAAGTCAATAAAAATGTAGTGTTTGTATTTTGATAAAGTACTGATACCAAAGAATACAAATTGTTGAAATTTCTTGAAATGTTAAAAACTGAAATTGCTTTACAGGAATTACAGTTAATTACAGTTAGTTTTTGTTATCAAAACTTTCAGAATAGCCATTGTAATTGGGATAGGTCACCAGCCCAAGTGGGGGCATTGGATGATTCTTGTTTTTGTCATAAAGTATCTGCTGCTCCAGTTCAAGAAACTCTGAACATGTGAGATTTATCTCCTTTGGAATCAATTCTCATCAAGCATTTATTTTAAAATTTCTTTGACTTGATTGATTATCCAAAAAGACCAAATTTGTGGCCATTCTTATTCTGGCAAACTATTTATAGCAATGTGTTGAAATTTCAATAATATATCAAATGTATGGATGGGAAGCGTGATCATTTGTATATGCATTTGAACCAGTGTCCACACTACGATTCAATTTTTTTTTGTTTTTTGGGAGGAATTCTAAAAAAGGCCAAAACTACCAAAAAGGCAAAAAACACCCAAATTTGGCTGAAAAAAAGTCAAATATGGGATTTTTTGGCCACTTTTGTTTTTTCCAGAAATCCCTCCCCCTCCCTCAATTATTTTTGACGTGGGAATTTGATAATATGTGCAGGAATCCGGAATCACGCACCTTAATGTGAACATTGATTTGAAACCCAAACTTCCTATCAGTAATGAATAAATGGAATATAAGATTGGATTCGGTTTGAATTCTTCAAAAAGAAGACTGAATGTCTTGTTTTACACATTAGGAAGCCTTCAAATTATATTTTGTTGCTCTTTTTAAATATTTATTTGTATTTGTATTTTTTATTTGAAGTTTTTTCATCCTTTTGGAGAATTTTAGGATGTGTCCGTTTGAGCATTTACTTTGAGAGTAAAGTTGGAGAGTTCTGAAAATAAAAATCTTAAGAATTTAAGATTTAATGCTGAGAACCCAGCAGTGGCATATAGGAAGCAGAATGTTCAGGAAGCAAGAATATCTCATACAATTCCTCGTTAGGTTTTAGTTTCACACCAGTTACATGTTGCATAATGTAATTCTTAAAAGGTAAGCTCGGTATTTATGCATGTGCATCTCATATCTATGGACGTAAGGGGGTAATGAAAGCAACAGAATGGTGACAAAAGTATTTAAAACTTCTGTTCGGTTCTATCTGGATGTGTAGAAATCACATTCTTGTGATAAGCTTTGTTTATTTGTATTGGATCATTTCCTGAGAATTGGTGGCTACCACCAAGTGCTTGGATATGTTAGGTGATGAAAAAATACATGTTTAAAGTAATTGTAATTTACCATCTGAAATATAGAAGAAGAAAAAATCATAAACTATCAGCTAAAAATATATATATATTAATTTTCATTAAAACATGGGCATTTGTTGGTAAGTGAAGGTATGACATCATTCTTCTACAGTAGACTTGTCTACACCAGTCATTTTCAAACAAATATTTTTAGCTCGCCTATTCAAAGAATAGTAGAGCTATTTTACTACCACAGGCGTCGGCGTCCGCTAAAGTTTTTCTCAAGTTTTGGTCAAAGTATTTGGTTAGAATTTTTGGTTAATGTTTTTATACGTTATGAATGGTGTACATTCATGTAACTTGGCATAGGGGTAGAGAACATGGGTACTGTTCAAATGAACATGATTTCAGGGGTTGTATGTGCATACTAATTAGTATATTTGCATAACAATGAAAATATTTGTCCGGTTAAAGTTTTTGTAAAGTTTTGGTTAAAGTGTTTGGTCAAACGTTTTCATAAATTATGAATGGTGTTCATTCAGGTAACTTGGTATAGGGGTAGAGGACATGGGTACTGTTCAAATGAGCATGATTGGGGGTTGTATGTGCATACTAATTTGCTTATTTGCATAACAATGAAAATATTTGTATCTATGATATATCTTAAATTAAAGTGGGTGTAGAGATTTTGTTTACACAAATAATCATATAGGTGAAGAGCATTGTCTACACTTAATGGTGAGGTGTAATGTGCATATTAATTAGGTTATTTGCATAACAATAGACTCATACAAAATATTTAACCTTGAGATAATAATTTTGTACAGGGGTAGAGGACATGGGTACTGTTCAAATGAGCATGATTTGGGGTTGTGTGTGCATACTAATTAGGAATGGGGATATTATTTACAAAAATGATCATATATGTGAAGAGCATTGTCTACACTCAATGGTGAGGTGTAGTGTGCATATTAATTAGGTTATTTGCATAACAATATACTTGCATACAAAATATTTAACCTGAGATAATAACCTGGTATTTGGGCCAGTGGTAGAGGGCATTGGTACTGTTCAGTTGAGCATGATAGTGGGTTTGTGTGTGCATACTAATTAGCCTATTTGCATAATAATGTATATGTGGTATCTCTTGAATTAAAAGTGGGTATGATGATTTTGCTTGAACAAATGATCATACAGTATATGTGAAGAGCATGTTCACACGTAATGGTGAGGTATAGTGTGCATATCAATTAGGTTATTTGCAGAACAATAGACTTAACTGCAAAATGTTTGACCTGAGATCAAAAATATATCTCTTATACTAACTTCACATTTCTAGTTTTGTTTTGATATTGACATTACTGACATGAATAGCATTCAAAATGTTTATTTTGCCATGAATAAAAAAGCAAATAAAAGTTTCCTGCTTCTAAAGAATGTTAAATTAGGGGCTTGGGAAATATAAACAATAAGCTGAATGTGAGGTAGAAGATGACATGATAAAGTAGCTGAAAGAATTAGGATTAGATTGAGATTTTATGTAGGACAGTGTGGATTTGCATGTAGGGCAGGGTGGGGTAGATGTTGGTCAGGATGCGTTGGCATGTTAGACAGGGTGGATTGACATGTAGAATGGGGTTGGATGGCATGTGGAACAGGATGGGTTGGCATGTTGAACAGGGTGGGTTGCCATGTGGAACAGGGTGGGTGGACATGTGGGACAGGGCGGAATGACATGTGGTGGGGTGTCCTCTGGATTTCAGTTGTGATGGCATGTGGGTCATGCAAGTGGTGGAATGACACAGTATCTGGTTTACAGGTGTGATTGCATGTAGTATAGGTGTGGGATGACATTTGGGACAGGTTGGGATGGAATGTGGGACAGTCTGGAATATGCATTATTAGCAGTGAGGGGATTTGTATCGTTTCCAATGTCTAGTTTGTCATAACGTTAAGCAATATTGTTTTGCATAATTTGGCTTTAATGTTATTGTACATTTTCATGCTGCTTGACTTTGCTTGACACACATATTTTCTTAAATTGGAAGTTGTATTACAATCCAAGATGTAGTTCTGGGAATGTGTAGGAGTTGGGGGAGGGTACAGGTTGGAAAGGGGGCTTAATGACATTCTTTCATTAACATTGGCAAGTCAGGGCCTCTCCTTTCTTTGTTATTCAATTGATAGAACTAAAAGAGGTGTTATAGTTATAAAAACTACTAGCTTTTACATGTTTTCTGAGACTGGGTAAGGTAACCTTGAGCTTTTTTTTTTGTCTTAAAATATCTGGGAAAACTCAAAGATATTTTGAAGCTTGTAGTAAAATGTAAAATTAACCAAGCAAAATGCATCTTTCAAAGCTCAAGTAATTTGAAATTATCTGCACCTTCTACCTATTTCTGTATATATTTCCATCTATAGGCCCATTCTCTATACTAGCTTTGAATAGTCGAGCATTCTGTCCTTCCAACAGTTCTTGTTAAAACTCTTTTCAATTCAACAAGGTGTCAGAATGAGGTTTCTTATTTTCATTCTACATAATGCAAGTTAGACTTGTCTGACCACTGAACTAATCTTTGTAAGCTTTGTAACTTCATTAAATTATCCTTCAGTTTCAAGTTTAATGGTATTAATTTAAATATTAATGATTTGGTTGAGTTGTATTGGAATCTTTGATCATCATTGCTGGAAGTCACACACTATAAGTTATGTAAATTTGTAATTCTTATTCATATGGATACAGATACAAAGATTACCACTTAAAGGTATAAGGATGTTTCAGCTGACGTCATGAGGTCACAGGACTTTGTTTACATCACCATTTTGTAGGACAAAGAACACTGACATCTGCTGTACACTTAAATACGTGTGCATTTTGTTATTTAAGATTGTTTTTGCAAGATGATCTTGCTGTGCCGTTGGATGCATTATAGGCATGTTTAAAATCCTTAGATTAAGATTACTTGAAGTATTGAAAGGTAATTTTGTCTCCAAAATAACATTTTATTTGAAAAAATAAATTCATCTGGCCAGCATTTTTTTTACCAGTGTGTGTTTTATATGCCCAGTGCGTGTTTTACATGCCCAGCACGTGTTTTTATCACCAGCGCGTGCTGGCGCCTATTTTAGTAGGTCCGAGTCTGTTTGTTTTACATGTAATATAACTGAGCTGTGTGAAGATCAGGTGCGTGAAATGCTCAATGCAAAGCTTTTTCCTGCAAAATGGCTTCCAGTTGAGTGAAGAGTCACGTGATGAAATCCCTCTGTACAGACAGATAGAGATTTACTTTTTGAGCAAAACATTCCTTAAATGGTCACAATAGCACAATTAGTACTTTTAAGTTATGACAAACCAAACTTTGTAAAAACTATTCTCAACATGCACAAGTGAAGATATACGAAAAGGAATATAGCTAAAATTCTTTAATGTAATAATTCTTAACATTTCTTTCCCAAATATCAAAGGTCCTCAAATTGGGTCCTGCTGCTAAATCTGGGTCAAAGTTATAATAATATCCAATTTCCTGTTCACTATGGCCAACTTCTCCCATTCAATATTAGGGGAGAGACTGAAAAACAATAAGTTAACATGAGCAATTTTCTAGTTGTTTCATTCTGAGGTCACAAAACATTGCACACTTTATGATAATGAAGGTATCTAAGTTTTAAAATTCAACCATGCACCTCCCCTCTCTATCACAGCTTTCTGACCCTTTGTTTTTGAATTTCTCTCATTCTCTTCCTGTTTCCTTCCCTTCCTACCTCTAGAATGATCTGACCTCTCAGGCACAATTTGACCCTCGTTGTCGTGGTGCCGTTAAGCCTTCATCAAACAAACAAACAAACAAAAATATAAAATGGACAATTTTCAAATGAATTTTGGTTGGGCATTTTCATGGCTTTGAGTATATTATCTTTTATTTTATGCCCATGATGTTGCTACCTGTCATATACCTTTAACAACAACACTGAAATGTGTGAGATGGTTTTATAATCCACTGGCAGGGTCATCAGTTTAATCCATATTCCAAATACTGTATTTTGTCCTCAAGCGGGACCATTACTCATAATTTCTGAGCCAACCTATATTGTCATATCAGAGTAACATACTAGAAACTGGGACAGATAACATGTATTTACTGTAGCTCGCAAATAGATATTCTTACATTGGATTGATACATGTGAAAATGTCCATACTCAGAAATGAGCCTTTCAGTTTGTTTTCATTTGGGTATATATTAGAGACTGAAAATGTATGTGTGATGTCTGTCTTTACATACACATTGCAAAAAAGTGAAAGCTGTTCGATTACTATCAAATTATGAAAGATGGTTGCATGCAACATAGAGAAAAGAAAGATTACCAGTGTCTGTATGCATTATGCAAATGCAGGCTGTATGCAAATTAACACATTGTCAATTGTACAATAAAGGTGAAAGTACACATCACTTCTTTGAGAAATTGATGCGGCAGAAACAGGGGGCTTAAATAGGTTTGGCCACCCAAACATTTTGTTCTAAAATGTCTAAAATTTAATCCATTTTTGTGGTAATCACCTGGTATCACCACATCAATGCAGATTGGCAATCTGGTTGAAGCAAGTTGATGCATTTTTTAGGCATTTTATTTTTAATAACAAAAGCCTTATACAAGATTGGTTGACATGGATAAAAGAACCTAAGGTTCTTTGGAAGTGTGCTTCAAAGCTCTTTATCTGCTACTTCTGTTAATTCTAGTTTAGCAGCAACATTGTTTAAAGAAAATATTATTTATCATCTTTCATATGAGAATATGTTCAGATGCTAGTGATTTCATTAACTTTTCTGCAAAGTGATTTGGATCATTTTCTTGTTTTCCCCTCAGGTATTGCGTTGAGAGATTGCGGGGACAGCATGAAACAGTTATCAGATGTCAAAGATGCCCTGGACTACTCTGTCTCCCAGAACTTTATGAACCTCTGGAGCATCTCAAGAATAAAGAATTGAAAGAAATAAATGTAAGGAAATGTATTGATACAGAAATGTATTGATATAGAAATCTTGGATTGGTGCAGAAATCATGTATTAGTACAAAAATCTTTGTATTTATATAGAAATGTATTAGTGCAGAAAATATGTATTGAGGCATAAATTATGCATTGATACATAAATCATGTATTGGTGCAGAAATCATTGTATTGAAATAGAAGTGTATTGATGCAGAAAGCATGTATTGAGGCATAAATTATGCTTTGACACAGGAATCATGTATTGGCACAGAAATCTTGTACTGATATATATATTGCATGGATATAGAAATGTATTGAGGCAGAAATCATGCATTGAAATATAAATGTATTTGATGCAGAATTCATGTATTGATACATAAATCATGTATTGGAACAGAAATAATGTAAATATTGTATTGATATACTGTAGAAATGTATAGATGCAGAAATCATGTTTTGATGCAGAAATTGTATTTTGGTACAGAATTCTTTTATTGATGCAGAAATCTTGTATTGGTATAGAAATGTATTGCAGAAATATTGTATATGTATAGAAATGTATTGATGTAGCAATTGCATACTGATGCAGAAATCATGTATTGATGCAAAAATTATGTATTGATGCAGAAATTGTGTTATTGATGCAGAAATCGTATTATTGATGCAGAAATCGTATTATTGATGCAGAAATCGTATTATTGATGAAATATTGATTGATGCAGAAGAATTGATGCAGAAATGTATTATTGATGCAGAAATTGTATTGTTGATGCAGAAATTGTATTGTTGATGCAGAAATCGTATTATTGATGCAGAAATTGTATTGTTGATGCAGAAATCGTATTATTGATGCAGAAATTGTATTATTGATGCAGAAATTGTATTGTTGATGCAGAAATCGTATTATTGATGCAGAAATTGTATTATTGATGCAGAAACTGTATTATTGATGCAGAAATTGTATTATTGATGCAGAAATTGTATTATTGATGCAGAAATTGTATTATTGATGCAGAAATTGTATTATTGATGCAGAAATTGTATTATTGATGCAGAAATTGTATTATTGATGCAGAAATTAAATTTTGGTACAGAATTCTTTTATTGATGCAGAAATCTTGTATTGTATAGAAATGTATTGCAGAAATATTGTATATGTATAGAAATGCATTGATGTAGCAATTGCATACTGATGCAGAAATCATGTATTGATGCAGAAATCAAAATCATGTATTGATTAAGAAATCATGTGTTGGTGCGGAAATCTTAAACTGAATATAGAAATTATGTATTGATACATTACACACAGATTATGTATTGATGCAGAAATCATGTATTGATGCAGAAATCATGTATTGGTGCAGAAATCATGTATTGATGCAGAAATCATGTATTGATGCAGAAATCATGTATTGATGCAGAAATCATGTATTGATGCAGAAATCATGTATTGGTGCAGAAATCATGTATTGATGCAGAAATCATGTATTGATGCAGAAATCATGTATTGATGCAGAAATCATGTATTGGTGCAGAAATCATGTATTGTGCAGAAATCATGTATTGATGCAGAAATCATGTATTGATGCAGAAATCATGTATTGATGCATAAATCATGTATTGATGTAGAAATCATGTATTGATGCAGAAATCATGTATTGATGCAGAAATCATGTATTGATGCAGAAATCATATATTGATGCAGAAATCATGTACTGATGCAGAAATCATGTATTGATGCAGAAATCATGCACTGGTGCAGAAATTATGTATTGGTGCAGAAATCATGTATAGGTGCAGAAATCATGTATTGACACAGAAATCGTGTATTGATGCAGAAATCATGTATTGATGCAGAAATTGTATTATTAATGCAGAAATGTATTGATTTCTCTGTGTAACTGGGTTAAACCATTTGGTTGCATTTAAAATATTAAGGAAAAAATGAACTACATCCTTTAGTTACATTTTCTATATTTTGCAAGTATACTGTGAAATTTCTACAAAAAAAAAAAAAACACTATAAAAAAACTTTCATTTTACATTTATATGTTCATAAACTGATTACATAGATTTTATTTCATCAGTCAGTGTATGAAGGTTTTGGTTCAGATTAAGTCAGAATCATTAAGGAAGTATAATCGAGAGTAAAAAAGAACAAAACTAAACACTTTCTGTCTACTGTGGAATTTGATTTCTGCCATTTCCTCTATTTGAACAGTGTTGTAGATGTGATTAAGTTTTCATTGATAAATAGGGGTGGGAGGGGGGGTGGGGGTATTGTTATGATCTCCACAGTACTGCTAAGTAGAGTATCAGCAGTCCTTTGTGGGGGAATTTTACCGTTTGATCTGGTCCAGCTGCCCTCTCTTGCCACAATTTGCAATTACATTTTCCATATACAAATTTTGTATATTCAAGGCATTTTATGTTATTTTCTTTCAATCTTGATCAAAAGAGTGCCAAAATTTCAGTCGATCACCAATATTTTTGCGTAACTTGTAGGCTTCGTAAGTAGGACTTAACATGTATTTCTCAAGTAAGTCAATTTGCCCATAATGCCTTAAGGTAAGACTAGAATAATGGTGTATGTGACAACAAATTCCATCATGCACCAGGAGCACTCATAACATTCCATTGTACACATTTTGGAACTAAAAGTTTTAGTGAACTAGTCCCATGACTAAAATTTTTAAACTTACAATAAATTCTTGACACAATATCAAATGAAATCAAAATTACACTGTTAGACAAAACATAGGTGCAGTTCTTCCTGTTATAAAAAAAACTATCAGCAAAGAACAAATATTTGATTATTTCCAAGTTTCTGAGTAGTTATGAGTAAACAGACAACACGGCAGTATGGCTAAAAATCACCCTCACAAATACCATCACAATTTCTTAAATACATGTAGTTCAATGAAAACAATATTGATGCATGTATCAGTAATTTTTCATTGAACACGGAATTTTTGTAAACGTTTTTCTTGAAACTGGTCTTTTCGATTCAACTGGTCCACATACTGTAGTCTTTGACTTCCGAGTCATTAAAGGAACTCACGGTTGAAAAGTAACAGCATCTTTTTTGCTAAGTAAAGCAAATTTTCAATTAACACAGGTCTAATTTCTGATGCTCGTGTTGTTGGAAAAATACTGAAGTTTCATAAAGAAATTTTAATGATTATTTTGAACATTCGTAGTTTTCAGTACAAGTGTTTGAATATTCGAGACTCACAAAAAATATGCCCTCATTGTTTCGCCAGTCTTTAAGCGTAATTGTTTATCATTGTCGATATTTACAGTAAATTCCTTTAATTCATTGAATCTTTCATACTCTATACAGCATCATCGAAAAAAGATGGAGAGCAGACGGTTAGATTACGACGGCAAGAAGAGAAAACAAGCAAAAGGTATCACATTTGACAAATTATAACTTGAATTAATATGCTTGTTGTAATTGCTCACGTTGACATTTTAAACAATGCTTTTTGTTGCCATACATTTCTCATCATATTTACCCCTGTACAATACAATTTTTTTTTTTCTGATTGGGTATATAAAGTAAAGCCTGGGTTATGAAGAAGAATGTCATTTTGTTCCAAAATGGACACTATGGTGAATTTTTTTTCCACACTTGAATGTTTTTAAACGACGGTCAAAAAAATAGGAAAATATGATTAATGTGTTTAAAGGCCATCTATCGTGATTAAAATGTGGCGCCGTACAATTTATTCCAAAATTATACTGATTGGCCTATCAATGTAAGTGCATACGGTACCATTGTGTTTCAACCAATCAAATTACAGGATTTTAATTTCATTTGCCTTGTACATTACAGACGACATCTGGCCTTTAAGTGCTGGAATGATTTGTAACTCATGGGCATAGTTTGATATCCATGTAGACTACTTCATCATGCAACATTTATTACTTGAAATTACTCAAAAATGTTTTTAATCAAATTGAAAATGCTGTACTGGGACTGGAGAATTGATGGCTGTTTATCATTGGTGAAAAAGTTTCAGGTTAAAAATTTACCTGCTTTATGGAATATTATAAACTTAAACTTTAGCAAAGTATTTTCAAATTCAAATTTGTGTTTTGGGCTTAGAAAAATTGTTTTTAAATTTATGAAAGCTTATATGTAACAAAGTTGCTCAGCAATATTTTAAACAAACAATCATGATTTGAGATTCTTGATTGTTTTTGGAAGTCCTGCTAATAATCGCTTTACACTTTTGTGACAAAGTTATTTCAATGTCTGAACATTGTTTGTTAGCATAAATTTCTCTATTATTTGATTAAATGTTTAACTTAAAGCACTGCCGGCAGGAAGACACAAGCCTTGGTATAGTAAGTTAAGCATTGCTGTGATTGTGGATTTTCAATGCTTTGAAGTTTTCATGACATTTACTTATTGAACTTTTATTCTTCATAACATTAGAAGATTGATTTATTTTCCTCACATTGATATTATCATATTTTAATCAAATAAAAATGATACTTGGGTTTTTATTTCTACGCAAGTATGCATACTTAAAGAGCTTTACAATGGAAACTTCATGCTTAAAGCTGCAGCCGCGCACACGCCTGCACTATTACTCTGCTCCAATGCTTTATGCTGAGCACCAAGCAGCAGGTCCCATTTTAAAAATCTTTAGTATGACTCTACCGGGGATTGAACCCATGACCTTCCGACTGGACAGCGGATGCTCTACTAATTGAGCTAACCAATCAGATTAAAAATCTTGATTTTTTTTAATTAAAAATCAAATTAAATTCCTAGTCCAAGCTTATAACTCATTCAGATGGAAACCAAGTTAAATTATCACCAGTGAATTTAATATGGAAAAAAAGGATTGAATTTTACTTTGGAAATCTGCAGAAAGAATTTGCAAAAAGTAATTTATTATTTAGTCTTCATAAGAATAAAAAAATATTCACATTCTGCAGAAAATTGTAAATGCTTTATAAAACCAAGTGGAAAAATACATCAGTCATCCTTCATTGGGCTGAAGATTTTTAGAAATTATATATAACAGAGCCACAACAACACATTCCATATTTTTGAAAAATGATTGTTTGAATTAATATTCCAATTATATTCTATTTGATTCAGCTGTAATCATACAACATAAAACCATACAAGTGTTTCCTTACTTTGTTGCAGTGCCATAACTAAGGGGGCAGGAGGTGCAGCCTTCCTCCGGCATGGACCCTATATGGGGGCCTGTGAAGAAAACAAATTCCATAGGGGCCCACAGGACCCCACTCGCTTTCCGGCCCATAGGGCCCTAACTACACCACTGCTTTGTTGTGTATTGACTTTCATTTGTCGTGTCCTATTCAGCAGTGTTCACACTAGACTTCACAATTTGGGAGGATTTTCCCCTCTTGTGTATTTTTTTTTTTTTGGTGGGGGTGTATTTCTTTGACTTCACAATTTGGGAGGATTTTCCCTTCTTGTGTATTTTTGTTTTTAGGAAGGGGGGGGTGGGGAAGGGGGTGTATTTCTTTTTGGAAAATAAAAAGGCCAAAAGTATCCAAAATTCATTTTATTTTTGAGGAGAATTTGATAATATGTGCGGGAATCCCGCATGTGAACACTGCTATTAAGATGATTGTGTGCTGTATATAACCATCTTCGATTTACTCCTCATCTCTCTCTACTTTTTTTCCTCTCTGCATATTCTTCTCTCTGCAGGAGGTAATTATAAATTCATGTTTTTATACTTTAAAATATTAACCTTCAGAAACTAATACTGGTATGTATGGTTTGCTTTGTATATATTCAATAAAATGAAAATGGTTTTAGTTCTGGTGATTATGCTGCTTTGGTATGAAGAATGAATTTTGGTGGCTCTCCATAAGGTCATGTGAACACCGTATCGACGTATTAAGCGCCCCTAATAAGCATCTACAGCAACATTTTTTGACCGATAACATCATTTATTTGATTAATTTGAAGACTTGACATAAGTATTTGTACATTATTTGCCTAATTTGCATCTCACGCTCATGATGTTGTTGTGGTGGTTATTGTCGGGCTAGTATAGAACCAGTTCCACAATGAAGCTTGAACAGCACACTGTACACAGCCCGGAGCATGGGCGCTTATTAGGAAGAAACTTCGGGCTAAAAAGTGGTGCAATTTTATTTTTGTAAGTGCCCCGGTGCTTATTACGTTGAATATGGTAGATTTTTATTTGATTTATCATTGTATAGTACATGAATTCTTGATAAAAACAGTGTTTATAATATGAAAATAGGATAAGTATTTTTTATGTCATCAAAGTTTGTGGGTTTTTGTATGTATAATGTTGATGATGGGAGGGGGCTAACGTCATAAGAGTAAAACAATTCTGACTTCTGGAGACAGAAGGCTTAGCATGACCATTACCATTTTGGTGTTTTGAATCTTTGGCACATATATTAGCAGTCAGTGGAATTACAGCAATTTTTTTTTTTTTACAACCATCTTACTTTGTAGTGGATCAGTATAATCTCTTTCCATTTTTCAATATCATCCATTTATTTAATGGAGTGGGGGTGGGTTTGAACAAAGTAACTCAAAGGGCCTGAGAATCATATATCATTTATTGGCAATCTTGTTGGTCTAAAAACATGATCCATTAAATTTTTAAGTTGATTTCATTCAGTGTAAGTAAGGAATCCAAGAGTGTGTTTTCTTATTGAGGTAAACAGTGTGTACTAGCTGGATTTTGCACTACATAAGTTATTATTATGAAGTTATTAACATTATTTTTTTTGACACTTATGCACAGTATTTGGAAAGTCATGAAAACAATATCCCCAAAATAATTTTTTTTTGTGTGATGCCCAATCAGAAGCTCATGAGCCTCTTTCAGAATGAAAAGAAGCATCTGATAAGTCACCAATGGTAGCAGCTGTATGTCACATTAATACACCTGACTGTTGCAGCTGTACATAGGTTAACATGTTGCAGTTCATCTCTGAAGAATTCGTATGTGATTGTTATAATGAGACAGAAAAGATACTAATTAACTCAAAAATGCAAAACTTTTCACGTTTTTACTAATTGATGGAAGTTGATGGGCTTTCACCATAGAGAGCACCTAAAAGTGAGTGTTCCATTGATCACATGGAAAACCTGGCACAGTGTATTTGCAGTCAACAACTAATCATTTTTCAATCCACACGCCTAATTGGTCGATAATTTCTCTTCGTTATTATTCTATCCAATGGCAAGTTGCTTATTTAAAGTTTTGCAGCCCTTGTTCAGATATTTGACAAATATATATTTTTTTATTTTCTGGCCCTGGTATTTCTAGGTTTTTGGTTCTGAGATAGCATAAGGAACCTATTTAGTCATGCTGGTGTGTTTGTATGGGTGTGTGTATGCGTGTGTGTGTGTGTGTATATCTGTCTGTGACAAGCTTGTAAACACTATATCTCAACAACCATGTGGTGAATTTATGTCATTCTTGGTATATGGATGTTTTATGGTCTGTACATGATCTCTATTGTTTTTGTGCTGATGTCATGAATATTAATTAGTACGCAGGGTTAAATTTTAAATTCTGTTAACAGCCTTGTAAACACAATATTTCAAGAACTGTGTGGTGAATTTATGTCATACTTGGTATATGGGTGTCTTGTGGTCTGCAGATGATCCCTATTGTTTTTGGTGCTGATGTCATGAATATTAATGAGAAGGCGGGACTTAATGTGAAGTTATGTTTATGCTCATATTTCCACAAACCCATGTCTGATTTAAATCATACTTGGTATTATGCTGTTAATAAAAGCAAGGATGATACAGGACCCCATAGAATGTTGAGTTGTTGACTTCATCATTATTTTTCTGTGGTCGTTGTGATTGTGACTTTATAGCTTAAGGCAAAAACCTTAGCTCTTAAACAAGCAAGAAAATATACACAAATGAAATGTCCCAGTATGATAAATAAACTAAATGTGTAAGAACACAACATTTAAAGATATACGATAAAAAAATAAAATTGCTTCTAATCCAAAGTTAGAATTGGAACCATGAAGGATTTCTTCCTCTGGTTATATCTCATACTGTGGAATGCAATGATAAATGACATAGTCATAAGTGCAAAGCTAGTGGAGATGATGACTGGTTCTTCTGCAGTAATATTGCAGAAGTCATCAAGACTGCACATAGATGCTAATCTTCACTAAAGTGAATTGAGTAGGTTGTATGTAGTATGTGAAGTTTACATGTACGTGTGTTTATACCCAGCAAGACCCATGAACTAACTAGCTTTCTCTTGTCTTTGCCAATGTTAGCTCTGTAAAACCTTGGATGAAGCTTCCATGGCAGCATATACAAAGATAGTTGCTATTTACATTGTCCCCTTTCTGCTGTATTTACCTATCATTGCTCTTTCCTGTATGCTTGTAAAGGAGGCTTTTAAAGGACTACTTCAGTGGTCAAGCAAGTCCCATCTTATATGAAAGAGAACTTAAAAATAAACACATTAGTAAAGGAGGCATTCAATTTTTTTAATTCCGTTTGGATGATATTTAAGTTTAAAGTATAATTTGTGTAGAAACGACTGAAATCAGACTAGTTGTGATGTCATAGCCTCAGATTCCTCAAAGTCTTTATATATTCTATCATATTTTGTCCTGTGATTTTGTGGCTTAAAAACCATTGGCATGTCAGGAAAGTGGTCAAACAGAATCTTGTAAGGATAATTATAATTACCACCTGATGAATTTTTAAGGAAATAATTTAAAAAGTTAGATAAATATTCTTTTAAATACATTAACAATTGTTAAGAATGTAGGCACCAAACTTCCATAGTAGACTTACTACACCAGTCATTTCTACACAGATGAGACAGAATGTTAAACTTGAATATCTCCTGAATGGATTAAGATTTTTGAATACTTTCTTCACCATTGTGTTTCTAATTAAGTTCTCTTTCATATAAGGTGGACTTGCTTAACCACTAAACTAATCCTCTAGTAGATTAAGGGAATGCAGAGGGCAATCCATTAGAACCCATGCCAAAAACAATAAACCAGAACTTCATTGGCAAACATTTTGTTGATGTGGGTTACATATTTAGACATGCCTTATCAGACAACATTCTGTAGGCTGCAAGCTGTAAGATAGCATATTAAAGGAATATTCCCATGTTTTTTTGTAACCTTCATAAGAAAGAGAACAAATTTAGAAACAATTTTGTACAAAAATCATGTTGATATGTTATTCCTACCAGGAGATATTCAAATTTGAAGGTTCACAAAAAATGCCAATAAACGAATAGGAAAAGGCTTAGTATGGCATCACAGCAACACATTCTCCCACAAAGTTGATGTATTTCATTAAAATCTTATCATCCTTTTTTATTAGTAAAACCTGCTAGAAAAATAAATTGATGAAAGTTAGGTATTTATATACATTGCCAAATATACCCTACTTCAATAACTTTTGGAAAATTGTTTCTAATCATACAGAAACAACTAATTAACATTCAAAGTAATACATCAACATTTGCAATGGAATTGTCTCTATGACATCATCAAACACGAATTACTTTAAAATGCAATTGGGAAATCTTTACAAATCCATATCTCCTGAATGGAATATGATATCAACCTGGTTTTTGTACCAAATTGGCTATAAAAGTATGCCGTTTCAAATAAAATTTTACAAAAAATCTGTGGGATTATTTCTTTAAAATTGGTTAATTTCAAGAGCTGGTCATTTATAGCATTGTATTATGCATAGACCTCTTTTTTAAAAAGGCACTTTTTAGGTGTATATTTATACCTCATGGGAATCTGGAATTATTAATATTATCATTATTATTATTAAAAACATTTATATAGCACAAATACTGTAAAATGATACATTCAAATGCACTTTACAAACAAATGAATCAAATGATAAAATAAGTGAAGACTATAGTAAATAAGATAAAAATGGACCTAGAATCATTCAAGCTGGAATATTGAATAAAAAGACAAAAGTTATAGGATCAACAATGAACGTAATAAGAGGAATAATTTAAAATGTTAAGAGTAAAATAAAACTTAGCAAGTCAGGTTGTATAGGCACTAAGATAGTAAAAAGTAGACATACAAAAATGAGAGCTATAAGATGTAAATATTTATAAAATTGTGCAGCTGCTATGCTAACACATTCTTACTTACATACATGTATATGCGCAAACAAGTGTGTATTGTAGCTATTCAGCATGTGTTTGGAAACAGTAAAAAGAATGCTGTACTCTCATGCTCATGTAATGTAGGTTAAACAATATCCAAAGCGGATGTGTGATTTAATTATTGAACTTTTCATTCAGTGTTGTAGACCATCATGATGAATAACTCTGGCTATAAATTTTCAGTTCAATGCATCCAAACTCACCAGTGTTTATAACTCACATCGTTTTGAAAGTCCAAATGAATCTTGAGCCATACATTGCATGCATGACTTGGTCCTGCAGTAACCAAATCCACAATACCTGGCGCTTCACAATAAGTTCCATTGTGTGCATATAGATGATTGGGAGTGTAATTACTGATGCGTAAAATCACTGAACTATCAGTGATGGGTTTCTTAATTGCTTCTAGCAGAGTCTAAAAGTCATACCCGCCAAAATGAAGGTTCTTGTGGGTGAAAAGACTGAAAATTTGTAGCGAGGATTACGCGTAATGATTTATGTGTTTGTTCTTTGTCACATTATTGATTTAATATTCCATTTACATTTCTGCAGAAAGTGGAAAGCAGCTTACAGGTTAGTTGCATGTTGCAAAATGTGGACAGGAAAATCCAAAATAAGTCAATAATGCCAAAAAAAAACAAGAAATAGATTGGAAACTTAGATTTTGTGATTGATAGATTTCTAATTTTATGCTAATGATTCTTTTTAAAACGCATTCTTATCAAGATGCCAGTGCGAAAGGTGAGTTGAAGGAGCTGCGGCTTAAATTTGAGAGTGCAACAATAGGGAGCCATGAATATTCAGTTCCTATTTTGCCTTTAAATTAGTCAATTGAATATTCATCTCTATGCAAATTTAATGTTTATTTATTCAGTCCTTGTTGAATATTCATACTCTTATTTAAATTGTGCCTTTTTGTCAGTGTTTACAGACTGCTAAACATGAATTTGATCAAAATGGGGAAGCTGCCATGTCAGAAGTCAAACATGGTTGTATGTTTTTTTGGCAAAATAAAATCATGTCTATTTGGATTGTAGCTGCTGTATTAAATATGTATTTTTCCTTTTGCAAATTTTATGGGGATACAAAAAATTGAAGAAAACATTTTTTGAATGGAAAATGATGTGTTTTTTTTGCTGATTAATTTTTTGGCAAAAATAAAATCATGTCTATTTTGAATTAGCTACTGTGTTAACCCATACATAGTCTACCAGCACTTTTTTGAAGATGCGCTCGGGAGGCGAAGTCGAAGATGGGGAACCCAACAGAAGGTCTTTCTGTTTTTTTCTTTCATTTAAGAAGGTTGACTCCATTGGGTAATTCGTGTTTTATAGTCCATGAACTTTGATGTACACTATACCAAGTTTTTAAATACGTTTACCTGTAATTACCTCTGCCAATAAAGTTGGATGAAGGTTATGTTTTCACCTGTGTTTATTTGTTTGTTTGTTTGTTTGTTTGTTTGTTTGTTTGTTTGTTTGTTTGTTTGTTTGTCTGTCTGTCTCTTATCAAGATATCTCAAGAACTAATGATGATTGGATTTGAATTAAATTTGTTGTGTGGTTTTGGTACTGCTTAAGGAAGAAGTGATTAAATTTTAAGATAATGGAACAGGGGAAGGGTGAAAATAGGGGGGGGAAGGGACTTTTTAAGGTGAGTTTGTCTGTCATCAAGATATCATCAGAACTGATATTGGATTTTGATTAAATTTGGTGTATGGTTTTGTTAGTTTCATGAAGAAGTGATTAAAATTTGGGACTAATTTGAACAGTGGAAGGGCAGAAATTGAGGGATGGGAATGTTTTAGGAGGAGAGCTGTCAACAATAAGTTAAACTTTTTAATGGAATGTACTTGAACAATGACTTTGCGCTCTGAATGAAGATCCAACCAATCAATTTTTTGGACTCAAAAAGACAATAATGCTTTACTTAAAGAGAACTGAAAACAATGGTATGGCCTTGGAAGAAATCCAGTCAGAAGATGATCTTCAAGTGTTTAGATTGCAAATGTTCATTACAGATCAAAAGTTGGGGATGAATGTTGGTGGGGCTAGGATTCCTGAGGTAGGTTATATTGGGCATTGGGGAATTATTCTAGGCATGTTGGAATTGCCACAGGGCGGAGGTATGCATGCTAGAGAGAAAATTGCTAATATTCTAGTTGTCATTTTGTTGGTGTATGGCTTTGTTAGATTTCAATTTATAGCATGAAAATTTCTAGACACCTTTTTTGAGTGTTACTTTATGATTTTCAGGTTGGATTTTAGCATGTAATAAGTTCATGGAGTAGTGGAATTAACGTCTTTGAGTTACGAAATAAGCCACACCCACCATAACAATGCGATAACTAAGTGGGGGCAAGCAAAGCTCAAATCCGCAATTGTGTACGACCAATGCATTGACATTTAGATGTCCCGAGACCTTCCGCAAGCTTTGATTTACTTATGGCACTTCTCCGGATCCTTAGAGTTTTTAGCGAATGGGATAAACAAAATACAGTTTGCTAACTGTTCTGGGTAACAGCAATCAGATTTATAAAGCGCGTAAGCACACGTTTTGTTCAACATTTTTCCGTCACTCGGTCTGTGTGTGCAGAAATTTGTTTTGTACAGTAAATTGTATTGACTGCATAAGCGTGTGCCGCTAGCTAACTGTACTGTACCAGTAGGATGTTTGCCCCACTTAGTTATGCAGATTTTTGTTTTTAGGCAAATTCATGCGGTGATTGGTTGAAAACACTGTTAATCATCAAACCCAAAAAAGTTAATTGCTTTTGCTCCTTGTAGTGGTTATGCATGAACTGGGGATGGGAACCTATTTGTCTTTATTTGTGTCACATGGTACGTACTGGATCTCTGACAAACAAACACAAATTTCAGATTTTCAAAGGAATAGGAATATAATTTAGGGGTGTATGATTTGTCTTTAATATAGAAATCTAGTTTTTTGGTCCACCATTTGCTATCATCTTTGTAAAATATGAACCTCCGGTAATTACAAAAGTGTGGTGAAAATAAATGCCTAAATGTTTGGTAGACGAACATTGACTATGGTTAAACTCCCTCTGGTCCATAAGCAGTCCCTTCACAACCTTTGACTCAGTGTAGTGTGTGTTGTGAAGTTCAACGCAAAAAAAATTAAAGAATGAATGTTGTCTCCCCCAAAATTGCCTGATAGTCAATAGTAAATCTGATACGTACTAGTGACATTACTTCTGTGGCAGTCACTGATTGGCTTGTGAGTATTTGTATCAATATTTTGACCAATCAGAAATTTTGAATTGTGAACGTTGTAAATGTATCTCCATGTAAACACAAAAATTAGTCTGTGAGTTCTTGTTATTGTGAGCATTTTATTTGCTCTACATATTTGACTGAATGTACGTCTCAGTTAATTGTAGTTCAATTCCTTACTACAGTGTGTTGTAGGTGTGTTGCACTGATATCAGGGAATTCTCTTTTTTTTTCTAATTGTGCCTTTAATTATGGACATTAAATATGCACCTTAATATAATGTCTCCTTCCTTCTCCCTATCATTTAAGCCTGAATTCTTACCATTTGTAACTTAACATGTAGGTAGCTCTTAAAAAAAATAATTTTGAAACTTAATTGAAGCTCTTTGACATTCTTATCATTAAAACTGACATGAAATAGAAGAAACGATCTATATGGTTTAAAATGAGGCAAGTTAAGGATATATTCCTACGCACAGTTACAAACTATTTTTAGGATTAGGGACATACACATTTTTGCATTTCATTTGCCTTTTGTCACCTTTTTTAACTTCTGACAACTTTTATTCTAGCATCATTTAAATCCAGAATTACAGTTCCCTATTGATCTGTTCTCTGAAACTGCAACATTTTCTCGTAAGGGATGCTTCGATTTCCTGTCATATGTGCTTATTAAGCATGTTTCAGTTCTGCTGAACTGCAGCAAAACAAAAAACAACAAATTAAATAAATTCAGAAGTATCAAAATAAGCTAAGTATTGCTCAACATTTTCAAATTAATTACAACGATTCATTTTTAATAATGAACCAACCAAGGTTTAGAAATTGGAAATTCGTAAGTTGGTAACATTGATTTTTTTCTTTGTAGATTTTGATACTGTTAGGTTAATGTTGATAGTATTAGATAAGGTTTTTACCTTGTATTACACAGACCTATAGACCTTTTCAAACTGAGTTTAGCCAAACGTGATTTCTTCAGTACTTTGACCAATCAACTGCTGGGGGAATTTTTCCTTTGTGTGCCAATCAGATTTGAGAGCAGCAATACGCGCGTATTACTCTCATGTATATCGCACGTGTGATACGTGCGTGCACTTGAAAACTTTGTTTTCATACGCTTGGTCCCATACCCTGCGTGAATTGTGCAGACGACCAAGATGACCCCAATATTTGATTGGTCAATGAGATTCCCCCAGTATATGATTGGTTCATTATGGACATGAATTTTGGCCATGTGACATTATTTAAATTAGTTTTCCGGAAATTGTGGATTCAGATTTGAAAAAGTCTACAGCGTAATACTTTGTTAACAAGTGCGTGTAGAGATGTGGTTGGTTGGAATCTGGCAGTGTTGGGGTGGTTATTACGACGAAACTTCTGAGATATGTGCCTGTATCATAATTCTTTTGTAGTTCTTGGCTTGTATCCATTCTCGTACTGGGAATTTAGCGTACATTTGGTTCTAAAAATGTTGATAATGCCCCAAATACAACCACCTGGGATATTAGAGGATTATTATCAAATTAAAATATTTTTATTTGACATATAGGGGTGGGAGGGGCGATGTTATAGGACTGACAGATTAGATTGTACATGGTCTATGCATCAGAAATCTATAAGATACTGAATGATAAACATACATTCCTTGTTACATGTCTGTTTTTGTTTTACTTTGTATTGGACCCAACACCTTCCTACTAAAATTTCAAAAGTGTGTGTTACCATGGTGCAGGGTAATACCTCATACCCTGTAAGCTGCATGGAGGATTGCAAGATTCCTGACTTTTTATCAGTTTTCTACCTAAATTCAATCCATCTGAAAATTGCATCTTGTTCTTGGTTTGTTTGTCAGTAAAAGATCAGGTGATTGGTTGTTAATTTGTAAAATAAAAATAGATTTTCATATCATTGGTATTGCTTAATGAGATGAGCAATGCTTTGCAACAGTTCACTGGGGAGAAGCAACCATGAGTACATATTTAATGGATTGCTTATTCACTGTACTTACATTACCTATCAGCCAATCCACTCTGTTTGTGGTAGATACTTATAAACTTGCCCATCTAGCCTTCAAAAAGAGAATTATTTTGAGACATTTTGCTCTTCGTTTGATACAAATTATTAGGAAAAATCCTTGAATAGCAGTAATTTGCTATATAGAGTTCAATGAAGTAAATTTACCATGTGCTTCTTAGATTATCATTTTTCACTCCTTTTTTTTATTCTTGGGACTTGAATTTTCCTTTTTAACACACAACTTTAACAAGAATATATTTAGTTCAATTGTTTAAACCAAATTAAATCTGTAATTTTGTAAAACAGTTCATTATGGAATAAATATGTATTACAAGATGCATATTTTGCCAAAGTTGTACTGCTATGCTAAGCTTTCACCAATTATTTTAACCTGGAATGATATCACCAATGATGGACATTGGTGAATTATTGAGCTCATCTTCTGGTTATATGATGCAATTTATTCAGTTGTCTTGCAAATGGAGCATTATAAGTAGTTCACCTTCATTACCCCCGCCAATGAAGTTGGATGGAGGTTTTGTTTTTACCTCTATTTGTTTGTTTGTCATTAAGATATCTCAACAACTGATGATTGGATTTGGATTAAATTTGGTGCGTGGTTTTGGTACTGCTTAAGGAACCAATTATTAAAATGTGAGACATATTGGAACAGGAGAAGGGTACAAATGGAAGGGTTGGGGACATTTTAAGATGAGTTTGTCTGTCATTAGAATATTTCAAGAACTGATGATAGGATTTTGATTAAATTTGATGTGTGGTTTTATTATTGCTTAAGGAAGAAGTGATTTAAATTTGGAATGTATTGGTACAAGGGAAGGGCAGAAATTGAGGGGGTGGGGATGTTTAGGGTGAGGTCAGTCAAGACACAGTTGAAACTTCCCAATGGAACGTGATGAACGATGAATTCATGCCATGAAGAGAATCCAACAAACAATTTTCTGGACTTATTGAAAATTAAATCAAGTGGCCTCCACTATCAATGAAATAAGAACAATTGGTTTCTGCCATGAATGGAAAATGATGGAATGTGAATCCTAACTGAATGGAACTTAAACACTGAATGCTTAGCCTGAATGAAACTGAAAACAATGATATGGCCTTGGGAGAAATCATTTAAAAGATAATCTGCAAGTGTTCACAATGCAAATGATCCTTACTGATCAAAACTTGGGGATGAATCTTGGTGGGCCTAGGATTTCTGGGGTAGATTATAGTGGGTATGGGGATCAAGTTAACTTTAATAAAACTATTCTAGGCATGGTGGAATTGCAATGGCGGCGGAGGTATTTATAAAGTACTTAGGAAATAAGAAATAAGACAGCAGATTTTTTCATGTAAGGGATTTATTTCAGTGTAACCCATCCTTAATGTATGAGATGCAGTCAGGTAAATTCATAAAGTACTTAGTAAATAAGATAGCAGATTTTATCCTGCTTTGCGCGTAAGGGATTTATCTCAGTGTAACCCATCCTTTATGTATGATGCAGTCAGGCAATTTCATAAAGTATTGAGTAAATAAGATAGTGCTTTAAAGCAGAATGTCTGATGGAGCCATTTTCTGTAACTTGTTTTCTAACATGCATGCTTTATTTGAGGTTGTAACTCATCCTTAATGCAGTCAGGTAATTGCATACTTTTGAAATAAAGTAGTGCTATAAATTAAGAGTTTCTGGTGAACCAATTTTCTGTTTACTAACTTGCATGCTTAATTTAAGGCTTTCTCTTCAGTTGTACTCAACTTCCCATTACTTGCATGCAGCCTTTTCTGTTAACTTCGATGTTTCATTTTATCATTATTTTTGGCAGGTGGCAAGGGCTTTTACATTAGGAATGGAGGATATTACCACTAACAAAAGAATATTTGTATAATTAATATATTGAGGGCACAGGCAGAGAAAAGAATTTTTTCAAAATTAACATTATCATGTAAAATGTAAAAATTCTACCCAAAGTTAGATGAATGTTCAAAAGTACCAGAGTATATTTTGCATTTCGCTTCTTTTTCTACTAAAACTGCCCCACAAAATGGACTTTTCTCACCTTTTTTTCTTGAACTTTGATGGTGTTGGCATGATAAACCCCCATAGGCATACGGGACGGGAAGGGGGAGAGGGGGCTGCAGTCCCCCTAATAATCAGGAAGAAAATTAGGCAATTTCGGCAGAAAAATTGGCATTTATTAGGCGGTAATTTGGCAAATTCTCGGGCAAAATGGCCGGCTCAGCCCCCACCCCCTCCCCACTCCCCTCCCCACCCAAAAAAGAAAAAGGTTCCATATGCTTATGTAAACCCCTCTTTGCAGGCAGTTACCTCTCTCCTCATCTCATGAATAATCAGTGAGAATGAGGTCAATGACCACTTATTCAGTGGAATGAGACATTAGGGTAGGGGACAACATACAGAAGACTCCAAAGTTAGGCTAGGTATCAACTTATTGGTTTTAAAATTGCTTTAGTTTCAATTTTTAGTAAGTGCTATAATAGGAAAAAATGCTTTGGTAAATTTGAGAGAGCAAATATTTATCGTGTTTTATCGACAAGATTTATTTTTGCTTAAAATGCTGGGTAATAAATTCACTTTATTTAGCAAGTGCTATTTGTGCTCAATGTATGTATATTTCGGAATGAGTTTGTGATATTAAAAAGCATTAAAAAAATAATTAAAAAAACATTTATTGATCCTGTATGGCTATGACCACCAAATTTACCTTTTATCATGTGTGGTACCATCTATTCTGACTCCTAGATAAGATAGTTTTGAGATTATGAAAGTTCAGGGTCATTCTTAGGAAGTGGGAGGTGTTTGTTGTTTTGTTTGAGATAAGACAGCTTCCTGACCTGCTAGGTCATACACCCAAACCTTTATGTTAAGTAAATTAACTTGTTTAGTGGTTTTTGGTAGCTGGAACTAATTATTAGCCCCATTGAAGCCTATGAGGAAAGAGTCAAGTTCGAGGTCCTTTTTGTACCAAAATGTTATAGAATTGGGATCTTTTGTGATTATTTTCCAAAAAGTACTATCTAATATCTTTCGGATGAGGGTACTATCAATAGGGGGTCACCAGAGGTTTTGGCCCTTTTTTGGGGGGCAGAAGTGAAGAGGTGTTTATACACCCTCACCAAATCACTCAAATTTTGGTATGGGTCCATGGTAAAATAGTTCCCCATGAAACTTGTACTGAAACAAATCTTGTCAAGTTTGGATATGCATAGTCAAGTCCTATCTTTTCTCTACCACTCCTGAATTTTTTAACTTCTCAGCTTCCTGTCCCATGATATAGGACCACTTGAAAATATTTTTTATTAGCCTTTTCTCTGAGGGTTCTCATTTTTGGATAGCAGAGTGATACCTTATTAGTTCCATGCTACCTTTTATTACCAAAGACCTTACCTTGTGATATGTCACATGATATGAAAGGTATTCCAGGTAGCATGGAACTAATAAGGTATCACTCCGCTATCGAAAAATGAGAACCCTCAGAGAAAAGGTTAATACAAATATTTTTGAGAGGTCCCATTTCATGGGACAGGAAGCTGAAGAGTTGAAAATTTCAGGAATGGTAGAGAAAAGGATAGGACTTGACTATGCATATCCAAACTGGATGAGATGTATTTCAGTAAGTTTCATGGGGAACTATTTTACCAAGGACCCACACCAAAATTTGAATGATTTGGTGAGGGTGTATAGCACCTTTTCACTTCAGCATAAAAGAAAAAGGGCCAAAACCTCTGGTGACCCCCTATTGAAAGTACCCTCATCCAAGAGATATTATATGGTACTTTTTGGAAAATATCACAAAAGATCCCAAATCTATAATATTCTGGTACAAAAAGGACCCCGGTCTTGACTTTTTCATTATAAGCTGCAATGGGGAAAATAATTAGTTCCGTGCTACCTTCATTTTAGATTTTCTCCCTAGATGAGCACCGCCATCAAATTATAATTATTCCCATGTGGATCTTTATAATGGTGCTACTTTGAAGAAATCAGTTTTTGACGTGGCCCACTTTTCCTCCTTGGGCCACCCCCTCCCTTCTGTCTACCTTGACCTCTCCACTCATCATAAAACTCAAACCCACCCTAACCTCTTCATCAATCTACACAACCAAATTAAAGACCAACTCTTAAACTACACCTCCATCTAAACTGATGGCTCCAAGGAAGTCAACAAGACAGCTGCTGCTGCCGTCATCCAAGGCATCACCCTCAGTAGCAGACTTCCTGACTATTCATCCATCTTTTCAGCCGAGGCTAAGGCCATTCTCCTCGCCCTCAACTTTATTGAGTACTCTCCTCTCAGCCACTATGCTATTTTTTCTAACTCAAAGGCTGTTCTTACTTCTTTACTCAATCTTAAATGGGATAACCTCATGCCACCTCCTCCTCCGGAAACTCCTTTCGCCTATTCTCTGCAGGAAAAGTGTTCTTTTCTTTTGGATACCCAGCCATGTTGGCATCCCTGGCAATGACAGGGCTGATGCAGCCGCTAAGCTTGCCCTCAACCTCCTTACCCCTTTTCCAAAAACCCTTTCTGACATCAAACCGCTTATCGCTTCCCTTGTTCATGACCGCTGGCAAACCTCATGGAACTCCCAAATTGATAACAAACTCCATGTCATCCAGCCCACAATTCCGATCAAATCCACCATCAACAACCTCTCTCGTATGGACAATGTTCATATTACCAGTTTTAGAATTGGTCACACCCACCTCACTCACTCCCACCTCCTTATTGGTTCCCCCCAACCCCTCTGTAACAATTGCCACTGCACCCTCACAATCCACCACGTTCTCCTTGCTTGCCCCTGTACAACCTTCCCAGAGCTTCCCTCGCTTCCCACAACTCAATTGCTGAGTTCTTCCAGAAAAATCATCTGGATAATTTATCTCTTTCCTTCATCAGGCTTTCCTCTACAACCATATTTAATTTTCCTCTTCCACCCCCTCTCTACTTTGTTTTTATTTCACTCATGCAATTCCTCTCTCGATCACAGCTTTCTGACTTTTGTTTTTGAATTTCTCAAATTCTCCCCCTGTTTCCTTTCCTTCCTACCTCTAGAATGATCTGACCTCTTAGGCACAATTTGACCCTCATTGTCGTGGTGCCGTTAAGACCTCATCAAACAAACAAACAAAAAGTTTAAATTTGTATATCAATTTGTTTGGTAGATTTGATATCCTAAGGCCTTTGTTTGGTGGATTTTATATCCTAAGGCTTTATCATGTGATGCATCACATGATAAGGTAAAGAAAGGTATTATGCTATGTTACATTTTCTCCACGATGGGCACCACTATAAAAACTAAAATACTTAGAATAAAATAAAATAATAAAATATTATATAAAAATGATAATTATGTAAATAATATATTATATAAATATAATAATATAATATAATGAAATAACAAATTATAAAATACTTTGAATCTTTGCAATGGTGCTGCTTTAAGAAATCAGTTTTGACCTACAAAGTGTGTTGCTTTGAGTTCTGAGTCGTTGATATTATTCACCAGTGCTTCACAACTGGTTTATCAAACAGACGTGGCCATCTTTATAATAACCTTGCTGCTGAGAAAGAGATGTAAAATACTAATTCTACCTACCTACCTACATGTATCTACATCTTTAATACAACTCAATTATTCATAAAAAGTTTTTACTTCCTCTGAATGAAAAAGATGAAAATAAGTTGTTGCGATCAGAAGTCAGTGAATTTACAAATCACCTTTGTGTAGTCTCAAAAAGATTATTTTTTTTATCACGTTCTGAGTATTTTATTGCTGGCTAACAAAACTGTTTTTTTGTGTGTGTGTGGTCATAAAGAAAAGTTCAAACATTCACAAGTTGTTGAAAATTTTGAAAAGTTAAGTGTCAAGAACAGCAACAATTATTACTATGGACACAACAGTACATGTTATTTCCTTTGTTGTGACATAAAATAGCCCAGAACTTGTGAACCTTACCTTGCTAGTAGCATAGAAAGTGAAAGTTGACTTTTATGTGCAATTATCAAAGTAAAATATTATTTTCTTGAGTAATGAAAGAATGTAGTTCTTAATTTACTGCTTAATTTTTCGTATTTAATAATCAATTACTCAGCTATTCTCAATTAAGCCAAACAGCTTTGAGAGTACTTGTAGCCTTGTGACTAATTAAATTGTCCTGTCAGCATTATTAAAATCCGGTAAGGAAGCAAAACTGAAAGTAAATACAGAGGTAGAAATCACTTCCCCTCTCTTCTTGGTGGTGAATGTAACATCCTTTTTTTTTCTTCATGGCAGCTTGTAAATCTATTATTTAAGTTTTTTGTGTAATTGAGATAATGATAGTCATGTGTCGTTCAGTTTGAATAATGGATTCCCCCCCCCCCCTCCCCCTTACTCCTCCTGTAAATTTCTTTTCCATGTTTATGATAGACAGGACTACTAAAGAAATAAATTGGTGCAGACAAAATTGTGTTGGGATCTGCAAGTATGACATTACATGATCACACTGCAGGGGCGGGGGAGGTGCTGGGGATCCACCCCCTCCCTAATAATTTTAGGTGAACATGTGTTATCACGTTACCCAATCTCATTAGCTCCCAACCTCAATATTATTGTCACATGTCACCTGATCTCATTAGTCCCCCTCCAATATTTGGAATGCTCTGCCGCCCCTGCATTGTATACCGATTGGTTACTTTTCAATACACTGGTGAAATCTTTGAAATGTAATAACTTATGTAATAAGATATCAACATGATTTATTATTTTTATTGAAACATTTATAAACTCATATATATTTATGTAAAAACATCAGCAATAGCACTATACAATAGCCAAGTAAGGTGTAAAACAAAAAGACAAATCAAGTAGCAATTAAAGTTAAAAAAAAAGTAAGTCCTACAAAAGTGAAACCTTAAATGACTAAAACCCACAAAATAAATCCTAAAAGAGTCAGCAAAAATAAGATACATAACTAAGGTATAAAACAAAAGTAAAAGACGAATATAGTCAAAGTAGCAATTAAGAACTAACTCCTGAAAAATCTAGAACCGTAAATGACTAAAAACCAACGTGAGTAAATCCTAAAAAAGTCAAGTGAAAATAAAATAGGTGGAAGTAAAGATAAATCACTAAACACAAGAGCTAAGAAAGAAAGAAATACAATATTAAATATGGATAAAAGGGCTGTTAAAAAAAAATAAAAAAAATAGTACAAACGTGTAAAAATAGAGGTCTTAAGATTTGATTTAAAACTACTCACAGTACTGGAGTTGCGAATGCTGACGGAAGTGTGTTCCACAGTTTTGGGGTACAGGCACAAAACCTCTATCGCCGAAGGACACTGAGTGAGTACGGGGATATTTAAAATCAAATTATCATGCGAACGCAAAGAGTAGCCCTCTGCACGTGGGTTTAGCAGGTCCTTAATGTATGGTGCAGTGCTATGTAGTGCCTTGTAAGTAGTCAAATCTGCTTTTTAAAGATTTGTTTCTTTAATAGTCCTCTATCATATATATTCAAATTAATAGGATCTTTCCTTTAATATATACCAGCAGTCTGTTTTAAGTACCTGCTGTAGTACATCAGGGTGGTGGAAGTCATATGTTAGGGAACATTTTAAGGCAATCTCTTGCAGTGCTTTGGTGGTCAGGGGGTAAAAGATTCAAAGATTGATAATTCAGCAGAAACGATATAGCCTACTGCTTAAAGGAGTTCTTGGTCAAAAATTGAGGGGATTATCATATTTTTCTGTAATAATTTCCCACTATTTTTACATTGACTTTACTGAGAAAATGTGATATTTTTCATTATTTTTACCTTGACTTTACTGATAAAAATGTAATATTTCTCATTATTTTACCTTGACTTTACTGAGAAAACTTCATCTACCCCCAAAAGAAAATGTTTAATCTTTGTGATACAGTGAATTTTGTTCCATTTCATAAAGTCTCCAACTTTTCTTCATAATTTCTCTCTTTCCATGACTATGTGAAATATGAAAAGGTGTTCGTTTCACTACATATTTCAACTTTAGGGTTGTCCCATTTTATTTTGTAAGTGTAAGGTTTCTAAAAGGAAATGATAATAATGATAATAATAGCAATAACAACAATACCAACAACAATAACAACAATCAGAATAACCACAACAACAATAATGATAATAATAATAAATACACTTCAAAAAATAATAATAATATTTATAATTATTATAATTATGATAATAATAATAACAATAAAAAGAATGGGAGGGCATTGTTCAGGGGAACATTAAATGTTTTGCCAGACTGCAAGGCTTTTTTGGCAGGAGATTATGGGTTATTTTGTTTATCTTCCATTTTCTCCGCATGTTTCACACTCATCTAATACTACATGGTTTATATCAAGTCCACAGTGATTTAAAGTTAGTTCAATAAATGATTTTAGTAGATAAGCCCGTTATTTATGATTATAAAACACACAAAAAAATAGCCCCTCTGCTCATCATGTTACTTCAAAATTGAATTTTTTGTAAATTAGAAGAGCATATTGCAACAAGAAATGATAAGTTAAAATCTTATAATGAAAACATGACTCTCAATATCGCATCTTATTGGTAAATTTTTCTTGTTCTCGAAATCCTCTTGAGATTTTGCAGTCTTTCCTTTTTTCTGTTAGTAAGTTTAAGAATGCTCATTGTGGACAATTATGCTTAATGAATTATGTTATGATAATTGTCTTCCTTTGTGATATTTTTTTAATTGTAAAAATTAATTTAATATTTAGATATGAGAGTTTAACAAGTAAGTTGTATTGAAACAACTTAAATGTTTTATTTGAACTTTGGTAGACTAAAGACTACGTTTTTGGGAGGATAGTGTGGTAGGTTACAGTTTCATTAGAAATGAAATTTTCAGATGATTGAACCAAATAAACTTTTAAGTTCAAGAGAGAAATATGCTGATATTATGTAATATGTGGAGTGTATTTGTATCTGAACCCTACTTTAGATTTCGATAAATCTATTCAAATTAAAAACAAATTGTTCCATTTTGTTCTACAGCGTATTCATTCTGCATTGTTGAATAATCATTCAACATTCGTATTCATTCGACATTGTTATGATCATTCAACATTGTTGTAAATAAAGTTGATGCCATGTTAGTTTGATTTCATACTAGTTGAAACAATGGCAAATCCTTCTTATACTCGATTGCTCGGAAGTTAGTGTTATATGTAATGGAATAGGTAATTTCATGGGTGGGA
Organism: Chiridota heheva; assembly: GCA_020152595.1. Lineage (NCBI taxonomy): Eukaryota > Metazoa > Echinodermata > Holothuroidea > Apodida > Chiridotidae > Chiridota > Chiridota heheva. The sequence goes on from JAIGNY010001303.1 coordinate 2,430,044, forward strand.
TTTACCTATCAAAATTGGGGGAAAGTCAAAACTGAAGGAGGGTGAGGGGGTAGGCAAAACCACAAAATCATGCGGAGATACAAGAAAATCACCATACTAAAGATGCAAATTTGGAAAAAAATGGGGGCAAGTCTCAAATCCTGCTCATGTGTAATATATATATATATATATATGTATGTATATATGTATGTAATGTTTGTATATGTATGTATGTATGTTTATTTATGTATGTATGTATTTATGTATTTATGTATGTATGTTTGTATATGTATGTATGTTTGTATATGTTTGTATGTATGTTTGTATATGTATGTGTGTGTATGTATGTATGTTTATATATGTATGTGTGTATGTATGTTTGTGTTTGAATGTATGTATGTATATATGTATGTATGTTTGTATGTATGTATGTATGTATGTTTGTATGTATGTATGTATGTTGTATGTATTTTGTATGTATGTATGTATGTATATATATATATATATATGTATATATATATATATATATATATATATATATATATATATATATATATATATATATATATATATATATATATATATATATATATATATATATATATATATATATATATATATAGTGTTCAGCTAGTTGTTAGTGTATTCCCTGCCTTACATCCTCACATCGAAATGGTCAGGAATTTGATCAAGACCTCTTTATTGAACTGGGGTGTTGTATGTAGTTTACCAACTTGTTCATTTGACCAACTTTGGAATATTAGGTTTCTGATTAATTAAATGGATCGAGCTTCCTCTTTTGTACCGACTTTTGAAATTTTATTTATAAGTAGGAAAAATAACTGAATTTGACTATTTTGTTGTTTTTTGATTAACTGTCAAAGGAAAGAGTCACAAATTTGATCTATACCTCTTTATTGAGCAGGTGTGTTGTATACAGTTAACCAAGTTGTTAATTTGACCGACTATGGAATGTAAAGTTTCTAATTGATTAAAGGATCGAGAATTTTACCAACTTTTAAGTAAATCTTAAAATTCAATTTCTAAGTAGCAAAAAACTATAATAAATTGAATGGAAATATTTAGATTAACTTAAACAAATTATATGATTGTAACCTTCCCCCTTCCCTTGTACCTGAGTTGATTTGTTGTTAGCAGTGTTCCTCTAATACTCAAGTGCTATCCCATCCAGAGTATCTTTGTAGTAAACCTGCTCATATTTGTCTGTGTGCAAAATCTATTTTGAACGTGCTTGAAATGTATCAATGTAGCTGATGTTTTAGTGTGTCTGTAACAAGCAGACTCAACAATTGTTTTCAAACATTATCTTGGGTTTACAGAAGTCTTTGTGTATTAATAATGAGTCATGATTTGTGAGAAGTGTTTTGCTTTGGCATTATAATTTAGAAAGTTGCTTAGATGCATTAACAATTGATGTGGTGGGCATTTAATTTTCTGGTCACATGGTGAACATGCATGAATATGCATGTTTTCTAATCATTGTTTGTTATGCAATGTTATAGGATAAACACATTGCATGTAAATTCAAGATTCAGGGAAAATAATTTTATTACGAGTTTTCATTAAAACATTGCATGATCTCTAAATGGTGAAGGGTCTTTTACCTTCTTATATTGAAAGGTTGTTAATAATTTGTCATCATCAAAGCCAAGATTCCTACTTCTAAGAAATCTATAAAGGATGGCCACTATTTTCTGTGTGAAATCCTCATTTTCATCTTGTGATGGGGTCAGATTTCTAAAGACATTGTCCAGGGTTTGGCACTTGCTCCTTCAGAAATACTTTGTCCAAAACAGGAATTAAGCATTAGAAAAAAAGAACTTTCCTATTTCCATTGTCAATTGTATTTCTTCTTCATAAGAAGACTATTGAATATCACAAACATGTTTGTGAAATATTTAAATTTGTGATGTAACTTATCAAAGAATTAGTTCCAGTGGTCAAGGAAGGTTATCTTATATGAAAGTTGACTTTAAAAGAAATAAAATGGTGAAGAGACTACTTCAATATCTTATTCTGTTAAGGAGATATTCAAGTTTAAAGTCTGATGATGTGATGTCACAACTTGTCTGATTTCAGTTGTTTCACACAAATGATACTAAACTATAAACTAAAATATCTCCTTAACAGAATAAGATTTTTAATATTTTCTTTATCATTTTGTCTCCTTTGAAGTCCACTTTACATAAGGTGGACATGCTTGACCCCTGAACTAATCCTTTAATGAAATAAGATTTTTGAATGCTTTTTCTCACCATTTTGTCTCCTTTGAAGTCCTCTTTCACATAAGGTGGACATGCTTGACCCTTGAACTAATCCTTTAATGAAATAAGATTTTTGAATGCTTTCTGCATCATTTTGTCTCATTTGAAGTCCTCTTTCACATAAGGTGGACATGCTTGACCCTTGAACTAATCCTTTAATGAAATAAGATTTTTGAATGCTTTCTGCATCATTTTGTCTCCTTTGAAGTCCTCTTTCACATAAGGTGGACATGCTTGACCCCTAAACTAATCCTTTAAAGGAATAAGATTTGTGAATGCTTTCTTAATCATTTTGTCTCCTTTGAAGTCATCTTTTACATAAGGTGAAACTTGCATGACCCCTGAACTAATCCTGTAATGGAATAAGATTTTTAAATGCTTTCTTTACCATTTTGTCTCCTTTGAAGTCCTCTTTCACATAAGGTGAAACTTGCATGACCCCTGAACTAATCCTTTAATGGAATAAGATTTTTGAATGCTTTCTTCATCATTTTGTCTCCTTTGAAGTTCCTTTCACATAATGTAGACATGCTTGACCCCTGATCTAATCCTTTAATGGAATAAGATTTTTGAATGCTTTTTCTCACCATTTTGTCTCCTTTGAAGTCCTCTTTCACATAAGGTGGACATGCTTGACCCTTGAACTAATCCTTTAATGAAATAAGATTTTTGAATGCTTTCTGCATCATTTTGTCTCATTTGAAGTCCTCTTTCACATAAGGTGGACATGCTTGACCCCTAAACTAATCCTTTAAAGGAATAAGATTTGTGAATGCTTTCTTAATCATTTTGTCTCCTTTGAAGTCATCTTTTACATAAGGTGAAACTTGCATGACCCCTGAACTAATCCTGTAATGGAATAAGATTTTTAAATGCTTTCTTTACCATTTTGTCTCCTTTGAAGTCCTCTTTCACATAAGGTGGACATGCTTGACCCCTGATCTAATCCTTTAATGGAATAAGATTTTTGAATGCTTTTTCTCACCATTTTGTCTCCTTTGAAGTCCTCTTTCACATAAGGTGGACATGCTTGACCCCTGAACTAATCCTGTAATGGAATAAGATTTTTAAATGCTTTCTTTACCATTTTGTCTCCTTTGAAGTCCTCTTTCACATAAGGTAGACTTGCTTGACCCCTGAACTAATCCTTTAATGGAATAAGATTTTTGAATGCTTTCTTCATCATTTTGTCTCCTTTGATGTTCCTTTCACATAAGGTAGACTTGCTTGACCCCTGAACTAATCCTTTAATAGAATAAGATTTTTAAATTCTTTTTTCACCATTTTGTCTCCTTTGATGTCCTCTTTCACATAAGGTAGACTTGCTTGACCCCTGAACTAATCCTTTAACGGAATAAGATTTTTGAATGCTTTTTTCACCATTTTGTCTCCTTTGATATCCTCTTTCACATAAGGTGAAACTTGCATGACCCCTGAACTAATCCTTTAATGGAATAAGATTTTTGAATGCTTTCTTCACCATTTTGTCTTCTTTGATGTCCTCTTTCACATAAGGTGGACATGCTTGACCCCTGAACTAATCCTTAAACAATTTGAGACAAATTTCAGAGTAACGGTAAAACAAAGATATTAATTCTATTTTGAAAAGTCTCTTTATTCCCATGAGATTATTTCAAACTCTCACATAAAGATATACATGAAGATGTTCACTTCATAACCTTTTTTTTTTCCTGCCAGGTTCAAATATCACGGAAGATGAAATTGCTTTGGCAGAAGAGAAGTTTCAAGAATCCTTAGAACTAGCTGAGTGTGGTATGCGCAACCTCCTAGAAAGTGACGTAAGTTGCAGAAGTATTTGTATGTGGCTAGTCATCTCACCTGTGATGCTTTGATTATTTGCATCATTTATCTTAAATAACTTAAATAAAAGATATGTAGAAAATAAAAAGCAGAGTCGGACTGGGATGCTTTTGGGGCTGTGGTCTTGAATACCATCAAGTAGCTGGAGGTGGCCAAAGGATGCTGTAATAGAGGGAGGGGGACCATTGGAGATTCAGAGCAATTGGCTCAATGGTCAATCTAAGTCTGATAAAAACTTATGTTATCAAACAAAAGTGTTATTTTTTCATAGGTGGAGGGTAGTCAGGAAATCTCTCACCCTCAAATATTCATCAAAGGTGATCATACTTATAGAAAGTTTGTCAAGTGGATATAAAATTGGGCAGCTGGACATGAAGCTGGTCACCTGAATATAAAGTTAGTTAACAGGACAAATTTGTCAATGGGACATGAGGTGGGTAAATGAGACATGAAGTTAGTCAGCTGTGCGTAATAGTTAACAACCAGAATTATTAATAAATGTACGTAATGTAACGGAGCGAAAACCAATATGTATGAAATGTTTAGGATAGCGACAAAGAAAAATATTACAACTGCCATTCTTTAGGTAGTAAACAACTTGATAAGTATTTGAGACTTGTAAGTGTGATTTCAGTTGCTAGGATCTGTGATGATCGAACAGGTCTCCCAGTTTCCTAAAACAGATCAATTAATAGTTGCAAGATTTGTATCCCAGTTCCCCATAACAGTAGAATCAAAAGCTGCAAAATTAACTGTTGGTACCGGTTGTTTACAGGTTTTGCATTGATCATGACTGCTTGGGAAAATGGTCCCTCCCAATGGAACAGATTTCGATAAACTCCTAAATAAATTATTTTTAGCCACTAAAAATTTGCAAGGAAAGGTTTATAAAGAAAAAGAATATTTAAAGCAAAGTTAATTTAAACCTGTCGAGGGGGAAAATAATTCTTGATAAAAGGTTTGTGTGGTTGGGGCAGTCTGTATTCTACTTGGACCAGGGCTATTCTGCAGTTTCTCACACACATATCTGACTGGAGAATGTCCCTAGGAGACACCTAGGGTCTCCGAGGGATCTGCCTGCAGGCACCTAGTGTCTCTGAGGGATCTGCCAGCAGGCACCTAGGGTCTCTGAGGGATCTGTCAGCAGACCCCTAGTGTTTCTGAGGGATCTGTCAGCAGACCCCTAGGGTCTCTGAGGGATCTGTCAGCAGGCCCTAGGGTCTCTGAGGGATCTGCCAGCAGACACCTAGGGTCTCCGAGGGATCTGCCAGCAGGCACCTAGGGTCTCCGAGGGATCTGCCAGCAGGCACCTAGGGTCTCCGAAGGATCTGCCAGCAGACACCTAAGGTCTTGTAGAGATCTGCCAGTAGGCACCTAGGGTCTCTGAGGGATCTGCCAGCAGGCACCTAGGGTCTCCGAGGGATCTGCCAGCAGGCATCTAGGGTCTCCGAGGGATCTGCCAGCAGGCACCTAGGGTCTCTGAGATATCTGCCAGCAGGCACCTAGGGTCTTCGAGGGATCTGCCAGCAGGCACCCAGGGTCTCTGAGGGATCTGCCAGCAGCACCCCTGCCAGCAGCCACCCAGGGTCTCTGAGGGATCTGCCAGCAGGCACCTAGGGTCTCCGAGGGATCTGCCAGCAGGCACCCAGGGTCTCCGAGGGATCTGCAGGGGGTCTCGAGGGGATCTGCCAGTTTCTGAGGGATCTGCCAGCAGGCACCCAGGGTCTCTGAGGGATCTGCCAGCGGACACCTAAGGTCTTGTAGAGATCTGCCAGCAGGCACCTAGGGTCTCTGAGGGATCTGTCAGCAGACCCCTAGGTCTCTGAGGGATCTGTCAGCAGACCCCTAGGGTCTCTGAGGGATCTGTCAGCAGACCCCTAGGGTCTCTGAGGGATCTGTCAGCAGACCCCTAGTGTTTCTTAGGGCCATTCTGCAGTCTGTCACACATGTAACCGACTGGAAAATGTCCCACCCAATTTTGAGTTTTAAGAAAGATTGGTTTGAGTACTACTCTGCTCACTAATTTCATTATCGTGACTCTTTTTTTTGTCAAAAGGTTGAGCAGATTCGTCAGTTACAAGCTTTCGCAGACGCCCAGGTTGAATTCCACCAGCAAGCTGTTGATATAATAAAGAGATTGCAGGAAACGCTGGAAGAAAGGTAACAAGTCTCATGCATTACTTACGCCAATTACCATGGCCAATGAAGGTGGACAGAGGTTACAGTATGTTTTCGCCTGCGTTTGTTTGTTTGTCTGTTTGTATGTTTGTTTGCCATCAAGATATCTCAAGAACTGATGATTGGATTTGGATTAAATTTCGTGTGTGTTGTGTTTTCTGCTTAAGAAAGAGATTACATTTTGAGACATTGGTACAGGAAAAGGGTGGGGATGATTTTGGATAAGATTTTTCAAGACTTCTAGTTCAAACTTTTCAATGGAATGTGCTCGTGATTGGATTATGCTTGAGCAATGGATTTGTGCCCTGAAAGGATTTCCAAACAATCCATTTTCTGGACTTGAAAGAAAATCAAATCTAGTTGTTGGGTTTGAAAGAAAATCAAAACAATTGCTTTTGGCATTAATGAAAAAGAATGGAATGTGAATCTTTCTTTGAAAAGAACTCAAACAATGAATGCTTTGCCTGAATAAAACTGAAAACAATGAAGGTAGATAACCCTGAAGTGTGTATGATGCAAATGGCAAATCTGATTGAAAGTGAGGAAGAGATTTGGGGATAAAATTTAGTGGGTCTAAGATTTTAAGATAGATTGTATTGGGGTTTGGGGTGAACTTCATTAAATTTTAGGTAGATAGGCATGTTGGAATTATCAAGCAGGTGGAGGCATTTACTCTACAGAGTGCTAAATTCTAGTTTTCACTTGTCTTGCCAGCAATCATTAGCAAAAACCTAAAATTAGGGATGATCAGTGTGAGATACTTATCTTGAATACTTGGTATGAATTCTACACTTGATGAATTGTTGCAAGGAGTTTAATGTAGAAAGGAAGTTATGTGACAGATGATTAAAAAGTTGATTATTAAGTCGGATCTTCAACAATCTTTTGATTTGATTTGTATGACGTTTGTTTTCTCCGGGGATAAAGAAGAGTTTACGATGACTTCATCACTGGATGCAAGATTACAAGATGTTTTATCACTAGAATTAGAAGAGAAAGTTACTTCAGAAGCAGGCACTAATTTAACAATTTACTTCACATTTGAATTATTTCTCATCTTTTTTTATCAATTGCAGAATATCTGAGGCAGAGAGTCGTCCAAAGAAGGAATACAAGCCTGTGGAAAAGAGTTCTTCCTTCTATGACTCATACACAGAGTCTAGAAACAATGGCAATGATAACAATTTTGGTTCTTTCTCTCAAGCAGGTATTTCATTTGCAACCTTGTCTTTAAAAATACACTCACAAATTCACATGTATTCAATTGTGTATAGTTTGAAGCAAAATAGTGCCAACGAAGTTGATCAATTTTTTTAAAACCAATTGCTATCTCATAATTACGAGTAACAAATTTGTTATATATACTTAAGAGATTTGAAGCATCCTGATTGGTTCACAGTCCTTTACTTTAAAGGTCACAGACTGCTTTACTTCTTGGAAAATTAAATATTTGGATTAATTGTTAGACAAAAATATAACTTTCCCCCGGAAAAATCCTTTTCATTGTCTTCAAATAATCTGATTTAAATATCAAGTAAAATTCTGGAAGTGAAAAAACACAGTTTTAGCCACAGATGGCTGTGACATCATTGCGGTGAATGTGGTCTCACTTTTGTTCATGGTGACTGGCTTGGATGCAATGTGAACAATACGATATCAGCAAGTGGTAATACCAACATAGACTCAAGAAAGTTTGTCAAATGCTATGATTTTCCACCTTTTGTTTAAATGCCTGTGAGATGTGTTGTAGGAGAATGTAGCAATATTCCTGGGAGTGGAATAAGTCTATACAGATTTCCAAAAGACAAAAATGCGAGGAGGATCCCTGATGTGATGTCATTCCATGTGATGTAGATTCCTGAGACCAGACAAATTGGTGTAAGCTGTCAAGTAGAATACCTCTTTTGTGAAAGGAAATTTCTGAATTTTTCTTGAATTTTTGTTGCCCATTTTTTATGGGTGGACATGATTGACCACTCAACCCTTAAAATTTCCAGTTCCTGTTCAAAATGTGACTAAAATAAATTTTCACAACTTTCCTTTTGTTTTCTAGTGCTACAAGTTTGGTATATTTGAATGCTAAGACAATAAAGTTTTAAATAAAAAATTCAAATTAAAGAAAATATGGACATAAATATGCAAATTTGCAAATGTTAGGCAAAATTGCTCAATTTTTTTGAGCTTGTATTATTTCTTGTGAATAATGAAACTGGAGGATTTTTTATGTATTTAAATTGTTTGTGAAATTTCCTTTTCATTGATACCAGTCTAATTTTTTTCTTCTCAAAGCAAAACATGCAAAAACAATAAAAATAAATAAAAATAATCACCCCTGTAATTAATTATTTGTGAAAAACAAAGCCGCATATCCGGTTTGGTTTTGAACGAACCCGGATCCACTCACGTAAAGTCCCGCACACATATTGCTACGCCACGCTGCCAATGAGTAGATTGTGGGTTTATTTTGAAACTTTATTTTGGTGTGGATAAAGAGGAGGAGGAAGGAGGGGAGGGGGTGGGGGCGGGGTAGTTGCTCTTTTAATTTTAATTGAAAATTTGAGGAATTCAGATTACAACAATTTATTTTGCATAGGACAGATTTTTGTCAATATTTTGTCTCAAAAGGGTAAAAATCATGAAAGAGTGCACAAGTTTTGCCAATTAAAGATATTGATGATAGGGGCAGTCAAAATTTGACTGGAATTGGATGCATTGATGTCTATGACAGTTTCGCACTAGTTTTCAGGCAAAAGCAAGGTCTGGAAATGTCAAGTAAGTTTTTAAAGAAGGGGAATAAAATAAAATTTGACAACCTTTTTTCCAAATTTGACTCTTTAGCCATTTTCAAGCAAGTTGTACACAAAAATGATCAATATAACTCTCGTCAAAAATGTTAATTTATTGAAAGAACTATTCAAGCTCTTTCAAATGATATTAGGATAAGGCTGTAGGCGTATTTGACAAAGCAACATAATTTTTTGAAAATGTGCACGTCCACACGGTCGTGGCATGAGATTTAAGGGTTAGTTAATCCCCGAAGTGGAAGATGCAATGGCATTATTTACTCCTCTCACAGATTCTGCTTGTTTTATGAATAGAGGGTTTTCATCACGTGACACTAACTCATCTGGAAGCCATTTTGCCAGGCAAGCGGCGTTGATTTTCACGCATCTTCACACAGCTCAGTCACATCACACATACAACAAACATACTGCCTGCTAACCTACCTACCAGTTCAGCGAATTTTTTGCTTTTGTTCGCGGCGGCGATTTTACTTCCATATTTTCCTGAAGTTTTATATATTCACCGGGTATACGAAGAGTAACTTTTACCTGAACGCCATCTGATTGTTTGTTATATGCAGACAAAGCCTACATACCTGGCATAAAGTGCTTACTGCAAATCCTATACCAAAGGTTGAAAGCTGTTGCGTTGTACAGCAGAAACCCACTTCGAACGTCGATCAGGATCAAATGGAAATTGAGAACACTTTTTTTTTATTTCCCGGCACATGTCTATTAGTGCAACCAATGGCACAGCAAGATTCCAGCATAATTATCTTACAAAAATTATTTTATATAACAACATGCAAGCATTTGTAAGTCTAAATAAGTGTACAGCAGACGATTGTTCTTGCTCGACAAAATGGCGATATAAACAAAGTCACGTGACCTCATGATATCAGCTGAAACAGCCTAATAGGCTCTTATGGCGTGCCATTCCATAAACTGCTTGCATTGTCAGGGTTTGAGATATTTGTATGCAAACACTGCAAGGCAAAATATTTGTTAATTTTAATGAAACATTCTTTTTCCTCTAAAAGATTAAAAAATTCATGTGAATTGCTTTTCAGATGTTTCAACCCCGTCTCCTAGTGAGTCAACCCGTCAATGTCGAGCACTCTACGACTTTGAACCAGAGACTGAAGGAGAGCTAGAGTTTGGGGAAGGTGACATCATCATGAAAATTTCAGAGATTGACGAGAACTGGTTAGAAGGAGAAATTAAGGGTAAAAGGGGGTACTTCCCTATGAACTATGTTGAGTTTGTGGACTGATGGAGCAGGCTTTCTTTTTTTTGTGCTGACTTTATACACATGTACATTTATTTTTGTAAGTAAAATGGTTTCTGGTGTATGACTTTATGGTTCTTTTCTTACTATGGTTACAGAATGTTTAGATTAAAAAAAAGAATATTTTGATATATCTAGGTATCACCAAGGGTTATATGTCATTTAATTAATTATTGATGTAACATTCTTGTGCGTCATCTTGCTGAAAACAATTTCAGTGTTTCAGGACTTTAACCCTTACTCTACCAGGGCTTTGATAAATGCGAGCCCAATTTTTGTAACTTTTTTTTTATATGCATTTTTGACAACATTCCTTTCATTTTCTTTCATTACAAGTTTGGTTGGAATGGAAGCTAAGATATTCATCTTTTAAGTAATGAAAGCCAAATTAGGAAATATTGGACAAAAATATGCATATTAAGCAATTTTGGGCTAAATTTGGTCAACAAATGGCCAATCTTTGCACAAGTATAACTTCTTATCAGTATTGAAAACAGAGATTTGTGTTACATATTTAGATTCTTTATAAAAATTTCCTTTCCAATGATGCTAATCTAGAATTTTTAGAAAGAAAGGAAAGATGAAAAAACACCCAAAATGATTTTAGTCAAATGACCCCTGAAAACTGCAGCAGAAAAATTATTATGCCGTAGTCACGGTGGGACTCGAACCTGGTGTGCTCACGCGCTGGCCGCGTTCATATCCACTACACCACAAGATCATTGAAAATGATGTGGTGAAATTTAATTATTGTAGGAAAGGGTCCAAATAGAGGGGGTATGTCTGTATTTATATATCAATTGAAAGGAAATTGCAAGCACTTTCGAATGACAGTTCAACGAAGCATGTGCGATGTACAGTTTTGGTACACACATTTTTGAAGGGAAAAAAATGGGTAGAAAATGGCAAAAATTCATGAAATTTGGAAGAAATTTCTCCAGAACAAAAGATTGCAGGTAGGGATTATAACAATTAGACCAGAAATCAATAGTATAATGTCTTAGGATTTGCATGTTTGATTTTGAAGCAAAAATGTGATTTTGAAATTATTGTAAGATTTAAAAAAAAAACACACATTTTTGCCAATTTTTTAGCAATTTTTTAGTTTTACCCTTTTTTCAAGCAAATTTTTCTTAAAATTTTGTAACATGACCTCTACAAAAAAGTTACATTTTGTGAAAGAAATATCTGAGTACTATGAAATGATACCAAGATTACTCCATAGGACTTTGGTAAAGTTCCTATTTTTTTTTTTTTTAAATGTGGTTTGGGACAACTGCAATAATATCGCCGCATGGTAGAGTAAGGGTTAAGGAAAACCCTTGTATAATTACAGCAAAGAAAAACATTTCTATTCCGAGCACAGCCGGCTTAAAAATTTGTGAGAGTGTTTCTTTGTGTATGGCAGAACGGAAGGGGAAAAAATGAAATTTGTTTTAAAAAATTTCATTTATTTTGTAGTCTTATAATTTCCTTAAAATTTCCTCATTTAGTGTCTCTCAGATGAATTTATAAAGATAATATTTTATTGAAGGTATTGCTAGTTATAAAATATCTCAGCCAGATTGGACCATTACTATCAGATTGATATTTCCAGGATTATTTGAAGCAAATGTTCCTGTGTCATTTCAAATTTGTTTAATTTCAGGGATTCAGAAAGCTGTGCTAGAACTAAACTTTGATCAGTTTTAAGAGTGGTAACTTTGAAAATTACTGGTGTTGAGCTACTAGTTTAGCTTTATGTCCCCTAACATGTGAGTGTCTTCAGGTTTGCTTAAGAGGCATAAGGTGACTTATCTGCAAACTTGGTAAAAGTATCCCATTCTGGAAATCAATGATTAAAACACGTAAAAAAAAAGAAATATTTAAAAAAGTTTATGAAAGTTAGCTGCAATGGGTATAAATAGTAAAGAATTGATTAGAATTTACTTCCAAGTTATACCTTACCTTTCATGCTATAAATATGCAATCTGGTTCAATGACCTGATTTTAACGCACTTCTAACTAACCTTAAAAACATAGTTACCAGCCCAGTCTTCACCTCCATAATACCTCTAATATCCATCACTTTTTTTCAGCGTGTTGTTTTCACAACATCGCTGGAACTGGTCAAAAAATTTCTTAAATTTTTTTCTTCACCTTTTGTAACAATTTTCTTCTTTGCAGTTCCTACCAGGCAGGTTTTTATCCTGTTTAGCCTTTTCTGCTAGCCTTTTTAAGTAATCTGAGGTAAGACAAGGTGGCCATCGGACCGGGAATTCTTCGGTCCGACTCAAAGGACTTTTCCCATTAAGCTTACACTTAAGTTAGTGTTTTTACTTCCATCCGTACAAAACGGGTGGCTAGAACGAGAAAATCTCTCTCGTGGCAGGTGTTTTAGTCCCTAGAGCACCTGGTGTGCCTATATAAACACTCAAACCCCTTTCCCTTGGGTTTGAGTGTTTTTCACCTTTCCACCAGGATAGCCTAGCATTATACTGTGTATTGTATTAGCATGTTAGGATGTCTTCAGTACAGCTTCCCGTATGAATTAGGCCAACTTCTCGTTTCAATGTTGGCGCATGCGTAAGAGGTCGACGTCACCACAGGGTGATTGGGGATTCTGCTTCAACCAGCTCCAACAAGTTACAGTTATTACAAGAGAGCCTTTATATTCTTTTACATTACCATACATTTCGTGAGTTTATATTTCTTGCATATAGTTAAGACAAAGTTTTTAATATATGAGCTTGATTTATGGGGTGCTGGAGAGACCCGAGGAGGTCTGCCTGGCACCTCTTTTCAGGAAAATTCACCTTTTCTTTTTATCTCCACAGACACCAAGTTCACAGTGGTTTGTGTTTTCCACGCTACCCCTGCGTTTTTTAAAGTTTTTACGTTTCATGCATTTTCTTGGGAATTAAACTTTTTAAGATATAAGTTTATCTGTTTATTTTTTCTGGTATACTAAATTGCTGTGGCTTGCCTCACTATGTTTGCATCTTCCACAGTTCCGTCTCACCCACGTAAGGGTCGTAAATACATCCCCCTTAGGGAAGCTTTGGTGTAAGTATACATATTATTTATATATTTTTACTTTTCAAACGCCAAGAGGCGATATAAATTATTATGGTCTCTCAGGAGTTTTCTACTTACGCCATGATCCATGGCTCGACGCTACTGAGCCGCGGAGGTCTGAGGCAGTAGTCTACTTTGTTAGCTTATACTGAATTACCCCCCGGAGGTCCCTGACTCAAGACCGCGGGCCGAGGTCTGTCGGACGTAAGTTATTTCTGAGACTATTTTGATGAGGTAAGTGGTGTCTTGAGACGTACCTTAGAATATACCACACTATGCTAGCGCCCACGTCTCAAGGATACTGAGTCAGTGAGACGCAGGTAGTGGTGGGTAACTTTATGTACACTGCTGTGGACCACGGTTCCATGTAGGGCCACAAGAGGCGGCGTCCAAAGAGGAAATAAGTGAGTTACAAGTAATTTTACGGCTCGCAGTAGAGCCATTGGATTACTTCCACGAGTCTGCATGGCTCCAGTGATCGGCTCCACGGCTTGTTTTCACGGGTCCGTGATACGGCCCTACGGGTCCATACGGCTCCGTAACCAAGTTTCACGGGTCCATTGCACGGCTCCGTACGGCTCTGTACCTAGGCTTTACAGGTTCATACGGCTCCGTACCTAGGCTTTACGGGTCCATACGGCTCCGCTGAACGGGTCCGTACAGCTCCATAGTTTTTGAACGGGATAACGTACAACGTATGATAAACCCGGAAATAGACCCACTAGCTACGAAGCTACATGGTCATGTGATAAGAAAACAATCTTCTCAAGAAGTATAGCATCATAAGAGCTATTTTCTTCTTGTTACTGTAGCCATCAGCTACCCAGTTCCACGGCCGTGTGAACTGCCTTAGTAGGGTTTTGCGCGTTAAACGTCACACTTCCGCAAAAAATTTCACCAGTATCATGGACACGGAGGACAGGTCCCCGAGTGTCGGTGCGTTACGCACCCAAGATGTCCTGCGATACGTCGCGTGTAAGCGCTTCTTTATGTTATGCTCCAGAGACATCCATCCACATGTTACGCTTGTAGATTATGCTGATAGTCCAACCCCTGTACTCTCTGCAGCAACTGGGATCAAGCTGCGTGGTCGGAGCATAGACTCCACCACGACCGGCACTTTCAAAAAGCAGCCAAAAGGGTCGGACAAGCGTTGGTCAGACAGACTGTCATCCCCTCCCCCCTCCTCCACCCAAGTCCAAGCCGCAGTAGCACCTCCCGCCCGGGAGGCGATGGGCCCCCACAGCTGAGTAGGCGTATGCTCATGCGTACACCTTTTACGCCAGACGCTGTGGCAGAGCCTAGCACTTCCCGGACTTCCGTCCCCCCGGTACTGTCCTCTCCTGAATGAGGCAGGCCCTGGACGAGGGACAGAATGGGATAGAAGTCTCAAGAGAGGATGGAGTTGATGGTACCAGTCCTCCTCACTCTCTTCTTCCTCACCCTCCCCTGAGCCCAGGCGGAGGCGAAGGAAGTGACATAGGGGTTTGTCTTATTCATGTTTCTCTTTTCAGTTACGATTCTTCTGTTAATTCTTTAACGTCTTAAATTGTTTACTAACGAATTTCGGTCGCTGTTTTGGTACATTTGATCCGTTTATTTATGCTAACAACAAAAATTTTGTTGCTCTTTCAGGCACTTTTTATTTCATTTACCTTTACTAACGAAGCTTTGCCATTGTTTAGGCAATTGTTAGTTCATTGTTTTACTAACAAAAATTTACGGACTTTCTATTTCGTTTACTTTTTACTAAGAAAATTCTGCGCTGTTCTGACAGTTTCTGTTTAGTTTAACTGTACGGACGGTTTTGATCCCCTCATGTTTAACCGCCCCGGTCCTCTGGCAAACCTTGTAAGTTTTCACCATTGACGTACATGTATTGGGCGTTGTTTACAGTTTGACTCTGCTCACTAACAGGTTTTGTTAACATGTGTTTTCGGGTGACTAACCTATATTCTGTCGACGTCATGCCTCTACTATTACTATCAGGTTGCTTCCTGTTCCTTTGTTATGACTAGGAGTGATTTACTATTTTATAGTAATTCCTATTCAGAGATTTTGTCATCTTAAGAGGATAAGGAATCTAGTCCTTTAAGTAGGATAAAACTAGTGCGAGTATTAGGACCAGCCTTTAGAAAATTGGGCTTCGACCTGAACTCCCTTCCTTCCGATCCTCGATTGCAATCTGATTGCATATTTGTAGCATGGAAGATAAGGTATAACTTGAAGTAAATTTACCCTGCTAAGTGTTGCAGGGATATTTATGAGAGTTATACTTACCTTCCATGCATCCTGGCCCGCCTCCCCTCTTGTTCAGGCCTTGGTGGAATGTTAAGTGAGGGATATTAGAGGTTTTATGGAGGTCAGGGTTGGGCTAGTAACTATGTTTTTAAGGTCGGCTAGAAGTGCGTTAGAATCAGGTCATTGGACCAGATTGCATATTTATAGCATGGAAGGTAAGTATAACTCTCGTAAATATCCCGCATTATGCTTAGCGGGGTAGATATATTAAAGATTATGTAGATTTTAGTCAACAAATTTGAAATACAAATGATATTAATCTGTTATTTGATGTCTTGAGTACTGGCATTAGCCAAAAGGAGATTATGCTGCATCATGAATATTCATTCCTAATTCATTTCCTCTGAGCTTCAAAATCATATTGCATTATACAGTTAGGAAACACAACTTCAATTGAGACAAATTATTTATGGTACTCCATTTAAAAGATTGTAACTTGCAAATGTTATGACCTTGGATGTCTGAAAACTGTGGTTATGTAAAAGCTAAGCCGTTTTTATATTTCAAGTGTTTATCATAATGTAGACCCAATTATTCATTTATTGTGTAAGTAGGAGTCATGGACTGTGGTTTCCTTCTCTAGGATGTCTTACAATGGGTCACCTCTTGTCCCTTTGGGGCGGGTCTCATAGTTTATCTCACATAATTGCCAACAACAAAGATTTACTACAAAGCTTTAATAGGTTGAAATTAAGGAGAGCTACGTACCTT
Source organism: Chiridota heheva (assembly GCA_020152595.1). NCBI lineage: Eukaryota > Metazoa > Echinodermata > Holothuroidea > Apodida > Chiridotidae > Chiridota > Chiridota heheva. Next base: position 2,446,447 of record JAIGNY010001303.1, read on the forward strand.
TTCAAACCAAGTTTCAAGATTCTCCAGCACTTTGACCAATCAACTGCTGGTGGAATTTTCCCTTTGTTACCCAACCAGCTGCTCTGCTGGAGGAAAAGTTGTAAGCTGATTATTGAAGGGTCCTCTGTCTTCCGAAAGCAGAGTCGGGCTCGTTCCGCATCAGTGACCTGGCGGGCCGCCCACCGGGATCATGCTACATATATTTTTGAATTGGCACACTTGTCACGGGTTGATTAACCCTTACTCTACCAGCACTTTTCTGAAAACGCGCTTGAGAGGCGGAGTCAAACAGGGGGCACCCAAAATGGCAATAATATCGCCGTGTGGTAGAGTAAGGGTTAAATATGCGCTTTACATGTAATAATGAAATATCACGATGTGTTGTCCATGGTATTTTTTATATCATGGAAAGAGCAATATCACAATATCACAATAATTAATATATCATGACATCGATAGGACATGTGAACATCTATTTTTTGTATGGGTGAGAGAAAGCAGAAATGCGAACAGTTACAAATAATGTGTATCCATGATGTTACGTCATACCCTCTTTAATAGCTAACTAAATTGTGGAATTTTCAAACTTGTATGTATTCTAATCAAAATAGGAATTTTGGATTTTTGCAATGCCATTTTCTGTAGGACTTCAAGCGCAATATGTGTGGTGGTAACTCAATTTCTATTTTGTATGAAAATTTAGCATGTCTTGTGTGTATATGTGGGGGTTGGTGTGGGTGGGGGGAGTGGGGTGGATAATCTTCAATTGAATTATGCTGGAATTATTATCAAGGCTTTAAAAGAAAAATTGTATGTTTTCACCCTACTTTGGGTGTTAATAATGCACTGATCTATATTTTTGTCACTTTGATCGCAATTATTGTCACGAAAAAATTAAATGCTCAGACGAAAGTTGAAATGCTCAGAATGTCTCTTTCCAAGCCTGTGTACGTACGTTGGTGAATGTATAAGGTGTATCAACAGCTGAAGATTGTAAAACTGCATCGTACAACCCATAGATGCATTACAGTGTCCAAGTAGGAATCTGTCTAAAACATTTCTTGCGAGACCTTTTTTATCTGCTTTTATTGTTCATGATTTTCATTTGAACACAAATAGACAGATGCATAACATTGCTATGATAAAAGTACGCAGACAAGGTTGCAGATATGGAACAAATGTTATCATTTAAGATAAGATCAAAGTCGATACTGTATTTATGTAAATTCTCTTATATTGCATGTAGTTTATACTTCACTATGACTTAACACTAACCAAAAGGGACAAACGACAATTGACCTTGTCAGTAAAAAATGTGCAAGAGCTTTGCTGCTTCACTTACTAACTACTACATATTTACCAGAGGATTTATGACAATCAATTTTGATTCTATACACAACATAACATTACTCGCATTGGAAGAATAGCTAGCAGCTCTCTTGCGTGGACTTGCATATAGAAGCATTACTTGGGTATATATATATTACTGTATATTACTGTATACCAGAAAAGCATCCTTAACTAAAATGCTTATACCCCAAGAATATGTACAGGATATAGGTGGTGCTGGTAAGGAATAGAGAGGTTGCATTGGCATAGCCAGTGCCCTCCCCCCCCCCTCCCCCCTCCTCTTCACTTCTCCTTAATACCCAAAAAATAATAATACAGAAAAAAGGAAAAAGATAATAAAAATGTTACATGAACTTTGAAAAAAAAAAAAATCAGGTCAAAACAAATTTTAAAAATGCACGACTTTGCAGGGACTTATGCATTCCCCCTTCTTTTTCATTTTTGACTGAACATTTTGAAATAAAAGTCCTTCTGAAGGAAAATTCCCATGAATTTTCATTTATCTAATAGAAGACTCTAAAAGAAACAAATCATTGCAAAAACCATGTTGATATCTAATTCTGTTTAGGAGTTATTGCATTTCAAAGATTTCACAAGTGTGCTGAAAAGAAATCTTGCAGTGTACAATGACAATGTCAAACTTGCAGATCAATGGTAACGTTTTTTTCTATAAAAAGTATGTATATATATTTTTCTTTTATTTCGACTTTTAAGGTTTATGATTAAATGGGCAAAACTTGTTCTTGTTAAGTGCACGTTATGATTAAACAAACACTATTTCCAATGATGTAGAAAGAGGCAATTAAATTTTCAAAGGAATACACAAAAGAGGCAATTAATTTTCACAGAAATACATAGAAATTGACTTGGCTCTGCAAGTATGACATCACACTGTACACTGTGAGGTCACTTTAGCACACTGGGAAATTCTTGAAATGTAATAACTCTTTTAGCAGAATATTGTTGCTTTAATAAATCCTTTATCACATATATGAACATGAAAATTCATGAAAATATTCCTTTAAAGAGATCCGCAAAAGATAAGTGATCTGATGGATGGACAACAAATTTTGTGTTAACATGAGGTTTTGCAATGGGCATGAACCATTTGGAACATCTTATGATTACTTTACTGGCCACACCTGTTAGGATTGTATATGCTAATCATCATAAATGGGGGGTGGGGGTAGGGGGGGGGAAAGAGGAGCACTTTCCCCCACTTGTTTCCAAATTTGTATCTTTTGTATGGTGATTTTTTGTATCTTAGCATTTTAGTGGTTTTTCCCCCCACTCTTGACTCCCCCCACTCCCCACTTCTACTTTCAAAAATCTCGCCCATGCTGATCATCTTTAGAACTAATTTAGTGTTGTGCAAGTAACTGAATATCGAAGAAGGTCATAGAGTGCCCAGATGAGTTCTTATGTAAGTGAGGGATAAGGAAATCTATATTGCTAGAAAATCCAACATTTTGTCTTTTCAGATTCTATAATGTAGATATTCTATATTTACTTTGTTAAGAAAAAAAAATTGACAAAATTCTTTACAATTTTCAACTTTTTGTATCACTCTGATTCTTCTCTTTCTTTCTTTTATGATACTTTACTAATTTATATTTATGTTACTTAATAGATAATCAGTACAGGAATAGAAAAGCCACCTATGTGAATGTGTGTATAATATATGATTCTTTGAATAGTGTATGGTGATATGTAGCTTTGTATTGTGGCATCTGTATAAACTGAAGACATATAATTTAAAAGCACAGAGAGTGCTGTTTCTTTCAGTCTGTATTGTTATTTTTATATATCATTATGAAGATCTATTTTATACTCTAAAAAAAGTTGAATAAGATTTCCTAAATTATATAAATATGAGTTTGAATTTTTATATATCATTATTAAGATCTATTTTATACTCTGAAAAAGTGAAATGAGATTTCCTGAATTATATAAATATGAGTTTGAATTTAAGACATAGCTGGCAACTTCCTCCTGTTATGTATCTATACTAGACTGTTTTAAGAGTTGTACACATTTCTGTAATCTTGAGGTGTAATGTGTAAGGTCGGGATGCTCCAAGATCCTTGACAGCATCGTACATAGTAAAGGAGTTCTCGTATGAAAAGTAAGGGCGTCTCTTTTGCTAAAGGATTAGTTCAGTGGACAATTATCTTTTATGAAAGAGGACTTCAAAAGAAACAAAATGGTGAAGAAAATATTCAAAAACCTTATTCCGTTAAGGAGATATTTAAGTTTAAAGTTTGGTATTATTTGTGTAGAAACGACTGAAATCAGACTAGTTGTGATGTCAAAGCCTCAGATTCCTTAAAGTCTTTACGTATTTAAAAAAAAGTTTTTTTAATTTTTTCACTATTTAAATTATTTTCCCTCAAACTTTCTTCAGGTGGTATATTATAAATACCCTTTCTAGATTCAGTTTTACTACTTTTTTGACATACCCCATGGCTTATAAACCACAAAATTGTAGGACAAAATATGGTAGAGAACAAAGATTGAGAAATCTGAGGCTTTGACATCACAACTAGTCTGATTTCAGTTTGTTTCTACACAAATTATACCAAACTTTAAACTTAAATATCTTCTTAACGGAATAAGATTTTAAATGCTTTATTCAATAATTTGTTTCTTTTGAAGTCCTCTTTCATATAAGATGAACATGCTTGACCACTGTCATGCTTGACCACTGACATGCTTGACCACTGACATGCTTGACCACTGACATGCTTGACCACTGACATGCTTGACCACTAAACTAATCCTTAAGTCAAAGGAATTTTAAAAGGTATAATTTTTTGAAAGTCGTGTCGTTGAAAAATGACTTTAATATTCGCAAGAAATAATGATTATTTTGAAAATTTGTATCAAAGGTTTTCATTTCTGTACCATCACGTGCACAGAAAATGCGAGTGAATATTAATGAGACTCCAGAAAAATATGGCCATCACTTCTCGATTGACAGCTCCTTTAATAGGTGTTCGTACATACCTAGTATATAGAATGTATTGTGAATGACCATGCATTATCCTGTGCTGAATTCATGAGCGCATTAAACCATGCATGCACACTATTGTTTTGGCAGCGCGTCTAAAATTTCCGTTCTCGCGGTGTACAATGAACATATATTTAAATAAATGACGCGCGATAATTGTACGCGTGTTTATATTGTCATGATGTTGAAAATTCTCCGCTCTTGTGCATCACTCAATATGTGCCCAGCTTTTATGCATTATCCTGTATCAAACGCATAGCGTGTTATTGATTAACCCTTTATTCCATTGTCTGGGGCTCTGTACCAGTATGTGTTGCCAAAAAAGTCTTAGTAGGGCTTTACTGCATAATGTTTCTGTGTGAAGATGGTTAAGCTGGGTGAGTGTCACTGAACCCTAGTGGGAGGCCCTAATTGTGAGGTGCACCCATCCTGACATTGTTAGAGACTTCTATAAATAGAAGTATCTGATCAGGAAACTGCAATTTCAAGATAAAGAAGAATTACTTTAGTTGAATGTTGTACTTGTCACAATAGTATTATTGTTCAAAAAAGATTTAAAAGTAGAAATCATAATAAGATATTGAAATGTTTCTGTTTTCTATATAACTTGTCTTGTTTTTGTTGTACTTTGTTTCAGTTTTTTTTGTTTTGAAAATCGTTAGTTTATCCTGTCAGTCATTTGGTTCTATTAAAGGACAATTATAAAGAAGCAAATCGGTGTAAAAACTATGTTGATATCTTAATCTGCTTCGGAGTTAACAAATTTTAAAGATTTCGCCTGTATGCTGAACAGTAAGTTGCAGTGTACAGTTCATAATTGAAAATCCAAGGCAATTTTTAAATTATACTTCTTCCACCACATATTATCTTCTCCCCTCCTCCCTTTCTACATCTAACCTTACACCCCTTTCTTTTCACCTAAATTTTCTCCTACATTCAGCCTTTCCTCTTTATCTCCCTTACAAACCTTCCATCTCCTCACTATCCTAACTCTTACACCATAATTTATTAACATCCTCCTGGCACATTTGACTCTTGACTGTCGCGGTGCCGTTAAACATCAACAAACAAAACCAACCAAGTACAACTTTGAAAATAAATTGCCTCTTTTTAAATTATGGTACACATTTTTGGTTTCAACTTTTGGTTCTGGTATGTTTAATTATCCTGATGGGGTAAAACATGAACATTTTTTACCAAAATTGTCTTGGATCTGCAAGTAGATTCCACTGGTCTCTTTTCAACACACTTGTAAAATCTTTGAAATTTAATACATTGAAAACGAAATAAGAAAGGAACATGGATTTTACACCAATATGTTTCTTTAATAGTTCTCTATCATAAACTAACACCCCTTTTATAATCAGCTACTGGTTTACCAGGAAGGGAAGTGGACATATATATGTCTCCCAATTTTTAGGACAGATATTAGGGATTGGACTCCTCAGCCATTGGTCTTTGAAATATAAATTTTCAAAGGACTACAACAAGATAAACTGCAATTTTGATCATTTGTATTATTACTGTTCAAAAACCTTTGTCCTGAAATGCAAAACTAAAAAATTAGAAAGTGAGCACAAATTACACTTACCAGCTTACCGAAAAGTTTGCATATTATTTCAAATGTTGATGTACAGCTATTTTCAGCCCCCTCCTTTCCTTCTCCTGCCTCTAGTTTTGGTGAGAAATCCTCACCAGGTGTGATTTTTTTCCTCACTGCCACCATCACATTTTTCATTATTATTTACTGTACTTTATCATTATCATTGTCTAACTCATTTTGGGCGATCAGGCAAATTTTGTTAATTTAACCAATGTTGGGCCTTTTTTTGACCTAACTTGGGCGATTTAATAAGCAAATATGAGCGATATTCAACAAAATTTGGGTGATTTTCAACAAAATTTGGGTGGTTTTCAACAAAATTTGGGTGATTTGTTACCAAATGTGAGCGTTATTTATCAAAATTTTGACAATTTTTAAACAAATTTGGGCGATTTTAAGCACATTTGGAAAATTTTAAACAAAATATGGGTGATTTGTACAAGTTTAACCAAATTTGGGCAATTTCTTATCAAATTTGGGCGATTGTTATCCTTGGCGATTTTAACAAAATTATAGCCATTTTGGTCCATCTTTTACCAAATTTGGGCCATTTTCAACCAAATGCCCCCTGCTTCCTATGCCACAGAGAGGGGTACGACCCACGTTGGCCATGGGTGACGGGTCTATAATTAAACCCTGGCATTTTTGTGTTTCTATCTCTCAAATTGTTGTTATCGACAATATTGATCGATCTGAGAAAAATGGTTCTTTAAATTTCATGCTGCACATGTGTATGTGCAAGTGTTGCCAAAGCATCTCGAAAACTATTACGACCAAATATGCTGTGCCCCCAAATAGTTCAAAAGTTGCTGCACATGTGCCTTAGCGGAACAAAGTCAGTGAAATTCTGAAAAAGCAGGAATTTTTACCCTTAATTTTCCGAATATTTATTTCAAAATAGTTGGATTTTTTTTTACCAACTTTTGAAGAGATGTCCTCAATTTGTAGCAAATAAACAAAAATAATTGGTATAATTTTGTTTTGAAATTTTTAACCAATTTTCTTAAAAAATTATGCAGATTTTTTTCTTTCTATTTACCAAAATTTTCTGAAAATTTGATATCATGACTTGAGAAAATGAGAAAATTTCCAAATCTGATTTGAAGACAGAACATGATTTTGAGAAAAACGGAAAATTTTAGAACCAGATTCGGAAAAAATTGGGAAATTTTAGATCTGGATTTCGGAAAAATCGTGTATTTTAAGACCATGATTCGGAAAAATCATTAACATTTTACGAATGATCGGAATTTTTTTTATCACGACTTCAATTTAACGGACCTGATTCGGAAATGGAAGAAATTAAGAATACGATTTGAAAAAATTTTAGAAACTGATTTGGAAAAATCTGAAAATTTTAGATCCTGAAAAATCGGGTGTTTTAAGACCATGATTTGGAAAAATTGGGAAGTTTGATAACATTTTTCAGAAGATCGGGAAATTTCAGGTGTTGGCTCAGAAAATTGGAATATACGATTCAGGAAGAAATTATCATTGCTTACTGGAAAAATAGAGCTAATGCTACAGATCTGTCAATAATCCACACGTTTTTCCCAAATTTTTTTACGTCGAGGTCAAACGTTTTGTAGTTGCCGATACTTTCGGGGTCGGTCATACCAATAACAAATTCTGAATTTGCATCGGACACCAACAAGCAATTGTGTGGGAATCGCCTCTTGCACACCAACCTTCCATTTGTAGCGTTGATCCAGTTTAAATTCAGGTCAAATCGAAAGCTGTCTGTCATTCGGCGGAAAACTAGACACCCTTTGCGTTGCTAGCCACAATCGACGACATTCCCAGGTCCTTGGTCTTGTTGTGATGCCGTGTAAAATTCAATACGAGAATAGCATTTCTGTAAAAACGGTTGGAATTTCCACTGGAATCGACATCTTTTATGATCGCTTGATTGATCTGTTGTAAAGCCACTTTTTGTTTTACAACCGTTTTGGTTGGTACTGCGAGCCAAATTCGCAATCTCTAACAACCACGAATGCCAAAAAAATGTGGTATTCGCCACCGACCAGGCTCTCATTCACCAGATTGGACTCAAGGTACTGATTGGGTAAGCGAATCTCCTGAAAGTTTCTGTCTGCGCACAAACCCTTTTTAAATTTCGATGGGGTTCTTTTTTATGGTTGTGTCACACAAATTTTATTTCATCCCTTTCGAACCCGAGATTACGCAGTAATCTCTTCTCCCCACGTACACTCTGTGAATACCACCTGCAATTAGTACCGAGGTTGGGTTGTTAACATCGGTGTCCCTGAATGGGCACAGAGTTATGCGAACCTTCAAGTCGCCAACGTCACCATCAGCACCTACATCCTTACCAACAAAATCTAAAGGCATGTATTGATTATCCTCCCAGACAACTTTACCGTTCTCTTTTGCAAATTCAAATTTTCGGTTCTGGTAACGGCGTGCTTGGCCATGGTCTGTTATGGGATCACCACATCAAGACCTTCCGTCCTTTTGATGACATTCCATTCGTCGGGTTAGGAGAGCGATGCCACCGACACACACCATTGTCCTTGCACTTTTTTGACTTGAGGGAGGAACGTGTGCCACTCCGAGGGCGAATTAAAATGGTCGCCTTGACTTTTAAAATTGCTTGGCAGTTCCAATTTTGTTCCACTGCAACCATTGCTTGTTTGTATGCACTGGGGTGAAGAACTGGATTTATAGCTTTTTTAGCCCAAATTTTGTCGATGTGCTTTTGGTACGTGGTCTTCTCGGGTAGAGGTTTGTTAATTATGTCGTTCCATAGATTATCGAAGAATAGTTTTCTCTTCTCATCTACTTCCGATAAGCACTCAGATTGCACTTTCGATATCGGAGACCCAGCTGTTGAACGCGTCGCCATATCCAGCCCACTTGACAAAATATTCAGTGTTCCTACCCCGTTTGCGCGTTTTGATCACCCGTTCTATCCGGTACGTGTCAGAGGCGTTCTTCGGCGGAAGTTTTTTTAATCCTTTTTCGTACAATTTGCCAAATATGGTTTCCCCGTTAAAATCTTTAAGCACGTAATTAGGTTTGTCGAGTTCTCGACTTTTCACGTCTTTTATAACATAAATTTCTTTCTTCCAATTCTGTAACCAACCTTTGCTAACATAGGTTTCAGTTTACTAACTCCCACGTGATCGCCTACATTATATTCTGATATTTGAACCGGACTTCTTTTTGGATAGGTTTGAACACCAGATCATACAATTCTTTTTCGCTAAACTTTGTTACACTGGAGGGAGCTCGTTTTATGGTAGAATGAACACTGCTGTTATAACCTTCGGTAATCTCGGGTAGCACCCTCAACCACTTGTGGTTCCCCATGGCCATGAACACCGTGTACATTGTTTGTCTCAGGGTCGGCTGAATCGTTCAATCACATTGGCTTTACTTCGTTAACCGTACTAAACAGGTTTATCCCTTAAGCATCCATCACCTTTTGCACTTTTGCATTGTAAAATTCTTTACCTTGATCGGTCTGTATGTTTACGGGGACCCGTCCCAAGGAAAAAATACTCTTGAAAGCATTGGCGACTTCTTCGGTTGATTATTTTTTACACCGACAAGTTCAAGCAAACTTGGAATATATATCAATTACAGTTAATATAAATTTATAATTCTTATTTTCTCTAATTATGCTAGAGACGTTGAGGAGGTCCGCCTGCCACTGACTGTCTTTACCATACGCCCAAGCTTTATTCCCCGAAATCGAGGCTTCGCTGGCATCGTCAGGGGGTACACTTATTGTGTTTTCATCCATTTGATCACCTCTGGTTTCTTCAAATCTGAAATTTTATCTTCACGGCGCAGTACAGCTTGTCTTGTAAGCCAAACCCAGCGGAATGCGAAGCGTTGTAATAAATTTTCTTTGCTATTTCGCTACCCTTTCCTCGCGATCAGGTTGCTTCTTCGGGGGAGCCATCGGTAGAGTCAACGTTCACTGTCCCTCCACAACAAGCAATCGTGCATTTTATACTTTTAAGGAACTCCCGTAAGTAAGTTACAGTCTCTGAAGAATCCAGCCATCTTAGTCGCTGTAAGGTTTTTCTTTTGGGGAATACTTGCGAACCGCGTCCACCTTCGCCTGCCTTTTGACGCGCTAGCAACTCTTGACAATCTCTCCATCAACCTTAGTTTTGAAGTCGTCGGTCCCACAGCTCTTGCCCACTTTTAAAGGATTCCACACGTTCCATGAAAACAGGGTTTCTAACGGTGCCTAGCGGTAAATTCATAGCGAGCAAGAGTGTCGGCACCACGTGTCTTGTAAAAAAAGTCACCATCCTTTCTTATTATCATGCGGTAAAATCCAACATATTTACGCCGGGAACGGGGGTATCTGCATCGTTCATAAGGCTCATATCTTTCGTCACAAGACCTGATTTTAATAGTTTAGCCCAAGTTTGGTGTACCACTCTCTCCATGGCTGGAGAATCTGTCTTACTTCGTAACAATGAGGCCGGAATCCGTGTCCGTGTCGGATTTCGGTAGCGAGGGATCTTGTACCGTTTTGATAGCATTGTTCATCAAAAATGTAAAAATCGGCAGCTTAGTCCTTTGCATTTTAATCCAATTTTTCTAAAGCAGCAACAATGGGACCCGTATTTGCTTCCAAACGATTTATTTTACTTGTTCTTTCAAATTATTCAAATTCTTATTGTTCTGTTGGAGTTTACGGACACTCGTATCTGTGGACCCATTGCTATACATCTGAGCACAGTAGTTCGTCGCGTTCTGCTTCTAATTCTTTCACGCGCAATTGCAACTCCGTTGCAGCATTCACGTGGGCCATAATTGTAGCCCATTGCCGTTGAGAAATCAAAACGCTCTTATTCATAATGATTTTGCTATCTGTCTAAAAAACTTAAAGCCCCCCCCCCCCCTTCCCCCCACCTTACGACCACTAAGAGATTTCAATAGCATTCGCTTCTGTTCAAAAGATAATCGTGTGATGCCAAGTTCTTGTAGTTCATTTGGGAAATCACATACCACTGTTGAAGTCTTTTGACATTGCCTTTTATAATATTGTAGCCAATCTCGGTCCACCATTTAAAAAATTCATCATTACCAACATCCAACATTGCGTTTACACCTCCCTTTATCCCCTCAATGGCCAGTTTCAGCATTGGTAGGAATATTTCGTTCAGTCAGCCATAGATATCACATTAGATTATCTCGTGTAATACAGAAGCCCTCAATTTGAACCTTTCGTCCGTCTCTGGCAGATTGTCTATCAGTAAATACCCGTAAGGTCTTGCAGTGGCATCTTAATAAGCTGCCGGAGCAAGTCCTTTTTATTCATCTGGGACACAATGGTACGTATCATTTGTTCATCCCTAACATAAACAAGGTACTGCGCATTGCGGTTAATAGTCTGGTTTTCTTTCAAAAACAAATTTTGCACCATAAAAATAACAGTAATATTTAGATGGTGCAATTCTTTAGTAAACAGATCGTTAACAATCTTTCTTTTCTTCTTATCGTCAGCTATATCACCAAGCAGGTCGTCGGGCACAATTGCGGTAGAATGATCCCTTTTTCCTTTTTCGAAAATTTCATTTCCGGGTACACCAACTTTAAATGTAACACCGACACCTGCTTGAGATAATTTACATGTCAAATCATTAAATACTTCTTCTTGTGGTACCCCATAATACCACTCAACTTCTTCTATTGCAGGAGAAATAAAATCATTCGTAAGTAATCATTTGACAAAAGTTTGTTTTACGATACATGTAGGGCCAGATATTACCCAAGTCGAGGGGTGTTTGAAATCTGTATTAAACATTTCAAATGGTGTTTGTTTTGAGGCCATAATTATCATTTAACATTTACGTAACATTTCCTTCTTTTTCTTCGACGTCTACCACGATCTCGACCTTTCTGTGCTTTACGTGAGAGAGAGAGAGAACGAGAGTTGAACACACAATTACAATGACGGGGTCGTCGCCTGCGTATTCGGTTATGATAGTACAAATGCTATCACGAAACGCTTAATACGACCCGGACGAGAACACAGGTACGACGTACGGACAGACATAACATCGACAACCAAGTCAATATCTACGGCCTTTGATAACCAGTTGTGGTGCACTGGCATATCTACCCACCCCAGGATTGAACCCGGGGCCTCGTGGTCTGTAGACAGGTATGATAGCCGCTACACCACAGTAGGTAGTCTAGCCCTATTGGCTTTTATTCCTTTTGTGATGCCAGATATTGCTGGAATAACAATGGGGAAGAAGAGAGGCGGCAGCTTTAACAATACCCAAGTGGTACCGACAAAACCAACATTGTGACCTCTTTGACGGCGCCACCTGGAAACCATTATGACGTATGCATACACCGAATACAAAAAGGTCAAAATAGATCACTTTTAAATCACTTTTTTACACACGATTAACAAATGACTTATCTTTTATACAAACGATTTCATACACAATAACAAACTGTTGCTTTTTCTTTTCACACAATATTGTTCCAAAAAATTTTCTTTCAAAACATTCGGCATACAGAGACGATTCCTCATCAACCTCTTCGGTGATTATCTTGCGTTCCTCCAATGATTCAGATTTTTCTCCGAACTTTGCATTTATGTTTTTTTTTTTGCCTTCATGCACCTATGCTGGCATATACTGTTAACCATTACGGCACGGAAATCGTGAAAGTGTCTCGCGTTGTTAAGCAGGACGCCCCCAAACTGGTCGTCAACGTCACCAAGCATTTCTACCAGGCAATGCAAAACATCAGGGCATCCATTTTGATTTACTTCCGGTTTATTTATACCAGTTTGAACCCCTTCAATTGTTCACCATATGCTGTGAAAAAATTACAATTCACTTGTGCGATAATCTGGTCCAGCTGAACAACAAATCTGTCCATAAAGATGGATATTTCGTAAGTTTCTTCCGCCTTTTAATATTTACATCTTTCTGATCTGCGATAGAAACTTTCAGTGTCGGATACAATCACACATCCCTCTATGTAGTATTTCTGATGGTAGTTAATATATCGCAATTTTTCTCCATCATATTGCACTGTCGAACTATTGTTCTGTATTATTTTCACCACCTCTTCCACATGTCCAAAGTCTGCAAACGTTGCCGAGCTGGCACGCATACCATTACAGTAAGATCAAAGACGTGTCATCCGGCTCATCAGCTTGGTTATTTTGGGGCTCAATAGCAAGCTCACCACTCCCTCCATAATGTGTGATTCTATACTCATCCCGATTGAATAGAGTTCACCATTGTCCAGAAATATACCACACTTTTCTGGGTGTGTGAAGTTGGTTCCCAGTTCCTAGTTCCTAATTCGCCGTTTCCTAATTCGCAGGTTCCTAGTTCCTAGTTCCTAATTCGATTTTATTTCCTTATTCGTTGCTTGCTATATACCAGTTGTTTTATCTGTTTATCATTATTTCCTAGTTCCTGATTCAATATTGGCTATTTCATTCAAGTTATTCGTCGCTGGCTCTATACCTGCTCTTTTATCGTTATTTCCTTGTTCCTAGTTTGCCGTTTTCTAATTAACTAGTTCCTAATTCAATATTGATTATTTTCTAATTCGTTCCTCCCTATATATCTGTTCTTTTATCGTTATTTCCTAGTTCCTAATTCTCCTAATTCGATATTGACTATTTCCTTATTCTTCGCTCGCTATATTGTCTGTTCTCTTATCGTTATTTCCTGGTTCCTAATTCGATATTTACTATTTCCTAATTCGTTGCTCGCTATATACATTATTACCTGTTCTTTTATCGCAAGTTATTTCCTAGTTCCTAATTCGATATTGACTATTTCCTTACTCGTCGCTTGCTATATACCTGTTCTTTTATCGTTATTGCCTAGTTCCTAATTCGATATTGACTATATCCATAGAAGATGGGCCCCGAGTACATCCAGCGATATGTGTGCAACCAGCTTCTATGCATTTTCCAAATATATATATATTTACTTGTGTGTGTGTGTGTGTGTATATATATATATATATATATATATATATATATATATATATATATATATATATATATATATATATATATATATATATATATATATATATATTTACTTCAAATTATTTACCTTCCATGCTATTAATTATGCAATCTGGTCACATGACCTGATTCTAACGCACTTCTAAACGACCCTAAAAAACGTAGTAACCAGCCAAGCCCTGACCTCCATAATACCTCTGTACCACCTCACTCTTTTTCAGCGCGTTAGCGTTGTTGGCACTAACATTGCTGAAAACTGGTCATTTTTATTTTATTAATAATTAACCTTTCTTTTTTTTTTTTCTTCGGCAGCATCTACCTGGAAGGTTTTTACGCTGCCTTTTCTCATCTGGCTCGTCTTTCAAGTCTTCCGAGATAAAGGTGAGGTTGCCATGGGTCCGAGATTTCTCGGCCGACCTACACGACTTTACCCGTGTAGCCTACACTTAGGATAGCGGGTTTTGTCCCATTCGTACAAAGCGAGTGGCTAGTTCGAGAGCGTCCTACTCTCGTGGTGAGTGTTTCAGGTCTTAGAGCACCAGGTGTGCCTGTCTAGGGGACCTCTTGCCCCGGGGTTTAGGTGTTTTCCACCCTTTACCCGCCCTTCCACGAGGAACCTAACGTTATAGCTTGCATATGTTTTAAAGATGTTAGGACAATCTCGTATTAGGCCAATTTCTTTTTCTTAATTTGGCGCATGCGCATTGGGTCGACGTCTCCGTCGGGTGTTCGGGGAGTCGGCTCCGAGCTTCTCCAAGGAGCTACAGTTGTTACAAGAGAGCTTATTTTTGTATTAACGTTACCAGCATATGAATATTTTCATTTTTCTTACATAAATTAAAGACAAAGTTTTTATTTTCAAGCTTGTTTGTTAGCTTGGGAGAGACCGGATGGGGGTCTCTCCGATGTACTGTTTAAAGGATATATAATCTCTTTTTTTATTTTTACAGAGAGTACTCAGTGGTTTGTGTTTTCCACGCTACCCCGGCGCTTGTAAAGATTTTACGGGATGCGTTTTCTCGGGTTTAAAAAAAATTTAGATAGATAATTTTTCTGTTAATTTTTTTTGATGTACTTTGTTTGCTATGCCTCGTCTCTTTTTAACGTGATTGTAGGATCATAGGTACTTTCACAGGGGCGATATTGCTTGTATTTGTTGTATGTACGCATTGATATATTTTTTTCTTTTCAGAAATCTTGTTGAGAATGATTAACTCAGTGGCGTTGTGCTTTAGGTGACGTTCCAAGTGAACGCCACCTAGAGATAAAAGAGTTCAGAGAGAGAAGATAAAGATCTTAGTCCTCTTCGTGGAGCTGCGCCACCTAGAGTTGAATAGCTAAGAGAGAGAGAGAGATCAGATAACCTCTTAGTGGCGTTGAAAAAACGCCGGCCAAAGTGAAAAGGTTTGGAAAGGTAAGAGAGAGATAAGCTCTGATTAACTCAGTGGCGCTGCGCCTTAGGTCGGGTTCCAAGTGAACGCCACCTAGAGTTAAGATAGTTCAGAGAGAGAAAAGATATCCAAGTTGTAAAGAGAAAAATGAAGATCCGTACGATTCCGCGGCCCGTTGTTACGGGGCGAATGGTTCCATTGGACACTTCTATACGGTTCCGCAGCCCGTTGTTACGGGGCTAACGGTACCATTGGACGGTTCCATACGGTTCCACGGCCCGCTGTTACGGGCTTAACGTTCCATTGGACGGTTTTATACAGTTCCAAGTTGTTACGGGCAAACGGTTCCATTGACGGTTCCGCGCCCGTGTTTACGGGCGGACGGTTCCATTGACGGTTCCGTGGCCCGTTGTTAAGGGGCGGACGGTTCCATTGGACGGTTCCATACAGTTCCGCGGCCTGTGTTTACAGGGCGAACGGTTCCATTGGATGCTTCCGTGATCCATATGGTTCCGTGGCCTGTGTTTACGGGGCGGACGGTTCCATTGGACGGTTCCGCGGCTCGTGTTTACGGGTCCGTATATAACAGGATAACGTACACCGTACGGCTAGTCCGGTTATACGCCCACTAGCTACCAAGCTACGTGGTCAGGTGACATTCTTGGCAAGAAGTATAGCATTGAGACAGCTATTTTTCTTCTTGGTCCCGTAGCCATTAGCTACGCAGTTCTACGGCTCGTGTGAACGCAATTAGGATTGTCTTCGTTGAACGTTACAGTTCCGTATTCATTTTCACCACTATCATAGACATGGAGGACAGGTCCCCGAGTGTCGATGTTTTACACACCCAGGATGTCCCGCGATGCGTAGCGTGCAAACGCCTCTTTAAATTACGCTCAGGTGACATCCATCTCACGTGTTACACGTGTAAATTATGCTGCGAGTCAAATCCTTGTACTCTTTGCAGCGATTGGGACCTAGCGGCGTGGTCGAAGCACAGACTCCACCGCGACCGGTATTTTCAAAAAGCGGTGGAGAAAGTGGAGAAGCGACGGTCTGATAGGCCCTCCTCGTCTTCTCCCACCGCCACCCAGGCCCAAAGCCAGGACCGCCACCCAGGCCTGAAAGACAAAGCTTAATCCGAAGTATAGCATTGAGAAAGTGGGCGACGGTCTGATAGGCCGCCGCCCACCGCCACCCAGGCCCAAAGCCAGGGAGGCGGTAGCGGAGCGCCTCAGCGGAGCTTGAAAGACGTACACGTATGGTTAATCCGGAAGTATAGCATTGAGACAGCTATTTTTCTTCTTGGTCCCGTAGCCAAAGGCTAAGGCAGTTTCACAGTTCCACGCCCATGTTTACGGGTCCGCACGGTTCCACGGTCTGTGTTTTACGGGTCCGCACGGTTCCATTGACGGTTCCGCGGCCCGTGTTTACAGGTCCGTACGGTTCCATACGATTCCACGGTCCGCGTTTACGGGTCCTTTCGGTTCCATTGGACGGCTCCAGTGAGCGGAACTTATTTTAACGGGATAACGTACACTGTACGTTAACCAGTTATACGCCCACTAGCTACTACGCTACGTGGTCAGGTGACAGATGACTTTCTTTACAGAAGTATAGCATCACGACAGCTATTTTCTTCTTGGTCCCGGAGCCATTAGCTACGCAGTTCCAAGACTCGTGCGAACGCAATTAAGATTGTCTGCGTTGAACATTACAGTTCCGTAATTATTTTCACCAGTATCATGGACATGGAGGACAGGTCTCTGAGTGTCGATGCTCTACGCACCCATGATGTTCCGGCGTAGCGTGCTAACGCTTCTTTGATTTACGCTCCGGTCACATCCATCTCACGCGTTACGCGTGCAGATTATGCTACGAGTCCATTATTTGTACTCTTTGCAGCGATTGGGTTGAAGGGGCGTGGTCGGAGCACAGACTCCATTGCGACCGGTATTTTTAAGGTGCGACCGAGAGAGTGCGGCTCCGGTGTTCGGATGCGTACGGCTCCGTAGTTTTGTAACGGGATATCGTACACCGTACGATTTACCCGGATATGCACCCACTAGCTACAAAGCCAGGTGACAAGTGATAATCTTTACAAGAAGTATAGCACCGTGAGAGCTATTCTCTTTATGGTTCCGTAGCCATTAGCTACGCAGTGCCACGATCATGTGAACACAATTAATACGATTATCCGCGTTGAACGTTACAGTTTCGCAATTACTTTCACCAGTATCATAGGCACGGAGGACAGGCCTCCGAGCGTCGGTCCGTTACGCACCTAAGAGGTCCCGCTATGCATGGCATGCAAACGCTTTTCTAGACCGTACGGGCCTGTACGACTTCAGAGTTTTTGCAAGGGGATAACGTACACTCTTCGATGAACCCCGAAATTGAGTCCGCTAGCTAGAAAGCTACTTGGTCAGGTGATAGGTGACAATCTTCACGAGAAGTATAGCATCACGAGAGCTATTTTCTTCCCGTCTCTGTAGCCTTTAGCTACGCTGTTCCACGGCAGTGTGAACTGCCTCTGTAGGATTTTCCGCGTTGAACGTTACAGTTCCGCGATGTTTTGCACCTATATCATCGACACGAAGGGCAGGTCCCTAGTGTCGGTGTGTTACGCGCCTTGACTGTCCTGCGATGCGTCGCATGTAAACGCTTCTTAGGTTGCGCTTTGGTGTTATCGATTATGGCTAGTTGTAGAGCCATTGGATTACTTGCACGGGTCAATTAGGGTCCGTACGGCTCCGGTGATCGGTTCCATTTGTCCCCCACGGCCCCGTAAGGGTTCGTAAAACAACTCGGCGGCTCCGTACGGGGCATGGGATGACGTTTGGGTCCGTAGGGATGCATAGTTCTGCAGCAAGGTAACGTACAACGTACGTCACACCCGATAGTATACCTTTTAGCTACATGGTCAGGTGATAGTAACAATCTTAGGAGATCTCCACGTCCGTGTGAGCTGACTTGGTGAGATTTTCGCGTTGAACGTCACGGTTCCGCATAGTTTTTCACCAGTTTCATGGACACGAGGACGAGTCCCCGTTTGTCGGTACGTCACGCTCCCAGGATGCGTCGCGTGTTAGCGCTTGCTCGGGTTTCGAGGCCTAGCGCTCGGGTGATAAGAATTCCTTCTTTACGGGAGGCATACCATCACGAGAGCTATTCTCTCCGTGTTACGTAGTTCCACGACCGTTCAAACTACTCTGAATTTGATTTTTGCGTCGAACGAGACCTTCGGCTCAAATTCTACAGATATTAACGCGGTTTTACGTACAACGTACGATAAACCCGGGTAACAAAACTTCGGAATATTGCGACCGTTAGCCCCGTGTTGCAGTGTTCCGCGGTCGTTTTTCTTTCTGGGACGCTTTTAGCCTTCGACGGCAGTCCCCCACGCGTAGCCGCCGGCTACGCGGCTCAGTAGTGATTATATACAAACGGAGTTAACGGCCTACACCAGCAGCGCGGCTGTGTGGTAGAGGACCAGTAGCCATGAACTACAGAGTTCCGCGGCCGTTTTCTCTTACCGTGACACGTACTGAGTACGACGGTAGTCCCCTCTTTCCCACGCGGCTACCAGTTTTGTAGCTCCGTGATGAAACAAACTCAGTTTACGACTCGTATAGCTTGCGTAGCACGTGAACTCCTCCGTATTCCTTACGGCCCCAGTATATTTTAGCTATTTTCAACGGGAACGCGTACTGAGTACATCTTCCCTACGCGTAGCCACTTACTTGGTGGCCCCGTGGTGAATAGAAGTATACTGAGATAACGACTCACGTTACAGATGTAGTACGTTAACGCTATCGTAGACCTAGACGGTTCTTTAGTACTGATGGCTACTACGTTCGGGACACGTAGCAGTACCAGTTGTCCCCCTTGCGTAGCCACGAGCTTTTTGCTCCGTGGTGCACAGAGACAAAGTTGGCGGATGACTAGTGGTTTTTACTTGTCATGCTGACGCCTTTGTGAACCCATAACGGATCTACAATACTTAACGGGGTTGCATACTTTGTACGGTGTAAGTCCCCCCAGTAGCCACGCGCTTCTCAGCTCCGTGGTGCAGGGTGTTTAACGGAATTAACGGTCCGTGTAGTATACACAGGACGTCAACTCTTTCGTGATTTCTACCCCAGTGCTGGGGTTTATGACTCATACGGTTGACGTAGTACGTTACACCCCCTTTGTCAATATTAACTCCATGAAGGATATTTTTCTTGACAATAGGTGACCTTTTGATAGACAACCTCACGTTTGGGTGTAGCTATTACCAACAACGGCGCGTATGGTTCATTCCGTACTTTAACACCTTAAAACTGTTTCCATGCGCTTTTACGGCCTGTTACCCAACTGCCCGTACAGACATACGGTATTCGTTTTCTCCACACCCGTAGCCGTAGGCTCCGCAGTTTCAAGGTTGTTACTATACGTAGTACGTTAACACTTTCTCCAGTCAACTTCTTAGACAAGTTTCGCTGTTGATAGGTGTGGCCTGGAGCTACGCGGTTCCGCAACTGCTACAGTTTTCAGACCCCGCTTGGGTGCCGTCGACTATGTTGTACGGCTCCGCGGTCTTACGACCCATACCGTCTCACAGCTACACAGCCTTACACGGTTGGCAGCCCTTCTTGTATACGTTTTATACTAACGGCCTGCCTCTTTATTTCGCTAGCCTTTGATTTTTGGTCAGTAGGTTTAAACAACCTTTGCTCAGGGTCGGCAGTCTTTTCTGGACTGCAGGTGGTGTCTTTCTGTACCTCCGCTTTACACGTTCAGTCGGTGGCTACCCCCTTTGGTGGTGGTGCGGGTGCTCCCACCTGGTGTAAGGAACGAGGTTTTTCACCCGTCAGATTTCACGGAGGCTTCTTGATCGAGGTAGAGGCACTTTTCTTGTGACCCCTTATGACGGAAACTTGGACGGGTACTTGACCTTTTTCGACAGGCAGAATGCCGGGGGTTTTCGTTCACCTTTTTACCGCTAGTGCTGGGCGAGGCTTTCCAGTTTCACGCCGTTTTTGCACCACTGTTGTGGTCTCCTTTTCGAACAGAGAGGTACGGACTCCAAGAGCTCTGGAATCGTTCCTCTCGTCTCGGCGCAGGACGAACTTTGGCTGCTCAAGACCTTGCAGGCTTCACGTACGAGCCTCGGGTCAGGGACGATTTTTGTCTCTTTCCCGGGCTCCGGCGGACTGCATCTCCGTCCCGGAGCGCTTCGTTTGATGGTGTGGCCTTAGCTCGCCTTTTCTCGACGTAGCATGGCCTTTCTGAGAGGTTGTTCACCCCCTCCCCGTTGTGGAGGTGGGCCTTCTCTCCAGCTTGGCTCAGTCATGAGCTCTGGGATACCTTGCAGCTATCCACCGGGGTTTTTCCAGTGGGGTCTACGGTCTTTTGACTCGCGACCACTGGACAGTTACACAGCGATCTCTTCGTAGTGTGTCATGTGACATTTTCCTCCGATAGATCGTCCAGTGACTTTCTTTTAAAGTAGTCTGCACTGTTCATAGAACGGCCGCGGTATGCACTCGGGTTCGGGGCATCACCTCTTTTCACGGGATTTCTCGTGCCGCCGTTCGGGAAAACGCTTTTCGCGGTTTTTCTCTTGTTGTTGGTCTGAGACTCACTTTTCGACGTTCGTGTTCCCCCGCTAACTTTTGCTCTAACGCGGTTACGCGCTAACGAATTTTTCCCT